>CM077668.1:46437585-47637585 GCA_039707655.1 Elymus sibiricus | reverse complement strand
TCAGGCGACGGGGAGCGCGTTGGCCGCGGCTACGATGATGGTCATGGCGGGCAGAGCTCGGGCACGAAAGAATCGAAGGGGGCGACGCGAGGAGAGGGAGGAAGGAGGACTAGGGTTGTCCACTGCGTCGGGGAGGGCCTTATACTCCTCGGGGTGCCGGCGGATGATCGACACGGCGACATCCGTGGCATGGACGGCCGTGTGCACGGCCAGGTCAAGGCGCTGCCTCCTCCTGTACAGCGGGAAGGAGAAGGCCGTGGTGGGCTTGGGCCAGGCACTGTAGCTAAGGGCTATAAGTGCACAGTGTTGTCTCTGTCTTTTTCTTATTTGGTATTTTCTCCATTGTTTGGCATTCAAAATAAATACCAATTTACTTGTTCTGACAATGAAATTTGGCACATAAATATTAGTCATTATTTTGGAGAGTCCCACAAGGTTTCAAGTCAATTGGAAATACACAAACATTTGTTTAATTTGATAAGGATATTTTTGCTGCTATTGGGCCACTTTATATTTTACTAGGGATTAATTGGTGAGTCAAATGATGTTGGTTACAACATGACAATTGATCAGGGGAATTTATAGAATAATGCGAACATTTTTGTTTTACTGTTTGAAGAAATAATAATTTGACTTGCTATTTGAATTTGAATTTTACTTAGGTTTTTATCAAGGACCCATTAAGCTTAGTAAAATAGGATGACATGGCATCATTAGGTTGAGATTACTGTAGCATGATTATCGGGGTGTTACAAATCTCCCCCACTACAAGAAATCTCGTCCCGAGATTTAAGAGGTGGAGTAAGGGGAATCTTCGGGATCAATGATGTACAGGAGAGTCAGGTTTCGATCTTGTGGAACTATGGGTAGTGTGGGTTAAAAGTAGGAAGGGCGGTGACGTCTTGCACGGCCATGATAGTAAGGCACATCAGAGGATAGTTTGTCAGCTATGTTGGCAACAACGTCGGTACGAAGGGCGAGGGACGATGAGAACAATTTTCCCGCTCGTTAAGACGAGGCGGAACAATAGGCAAAGTTCTGATTCACCGTCGGTTACCGGAATGTCATCAACAATAGTAACAAGGTTTTACTTTTGGGTGTTGGCATAAGCAGGGAATTATCACTGCTCAGATAAAAGCTAGATTACAGGAAAGGTTAAATAGACCAATGGAAAGGAAAAATTGTAGACAATCCAGCTCTCCGGGTGGATGTGAACACGAGAACCTAATGTTAGTGTTAGCAAAACTTTAACCCGAATAGAAGAGAGATCAGAGTCCCAGAGTAAAGGAGATGAATAAAAGATCCTAATACCACCCATTGGCGACGTGGACCCGTAAGCCACACAGCCATGTTAGTAAAATAGTTTTTCAAAGACTAGACTCAACTTCGGCGAAGGAGTTGGAAAGGGGTTCCTACAGGCAGTCGGCTCTGATACCAGCTTGTGACGCCCCCGGCCCGACCGTGCACTAATCATACACGCAAATGCGCACGATCAAACTCAAGGACTCACGGGAAGATATCACAACACAAATCTAGACACAAAATAAAATAATACAAGCTTTATATTACAAGCCAGGGGCCTCGAGGGCTCGACTACATAAGCTTGAGCACAAGCGTTAGCGGAAGCAACAACAGTATCTGAGTACAGACACAAAGTTAAACAAGGTTGCCTTAAGAAGGCGAAAACAAACAACGGCTCTGATCGAAAGAGGCAAGGCCTCCTGCCTGGGAGCCTCCTAAACTACTCCTGGTCGTCGGTCTCCACATAGTAGTAATGCTCTGACGGGGTAGTAGAAGTCGTCGACGGGGAAAACTGGCTCCGGGGTTCCGCCATCTGATCGCAGCAATCGGGTATGGGGAAAAAGAGGTAGCAAAGCAACCGTGAGTACTCATCCAAAGTACTCGCAAGACTTACATCAGATCTATGCTATTTATGCATCGGTATCAAATGAAGAGGCTGTATCTGTGGACTAAACTGCAGAATTGCCAGAACAAAGGGGAAGGCCTAGCCTATTGAAGACTAGCATCTTGCCGCGTCTTGCAGCATTAGAAGAGTGCAGATTAGCATATAACAAAGCAATAAGTATGTAGTAGCAAAGCCCAGAGATCCTTCCTCGACTCCCTGCGAGAAAGCGATCCCGGAGCTAACATATTAATTAAGGTATCACAAGTATCCAGTTCAAGTTGTAGTAGATCGGCATACAACAATGAGCGTCCTGTTACCGTGGACACGGCTATTCCAATAGATAATCTTCCCTGCAGGGGTGCACTACTGTTACCCAACACGCTCGATTAACTCTGGCCGGACACACTTTTCTCGGTCATGCCCGGCCTTGGCTGATCGATACGACGTAGTCCTACCTAGGCTCCGCAGAGAGGTCCCCGCCGGTTTACATCCTAAGTGCTCAGGGGTCTTGGGCCCATCGCCCTTTGCACTCCGGGTCATTGCGAGCAGGGCGATCCAGGCCACCTTCTCTGGGGCGCCGACCCGGCCGTACCGCAATGCTGAACTGGACGTCTGACAGAGCTTTCGGCTGATACATATGGCGCCGAGGGCCCCATTAAACCATTATCCCGCGTGGTGGTAGTGCGTATAGGCCAGTGGCCAACTCAGATCAAATACCCTAATCCGTTAGTGTATTGGGAGCTCGCGGAAACGAGCAGAGATCCACGATCATGTGACCCCGTCGTCCCGTCTCGTGGACTTACGGCAAGGGCCATGAATGCACAGCCGTGCCACGTAATTATCTCGCGGAAACGAACAGGGCTCAAGACTCACCTCCGACACCCTGTCGCTCCGACTTGGTAACCCGCGGTCCAACGACCAGGGACCAGGCCCACCTCTCTCCTAGGTGGTCTCCGCCTGTCCTGCCGTTCCGCCACAATAATCTCTCGCGGGTGCACTCATGGCCAACCCGACTTCCCAAAGGACTGAGGTGAAGGTCAAAGTACCCGTGTGTCCATAACATCGTGGGGAATCCGAGGAATCACCCTCGACGGATTCCCACTCGATGTAACCGTCAAGGTGAACTTGGAGGAATCATCCTCGATAAGTTCACACTTGAGGGGCTGCACGACAGAGGCATCATCGGAGGTGGTGAAAGTGGAATCACCCTCGGTAACCCACAACCGACTAGCTACGCTACAGAGATATCATCAGGAGTGAGGTAGGAGGTATCACCCTCGGCACTCGATAGTAGCTCTGTGGAGTCGTACATCTAAGGGGGTGTGCGGTGCTGTGTTCGGTCTCTGCACATCGATCACATTGATCGGGGCATCGGTAACAAAGCGGGGCAACAAGGACAAGGGTGAGGGGTCACTGATGGACTACTAACCAACCTATACTAAGCATTTAGGATAGCAGGTAAGGAATCAACAGCAGTTACGAAAATAGGCTATGCATCAGATTAGGAGCAATCAATTACAGTAGCAAAATCTAATGCAAGCATGGGGGAGAAGGAATAGGCGATATAGGGATGATCAAGGGGGTTTTGCTTGCCTGAAAGCTCGCGGTAAAGGAGGAAGGGTCGTCGACGACGTAGTTGTACTTAGGAGCAGCGTCAGTCTCGGGTCTATCGGAGAGAAGAGGGGGAAGAAACAATAAATATAAAGCAAACAAATGCAACACAGATGCATGACATGCCGGTAAGCTATGCTAGGGGTGACCTAATGCAGTGCTAGGCATTTTAGACGGAGCGGGAAAATATCCGGGAATATTTTCCCAACTCCGGGCAGTTATCGGTCAGATGATCCGGAGGGGAAGGTTCCATGTTCATCATGTTAGAGGGGTGTGGCAGGTATGTGGGTGGCATATTCGGACTCGTCATATTTTTCTGATCAATTTTCATGTAGAAAACTTTTTCATCCGAGCTACGGTTGAATTTCTATGAATTTCCGAAGTTTTAAACATTTTCTGAAATTCTCTGAAATTTGGCCAAGTCTGAGAGTTCCCTAGTTTTAAACATCACTTAGCTGTTTTCCAAAGGCTGTAACTATTGTACTGTCCATCCTATGGATTAGTGCCTTATATCAATATCGATCACTTTTCTGTGATATACAAGATAGTATCAATTGCATCTCTGTTAGAGTACATTAAATTGATGAAAACTTTGTTTGATAAGTGCCACTTGATATTAATTCCAGAAACTGTTATAATTTACAATCTTTGTTGGATGATTGCCATTGATCTATAGTTCTAATGGAGACACTTCCTATAAGTGTTTTACTCTACAATAAGAGTATTATCAGGATATGCCCTCTGATGCCATGAAAGACTCATGTAGCTTGTTCATTTTCAGCTCTAAAGTAGCTATGGCAGTATCTCTGTTTTTCTGTTTTTTAGTTAACAGAACATAGCATTTTGTGATTTTGATAGGATTTAGTCCATGCACCAAATGGATTTGTTCCAGTGGGATAAAATGGAGTTTGTCAAGTATATTTTCTACACATATTATTTTTACTCATGTTATCAGCTGTTTAGACGCTGTTTAGGGGCTGTCCAGATGGCTAATCAAGGTAGCAGCAGCAAAGCTAGCTACTGCTACAGTAACTAGCAACAGCAGTACAGCAAGCAGCGGCGCACGGGGGCAGCAGCGGCTGCGGGCGCGCGCGTGCGGCAGCGGGTGGACGGGCGCCCGCAAGCGGCAGCAGGCACACGTGGGTGCGGGCAGGCGCGCGCGGCCACGACAGCGGTGGCCGGAGTTCGGGAGCGCGCGGGCGTGTGGCGCTAGCGGGGCGCAGGGGGAGCATGAGCGAGGGCGGCAGCGGGCAGGAGCTAGCAGCAGCACGCAGCGGCAGAAGCAGCAGCAGAGTGGGCAGCAGCAGGCGCGATCGGGCGCGGCCAAGCGCGGGCGCGTGCGCGGAGGCAGAGGGCGCGGTGACGGACGTGCACAAGGCGGCGGCTACGGCTACGGATCGAAGTGGGGAAAAGAGGAAAACGGCAGAGGAGCTCACCGCGAGCTCAAAGGCGCGGTCGGGGAGGCCGGAGGTGGACCGGAACCGCGGCAACGACGGCGGACGCCGGCGATGTACACGATGAAGATGGGCTCGATGGCGAGCGTATGGGGTGCCTCGGCTCGATTCGGTGCTAGGGGAAGAAGAGGTCGTCGGTGGCGGTCCTCCTGGACGTCTTCTCAGGCAACGGGGAGCGCGTTGGCCGTGGTTACGACGATGGTCATGGCGGGCAGAGCTCGGGCACAAAAGAATCGAAGGGGGGTGACGCGAGGAGAGGAAGGAAGGAGGACTAGGGTTGTCCACTGCGTCGGGGAGGGCCTTATACTCCTCGGGGTGCCGGCGGATGATCGACACGGCGACATCCGTGGCATGGACGGCCGTGTGCACGGCCAGGTCAAGGCGCTGCCTCCTCCTGTACAGCAGGAAGGAGAAGGCCGTGGTGGGCTTGGGCCAGGCACTGTAGCTAAGGGCTATAAGTGCACAGTGTTGTCTCTGTCTTTTTCTTATTTGGTATTTTCTCCATTGTTTGGCATTTAAAATAAATACCAATTGAATTGTTCTGACAATGAAATTTGGCACATAAATATTAGTCATTATTTTGGAGAGTCCCACAAGGCTTCAAGTCAATTGGAAATACACAAACATTTGTTTAATTTGATAAGGATATTTTTGCTGCTATTGGGCCACTTTATATTTTACTAGGGATTAATTGGTGAGTCAAATGATGTTGGTTACAACATGACAATTGATCAGGGGAATTTATAGAATAATGCGAACATTTTAGTTTTACTGTTTGAAGAAATAATAATTTGACTTGCTATTTGAATTTGAATTTTACTTAGGTTTTTATCAAGGACCCGTTAAGCTTAGTAAAATAGGATGACATGGCATCATTAGGTTGAGATTACTGTAGCATGATTATCGGGGTGTTACATGTGCCCATCCTAGATGTATCCTTAGGAGCTGGCACTTCAAACTGACCCTTTCTCCTAGCTGTCTGCTTCTTTCCTTTCTTCTCCCTAAATACTGGTGGCTCAATGTCTGGTGTGTTTGTGTTTGGCCAGAATTCTGGCCCAGGAACAGGGTAGATGATGTGCTGGTATGCAGCCTTGTACATTTCCTTCTTAAAGAATGGATGCACATAATCTTAAGGGTGAACTTTGATCTTCTGCATAGCAGCTATTGCATGGTGGCAAGGTGATCCAGTCATGTCCCACCTCCTGCAAGAACAGCTCCCTTCATTCAGCTTCACACAGTAAGTGTTCTCTCCACTAGTAACTTGCCAGATGTTGGGACCAGCCATGTCTGCTTCACAATATTTAGCCCATTTCTTGCTCTCTTCAAGCTTCTCCATGTAATGTGGGGTTATTTCCCACCTACAACCCTCTGTTTTCTCTCTTATGCCCTGGTATTTAGCCATTAGTTTGGTCCTCAACCCTTCAAACATGGTACCTCTTAATTGGCTTAGACCTAACATCTAGAATCATCTTGTTGAAAACCTCACTAAGGTTGTTGACAACCAAGTCAGTCTTGCACACATGATCCATTGCATATCTAGCCCAACACTCCTTAGGGATGCCATTCAACCACATGAAAGCTGGTTCACATGCTGCTTTCAAACCAGCCATTCCAGCTTTGTGACCATGTTCAGTGAAGGAATAGCTAGCTTTGTCAACCCATTTCTTAAGTTCTTCTGCTCTAAAGCCAGCTGACTGGAAGTTGGCATATATGTGTCTAAGGCAATATCTTTGTGGGGACTGAGGAAATACTTCATTAATTACCTTAAGAAGACCCTGTTGTTTGATTTAATAAGCAACAAATAAGAAAACTACAGCAGCATGTCTATGTGCATTGGTCAGATTTATGTAAGGCAGAGAAAATACCTTCTGTCTGTCAGAGATGATGGTGTAGTTCCCAAATTTGTTACTAGTGCCAATGCACACTCTAAGCTGGTTAAGAAACCAGGTCCAGCTGTCACCATCCTCTTTGTCAACCACCCCAAAAGCAATTGGGAATATATTGTTGTTCCCATCTCTTCCTGTTGCTGCCAATATCTGTTGACCTGTGGATAATTTGATGAAGCAACCATCTAGTCCTGCATAAACAGTGATATTTAAGGTCAAATGAAATAGCTATGTCCAATAGTTAAATTTGAAAAAGGAGTACATAACTGAAATTTACCTATGAAAGGCCTACAACCACTAAGGAATCCATCCTTTGATGCCTGCAGACATTAGAACATGTACTTGAACCTTGGTGTGGGTGCTGGGTTCAAAGGATCCTCAAAAGTGGTCACTATGCATCTGCTTCCAGGGTTTGTGTCAAGCACACACTGTAGGTACTCCCTCAACCTGAGATACTACTCTATGATCACCTTGCACAACATCAACAGCCATGACTCTTGCCCTATAGGCCAAACTCCTAGGAACATGCACCCCAAACTTCTTCTTTGTATGTTTCAGAATTGTCTCTACATCAGCCCTTACATTTGATCTAACTGTGTCCTCCATAGCTTCTGCAACCCACTGTGCAGTGACCTTGGTACTCTCTCCACTTGCTCCACAAGTGTGATCCAGGTGGCACTTCTTGATTGTGAATGTATCTTCATGGGCTACTTTGGAGGCAGTCATGAAAAATTCACAACCATTTTTTCTGTCTGGGCACCAAACAATAACCCTTGTTGGTTCATTCCTATGGTACTGAAAGTTTCTCAAAGTTCTAACATGATAATTTCTCAATGCCTTTCTGAACTCATACACATTGGTAAAGCAAAGGTCCTTGCACAACTGCTCATGTGCATTAGGTAGTAGTGGGTCATACCATGTCCTCTCTTTCTTCTTCTTCAATCTTCTCTTCCTTCCAGAAGGTAGTATAGGAACCTCTCCATCTGAATCAGAAATGCCAACATCACCAGGGAAGCAAAATTCATCAGGTTCAGGTACAAAATCTTGAAACTTTGGGATCTCTGGCTCACTGTGAGCTCTGAAAGTAGGACCTGGGTTTACTGGTGCTCTTCTAATAGGCTTAAGTTTCTTAGGCATGCCTTTTGCCACAACTGTCTCCTCTCCACTGTCATCCTCTTTCTCCTCCTGCTAAAACTCTGCAACATCACTATCCCCTTCAAACTCTAGTCTGTCTTGTGCAGCTTATGCTTCTTCTTCATTGACAACATTTTCTTCACCTCTCTTCCAAGACTTGTAAGACATCTTTATCCCTATGTAATCACCCCTATCAATCTCAAAGTCTGAGGATGATTTGTCAATATCATCATCTTGTACACCAGCAGTTCCATCCTCACCACCAGCACCTTCATCCTCACCAACATCATCTCCATCATCACCACCAGGAGCTTCTGCCATGTTCAAGTTGCAGCTCTGCTGTGTGTTGAGATTAACTTCAAGAGGGTGAACAACTCCATCTTGTGACAGACTTAAAACAAAACCAGGGCCCCCAACTGGACTGCCTATTGGAACTTGTTCTTCATAAGCATTGTGAGCCCTATTAAATTCAACATCTCTATCTTCATTTGCCTTGGCCACTATGATATTCAAAACTGTGAAATCAGAGTGGTCTATCATTTCTTCAACTGCCTCCTGACTGTCCAGAAGGAATAAACCATCCTGTCCAATTCCTACTTCTTTTACCCAGTACATGTAGTCATCTCACCCATAGTCTTCAGTTTCAGTCAGTGCTATCAAGTTGAGAAAAGTGATGTCTGAAAGAGAGAACCTTCTTTCCATGTTATCTCTGCCCTGGAAATGCAGCCTCACCTCCCAAATGTCATCATCCAGCATGCATTACATAATGTGTTAATTCAAAACCCTTTGTAACTTGTACACAATTTATAAACATAACTGAATAAGTGTCTTTTGCTACAAAATTCAGTTATGCCCACTGACTAAAAACTACAGTAATGCATCTGCAACTGGGTACAAATGCTCTTCTCTGATTCCACCATGCTTTTTCTGAATCACTACTGCCTCAGTACTGCATCACTACTGCATCCAACAAAACCTTCAGTGCAAAATCCAACTACTGCATCCAACTAACTATTCTAAATCAGTTAAGCATCCAACTAAGTACATGTTCTAAGATGAATCACTGCTGCATTAACCTAGGGTTTGGTCAAAACCTAACTAAAGATTGCCTGAACTGTGTACTAACCTAGCACTAATGAATTAAACTAGGGTTTGTTGAAGGAGCTGATGAAGAGAAGAAAAAATACTTACTCAACCCCTTCAAATGCCGAGGCCCAGCGGTGGGAGTTGGCTGGATCCGCGGCGACAGCGCTAGCAAGAGTCCTGGCCGCTCCGCACTCAAGCGAGAACTGCTGATTCTCCGGCAACGGCGGTGCAGCCTGTGGCGTCACCGTAGGTGTCCGCTGCGGCGCCGGCGCCGGCGCCGGCGGCTGCGTTGCGAAGCTGCCGCTGCCCAGCCAGTTATCCACTTCCGAATATTCTCCGCCACCATCACCCGTTCCACTTCCCCCCGTAGAGTGGCCGGCGTCATCCGGTTTCGCCGCCGCCGCCGCCATCGCCTAGGTCTAGGCAGTAGAGGGAGAGCGAGTGAGAGAGAGAGAGGGGGAGGGGGAACAGATGAGACAGCTCGGTCGTCTTGACCCACGGTCGGAACGGCGCGCCCTAACGGCCGTCAGCACACGCGCCGTCAGCCTCTGGCCGACAGAACCCTGACGGGCGGGCCCTACCTGTCATAACCGCGCTTAAAATCTAACCGTTCAGCGACTAGGGCTTTTTGGAACAGCGAACCAAAAAAAAAGTGGTAGTTTTTTGAAACATTAAGAAAAGTGGTAGTTTTTTGTTGACCTAGCCTATAATGTGGTAGTTTTTTGCTATATACTCCTGTTGGTGTGTCTGCTTGAACTGGTCTACAACGTTGGTGCTGGAAACAGCTAGAGCATGACCAAAAACAGTACTGCTGTCACTTCTTATTTTTCTACTAGGACAATGCCCGTGCGTTGCAACGGGATATAAATATTCTAGTATGTTAGCTTGTTATTGTCTGTCCATATTAATGCGATTGTGTAAATAAATGTTTATCACCTGCTCATGATTTAATTGCCCGTGCATTGCAAACGGGGGTATATGCTGAATGTGTTTAACATATATCTTTAGGGCAATATTCTCGACTTTCTTTTATTATTATAGGTGAATGCCCGTGCGTTGCTACGGGATACAAAATATATTGAGAAAAGCTACACAGGGTAATAATCCAACTTTGTGGTGATTATATTAAAATTCCACCTCTATTATGATCAACGTGCACCCTAACAAGACTCTTCCAGCCCGATAAAAAATATATCTGAATGCATCAATCAAGCATTTTTATTTTCTTTTTTGGGGGATGGGCATCAAGCAAATGTTCATCATGTCTTGTGACAAATATAGGACTGGCTCCAAGTTCAAAAATAAATAAATAAATAGTACTGGCTCCATTCCTCCTCTTGAACACTCTACACTCTCCATTTCTTTTTCGTTGAGATCTCCAAACACACACTCAGCTCGTCTCCTTTCCATTGGCATCTCCTTATACGCCCTCTGCAAGTTATTTCCTTTCCAATGACGTCCACGGCTCCCAGCAGCAGAGCTGACGAATCGATAATGAATAAGAAAAACCATAGAATAACTACAACATTCTCCAACATTTGGCAGCACAACGAATATACAGTGGTAGTGCAGACCAAAAAAACATGGTGAGCAAGTGAAAGATTCAACTTACCTTTACCTTGATATCCGCAGATGTCAAACCAATTTCAATCCTGAATGGTTTAACCAAGCGCTTCACTTGGCTCTTTTCCTTCATCATATCACCCTGCGATGAAACATGAGTTGTTGCAAAATTCTTATATATGAAAATAACAATGCACCCAGTTTCAAAAAATAAAGCCAACAATTAGTATTAAGTAACCGACAATAAAGCTACTGGAAAATACACAGCAATAGCTCATTACTAATGTATAGTAGCGTAACTACACCTTAAATTAGGCTAAAAGCAGTGGAAATGCAGCATCAGCTAGTCTTAACAGTCAGTCTTCTAAAAAACGGCCAGTAGTGGAGGAGCACTACTAATCAAATGCACCAAGGGAATAGGTACTACTTACTGGATAAAAAAACAGTACGTAAAACAAACATGAATTCCTTGGATATGATATATGTAGTAATCAAGCGAGAAGCTGAATTGTTGGGCAGGGTGATGTGCTTCCTACAACACAGCAGAACATAACAGAATATGTTGTTGGGGAGCAAGAAAGTAATCCTGAAAATATGGTGGTTCCGTCCTTCCAAGACATACTTCAGCACAAAAGAAAAAATAATAATGCTCAACATCCCACTAATTGTTGGTCCAAATCTGTAGATGTCTATGAGAAAACCCAGTTAAATAACCAACCCATTTGAGCTTATGCTTTGCTATTCCCTACAATTATTTCCATTATCAAATGAAAATGTGTAAATTATGGTGGACAGTATTAACTACAGATACTATACAACCCATTCATATACTGAAATTTTTTAGAATAACATAATCTCGAACTTACTCTATTACTTCAGAAATAAATAAATAATTTTACAAATGTAGAATCTATAGGAAAGCGAATCATCCTGGGAACCAAAAATGAGTTGAACAAAAGCATGGGTACAGAAATGAACTGAGCGTGATTTGCTTTGCCGTACAGGAGGAAAGGAGGACAAGATGAGGTAGACGATGGCGTGGACTCCGCCAGCAGCGACAATGTTGGCCTCGTTCGCTGCAAGTGCTTGCTGGATCTGTTCATCTCCGTGCCTCACCCACACGAAGGGGGAAGCTGGTCATGTGGACTCCAGCCGCTGGACTGGAGGGAGGTGACAAGAGGCTAGAAGAAAGGGAGGACATGAGGCAACGAAGGCCCTCACTGCTACTGCGGTACTGCCCCTCACACCTAAGCAATATGCTACAGAAGACACATGGTTATGCCATTGATCCATACCACATCCAAATACTATCACTTTCTCTATACAATCTGCATGACCAAACATAACAGTAACGGTTAATCATGCATAAATGGAAATCAAATTGAGTACAAACACAAGTGTTTGGATGAATTTGTATCATGATATGGCACTCTATTCTTTTGATGACAGGAAAAAAGGCATCTAAGAAACACCATGCAGCCTCCCAAAAGCAATTGCCAAGAAATCATCTGATTATATCAGTTACTAATTAATCAATTACCCATGGGTTGTTCGGCTGGTGCAGCATCTCCAACCAGTTCCCGTTGCTTCTTTGCGGACGCCTCATGTAGCCCCAGCCGCAACTCGCCGATCTTGCGCACCGTGATGGAGCAATTGTCGATGGAGCAACGAGAAGGACACGCCGCCGCTGGTGTGAGGTGAGGTCAACGTGGAAAACGGCCGCGGCGCCGGCGAGGCTGGTGTGGGCGCAGCCGCCAGATCAGAGAGGTCGACACGATGTGGGCCACGGGCGGTAGGCCTCGGCGGACCAGCAGCCGCGGCGGCAAGTGCGGCGGTAAGGTCGGGCCGAGGAGGGCGGGCAGCGGCGGAGAGGACGAGCGGCGGCTGAGGAGCTATGGGGAGGGGTGGGGTTGGAGCCGACGCTAACCTACCTAGCCAGATCGAGGTTGAGCGATGTGTTTTTTTTTTCTTAGAACCTTTTGAGCGACGTGCATGTGCGTCGTTGGAGCCTTGGAGGTGAAACCGTGAGAGAGATGTGGGCTTTTACGGGGCTTGGCCCATGTGCGGCTGCACGGGGCGAGCGAACAACGAACGACCATTGCGAGCGACGTAAGACGGGAAACGGAACCCTGCGACAAATATGCGCCATCCATTTGTGAAATCTGATGGTGACGACCCACCTGTACTGCTCAAATTTGCCAATGAAATCGTAAGCAGTATAGCTTGCATTGCTTCACCCCCGTCCTCCAGTATACATGTCGGGAAGTAAAAAAATTCTGCCCGTCCAAGGCCATCTATGGCGGATCAGGACTCAGGAGGCTGCTGAGCTAGGCCCCTCTTCCTCGTCATCCACGTTGCGCTGTTCTCCCCCCTCTGTCCCTCCCTCCTCCTCTTCCTCCCCTCCTGCCGCGTGGCGCTCGAGGAGGACTCGCCGTCCACGACGCCACTGTTCCCTTGGACCCCGTCGTGATACAGGACCAGCCGGCGCTCACCCGTGACTACTCTTGCCTTGTCTTCGTCTCTACGGAGGTCCTTGCCGGCGCCTCACGCCGGAGCTGTGCACCGTCTACTCCGCCGACCTCCCCTCCGGCAGCGCGTGTAGCCTCAACCCGGCTTGGCCGCGTCGGCGACTTCAGCCCTGCTATCTCTTCGGGGACTGGACCACCACTAGTAGAAAACAGGGCATTAGTCCCGGTTTGTAAGGGCCTTTAGTCCCGGTTGTGCAACCGGGACTAAGGAATCGGGACTAAAGGCCCCCACTTTTAGTCCCGGTCGTGTTACGAATCGGGACTAAAGGGGCTCCACGTGGCCGCTGCGCAGCGCTCAGGCAGGAGGACCTTTAGCACACCAACCAGGACTAAAAGGCTGCCACGCGTCAGCCCCTGCCAAGCGTTGTTTTTTTTTTGAAAGGAGGGGTTTAGGGTTTTGGAGGGTTTAGGGGTTTCATATTGTGTTTCCCTTTTCTTTTTGTATTTACCATTCAATTTTTTTCCATTTAGGGTTTTCATTTTTATTTTATATTTTTCTTTCAACTCGACGCTAGCTACTACATATAGCAATGAATATAGAGAAGTGACCTCTTTTTCTCCGTGCTTGGTCGAACAATAAGTTTTCGTATATCTATTCGACGCTACTACATATAGTACACGTTCATGCATATATACCATATAACATCTCTTACGATCCCTAATATCTAATTGTTGCCAAAATAGCATTCCAATTCCCGATGGTATTCTCCCTCTGTATGTATGACCTCTTCAAGTAAGAATCCCGCCAATTCCTCTTGAATTGCTCGTATGCGATCCTTTGGTAGGAGTTCGTCCCGCTGCCGTTGGATCTAATTTAAAGAAGGGGGTCAATATATATATGAATGAAACTCAACATAATTGATGGTAATAAAATAAAATTGTGAATATTGTTTACGTACTTCAAGTTGTTCTAAAATTCTGTCCTTCTAACAGGTCGTCTGGCGAATGAACTCGCAAACGGAGTATCCACATAAATTATTCCCGTCTTCCTGCCTCAACCACTTTACGAGAATAGAGTTCAATCAAAATAATAATCAAACATGATAATGGTATTGAAACTAGAATCAAAAAGAGATGCGCGGAACTAGCTAGTACTACTTACTTTGGGGTGTATAAATCGCAGCTCATTTTTTCATTCACCCCTAGCCTGCTTGGTGAACTCTTTCCAAACCCTGCCCGGCAAAGAAAATGAATAAAGGAGTTATTAATTACTTGATATCAGGAAATGAAGTAAAGTTGCCGATATAGTGCGATAATGATTGAACTTACTTCTGGAGCATTTCACGCATGTCCGCCCACATCTCAGGGTCTTTACATTTCGAGTCCATGACAATTACTACTCCTGCGTCAAGCTGAATTACTAGCAGAATAAAGTGGAACCTGCGCACGCATAACTCATCAATTACACTTAACCTCGAGTAAGCGAAACAGAATGTGCACAAGACAGTAACACTCACTTGAAGTTGTAAGGAAATAGTATTTCCCTTCTGGTTTGTTGTCCAATTAACGCCTTTCGCAAGTTTTTCGCTGTATCCTTGGCGTTGTTTGCTACCGTAACTTCATGTACGGTATTTGGGTTAATGAACCCAATGTCATAGATTTGTCCTCTTTTGCATTCGAGAATCTTCAATCTGCATAATATAGTGAGGATAATTATACATGCAATGAATGAGCTGAGTTAGAGACTTAATTACAGAAATAATACTTACAGACAATAGTAACTGGCGATAGTTTTGTCGAGGGCGTCTTGATTGTATAACTGAAATAATTCATCAAATTCAATGTACATCTCCTCGACTCCATTGAAGAAATGCTCATCTCTAATTCCCACAAAGATCATGTTGCTCCCTTCCTTTGAGGCTTTCATGTACCACTCATGCAATCTTCGCATTTGTGTTAGTAGATGCGGGAGCTCCTCAGGTCTGACGAGAGGCTTCCCATGCTCGTATCTAAAGGCTAAATCAGCCATGGGAAACTCTCCATGCTCGCCTAAGTATTGACCAAGAGTGAAAGCAACCTCCGGATCAATAACGATATCGGAAGACACCTTGAGCGGGGGGCACGATTGGTTTTTCTGTTCTCCGAGCTGGGGAATTGTTTTCCCACTTGCACTACTACTACTTCGCGACCGCTGCTGTTATTTATGTGACTTGATAATAGAGCGGTCATAGTTTGATAGCAGCGGATGCGGCGGTGGTCGCGTAAGGCTTTCCAGACAGCGCTTCACTTTTGCCGGATCTATTTTCTCCTTTTGCTCGGGCCGTGTCGGTGCAAGCTCGCGTTTCACGTCGGCATCCACGACCTTCTTGAGTTCCTCATCACTCAGTTGGTATGGTAACTTGGCAGGAGCCTCCTTGACGCTTATTGTACCTGCTCTGGAATTCTTCGCAGTTGTACTACTAGCCGCCGGAGCGGCGGTTCTCTTCCGCCGGGGCTGAGGCAGCGGAGTTTGCTGAGGGGCCTCCTCCGGCGGAGTCTGCTGACGCGGCGGAGATAGCTGACGCGGCGGAGACGGCTGAGGCAGCGGAGTCTGCTGACGCGGCAGAGACGGCTGAGGCAGCGGAGATAGAGCTGGATTGGTACTGTGAGGAGTCTGCTGAGGGGCCTACTCCGGCGGAGTCTGCTGACGCGGCGTCCAATGTGGAAGCACGATGTGTTCCTTTCTCCATAGAATGGTACTCCTTCTGGCATCTCCCAGTTCAGTATCCCCTTCACCTGTAGGGATTTCAAGCTCCAGCTGCTCAAATCCGTTCATAACTTCATCCACCCCGACAACAGCATAGCCATCTGGAATCGGAGAGCAATGGTAAGTTCCATCAGGTACAGGAGGTAAGGCAAAGCCGACCGCCACCTTCACGGATATGTTCATGCATTTCGCATGTAGATCACAATGTTCCCTCTGCGTGATATCATCCACGGGGTAGCGAGGAGCCGTGATATCATCTATGGGACGAACGAGCTCCGTGGAAGCCACGCTGCTTTTCCGCTGAGATGCTGGGCCGGCAGTCTCGAATGAAGGATCTTCGTGCCGCTGAGTTGGGCCGGTAGCTCGCTGGCTGGTAAGTGCCTCTATTTGCTTCTGCTGCAACGCTACTATTTCTTCTACCTTCTGCAGCCGGTCTGCATCCTGTTTCTTTTTTCTTCCTCGACTTCTGTAAGTGTCACTGCAGTCAGGAAACCCAACCTTCCACGGAACGGAGCCTGATGTGCCTCGTGTTCGTCCACTGTGTTCAGCATTCCCGAGGGCCCGTGTCAGCTCGTCGTTCTCTCTGTCGGGAATGAACTTCCCGTCCTGCACGTCCTTCATTGCAGCTTGAAGGGCTTTGACGGGTGTTGCAAGTTGCTCTTTTGTATAAATACACTTCCCTGTTTCTGGGTTCAACGTTCCCCCATGCCCGTAGAACCAAGTCCTTACCCGTTCGATCCACTGCAATGGCTCTGGATCGATCCCTTTAGCAATCAGGTCGTTCTCAATTTTCTCCCACTTAGGCCTGGCAACCTTGTAGCCACCTGACCCCGTAACATGGTGATATTCTTTCTTTGCAGCATTTATCTTATTTCTTTCTGACCTTTTCTTAGCTTCATCCGATTTCTTGTACTTCACAAATACGTCCCAGTGATCTTTTAACTTCTCATGTGCTCCGGTGAATGTTGGAGTCTTGTCCTTCTGGAAATAGTCTTGGTTCAATCTTTTCTTCCAGTTGCAGAATTGTGCGGCCATCTTCTTAAGAGCCCACGACTTGACTTTTCGCTCTATAACTGGGTTATTTGGATCCACCTCTGGCGGTAGGGTGAAATTTGTCATGAGCGTATTCCAAAGCATTTCTTTGCATCTATCCTCGACATAAGTAACTCCATCGCCCGCCTTTGGCTTATTCCATTCTTGAATGGAGATCGGGATACTGTCCCTAACAATAACTCTGCACTGACTTATAAATGCATCTGCGTTCCGCTTGGGAGCAATCGGTTTGCCATCTGCATCGATTTCTTCGATCTTGAACCTTTCATTATCGCCCAACCTTTTTTTCGGGCCTCATTTCTTTATCGAAAATTGGCTCGATCCGGAGGGCTAAAAGAAGAAAGAAGCGTTAATATATGTATATATAAATCAATTAATGCATCTAGTCAGCAGAGTCTTAATTAATATACCTCGCCGGAATTTGTAATAATTAAGGTTCCAACACCGGAGCCGTCATCTTCTCGCTCCATTCTCTCACCGGAGCCGTCCATTCCCTCACCGGAGTCGTTCAGAAAATGCGAGGTGATATCATCATCTCTGTCACGGATTATTTGCTCCAACATGTTTTCTTGTTCTTCGTCTCTGGCGTGTTCCGGATCCATAGTTTCTGCAATCACTTGCAAGTTATTTCATATGCATTTTATACAGTTTTAGTATTCTGGACAGAACAGCAAGTTTATTTATTTTAACATGTATGATGATGGCAAAACATAATCTACAAGAGAAATCAAAACAAATGCATATAAAGAACGTCTCGATCGGAGTTACGGTTCTACCGGAACGAAACGGTGAGAACTCTTCACCGGCGATCATCGGGGACTCCTCCGGCAACCCAAAATATCGGGAAGGAAACGGTGAGGACTCTTCACCGGCGATTGTCGGGGACTCCTCCGGCAACCCAAAATATTGGGAAGGAAACGATGAGGACTCTTCACCGGCGACCGTCGGGGACTCCTTCCGCTTAAATTCTTTTGAACTAAATTCTACCAGCAAGAAGACATAAAAATTCTCTTCTTTCATGTTCAAAGCTACCTCATATGATGCTTGCATTAAATCACACAAAAATGACAAAATGGCATCTTTTGCAAAAATGACATGCAACAAAATCAATACAAAATATTGACCAAGTTTATATACAAAATATTAACATCCACAATACAAAATCAATACCATTAGAATTATCACACAAAAATAAAAAAAAGGAAAAAAAAGATAGCTAGGCGGGCGGCGTCGGAGCGGCCTGAGCGCGGGCGGCGTCGGCGTTGACGTCGGTGATCGCGGGGGGGGGGGGGGGGGGGGCGGGGGGGATTGGAGGAGGAGGGGAACGGTGGCGGCTCACAGCTAGCCGGGGAGCGGGGGGGGGGGGGGGCGGCGAGGCTCGGTGACGCGGCTCGGGGAGGAGGGCGAGGAGGTCCGGCGTTGGCGGCCGTCGGCGACGAGGGCGGCCGGGCGACGCGCGGCTACGGGCGTCGGCGACGCGGGGGGGGGGGGAGCGATCTCCGACAGCCTGGCGGCGGCGTGGTGTGGTTCGACGTCGGGGCAGGCCTGCGGCGTCGCGAGATAGTTGGAGATTGGGGGAGGAAGATGGCCGGGGCGGTTAAATACCTCGAGCCGACCGGGACTAAAAGCCTACCTTTAGTCCCGGTCGGAGCCACCAACCGGGACTAAAGTTAATTTTCGGCAGCCAAAAGGGAGCGAAAGGGTAGGCATTTAGTCCCGGTTGGTGGCTATGACCGGGACTAAAAGTTGGCCTTTAGTCCCGGTTTGTGCCACCAACCGGGACAAACCTGGTGTTTTAATCAAAAACAGATTATGTTTAGCTCTTTTAGTTTTATACCTTTTTCCTTTGTTTTAATTATTTTAGTTTATGTTTTCTTGTTAATGTTTTGCCAAATTATATTATGTTAATTCTAAGTTAATATTATTTTGATCATAACTAGAGTTTTATAAAAGCTTTTTAGTTGATTCTTTTTGCTATTGAAGAATATTATGAAATACTTTTTGTTAACCTAATAATGTTATATTTTCTTTTCTGTTAAGTTAATAGTTTAGTATTTTGTTTTGTTTTCTATTTGCTTTTTCTTATTGTTTTCTTTATTGCTTTATTCATTGATTGTATTTTGATTGCTAGAATGCTTGCTAGAGTGAATGCTTATATGAATGCAATGTTTGATTATATAGATTTTCATCAGATAGTGACAAATAGTTCTATCAAGTTATTTTTCATAGGTACCATTGCCGCAACATTTCGCATTGAAGGGCCAGCATCAGGTGGTGGTTTGTCAATATGTTTTTGAAAATATGACACAAGGCGATCAATGCTGTCAAAATCTTTCTTCCGGAATCTAAAGCCCTTTGGGTATAACCCAACATACTCATGATGTGGGGTTGTACTCCTGATGTAAGATAATATAAAGGTGCCTGGATGTTCATGAGATATGCCTGCATATTTGTACAAGGAAAGAAACATACATTTACCAAAAATTAAAACAGATGTCAATCTTGCCAGTTAATACATCGCCTTCATGTAACTGTAGTGATTCTAGATCAAAGCCATCATCAGAATACTTGTGGAGCATAACTATGGCTTTCAACCCAGAATCAAAGGTGCAAATTATTCGGTTATCTTGTATATGCCGAACAGTTACTTGAACAATCCTACCATCTGATATGTTGTCCTCAGTTTCACCAGAAAAGCAACCAGAACTCCTCTCATCTGGACTTGGCTCGGCATCAGGGGTCCTCCGATCAGAGAAACCACACAGTAGGGGTGGAATCTTGCAAAACTTGGGATTTCCTAGCTATAAGTCCGGAAACTCACTAGAGAGAAAGTCTTCACTTTTTCTTCGCGTGTGTCCCTTGCTTATTGCGCCGTAACCATGGATAATCTTCATCATTTAATAGGATGCTTGGGTCAGTCTTCACTGTGAAGGGAGGAATTTCATCAAACTTTTCATAATCTTCTGACTTGTCTGTCTTGTCCTTCACTCCCACGATGTTTCTTTTCCCTGAAAGAACTATGTGGCGCTTTGGCTCATCGTATGATGTATTCGCTTCCTTATCTTTTCTTTTTCTCGGTTTGGTAGACATGTCCTTCACATAGAAAACATGCGCCACATCATTGGCTAGGACGAATGGTTCGTCTGTGTACCCAAGATTGTTGAGATCCACTGTTGTCATTCCGTACTGCGGGTCTACCATTACCCCGCCTCCTGTCAGATTGACTCATTTGCACCGGAATAAAGGGACCTTAAAATCACGTCCATAGTCAAGTTTCCATATCTCCTCTATGTAACCATAATATGTGTCATTTTCCCTATTGGTGATTGCTGCATCAAAGCGGACACCACTGTTTTGGTTGGTGCTCTTTTTATCTTGGGCGATCGTGTAAAATGTATTCTCATTTATCTCGGACCCTTGGAAAGTCAATACAGTCGAAGATGATGTCCTGACCAACAAGTACAGCTCATCTCCAACAATGGTGTCATTCATGAGATGTGTTTGCAACCAACCGCCAAAAGTCGCTATGTGTGTATGTTTAATCCAGGGGTCAGACTGCTCCGGGTTCTTGGAGCGTACAATATCCATGTGTTCCTCGATATACGGGGCCACCAAGGTAGAACTTTGTAGAACTGTGTAGTGTGCTTGCGCCCAAGAATGTCCGTCCCTACATATTATTGATTTCGGTCCTAGCGTGCCTTTTCCACTCAGTCTTCCCTCATGCCGCGATTGAGGAACACTAATCGGCTTAAGGTCAGGAATAAAGTCAACACAAAACTCAATAACCTACTCTGTTTCATGGCCCTTGGAGATGCTTCCTTCTGGCCTAGCACGGTTATGAACATATTTCTTTAAGACTCCCATGAACCTCTCAAAGGGGAACATATTGTGTAGAAATACAGGATCCAGAATGGCAATCTCTTCGACTAGGTGAACTAGGACGTGCGTCATAATATTGAAGAAGGATGGTGGGAACACCAACTCAAAACTGACAAGACATTGGACCAAATCATTCTGTAACCTTGGTAGGATTTCTGGATCGATTACCTTCTGAGAAATTGCATTGAGGAATGCACATAATTTCACAATGGCTAATCGAACATTTTCTGGTAGAAGCCCCCTCAATGCAACCGGAAGCAATTGCGTCATAATCACATGGCAGTCATGAGACTTTAGGTTCTGGAACTTTTTCTCTGCCATATTTATTATTCCCTTTATATTCGACGAGAAGCCAGACGGGACCTTGATACTAAGCAGGCATTCAAAAAAGATTTCCTTCTCTGCTTTGGTAAGAGCGTAGCTGGCAGGACCTTGATACTGATGCATGCCGTCTTTTTCGTTCATACGTTGCTGGTCCTCCCGTGCCTCCGGTGTATCTTTTGTCTTCCCATACACGCCCAAGAAGCCTACCAGGTTCACGCAAAGATTCTTCGTCAAGTGCATCACGTCGATTGCAGAGCGGACCTCTAGGACTTTCCAATAGGGTAGCTCCCAAAATATAGATTTCTTCTTCCACATGGGTGCATGTCCGTCAGCGTCATTCGGAACAGATTGTCCGCCAGGACCCTTTCCAAAGATTGCTTTTAAATCCTTGACCATATCAAATATATCATCACCAGTACGGTGGACAGGCTTCTTCCGGTGATCTGCCTCACCTTTGAAATGCTTGCCTTTCTTTCTTAAGGGATGCCTGCTCGGAAGAAATCGACGATGTCCTAGGTACACATTCTTCTTACATTTGTCCAAATATATACTTTCAGTCTCATCTAAACAGTGCGTGCATGCATTGTATCCCTTGTTTGTCTGTCCTGAAAGGTTACTAAGAGCAGGCCAATCATTGATGGTTACAAACAGCAACGCTCGTAGGCCAAATTCCTGCTATTTGTGCTCATCCCACACACGTACACCTTTGATATCCCATAACTGTAAAAGTTCTTCAACTAATGGCCTTAGGTACACATCAATGTCGTTGCCGGGTTGCTTAGGGCCTTGAATGAGCACTGGCATCATAATGAACTTCCGCTTCATGCACAACCAAGGAGGAAGGTTATATATACATAGAGTCACAGGCCAGGTGCTATGATTGCTGCTCTGCTTTCCAAAAGGATTAATGACATCTGCACTTATACCAAACCATAAGTTCCTTGCGTCATCTGCAAACTCCGGCCACTTTCTCTCGATTTTTCTCCACTGCGACCCATCAGCGGGTACTCTCAACATCCCGTCTTTCTTACGGTCTTCTTTGTGCCATCGCAACAACTTGGCATACTATTTGTTTCTGAACAAACGTTTCAACCGTGGTATTATAGGAGCATACCACATCACCTTGGCAGGAACCCTCTTCCTGGGGCGCTCGCCCTCAACATCACCAGGGTCATCTCGTCTGATCTTATACCGCAATGCACCGCATACCGGGCATGCATTCAAATTCTCATACTCCTCACCGCAGTAGAGGATGCAGTCATTAGGGCATGCATGTATCTTCTGCACCTCTAATCCTAGAGGGCAGAGAACCTTCTTTGCTTCGTACGTACTGTCTCGCAATTCGTTATCCTTTGGAAGCTTCTTCTTCATTATTTTCAGTAACTTCTCAAATCCCTTGTCAGATAAACCATTATCTGCCTTCCATTGCAGCAATTCCAGTGTGGTACCGAGCTTTGTGTTGCCATCTTCGCAATTTGGGTACAACCGTTTTTTGTGATCCTCTAACATGCGATCGAACTTCAACTTCTCCTTTTCACTTTCGCATTCTCTCTGTGCATCAACAATGACCCGGCGAAGATCATCAGCGGGCACATCTGGTGCCTCTTGATCTTCAGCTTTCCCCGTTGCAGTATCACCGTATTCAGGGAACATAGAATAGTTGTCATCATCCTCTTCTTCTTCATTGTCTTCCATCATAACCCCTCTTTCTCCGTGCTTGGTCCAACAATTATAGTGGGGCATGAAACCGGACTTAAGCAGGTGGAAGTGAATGGTTTTCGAGGAAGAGTAATCCTTCGTATTCTCACAGACAACACATGGACAATACATAAAACCATTCTGACTGTTTGCCTCAGCCACATCGATAAAATTATGCAGGCCCGTAATGTACTCGGAAGTGCGTCGGTCACCGTACATCCATTGCCGGTTCATCTGCATTATATAATTAAGTATATCAAAAACTATTACAGAACATCATGAATAGAGAAATGACCAAATTAATACAAGTTCATCATCACATTAAAACCAAAGTACAGTAGTGATCAAATGTTATTACTGCAAAAATAAATACATAAAGTTTATACATAATTCTCATAAAACAACATACAACTATCTAGAGCATCTAATTAAAACATACATTGAAACTAACATACAACTATGTAAAACATTTAAATGCAACAACAAATGCGATCAAAATCGCAACTAAGGTAACAATTGATCCAACAGCATAATGATACCAAGCCTCTTTATCAATGGCATATTTTCTAATCTTTCTAATCTTCAAGCGCATTGGATCCATCTGGATCTTATGTAGATCGACGACATGGGCAACATGCAACTCCAATTTCATCTTCTCTTCTTCCATTCTTTTTAATTTTTCTTTCAAATAATTATTTTCTTTTTCAAGTAAATTTAACCTCTCGACAAGAGGGTCGGTTGGAATTTCCGGTTCACATACCTCCTAGATAAAAACATCTATGTCAAGTTGATCGGCATAATTATCATAAACACTAAATGAAATAAATAGTTATAAAAGATAATATACCACATCCGAATCATAGACCGGACGAGAGCCGACGGAGGTGGATATCAAAACCATGACACTATATAATAACAAACAATAATACAAGTAAGAAAAATATACAAGTAGCTATCTAAATCATACAAGTAAGAATTTTTTTTCTTTTTCAAAAAAGATAATAACAAGAGGCTCACCACGGTGGTGCCGGCGACGAGATCGGCACGGGCAATCAACGGCGGTGAGGACGGAGACGGGGACGGGCTTGGAGGAAGAACAGAGGAGAAGAAAGAGGAGAAAGGTTAAGTGTGGCTCGGGCACCTCATATCATGTTTGTTTTGTGTGAACTCAATTGGCATCATGCTCTCAGGCATTTCATCGAACACCTCATGTGCATAGGAAGGGAAAACAAAGTAGCACACACCTCTCACCTTCTGTGAGGAAAAAACAGAGGAGAAGGCGGGCAAGGGCGGGGGTATATATAGGCAAATTTGTAGTCCCGGTTGGTGTCTAAAACCAGGACTGAAGACAGACCTTTAGTCCCGGTTGGAGACACCAACCGGGACTAAATGGGTGCGATGTCCCGGTTGGAGACACCAACCGGGACTAAATGGGTGCGATGAACCGGGACTGATGCCTGCCGAGCCCCGACCGGCGCCCTAGCCGCTCGAACCGGGACTAATGCTCACATTAGTCCCGGTTCGTAATGCGACCGGGATTATTGCTCCGATCCAGCTTGAACCAAAGCCCTGTTTTCTACGGCCGCCTCTCCAGGGGAAGACGGCTGCCCCGGCGACCTGCAGGACCTCACGCTGCTCGTCCGCTACAGCTGCTGGTTGTGCTGGGCAGACGAGACCACGGCTCCCTTAATTTTTAAAACAAAGAATGTCTATCTTATCCTCAGAAAACCAATGGTCAGATTTTAGTATACTGCTCCCTTCCTTGTTAGCAGCATAGGCTACCGTAAAGTTTTGTTTTCGATGACCAGCCGTTAAGTTTCACCTTGAAGGAGCCACACTAGTATTTGGTACACGTACGTCGTCTCACGAAGCGGAGCTAATCTCTGGTGCTCGTCGTGGGAGCACCACTGCACGAGACTTCTGTACATCTTCTTGGAAGAGAAACTCTCTCGTGTTCTGCAGTCATTTTATAGCATCATCAACCAAACACCAGTAGAGTGTATCAGCAAAATAATGTCAAAATACCAGCTATAGTCATCACGATAAATATCTGGTTTCTAAATTCAAAACTATCAATTGCAAATGAAGGGAAAGCATCAAGCAGAACTCGTATTCGTGTCAACTTGAACTAGTCTACGTGAGGAGTATGTGCTTGAAATGGGAAGAGAAAAGGGTCGGAACCAGTACTGTCACTTTCTATTTCATTTTCTATTATTATTTTTTGGGGTTGTTTTATTTTCTGTCCTATGGTCAGTAGTTCTGCTAATACTTTGGTCTCGAAACTACTTCACAAACGAAGGAGCCTTGCGTACATTTTCGTGCATGAGAAACTTGTCATCGTAGGAACGTTTACCCATCCAACATTCCACAAGAGTAAACGGACCAGGTAAACAACAAAGAATGCGTACATTGTGGGTACGTGTCCCGCGGACGGAGCACCGCTCACAGTACTGGACATGGGCGCACTGCTTGCCACAAGAAACCTAGCTAGGTGGCACCACCCGATTGGATGAAGAGTTCATCCCAGCCTGGTCCATGGAAACTGGAAAGAATTTAGAATCATTTCTCTCCAGTGTTATCGCGTGCGTGCCATCAGTGGCGGAGGCAGAGAAAAATTGTAGGTGTGGCGGAGTTTGTGAAGGATGAAACCATATATAATGCAACTACGCAAGAGCTCACTAGAATATTACACAAATATTACTTGTGATCAACAAGTATAAACGAAATCTGATACTGAAGTTTTCGCACTTATAATATCTTTTTTTGCGAATATGCAAGGTTGTGTATCATTTTATTGATAGGTAGCCATTCGTGTGTACGGCGACAGGAGTCGCACCCCTATAACAGCACTTATAATATCTTATTAGATGAAGATTACATGCATGAATGATCACCAATTAGTCATAAGTATTAACTAGACAGACATCAAGATGATCTACAAAACATCCATAGGGAGAGCTGCTGGTGCCACTTGCTTTGGAAAAAATGCTTCTTAAATAAATCTGTATATAAAATCACAAGAGAAAACCGATTAATTAGTCACTGAACAATGGGAAAGCACTAGAATAGACTGAATGTGATGGTGAATTGTCGGAGATTATTTCAGTCAACGGTAAACAAAATGCTGGTATTTTGGTCGGCGGTCGCCGCCTTGCCTCGCCGGCCGACGGCCACTGCTCGCCCCTCTCTGGTCTCTACTTGCTAGCTGCTGCTATACCCATTCGTTTGTCTTGCCGCTTCCGCGCGATCACAAGTAGAGGAGCGATTACAGTCTCCTAATCGCTTGGGTTTGGGCTCAGACAGAGTGAACATTAACAGGTCACGTATGTGTGCGGGCAGTCAATAAGTCACCAGCAATCAGGCCCACGGCCAGTAGCTATCACAAGGAGCAATAAGGCCATCAAGCCGGCAAGGGCGCACCGCTCAGCTCAATGTTCAAACAAGTACCTACGTATGTACCTAGCGTTTGCATCAATTTAGGTATGGCGGACGCCAAGCCATGCCAGATTGCTGGCTTCGCCCCTGCGTGCCATGACCGGCTAGTTTTTCTCCACGGCGCCCGTCCCCGCGTCTTTGGCCCCTTCAATTCAACTCGCTGACTCGTCGCATATGCATGATGCTTCCGGCGCTCCGGCGGGGAGCACCACTTTTCCCAGTGATCGATGGATATAAGTATGGCACGGGCGTGCACCTGAACCACCAACAACGCCGTCGTCACAAAAGTGCCAAAGACAAGCGAACCAGCCGATCGATCGAACAACTTTCGTAAAGCGAGTTTGAGGTTTTGCCAAGGTCCATCTTAACCATGCCGCCGGCCATGCAAGCAGCGGAAGGGGCAGGGCAGAGGAGCAACGGGCCCCGGATCCTGATGAACGCGGCGCAGCGTGCACTCAGCCGCGGCGCGTCGTCGTCGCTGGGCAGCCCCAGGTCGCCGCCGCCCTCCTACAGGAGCATCGTCACCGTGCTCAGCATCGACAGCGGCGGCGTCCGGGGGATCATCCGCGGCACCATCCTCGCCTTCCTCGAGGAGAAGCTCCAGGAGCTCGACGGGCCGGAGGCGAGGATCTCGGAGACTCGGAGTCGGACTACTTCGACGTGATCGCCGGGACGAGCACGGGTGGGCTGGTGACCGCCATGCTCAGCGCTCCCGATGATGCAGGCCGCCCGCTCTTCGCTGCCAAGGACATCAACAAGTTCTACCTCGACCACTGCCCGAGTATCTTCCCTCAAGCCAGGTACGCAAATCTCACGTACAAACATGCGGGCCTATGCATGCATGATCGACCATCTTGATGTATGTATGTTCTACGGTGCCTGCAGCAAAGGACCTTTCGGCTTGATGAGGAGCATGATGGGACCCAAGTACAACGGCGAGTACCTCCACTCCGTCGTCAAGAAGCTGCTCGGCGACACGCGGGTCGGGGACACGCTGAATAACGTCGTCATCCCAACCTTCGACATCAAACTTCTGCAGCCCACAATCTTCTCGACTTACAACGTATGTGATGTGTGAAGAACAGATTAATAAGCATGTTGCTTGCTTGTGTGCATGATATATAAGCTGATTTATATGTGAAACTTGCATGTAGGCCATGAAGGATAAATCGAAGAACGCTCTTCTATCGGACGTCTGCATCACCACGTCCGCTGCGCCGACCTACCTCCCTGGCTACCACTTCCAGACAGAGCACGAGGACGGCAAGCACCGGGACTTCAACCTCATCGATGGTGGCGTTACCGCAAACAATCCGGTGAGTCCGTCGTGCTAACACGACACGCCACCTCAATTTGTGAGACTTGCTAACCTAATTAATTAGCTTATCATCGTAATAGTATAACAGTTAACTGTCATCCGGTTATGATGTTGATGTATGGAAATAGTTGACTATCATCCGGTTATGATATTGATGTATCGAACGTTCTCTGTTTGACAACTGACCTGGATACATTACAGACCCTGCTGGCAATGACGGACGTAAGCAAGCAGATCCTGATGGGAAACCCGGACTTCTTCCCCATCAAGCCCGCGGACTACGGCAAGTTCATGATCCTTTCGCTGGGCACCGGTACCGCCAAGATCGAAGAGAAGTTCGACGCTGCCGAGTGCAGCAAGTGGGGCCTCATTGGGTGGCTCTACAACAGGGGCGCCACGCCCATCATCGACAGCTTCAGCCAGGCCAGTGCCGACCTTGTCGACATCCACGCCTCTGTGCTCTTTCAGGCGCTTCACTGCGAGAAGCGCTACCTCCGGATCCAAGACGATGAGCTTAAGGGTGAGACGGCCTCCGTCGACGTGTCAACGTCAAAGAACCTCAACCGGCTCGTCGACGTTGGCAAGGCGCTGCTCAAGAGGCAGGTGTGCATGGTGAACGCCGAGACGGGCAAGAACGAGCCCGACCAAAACAGGGGCACGAACGAGGAGGAGTTGATCAATTTCGCACGCATGTTGTCTGAGGAGCGCAAAGCCAGGCTTCGGAAGGAGGGCGATGTTGAATTCTAGAGCCTTGGGTCATTCCTTAATCCTTATTATTCGAATTTGATGAGACCGACGAGCACTATTATTATTTGTATAGATATATGTGTGTACATATTCATTAATTTGTCCGATAGCCGTATATGTCTGTTGATTTGTGTAGACACCCATTCATTTATCCAATGTATTCGTTATATAAACTATTGCTTATATGGCATGAATGTGCTAATTTGTGAACTTCTTTGATTGTTCCTACATGATGGGTAACCGTCACCTAGTTTTTTCTCGACCTTCATTAATATAGTTAACCACGTAGTTTCGACAATCAACGGACATGTCTTATATATCATTTAGAAGTTTATAAGTTGCATATTCATGTAGTGAGTAAAATGCTCCTACTTTTCTGCCATTTTCCGGCTTTGGGATCAAATCTATGTACTCATCTAAACTCTGGGGAAATAAGAAATCAAATGAAGTCAAGGGGAGAAGCCCCTCCTACAGACTCGAGAAGAGCTTAGAGTTATGAATCGGATCTGAGGTACCTCAAAAAATGCTCGGATCGATAAGTGGGGAGCATTGAGGTGCCCTTGTATTCATGAATATAGCCATTAGTCGAGCACTCTTTTGATCGCCGGAAAGTGGTTCTTAAACTCCCAATATATCGCCGAAAACCCTGAAATAAATCTAGAAAAAAGTGAGCACCCGCAACAAGTCTAGGTCTTGAACCCGCACAGATAGATTCCATCACATGTAACCTAACCAATTGAGCTATGTTCAGTTCGTTCAACAAGACTAAACTTGAAACCGTTTCCCACGCCACTAGGTACATGGATTCTAACAATCACACAACAAGAAATCAAGAACAAAGTGGGCTATTCAACTATATATAGAGAAAGTTCAACCACGGCCACCCTTGCCCTTGACCTTGTCCTCGTGGTCGAGGAAGTGACTGTCGAAGAAGCAATAAGGGTCGAGGCGGATTAGTTCGATGCCGTAGCTGGATTGTCGGACGTGGCACTGGGCATGTTCAGATCCTCCTCTTTGGTGGAAGGTCAGTGAAGGCACGAACGGCCTGGGATTGCTTGATCGCGAGGGCCCGAGCAGCCCGGGCTTTCCGTTCGACAGTATTCGGGCACGGTAATCCTCGTCGCCGGCCGCCACTACGTGAGACACCTTCTCCCTATCATGACGGGCATGCCGAACCTCGACCACGGACGCATGTCCGCAACTTTCACACCTGGAGCGTCCATGGCACTGAGCATTGCTCCCATTGGCCTCAGAGTCCAAGCCCGACATCGCGGGGACAAGTAACCAGCGCCTAGGATAAGCTGAGCTAGGGCGTCGGAGCCTTCTGCCGGGAACACGCTCAGCCCCGCTCACCAGCTGCAGTGACGAATCGTCTGCTGGATGCGCTGCTACCGCTGGATCCCGCCTAGAGTGGAGATGGAGGTGGAGGCGACTGGCTAGTGGATCCACGGCTGGGCGGCTCCCATGCCAAAGCTCCATTATCCTCTAGGGAACAGCGGACTCCGGCCAGGAGGGCTCTCTCCTCCTCGTCTGAGCATGCCATGGTGGACGGATCCCAGTCAATGGATCAGGACCAGTCAGACTCAGGTCTGCTACCGAAGCTGGCCATCGTGGAGCGGAAGGGGGGGACTAGAGTGGAGTGGAGTCGAGTGTTCGAGAGTGAGGACTAGAACTTTGTCCAGGGTATCGACGGGGTGGGGTATATGTAGCATCGAACTGGTCCAGCCTGCACCGATTCGGCGTGACGAACGTGCCTAGGCTTGTCCGAGCCGCCCCATATCCACCCTACATATGGGCTGGATATGAGGGTGTCGGACAGCCCGGACGTTTAGAGGGAAGTGGGGAGGGTTCGTTAGGGTGGTCTTTTTGAGTTCGGCTGGTGTCCGAGCAGTCCGTCTGGATGTTTAGGAGAGAAGTTGGCGGTCTGATTAGATGCTCTTACTTCACGTACTAGTCCCTAAAGGAGAAGTATATACTATCAAGTTGCTAAAGGAATAAGTAATTAGCTAGTTAGTGAGCTAGATACAGACAAGGTATTGTCAACTATCCATTTGAAATACATGATAACTCGATATTTTTGTTAAAACAAATACATAAATAGATGCTACAATCAACTATGACTTGTGCAAAATAAAATGTCAGCATGTTCTTTGTTTACATTTTGGAAAAAAAACATATGAATCATGTGGTAATGTAATGTTTAAAATGAGAAAAATTATTAGATTGAAGTCAAAAGAATACCATTTTTAATAAACTAAAGTAAAGCATGAATGATATAGATTTGCTCCATGTGTCCAACACATATACCGTCCATGATCATGCAAAAAGTAATGCAAAAAGTTCGCGTAGCCCAAAGACTGGTAGTTACATAATGAACTTATACTGTAGTTAGCAGATTTCTTTGACAACTCATTGAGCTGTGAAAATTCCAACAAGATCATCAAAGCTACATCAATTGCTTGTTTAGTAACCATATTCTAATCTAATCATGCTAAAGGCAACTCTTGACACTCTATTTAACAAAATATAGAGAAAATACACTAATTTAGGGAGACTCGACTTTTGTTTGACAAAAGAGAGGCCTCCCTCTCCGATTACCATTAATAGAAATCACGTTTCGGCTAGATCACCAAGGAAGCAACAGAAAACTAAACAACCTACGATCTAATAACGAGAAAGGGACTCAACTAAATAAATGAAAAATAAACACAAGGTTGTGCCACGTGAGCGCTTTATTTATATCCATATAACTTTGTAAGTCCTTTCATTTCATTTCTTACCTAAGCTAAGGCTTTACCTTTAGTACTGTTGGATAAATCATGTAAAGTTCTTAGGTTTTCATATAATGAATGATTATCATATTTATATAAAAAAACTTTCAAAATAGAAGTGTGGTCCACAAAGTCAAGCATTTTAAGATCATCATCCTCTACTTCTCTAATGCATGGTATAAAATTGGGTAGGAGTATTGGCAAATTTAGTTTTTGCCACGTAGTAGATCATATCTGAACTTTTGAAGGGACATGAGCATTAAATGATGAGCATATCCCTCTTGTAGACACAATAGCTGCTTACTATACTGAGTAATTAAGGAGCGGTGATGGGTTCAACTCAAACTTGGAGTAGTAGTCTCAAATGCCCGGACCTCAAACTAGAACTGTGGCCCGTGTGTGTGCTCACTACAATAAATATGTCAACTTGCGACCATCAATATTGGTCACTGAATGGTCACAGTTTTCCATTTTTGACCTTTTTGTGACCAAAAATAGTTGGTCAAAAACTGGCCATCTTTAATGAAACTTAACGGCCTTCTTTGTGAAATGGTCGTAGAAGGTTACGACCAAAATAAATGGTCGTTGATTTTACGACCAATTGTTTTGGTCACTGGCAGTTTGCCCAGACCACGTCAGATCCAACGTGGCAAGCTGACGTGACAAAATTACGACCAAACGAAATGGTCGTTGATTAGAATTAGCCCGGTCCAGTTCGGTGCTTTACATAGGCCGAGCCCAACAATTCAGCTTATTTATATCTTTTTTCCTGTCAATTTTTGGTCGGCTTCATGGGCCAAGCCCAACATTGCAGCCTTTTTATTTTTGGGCTGTGGCCTTTTTGTCTCAACAGTTTCATTTTTCTTTTTTTATAAATGGGTACACTAGTCAGATGGGTCCCAGTTGTCAGGTTCTGGTAACTGGGTCCCATTTGTCATGTTCTGGTAAGTGGGTCCCATCTATCAGGCTCATATTATTCATATTTCAACCAGTATTTAAATTGGCAGAGACACAAAACACACATGATACTTCAAATAAGAGCAACCAGATCACGTATTTAAATTGGCAATCACATATGACCATGCATGTGTAATACAGAACTCTACAAGCTCTACAAGTGTAACGAGCTCTACAAGTGTAATACAGTACTTTACAAGCTCTACAAGCTTTACAAGCTCCTGTCATGAACAACATGCCGGACTCGCTGGATGACCATAGTCAGATGAACAACATGCCGGACTCGCTGGACGACCATAGTCAGGGCTGGGAACAAACAAAACGGCAACATGCCTTCCTCGGTCGCCCTGTTACATGAATCAGCAGAGAAGAATCAGAAAAATTGGGGCAAATATATTATGAACAGACCATTCAAGAAAAGGACAGTTATTTAGAATGATAACACAAATTGAGCTAGTACCATGCTTTTTGTTCTCCAGCTAGTTAAAATGAGATACTCATTCATACAAGAAAACAGAGACACAATATGAATACGCATGGCTCAAGTGCAGGCCGTGCAAAAAACTTCACTGCAATACATTGCGCCTAAAACAAAACACCATTCTACTACCACGACCATCCATTCAACTGGCAAGATCTAACAATACTAGTCAGTGCACGCATACTAACATCACAAAGGCATGAGAGAATAAAGGGAACCAAGAGAGATACATGTGGATGATAGCGTCGATGATGATCTGGATTGAGTTACCATTGGTGAGGAGGTAGATGATCTCCATGGTCTGCTTGATGATGCGCACGCACTACTAGAAAAAGGGCTATAGCTAATATAGACATTAGTGGCGCACTATGTATGTGGTGCGCCACTGCTAAATAGCAGTGGCGCACCACACATGGGTGCGCTACTAATCTCTATATTACTAATGGCGCACCACACACACGGTACGCCATTGCTATTTTTTTTCTGAGTCCACCCCCTCCCCAGGCTTACCAATGGCGCACCACAGCCAGGTGCGCCATTACTATTTTAGGTAGCAATGCGCACCTAGGTGTGGTGCGCCATTACTAAGTCTGGGCATAGTGGCGCACCTAGATGTGGTGCGCCATTACTAAATCTGCCCAGACTTAGTAATGGCGCACCACACCTAGGTGCGCCACCCCAGTACCGGCACCGCACCGCGCGGACAGCTAACCACCCACCCAGCCCCCGCGCCCCCATCTTCTTCCCCCCATCTCCCCCACCTTCTTCCACAGTGCACCGCCGCCGCCAGCCCCGTCCAACCGACAGAGCCGCCGGCCCGCCCCCGCCCCACCATCTGCCACGCCTAGCCAGATCCCCCCGTCGCGCCCCCCTCTCCCCCAAGCATCGCCTAGCCAGATCCACGCCCAGCCAGATCCACGCCCAGCCAGCGGCGGACCCGCGAGATGCACCGCATCTGGATCCCCCATCCAGCCGCGGCCAGGTGCAGGCGGCCACCGCCGGATCCCGGCCCTACCCGTGGACGACAGGGCCGTCACCTCCCGCCGCCCGCCCCAGCCTCCCTTCGCCGTCCTCCCGCGCTCGCAGCCGGTGCGCCGAGGGATCCAGCAGGCGCCGCAAAACCCTAGCAGCACCAGCAGCAGGTGGGGACGGCGCCGCCGCATCTGCTCCTGCGCCGGTGCTACCCTCCGTCCCCACTGCTCCCGCGTGAGCCTCAGGCGTCGGTGCTGCCCATCTGCGCCACCGGGGATTCCCGCGTGCACCGGCCAGGAGCAGCTCCTGTGCGTCGTCGGCTGAGTCGATCTGGCACTGAGGCGACCTTGACGGCTCTCCACCACCCTACTGCACCGGCTGGTGACCATGTCCCCCCTCCCGCGTGGCGGCCTGGCTGCTCCGATGACCCCAAGCCCTGCCTCCTCGTCTCCATTAAAACAAGTTGTAACTGGTGCCCTCAGAGCTTCCAGTATAATCTTCCCAGATCGCATCCCTAAGGTTCTCAGCATTTAAAAAAAAACATTTGGTTATTTACATTTTTCCTGCAGTATTTTGTGTGTGTGGCTGTGTGCTACTTCTACAAATTTTTGTTTGTTGTCCTATAGTGCATTGCTTATTTCATTTTGCTCTGCTAATCGGATAACTGAATTCCTTTCACCTCTTTTGATTCCAGGCACCTGAACTTGATGGGTGCCAAGCCGGTCCCAACTGCATGAACCAGTATGGGTACTATCCCCTCCACCGAGCTGCTGACTTTTTTTCGGTTGACATGATTCAGTTGCTCGTCCGCCACGGCGCGTCCGCCAATCTACGCATAGCCGGTGCTGAGGTCATCGAGGGACTTCTCCCACTCCATGTTGCAGTCGAGAACACATGCATGCATTAAGTATCTGGAAGACAGTCTATTTCCAAACCACGAGCATCGGGATTACAGTGAGGCAGATGCCAACTTTATCTTCAAGCTCATCCATCTTCTGTGCCTACCTGAAATGGTTTGTCTCGCATCCATCCCCTTCACAATTTAAACAAAGTCACATATCTTAAATAACTGAAGTAGCAATAATACTCGAGGAACCTTAAATTCCTACATCTCCATTTACCATACTCGAAATTGTTTTCTGTGCTGTAGTGACGTTTTTTAGCCTTCGACACTTTGTTCAGAGAAAACAAACTCTATTTTTCTGTTAACAAAGAAAATAAGATTGTGATTTTATTTAGATTGTTGGTGAGAACACAGTTTTAAGTTAATAAGCACTACCTTGCCTATAAATTCTAAAAGGACTCGGTTTTTGCTCTCTGTTGGTGGTTTTTGCAGAAGATCTTCTTGGATACGACTCGGCTGATCGCAAAATACACAGATAATCTATTGGATGAGCTGTGGAATTACATAAAAGAGGGAAAGCTTGCCGAGACAGCCGTTTTGCTCTTGGCAGCTCAAGAGCAGATACGTAAGGGAACTTCTCGCAAAAGAAATGGAGATAGTAAGCCAGACGGGTTTGCGATTATCCGTGACCGTATTTTAAACAACAATATTACTTTGCATTCTGAGAAGGATCAGCAAGTGGAGGCAAGGATACGGCTTAATAATATGGCATTGATGCTTGTTCATGTAATTTCTAAAGCTGGTGAAGGTCTTGATTCATACATTCAGAAGCATCTAGAGGTATCATTCTATTGGTGCGTGATGTTACAATTCCTCGATTTTCTCTGCTTTACAAAAATTGCATATATTGGTATAGTATAATGGTTTTTTGGTAATTCCTAGACTATCTTCTTTTTTTGCGAATCGGATTATCTGATCAATATAATATTTTTAGAAACACTGAATAAAATTTGCAATATATCTAATACTTATTATAGTCTCAGTCAAGAATGTAAGATTTATTTGGGGTCATTGGCAACAAATACAGTCTGTAAATGACTTTTAAAATATGAATCATTTAGACTTCCTCTCCTTCACGAAAACTTCTCGTTTTGGGAATTAAGGTTCAAATTAGCGTTAGGTGTAGTTGCTGCGGTTGGTGTTCGCCTAGTGTTGCATAGGCGCTTCCTCTTACAGTTTTGTTTATCGTGGGTGTATTTGGGGTGCCTAGGCGGTTGTGGAGCTTTGACTGCCAGGGGTGTATTGTTGGAATAAACCCAAGTCTGCACCTAGTGAATTTCTCTGCCATGGCAGCAGTTTTAGCTCAATATATACTAAAAGTTGAAACAAATATGAGTAGGAGATATGTTACAAAAATGAAGTTCCCAAGGACAGACAACAGTTTACAAAGCTCATTGTCCAAAAAAAGGACAGACAATCATAATAGTAAATCTTGCCTTTTTTTGGAGTAGTCTGCATGCCATCTAAGTGCAGGTGTTTAGCAACTTCCTTTTGTAATGAAGAGGCAGAGCTCCTGCTGGTTTCTTGGGGAAAAGAAGTCTAGTCCAGTTTACACAAACTGTCTGTGCTGGGTTGTTACTTTCAGTTAGATAGTGTGGACAATATCAACACACTACTCTTTTTAAAAGCCAAAACTAAAGAATTGGGGCAAACTTGGAACTAAAACAAAATAATGCTGTATATCTAATTAACCCAAATAAGACAAAATGTGTGTTCTGTACATGTATTGATGTCATAAAAATACATTCAGTCTACAATGTTGTTAGTAATCTTAAGTTTTTATTTTGCCTTTCCACTTATTTTATATTAATATTGTTCCCACTGCAAACAAATCTTTCTGTAATATCTCAGTCATCATGTTTCATGGTGCTCATGACATATATGATATATCTCACAATTTAAAATGGTCATGCAGGTGCCGCATTTCATGCAGGTGCCCCATTCGGAGGTCATTGAACGTGTTTCCTCAATTCTCAAGGATAATGGTTTTTGTCCTACTAGTGAATGGATAGAAATTGGAAACCTGTAAGTTTTGTTCAAGGACTATGTTTTGTATCCATACACAGCTGATATGATCTTTATTTAATTATTTCTTCCACTTGTTCTTGAAGTTCCCCCTATGAGGATGTGTTGAACAGCGCCATCGACATGGGGCAGAGGCAGCGTCGACGACGACATCGACATGGGGCAGCGGCAGCATCGACGACGACATTGACACGGGCTGCTGCGGCGTCGACGACGACATCGACATGGGGCTACTGCGGCGTCGACGACGAGATTGACACAGAGCAGTGCTGCTTGAAGTTACATTATTAAGCCTGGCATATGTAGTTTCCGGTAGTCCTATCTTGCTGAAAGCGAATGCTTAACATTCAGCTAATTGATGACTTGCTTGTTAGTGGCACAGTTGTAATTTAATACCTCAAAAAAATTTAATTTAATTTAATCTTATTACGTGGACGACCTGGCTGTGCATTTTTTTGTTTCCCACCATGGATATCAGTGGCGCATGGGCTAAGGTGCGCCATTGGTACACTATGGATATCAGTGGCTGTGCATTTTTTTTTGTTTCCCACCATGGATATCAGTGGCGCATGGGCTAAGGTGCGCCATTGGTACACTGGATATCAGTGGCGCATGTGGCCTTATCAGTGGCGCACCACCAGGTGGGCCACTGGTATTTGGATTAGTAATGGCGCATCAGAGGTGCGCCACTGGTATTTGGATTAGTAATGGCGCACCAGAGGTGCGCCATTACTAACCATTACTAGTGGCGTGGTAATAGTGGCGCACCTATATTGCGCCATTAATAGCAAAAACAGGTGCGCCACTAATACCCTTTTTTCTAGTAGTGACGGCCATGATCTTCTTGCCACTGTTGCATCCGTTCGCTCGATGATGGGTACCAATGCATCCAAGTAGAACAAAACCACCATCATTAACCCACAGCTTCAAGTACAAGCAAGTATATATCAAGTGACCGTGAAAACAAGTTGAGAAAAACACTAAAAATAATTATTTCATGTCATGTAGAGTTCGAACTGAATAAACATATGCATGCCAAGCTGAAATACTACAAAGAAAGCACTCATCAGGTAGCAGTACATACAAAGCTAACAGTAGGGATGCCACAGCTGAAAGGAGCAAGCTATTTTGTATTTGAGAAACAAAAAAAATGCACCAATAATTTTTCAGAAGATGACTGAACTTCTGTGCACACATTTAGATAGAAACAAGGGCTTGAACTATACACATTAATTAGCACATGATCGCAAAACACCAATATAAGCTAGAATTGACAAGTACACAGCAGGATTCAATTCGTCTTGCCCATATACAGCAACCAAGAGACATCTAACATCATTATTTTACCGCAAAATATCGGCCCATAGCAATAGAAGCACAAAATTTAAGCTCGCGAGCACATTATAGCAGGTAGTAATAGAAGCACAAAATTTAAGCTCGCAAGCACATTATAGCAGGTAGGGAAGTGGGAAGATGAACTAATTTAGATGCCAATTGATAACATACAGCACACCTCATGCCAGAGCAATACACTTATAAGACAGTTGGACAATGACACAAGCATTTCCACAAACAGTTCATGTTGACGATTAAGTTGTGTAATACAGAGGGCAATTAGACTAGTGCAAACCTTAAGAAAAGGTGCCAGATGGTCCTCTGGGTACATGTCCTTGAAACCTCCATGCTTGACCTTGCATATCAGTACAGTAGGCACTGCAAGTGAACGACAAAGAAGAAAGTGATAAGCATAAATAACTCATCCATCTGTGGTGACATATTCATACTGTAATTTCAATAGCATGGCCAATAAAGAACAATGGTGCATTTCCAGGATCTAGCCTCTACACAATTTGCACAACGACAAGTAATTATGAGCTACCTACTGGCAAAGTATAAGACCTGAATCGTATAGTATAAATGAATCAAGAAAACAAAAACTGCCAATGAGAAATGCATAGTAGTGCACTAGATGATAAACAACAAGCATAGTATATTCACATAAGTTTGCTAATGAAGCCAGAGCTAACAACCTAAGAATTCGGAATCATAGTGCCTCATTCGGAAAATTTACTGTATACACAGGAAAATTGTAGAGCTTCAAAGATAGGACCCATATGTGAAATGTATAGGACAATACCATATACTTGCTGTGTGGATATATATAATTAACCATTAGTGTATCTTGCAAATTAATAGTTACCACAGGGAAAACCTTGACAAGAGAAGATAAACTTCGACAGCATAACATGATATGAATGATAGCACTCAAACTCTAACCTCACATGAATAAAAAAAATCACAATAATGACATTACATATAAGGAGTTCACTTGGATATATCAAAGATTTCCAGTTGGATCATAAGCAAGTGCTCTCAGGTTATCCTTAACATCTAATTAACAGCAAACAATACATACCAGTACAAGGCTAGGCAATTAATAGGGAAACTGGGTGATTAACATCAACCAGGGTTGCACAGAGAACATAACAACAGTAAACAGTAAGGTAGGGGGGTCCTCTCCCTCCTAATGCAACTAGGTTCTGCATGAACGCTAGGATCAAGTCCTGGATCTGGCGCTAGAAGAGTATCACATCTCGATTTCAACACCAAAGACGTGGTATTACCAGAACTTGAACTCCAGGAGGCGGCGGAGGAAGTGCTTGAACTTTGCTGCCGCGGGTGGGGAGCAGCTTGGGCCGGCGCCGTCGTCGAGCGCCAGCGAGTGTCGCAGGTCAGGGACGTGGAAGACGCCGGCAGCAGCACGCCCGACCTTCAGATCCGGCGCGGGTTCCAGCCTTGCGTCCGGTGGCGCCTGCAGGGTCCGCCTCGCCATCGCGGCGGCGGCGCGTCTGGAGGAACCAGTCGCCCTTACCCGAATGAGCGCCGGAGCAGTTACGGGCGGACCCGGTCGCCGACGAGCGGGTGCAGCCATGTCACGTAGAGGGAGGTCGGGGAGGAACTGGAGAAGCCGTGAGATGCCGGGCTTGTTAGTCCCCGGCGGCAGACTGTCGGCGCCTCGCTGGGGTTCGCGCGCGGCGCTGTCTCGGGGTCGAGATCGAGAGAGGATGTCCGCAGTGGAGGAGGTAGGGACATGGATGGCGGCGGATCTGGCTCGGGATGGGAGGCGGCGAGCGGTGAGGCCGAGGGTGAGAGCACGCGAAGTGGGCGCGATGGTGGCGGAGGCAGGGGAGCTCGGATCTGTCCTGCACGCCGGCGAGGGATGCTGGAACTGGCCGGAATCGGGGCGGGAGAGGGCTGGGGCGGCGGCTGTGGTGGCAAAGGAGTCGTGGGGATAGGGCAGGGGTGGCGGCGGCAAGGGAGGAGTGGAGCGCTAGGGTTCGCGAGCGAGCGAGAGAGGGAGAGAGGGGTTTACTGCGGTGGGTTGGATCGATGGATGGACGGATGGACGGATGGACGCCATGTCATCGATACATGCCACAACTGATGCCACCAATCAAAATTAAGCTTATGTAGTATTGTTTTTTCCTTTTGTTTCTCTTATATTTTTTACCCTCTTATTATTCCGGGTAAACATTCAACATATTACCCTTTTATAGCTTGTTAAAATAACCCAATATTGTGTACATGTGTGTATCTTGGGATGACAAACAATGTTGATTTGGGGGGTTTTCATTTTTTTTCACAAAAATATCATTTTCCATTTTCGAAGAGCAAAAATCATTTTTAGGTACAAAAATAGCTATTTCATTAGAGAAACACCAAAAGTTTTCCAAGATTCAACCACTAGCTAGGAACGGTCATGCCCGCCGTTTTGACCGCATTTTGAAATGGGCATGAAAAATTCAAAAAAAAAATCAAAAAATGGGAAAACCTTCACATTGTGTCATTATATGTGACCAAGTTACCAGGAAAAATAATAAACTTGTAATACGGCAATTGTTTAAAAAAAGTGTTCTCAGAAATGAGCTATCATGTGTGAAAATTCATGACTTTCAAGTCAAATGACCAATGTTATGGCCACATTCATGGCATAGTTTGTTCAAATGATCTCATATTGTGCACAAGGGTGCATCTTGGAATGGCAAACGATGTTGCCAAAGGGAGTTTTCATTTTCTTTGCATAAAAAAATTGTTTTCCATTTTCCGAGTGCCCAAAATGAGTTTTTTTGTGAAGGACCTACCAAATCTTTATTGCAAAAAGGCACCACACCATTTTTAGAAAATATTAGACCATATTTTATGTACAATTGACCAAATGGTTGGGTTTCAAAAGCTTTCTATCCACCTCTCGTGAAAAAGACAAATTTCGACCGATTCAGCAGGAAGCGGGTCAAATTTATACTACAACTGTCTCATAGTTTGCTCTTTATTTTTTTCAAAAATCATTTCTAGGTACACAAGTATCAATTTCATCAGAGACACTCCAAATATTTTGCAAGTTTCAAACCCTAGCTATGAACGGTCATGCCCGCCGTTTTGACCGCATTTTGAAACGGGCATAAGAAATTAAAAAAAATTAAAAAAATTGAAAACCTTCGCATTGTGTCATTATATGTGACCTAGTTTCCAGGAAAAATAACAAACTTGGACTACGGCAAATGTCTTTAAAAAGTGTTCTCAGAAACGAGCTATCACATATGAAGATCCATGGCTTCCAAGGCAAATGGCCAATGTTATGGCAACATTCATGACATAGTTTGTTCAAATGATCTCTTATTGTGCACAAGGGTACATATTGGAATGACAAACAATATTTCCTAAGGAAGTTTTCACTTTCTTTGCACGAAAAATTCATTTTCCATTTTTTGAGTGCCCAAAATGGATTTTTTTGTGAAGAACCTAGCAAATATTTCTTGAAAAATTGGACCAAATCAATTTTCTAAAATATTAGGCCATATTTAATATACAAATGACCAAATGGTTGGGTGTCAAAAGCTTTTGATCCACCTCTCGTGAAAAAGACAAATTTTCGCCGATTTAGTAGGAAGCGGGTCAAATTTGAACTACAGCTACCTCATAGTTTGCTATTTATTTTTTCCAAAAATCATTTCTAAGTACATAAGTATATATTTAATAAGAGAAACTCCAAAAGTTTTGCAAGATTCAACCCCTAGGTACGAACGGTCATGCCCGTCATTTTGACCGCATTTTGAAACGGGCATAAGAAATTAAAAAAAATCAAAAAAATTGAAAACCTTCGCATTGTGTAATTATATGTGACCTAGTTTTCAGAAAAAATAACAAACTTGGACTACAGCAAATGTCTTAAAAAAGTGTTCTCAGAAACGAGCTATCATGTATGAAGATCCATGGCTTCCAAGGCAAATGGCCAATGTTATGGCAACATTCATGACATAGTTTGTTCAAATGATCTCTTATTGTGCACAAGGGTGCATATTGGAATGACAAAAAATGTTGCCTAAGGAAGTTTTCATTTTCTTTGCACGAAAAATTCATTTTCCATTTTTTGAGTGCTCAAAATGGATTTTTTTGTGAAGAACCTAGCAAATATTTGTTGCAAAATTGGACCAAATCAATTTTCTAAAATATTAGGCCATATTTAATGTACAATTGACCAAATGGTTGGGTGTCAAAAGGTTTTGATCCACCTCTCGTGAAAAAGACAAATTTCCGCAGATTCAGTAGGAAGCGGGTCAAATTTGAACTACATCTGCCTCATAGTTTGCTCTTTATTTTTTCCAAAAATCATTTCTAGGTACATAAGTATCTATTTAATCAGAAAAACACCAATTTTTTTCCAAAATTCAACCACTAGCTAGGAACGGTCATGCCCGCCGTTTTGACCGCATTTTGAAATGGGCATGAAAATTTCAAAAAAAAATCAAAAAATTGAAAAACCTTCGCATTGTGTCATTATATGTGACCAAGTTACCTGGAAAAATAATAAACTTGTAATACGGCAATTATTTTAAAAAAGTGTTCTGAGAAATGAGCTATCATGTGTGAAGTTTCATGGCTTTCAAGCCAAATGATCAATCTTATGGCCACATTCATGGCATAGTTTGTTCAAATGATTTCATATTGTGCACAAGGATGCATCTTGGAATGGCAAACAATGTTGCCTAAGGAAGTTTTCATTTTCTTTGGACGAAAATTTCATTTTCCATTTTTTGAGTGCCCAAAATGAGTTTTTTTGTTAAGGACCAACCATATATTTGTTGCAAAATTGGACCAAATCAATTTTCTAAAATATTAGGCCATATTTAATGTACAATTGACCAAATGGTTGCGTGTCAAAAGCTTTGATCCACCTCTCGTGGAAAAGACAAATTTCCGCCGATTCAGAAGGAAGCGGGTCAAATTTGAACTGCAGCTGCCTTATAGTTTGCTCTTTATTTTTTCCAAAAATTATTTATAGGTACATAAGTATCTATTTAATCAGAGATACATGGTGTGGTGGCGAGACGTCGAGGTTTGGACGGTGGTCGAGGGCCCCAACTCCAGAGCGCGTAAACTGGCATGCCAGCCGCGTGGTCACCGCGTGATCGTGGCGTTGCCACGCGTTCTGGGCGGCCTAGGCATGTCTGGTGGGTTGGGCACTCCCCCGGTAGGTGTTAGGAAGAAGAATACAACAGAAGAATCTCGCGAGGAGACTGAACTAAGCTCAAACATGAATTAGCAGCCAAGTGTTTGATTAGCAGCGGGGGAAATTCACATGGCCAATGGGCCTGAGTTTTGGCTGAAGATGATCATCTACTAAGGAGACTGTCTTGGCAAATTTGCAGCTCAAATGGAGGAGCCTAGGTGGCGCTTGCTTTGCAAAGTACCTCACTGGACAGAAATATAGACGTTGAAGCTGGGCTCAAATGAATGAATGGATTGAGCTGAAATTTGGTGGAGGATAGTCATTTGGGCATAGGAAAGCACTGTAAAAATTTGATACCATTTGGACATGCCAAAGTGGTACTTCCTTCACAATGCTATTCTCTGGACAGAAACTTGGGAAAATTAGTGAGAGAAATTGGCTAAATGAAATGACCTCAAATTTGGTGGAGGGAAGTTATATAGGTAGTAACATGCGCTGGTAAAGTTTTAGAAATAATTAAGCAATATAAAATATAGTTGCTTCACAAACTGAAAATATGACCGGAATAAAAGATTGGATGATGAGCTCACATGGATTGCTGCATAGAGCTCAAATTTTGTGGATAGTGATGATTTGAGTATATGGAAGATTTGGAAAAATCTCAGATTATTTGGATAAACCCAGCTAGTACTTCCTTCACAAAGCTTCTCTCTGGATAGAAACTTTGGAAATTTGCTGAGGAAGATTTACTAGGAAAATGGATCTGAATATTGGCATGTGGAAATTATTTGGATATGGAAGAGTTCCCAAAAAGTTTGAGGGCAATAGGAGGGGTCTAGATAGCACTTGCTTTGCAATGTGTCAATCTGGCCAGAAAATAGAAATTGAAGTTGGACTCACATAGATGATTGGATTGCGCTGCAATTTGGAGGAGGATGATAATTTGGGCATATGAAGGCACTTTAAAAATTTCATACCATTTGGATAAATAAAAAAGGTACTTCCTTCACAATGCTCTCCACTGAACAAAAAATTGGGAAAAATATTGATGGCAATTGGCTAAATTAAATGAGCTAAAATTTGCTGGAGGGAGGTTCTATGGGCATGGTCATGTCCTGGAATTTTTTTAGCAATTATAAAGCAATATAAAATATAGTTGCTTAACAAACTGAAAATATTACCAGAAACAAAGATTGGATGGTGAGCTCACATGGATTGTTAGATGGGGCTCAAATTTTGTGGAGAGCTATTATTTGGGCATATAGAATATGTGGCAAAAATTCAACTCATTAGGATATACCTAGCTAGTACTTCCTTCACAAAGCTTCTAGCTGAACAGAAACTTTGGAAATTTGCTGAGGAAGATTTACTAGGCAAATGGAGCTGGATTTTGTCATGAGGCAATTATTTGGATAGGATAGAGTGCCCAAAAATTTTGAGGTCAATCAAGAAAATATAAATAGCACTTCTTTCACAAAGTGCCTGTGCTGAACAGAATTAAAATGAATATTCCTGAATTATTTTTGAACTAGGCAAGGAAGGTTTTTGACATATTTGAGGAAGATATGATCCAAAGAATTTATGAGAATTTTTTGGGAATTTTGGGAATGACAGAAATGTAGGCTGCTTCACAACCTAGGGCAAAAATTGACACATGAACATGACACATAGGCAAAAATTGACACATGGACATAAAACATAGGCAAAACTGATGAGGTGGCGCCTAGTCATAGCAATGCACCACAATTTACAAGGCTATGACCATCTATATTGGTCGTGATCAGCTAGAAATAAGGCAGCGGACCAGTGCTGTCTGCTTTACGACCATTTCGTGTAAGGAAATTACGACCATTCTGACCAAAATGGTCGTTATGGTTTAGGGTTTAGAGCCCCCCGAACAGCTTATGAACAATTGGTCTCAAATGGTCGTAGATTTACGACCATTTCTTCCAGGGTCACTGACAGAAGGTCACAAGTTGACATATTTCTTGTAGTGGCTATTTAGCAGAGAAGAGGTAGTTCCATGATGTAGAGGAGTAGTAGCCGGAGTTAGTCTCCAGGCATGTGTAATCTCCCATGTATCACCGGTGAGTTGCCGAGCCGGCTATGCGTGCCCATGCTAAGGAAAAGTGACGCCGTTCGTGCGGCGTGGCGCCATTCGTGCGTTGAGGCGTTTGTCGCCAGAAACTCTTTTGTCCAGTGTGCTCCTCTTCTTCTTCCACCTCCGTACGTCCGTGTGTGTGTGAGAGAGAGGTTCGTCCGGCATTCGTGTCGCCGGAGGCTACTCGGCGTTCGTCGCCGGACTGGGCGCTGTTGTTTCAAACATGACCAAGGTGGTGTAGAAGAATTGGGCCCCGCCCAAGTGCAAGTTCTTTGCCTGGCTCGTTATCAAAGATAGAATCTGGACAGCAGACCGGCTACAAAGAAGAGGATGGCCAAACTGCAACTTGTGCCAGCTATGCAAGAGGGAGCAGGAGACCTCAGCTCATCTTCTCGTCAAGTGTAAGTTCACCACTCGCATTTGGAGCGCGATCAGAGATTGGGTGGACGTCCTGGAAGTGGATATTGCAGCCTGGGGCGGGATCCCCACGGTCAAGGAGTGGTGGAAGGCGTTGGTCCTTCGGTGTGGTCACAGCAGGAAGGCGATTTCATCGCTCATCATGCTTGCCTCCTGGGAGGTCTAGAAAGATAGAAACGCGAGGGTTTTCCAGCACGTGTGCAGGTTGCCAAATGTGTTGGTCGAGGCTATTAAGGCAGAGGCGAGACTCTAGGCTATCGCGGGGGGCGACACACTTGAGTTCTATAATGCCGCGACAGTAGGCTTTTGGTATTTTCCATTCATGTGAGGAGTAATGGCCCTCAGCAGACTTTGTTATTCCCCTTCTTTTTAATGAGATGAGGCAAAGCTTTTGCCTCCGTTTCAAAACAAAAAAAACTTGCGCCCTCGCCAAAGACTGGATGGGCGTGGTGGCTACAAACCTCGCAACTCTTGGTCACAACAACGTCGAAGGAGCAAAATCAATCCTCTAGCCAATCGAGCAATTTGGCACAGGAAGGAGGTTCACACACGTGTGACATCTACCAAGCACATGCCGCTGTGCCATTTCCTCTCATGAAACTGCTGTCTACTTCATCGATGATAATTAAATAAAAAGTAATAGAAAAACACCATGCTTGTTTGTTTCCCTCCAACGTTTCACAGTCACCATACATAGCTAACTACAGTGATATTTTTCAGTCCACTAAGGTCTTCCGGTCTAGGACTACATGCTTTCATTTTAACATATAACCTACTGACATGCTACTGCTTGGTACTTGAGGAAGAAAGACACTTTGCAATGGGTTGTATATATACACCACATGCCAAGATCATCCAATGGACATGTATGTACTATGTAATCATGAGTATATTATTGCACCCTGCATGCAATGCATTCATGCTATACATTGTTTCTCTTTCTCATTCACATGAAGAATGCATGCACAAAATGTATTTTTACTAGAAATTAAATAAAATAGATTGTTGCATCTGTGCCTGATCAACATCTAGCAAGGAAAGTCTATTTTAAAATGAGTTCAATTTATTATATGTTGAACATGGTAAAATCAATGAGAGAATCTGCCCACTCAAACTAGGTTACAACATCTTTCCTTAAACATGTGCAATCCAATTTTGCTGCAGCAACATCAAACGAGTATTAACTTATTCAGGGGACTTAGACTCCAAGAGAAAAACCAACATAAAATAGCATAGGCCAAATACTTATAGTTACATACTGACTTATACCTACCAGGTTTTTATGACACTTCGTATATGTATCTTTTAATATCTAAAGATGAGGCTCTACACTACTTTAAAATCAATATGGCAGAAGTTGTCAATCAAATTTAAAGGGAAAAATAAAATGGTTCGGTCTGATTGTGGTGGAGAGTACTTTCTAAATGAGTATAATTTTTTCTATGAGGAACATGGTATAATCCATGAGAGAATCACGCCAATAAAATGATGTTACAACATCTTTCCTTAAACATGTGCAATTCGATTTTTGTTTCAGCAGCATCAACGTGTATTAATTTAACATGGGACTTAGACTCCGTGAAAAAATTCGCATAGACCAAAGACTGATAGTTACATACTGTACTTCTGGTTACCAGATTTGTACGACAATTCATCGAGCTGTGAGAGTTCCCAAATGTGGGTAGGACCGTAGGAGACTAGCTAGGAGTATTTGTCAATTTTAGTTTTTGCCACATAGTTAGGCTTTTATTGAAGGGACATGAGTAGTAAATGGACGCGAGGCATCCCTTCCTTTCCATCGAGCAGATGTAGGATGGCTGCGTCAAGAGCTTCCAGGACAAGTGTCTTCTTCCTTGGCATTCATCCACCGATCGGAGGTTCGGAGCAACCATCAAGGCTCCAACTTGTGAGGATTAATTAATAGCTGCTTAATATACATAGAAATTAAGGAGCGGTGATGGATTCCAACTTGTGAGGATTTATGCGTCATACATGTATGTAGTCAGTACACATAGTGCACAGTAACAGGACTGTTTCATACGGTACATAAATCGTGGAGCCAAGTATATAAACACCAGGTGAAGTGAAACCCTCCAAATTAATTAGTAGACGTACTGCACGGCGTAGAGAGGGTGAGCTCCAGGTTCACTTGAGCGAGGCACCACCTGCTGTCAGCGTCCGATAATGCACAGTCGTCGTCGCCGTCGTCGTTGGAGGAAGAAGGACGGCCAGGGTTTGGCACTGCCCTTGGCAGATGCTCGCCGTGCTGATCATGTGAGGAGGCTAGCAAAGCCTGCAGTAGCACACGATGGCTGTCGGGATCGGCGCCGCCCGTGCACCTCCTCATCGCCGGCGAACCCCAGTGGGCCTCGACCTCCTCGCCCGTCCTCCCAGGCAGCCTCCCGGCGATGATGGACCAGCTGGATAGATATATTCGTGACTCGTCATCAGCAGAACATATACAGAAGCTAGTACGTAGCTAGGATCGATGTATGCGTCTTAGGCGCGTAGCAGGTACCGGTTTCCGAGCAAAGCGTGCAGCTTGATGAGGAGGTCCTCCTCGTCCTCGGAGAAGCTCGTCGTCGTCGTCCCAGCTGCAAGTAGTGCCTTAGCCGGCGGCAGCAACGGCGCACCGCTGCTGCTAGAGAGAAGCTTGGCAGCTCGACCGCTGCTGTTCGTCCGGCGGCGCCATCGCCGGCAGTGTTTCTCCGTCGTCATCGGCCGCTTCCACGGGCTCCGCCGTGGCCGTGGCTCCCTCATGGTTAGGTACGTGCTTGCGTTGTTCAGGTCTGACTTAGATATAGCTAGGGTTAGATAGGGGTGGAAGGTACGGTGGAGAAGATGAGCTCTGTGTGGCAATGGCATATAAAGCATGCGTTCATGAGCTCCATTTTTATTTATTCATTTTTGGCAGTTGACCGGAAGTAACAGCAAGACCGGCCGGTTGGATCGCTTCAGCTGTGCTGGACGACGAGTCGACGATCGACCTAGCTAGCTAGCCACGCGCGTGCGCTGCCTCTTTTTGTTAGTTGTGGCATCGTGTGCTGCCTGCATGCGCGCACGTACGTACCGGTACTACTGTAGCATGCACGCCGCCTTACGGTCGGCAGCACCGTACCTACCCGCAAATATCACAGGTCCCCTACCCATGCTTATAATATCTGGTACAGTGCAACTACGATATCCATTTATATTTCGGCCAAATATGAGACAGCCCAACTGAAAAAGGAAAAGAAGTACTATGTTTTTGTCTCTCAATTTATATATGATTTTTTTTCAACTGAATATATAGGAATTGCTTCCTATAATATATTTTTCTAGTTTTTTAAATAAAGTCAGGTACAACACCAAAAGTCTTCAGAACTATCTAAAAAGTAAAGAAAAAGTTTGGTGGTTTCGGAATCTCGATTTAATTTACTTCAGTTGAAATTGAAACGGGTGATTTTTTTTTTTTTTTGAGAATTCAAACGGGTGATTTTGTACTAGATACATCCGTCTGAACGTCAATTAAATCCGGACGGAGGGAGTATTATGTTTGAGATGCTCTGTCTTCTGGTGAACTTTGCTAATATATATGGATACCTTTCACAAACAAAGTAAGAAAGACAATAGTCAAAAAAAAGTAAAGAAAGAAAAATGACAACTACTAGTACAACACCAAATTCCTTTCTAAAGGCACCCCTGCCCATCTAGCCAATTACGCACGGCCACCTCACCCCGTATCCCTGATGTACCAGCCAATTCGGTTTCCAGTTTGAGAATCTCGGGTATTTCTCTCACCTGGTCCCACCAACTTTTTGTCACACAAATGTACGCATTGCCCATGGTGCATTCATGGTTGCACAATTCTCTCTCCTCTATCCATCTTTCATAGCATTTTACTTCTTAGGGGCTTTTAGATGCTTCATATATTTTAAATCCAAATTTTGTCTTGGTTTTTTAATATATTTGTAATCCTAGCGACAAGACCTTACCATCAAGACCAATATTGGATATATTTTTCACAGTCTTGTAATTTTCACTGTACCAACCCCGCAAAAAAAAAACACTGTTCCAAGAAATTGATTGAAATAAATTTCACAAATACTAAAAATATTTTAAAAAATGGTTAAATTTTTTAGAAATGTATTGCAGTAAATTCAAAATGATTTAAAAATTTACATCGAAAGTGAAATCGGATTCAAAATATTGATTTCAATTAGCAACTATGAAAAATGAATTCATATTTAAAAATATGTTTTATAAAAAGAGATTGCAATTATTTCAAACACTAATTTTAATTATTATTTTTCCTAATTTGGACTTAGCAATATTAGCACATTTTCCAGTTTAACTTACTTGAAATATTTCATAGCTCACATATTTGAAATATTTCTAAAACATACATCTCCATAATTTTAGTACATATTTAAATTTCACTTATATGAAATATTTCATAGGTCATATATTTCATGTATTTCAGTTTTTACGACATCTATCTCTGTGATTTCTATAATTTCATTTATTCTATTAGCTATCTCATTTTTCAATTAAAATAATCACAAAAATTTAAAATCAGTTGATTCTACTATTGAGAAACAATAATTTCAATTATTTCCATCTAGTGATTTCAATTATTTCCATCCATTGATTTCAATTATTTTGAAAAGATGATTTTTAGTTATTTCACACTTGTGTTTCAATTATTTAAGACAAATGTATATCAATAGAGTTATAATGATTTTTCATAAACACATTTTAATTAATTTACTTTTTTGGAATATTTAAAATATTCCACATCACTAAGATTTCACTTAATATATTTATCAAAAAATGTATATGCTAATTTCAATACCTATTTTAGTTTCACAAATTCTAAATATGACATAGATTGCATATTTCACTTGTTTGAAAATTTTCACATATTTCATATCTCCGAAACACATATCTCGGTAATTTCAGTTCCTATTTCAATTTCAATTATTTGAAATATTTTAACGTATCACATATTTAACTTATTTTGGAATATTTCATATATGTGAAATAAGTTTTCATTGGTTTCATCTATTTTAACAATTTGCCGGATCACTATTTTATTATTATGAATTTGTTTACATATGTGAAATATTTTTTTAAATATTTCACTTCTTTAGATAGATCACTATTTCAGCATATAACTAATTCACTTATTTTGAAATATTTCACATTGTGAAATAAGTTTGCCACTTCTTTCCTCTGTTTTAATAGTTTACCAGATCATTATTTCACTTATTTTGTAATATTCACTTTTGTGAAATAAGTTATTTCACATAGTTCATTATATCGCTATTCCACATTCAATTTTTTGAAGTATTTCATATATGTGAAATAAGTGAAATATGTTTGTCTTATTACATCTATTTCTATTTATGAGTGAAATCTATTTCAGTCTATCACTTATTTCAACTATTTCATTGCTTATTTTAATTACTTCAATGATTTGTTGTTTCATTAACTTCACATATTCCATAGATTAGTTTCAATGATTTTGGGATAGTTGACTGACTTCACATATTTTATGAACTTGCTTATTTCAAAGAATTTCATTTCTTGATCTATTTTAATAATTGAAACTTGTGTTCAATTTTATTTGAGATAATGCAGTGTATATGGAACTCATTTCAAATATTACTGAAACATAAAATTAAAACTATTTTAAATGTATCCAAGATTGATCTTATTTTGAAGATTTTTTCGGTAAGAATTCAAATATAAAAAAGGTTCAAAATCTAACTTTTGGTCTAAAAGATATCAATCCATCAAAGATATCCAAGGGTTGGGTTTTTATTAGGGAGAAAAGAGAGTGATTCTACATGCAACTCTCTCTCTCTCTCTCTCTCTCACACACACACACACACACACACACACACATTGGTTGACAAAGGAAGTGGTATGTGCATGCAACTGTACCTTTGTGGGGCCTAGCTGTACTATTCTACACAAAAAAAAGTATACATGTGAGGACAAAAGTGTTCTTCTAATCTCGAGCTCACATGCTCCTGCTATGAATAGTAAAATCATAGAAAATAGAAAAACAATTCAAAAGGTTCTGATTTTTTTTTACAATTTTTTTTTAGGTCTCTACATGCGTTAATTTTTTGTGTGACGAAATCACATTTGTGGAGGTCTAGGAAAAAAATAAAAATAAAAACACTCCAAAATGCTTTCAAAAATAGTCTTATTGGAGCATCGGATCTGCTTATTCACCCATGACATTAGGAATGTTTTTTATTCACGGCAATTTGCACGTATGTAGAACATTCAACAATGTTTGAGGCCAAAATTATTCTGAATATTTTAAATTTTAAACTTTTTTATTTATTTTACTGTACATGATGGTACATTTGAGCTCGAGTGTAGAAATAGTTGACTATCATCCTGTTATGATATTGATGTATCGAACGTGCTCTGTTTGACAACTGACCTGGGTACATTACGGACCCTGCTGGCAATGACGGACGTAAGCAAGCAGATCCTGATGGGAAACCCGGACTTCTTCCCCATCAAGCCCGTGGACTACGGCAAGTTCATGATCCTTTCGCTGGGCACCGGTACCGCCAAGATCGAAGAGAAGTTCGACGCTGCCGAGTGCAGCAAGTGGGGCCTCCTTGGGTGGCTCTACAACAGGGGCGCCACCCCCATCATCGACAGCTTCAACCAGGCCAGTGCCGACCTTGTCGACATCCACGCCTCTGTGCTCTTTCAGGCGCTTCACTGCGAGAAGCGCTACCTCCGGATCCAAGACGATGAGCTTAAGGGTGAGACGGCCTCCGTCGACGTGTCAACGTCAGAGAACCTCAACCGGCTCGTCGACGTTGGCAAGGCACTGCTCAAGAGGCAGATGTGCATGGTGAACGCCGAGATGGGCAAGAACGAGCCCGACCAAAACAGGGGCACGAACGAGGAGGAGTTGGTCAATTTCGCACGCATGTTGTCTGAGGAGCGCAAAGCTAGGCTTCGGAAGGAGGGCGATGTTGAATTCTAGAGCCTTGGGTCATTCCTTATTATTCGAATTTGATGAGACCGACGAGCACTATTATTATTTGTATAGATATATGTGTGTACATATTCATTAATTTGTCCGATAGCCGTATATGTCTGTTGATTTGTGTAGACACCCATTCATTTATCCAATGTATTCGTTATATAAACTATTGCTTATATGGCATGAATGTGCTAATTTGTGAACTTCTTTGATTGTTCCTACATGATGGGTAACCGTCACCTAGTTTTTTCTCGACCTTCATTAATATAGTTAACCACGTAGTTTCGACAATCAACAGACATGTCTTATATATCATTTAGAAGTTTATAAGTTGCATATTCATGTAGTGAGTAAAATGCTCCTACTTTTCTGCCATTTTCCGGCTTTGGGATCAAAATATAGGTACTCATCTAAACTCTGGGGAAATAAGAAATCAACTGAAGTAAAGGGGAGAAGCCCCTCCTACAGACTCGAGAAGAGCTTAGAGTTATGAATCGGGTCTGAGGTACCTCAAAAAATGCTCGGATCGATAAGTGGGGAGCATTGAGGTGCCCTTGTATTCATGAATATAGCCATTAGTCGAGCACTCTTTTGATCGCCGGAAAGTGGTTCTTACACTCCCAATATATCGCCGAAAACCCTGAAATAAATCTAGAAAAAAGTGAGCACCCGCAACAAGTCTAGGTCTTGAACCCGCACAGATAGATTCCACCACATGTAACCTAACCAATTGAGCTATGTTCAGTTCGTTCAACAAGACTAAACTTGAAACCGTTTCCCACGCCACTAGGTACATGGATTCTAACAATCACACAACAAGAAATCAAGAACAAAGTGGGCTATTCAACTATATATAGAGAAAGTTCAACCACGGCCACCTTTGCCCTTGACCTTGTCCTCATGGTCGAGGAAGTGACGGTCGAAGAAGCAATAAGGGTCAAGGCGGATCTGCTCGATGCCGTAGCTGGATTGTCGGACGTGGCACTGGGCATGTTCAGATCCTCCTCTTTAGTGGAAGGTCAGTGAAGGCACGAACATCTCGGGATTGCTTGATCGCGGGGGCCCGAGCAGCACGGGCTTTCCGTTCGACAGTATCCGGGCACTGTAATCCTCGTCGCCGGCCACCACTACGTGAGACACATTCTACCTATGATGACGGGCATGCCGAGCCTCGACCACGGATGCGTGTCTGCAACTTTCACACCTGGAGCGTGTAGGGGAACGTGACAGAAAACAAAAAAATTCGGTACAGCGAGCACGCCCAGGACCACTATGGAGATGTCATACAAGGTTTAATCTGATCCGTACCGACTCGTAGTGCAATGGAAGAAGAGTCGGTGTAGATCGTCGGTGCAGATCCCCGCAGCTAGGATTTACAACCTCCCAACCGCGAGGATGTACTCCCTCGCGGACAGCCCTTCGGGAGGACCCTCAAAACCCGAACGGTAACTCGGACAGCCCTTCGGGAGGACACTCGAACAGCCCCTCGGGCAAAAGATCGAAACTACGACCTCTCTACGGGGTTGCACACATACGGTGTCAGCTATCCGGCAGGGCTTCGCCGTCCAGAACTAGTTCCTGCCGGAACCCAGACAGCCTTTCGGCTCTACGAAACTATTTCGTTGGGAGGGAGAGAGAGAGAGCCAGACGAGCATGGCATGTGTATGAGAGCTTGGATGAGGTTTGGAGAGCACCCCTCCACCTCTATTTATAGGATAGCCAAGGGGTAAAGTTGGCATTCAAAAATACCAAAAGTACCCCACTTTATGCCTTTTCATAAAAGAATAAAGCAAAAAGAGATGGCATGTGGAGCTCCAAGGAGCTCCACCTCCCTTGGCCGGCCACTCTTGGGGGGGCCCCCATGAGGGGGCTTCCTTGGCTCCCAAGTCCATCTAGAAGCCTTTTGGAAAATATCCCAAAAAGTGCTTTCCAAAAAATATCCATAAAGCACTTTCACTATTCAAAAAGACATTTTTCTGCGTCCGTTAAATCCGAAATTATTTCTGTGTGCCCAGAACAATTCCAGTACCCACTAAAACAATTTTGAATGCATTCCGGAACAATTCCGGAACAATGTTTTTCTTCAGCGAAAAGCTATCATAGCGGTTCCGGCTGCTCCGGAACATTTCCGGTTTTTCCTCCGGAAAAATCCCAGAACTTTCCAGAACGATTCTGGCACCCTCCAAGAATTTCCAGACATGTGCCGAAACCAATTTGACTTAATGGAATACCCTGAAACAACTTTTCAGTTTTACCAGAAATATTCCAGTGTTCTCTCCGGAACGTTTCCGTTTCGTCCGAAACTTTTTCGGTGATTTTCTCTCAGACTCCCCGTCTAGTATTCAGCAGATAGATGACCCTTAAGCGTGTGACCCTATAGGTTCGGTGAAGTATAGACATGACCCGGAACACTTTCCGATCAATGATCAACATCGGAGCCGTGGACACCCATATTGACCCCTATACCCACACGAATGAATATTTGAGCGAACCTCCAGTTGCCGTGTGCTATTCCTGTTGCTTCACGATATATTACAAACACCCGAGGTGAGATTTTCTGCATCCCCGTGGATCAACAACTTGTCCACTATGCAAGTTACCTCGTTACCGCTTTTGTTCTCTTTTCTCGTATCCGTGTTCCGGCATCCCAGTGATCAAATCACAATGTGTCTGGCCAGACGATGATGGATACCGTAACACCGAGAGGGCCCGAGAATATCTGTCCATCGCCAGAGGAGCAAATCACAATCTTGAGCTATCTAGTTACTTGCCATACTTTTCCGTGAACCCGTAAGCCGCCGTAATAGCCACCCAGTTACGGATGACGTTTAACAAACCCCAAAGTTCACGAAGCAAGTGCGAAGGAACTCGATACTCTCATGGTCTAAGGAATTATGCAAACATTAACTATCTCTGTGTTATTAACCATTAACTTGTGACGAATGTATCTCATAGCATAACATCAATTCGGGTCGATTCAACACAAGTGTTCTACTAACATTGTGCCCTCAAAATTGCCGGCATGGACATGCCCATGATCAGGAAAACAGGATCATCATGCAATACTTGAGCCAGTCTTAGAGGCAAGACTAGGAATTCATTTTACCATTTATTATACCACACGTGCACATGAGTTTCCCTCCGAGCCTCGTGGTTATTGCAGACTCGAGAATCATTGCAGTTATAGCATGGAACATAAACATTCATTACAAACTCGGAGATACAAAATAACTGTTTATTACTGCCTCTAGGGCATATCTCCTACAGACTCCCACTTGCACTAGAGTCATAATCCAGTTACATGGCTTCCCTAACACCAATGGCAATCCGGTGCTGCTCATGCTTTGCTCGTGGTAGAGGCTTTGTCATCGGGTCTGACACGTTCAGATCCGTGTGAACTTTGCGTACTTTCACTAAACCCGCTTCGACATGATGTCGAATGAGTTTATATTTGCGTTCAATATGTCTTGTCTTATGGTGGGAACTTGGCTCCCTTGCCTGAGCCACGGCTCCACTATTATCACAATAGATCTTCACCGGGTGCAGAGCACTTGGAACCACACCAAGGTCTTCAAGAAATTGCTTGATCCATACCGCCTCCTTGGAGGCTTCTGAAGCAGCAACATATTCCGCCTCCGTCGTAGAATCCGCCACAGTCTTTTGTTTGGAACTTTTCCAATCAACTGCGCCGCCGTTCAATATGAAAACATAGCCTGATTGAGATTTGAAGTCATCTGGGTCAGTCATGAAGCCTGCATCAGTGTAACCACTTACAATGAGCTCTTCATCACCTCCGTACACAAGGAGTAAATCCTTGGTCCTTCTGAGGTACTTAAGAATACCCTTGACTGCGGCCCAGTGTTCCAATCCTGGATCACTTTGGTACCGGCTGCTAACACTTAGCGCATAGGAAACGTCCGGTCTTGTACATAGCATGGCATACATAATAGAACCAACTACCGAGGCATATGGAACATCATTCATTTGTACTCGCTCATCGAGAGTCCGAGGACACTGATTCTTGCAAAGCACTGTGCCAGGTGACATGGGGAGTAGGCCTTTCTTGGAGTTCTCCATTTTGAACCTTTTCAACACCTTGTCAATGTACGTGCTTTGGCTAAGCGCTATTAGGCGTCTTGATCTATCTCTATAGATTCTGATGCCCAATACATATGCCGCTTCGCCTAAGTCTTTCATTGAAAAACTCTTCTTCAATGAGTCTTTTATTTCGCTTAGAAAATTCACGTCATTTCCAATCAATAATATGTCATCCACATACAAGATTAGAAATGCTTTTGCGCGCCCACTAAACTTCTTGTAAACACAAGACTCTTCGTCATTCCTGATGAAGCCAAACTCTTTGACTACTTCATCAAAACGAATGTTCCAGCTCCTTGACGCTTGCTTCAGACCATAAATGGCTTTCCGAAGCTTGCATACGTTTCCAGCATCCTTATGAACGACAAAACCTTTTGGCTGTATCATGTATACATCCCCTTTGAGGTTTCCATTTAGGAAAGCCATTTTGACGTCCATCTGCCATATTTCATAATCGAAATAAGCAGCAATTGCTAGTAATATCCGAACAGACCTAAGCATAGCTACATGCGAGAAAGTCTCGTCGTAGTCCACTCCTGGAACTTGCGTGAACCCTTTCGCGACAAGTCTAGCTTTGTGGATAGTGATGTTACCATCTGCGTCCGTCTTTCTTTTGAAAATCCATTTACAACCAATGGGCTTTACGCCTTCTGGAAGTTCTTCCAAGTTCCAAACTTGGTTTTCGTACATGGATTCCATTTCGGATTTCATGGCCTTGTGCCATTCCTTTGAGCTGGGCCCCGCCATCGCTTCCTTGTAGTGCGCAGGTTCATCATCTTCAAGAATGAAGATTTCGTAATGAAACCACTCAGGTGGCTGGATAGCCCTAGCTGATCTGCGCGGTTCAGTTACAACATTGTCTGAAGTTTCCGCATCACATGCGACAACTTCCGGCTCGGTTGTAGGGATAATTAGCGGAATTTCTTCCGGTTCCTTAGCCATATCAACGGTTGCCGAAGATTCACCAATCTCATTAAGTTGTACTGTCCTCCCACTTCCTTCTTTAGCGAGAAACTCTTTCTCGAGAAAGACTCCGTTTCTAGCGACAAACACTTTGTGCTCGGAGGGAAGATAGAAGGAATACCCAATGGTCTCATTTGGATAACCTACAAAGTAGCATTTATCTGCTTTGGGATCGAGTTTGCTAGGCTGTAAATGTTTTACGTATGCCTCACAACCCCAAATTTTGAGATGCGACACAATGGGTTTCTTCCCATACCATAATTCAAATGGCATCGTCTCAACAGATTTAGACGGTGCTCTGTTTAATGTATAAGCGGCAGTTTCTAGTGCGTGACCCCAAAAAGATATCGGTAGATCTGTAAGAGACATCATCGACCTTACCATGTCTAACAAGGTTCGGTTACGTCGTTCCGACACTCCGTTTCGCTGTGGAGTTCCAGGAGGCGTAAGTTGTGAAACGATTCCACGGTCACTCAGATGTTGGCCAAATTCATGACTAAGGTATTCGCCCCCGCGATCAGACCGCAGAAACTTAATCCTTTTGTTACTATGATTTTCTACCTCATTCTGAAATTCTTTGAACTTTTTCAAAGGTTTCCGACTTATGCTTCATCAAGTAGATATATCCATACCTACTCAAATCATCAGTAAAAGTCACGAAGTAGAAATAACCACTCCGTGCGGCCGTGCTCATTGGACCACATACATCACTATGTATTATTTCCAATAATTCACCCGCCCGTTCAGGATGACCCGTGAACGGCGTCTTGGTCATTTCCCCATCAAGCAAGCTTCACATGTGTCAAATGGTTCAAAATCAAAGGATGGTAAAACTCCATCTTTATGGAGTCTTTGCATGCGTTTCTTTCCGATGTGGCCAAGCCGACAGTGCCACATGAAAGTGGTGGTGGTATCAGCCTTCTTAAGGTGTTTAGCATTCACGTTAAAGACATCATTTCCACATTCAAGATTTAGTATGAAAAGGCCCCCAACAATGGGTGCAAATCCATAAAACATATCCTTACAATAAAGTGAACAACCATTGTTCTCAGACTTGTACGAATACCCATCGTGTACTAAACATGATCCGGAGATAATGTTTCTACACAATGCCGGAACAAAATAACAGTTATTTAGTTCTAAGGTAAATCCTGAAGGGAGACGTAGAGGCATAATGCCGACGGCTTGAGCGGCGATCCCAGCGTCGTTCCCGACGCGCATCATGACTTCATTCTTTGCTAGCTTGCGCACCTTCTGAAGTCCCTGTATCGAGTTGCAAATGTGAGCAACCGATCCGGTATCAAATACCCAAGACTTAGAATTTTCGCTAGCAAGCAAAACGTCAATGAAATTAACTTGTATAACAATTATACCTTTTTCGGTTTTCCCGGACTTCTTATCTTCCAGATACTTCTTGCAGTTTCTCTTCCAGTGTCCTGTGCCCTTGCAGTAGAAGCACTCAATTTCATTCTTGGCTCTGCCCTTAGAGTTGCTTTGGGAGCCGGTCTTACCGGCGCCCTTGCCTTTCTTTGGCTTGCCTTTCTTTTTGAAACTGGCGGTTTTATTCACAAGCAACACTTGCTTGCGATTTTTCCGCAGTCCTCCTTCCGCAGTTTTCAGCATGGCGAGCACCTCTTCCGGTGTCTTCTCCATACCACTCATGTTGTAGTTCATGACAAAACCGTCGTAAGACGGGGGGAGTGAAGAAAGCATCATGTCCATCATATGGCCAGCCAGAATTGGAAATTCTAGGGTTTTAAGTCTTTCAGCATAGCCAATCATTTTGACTACCTTTTCGCCAACTGAACTACCCTCAGCCATCTTGCAATCCATCACGGCCTTCATGATATCAAATCGTTCAGACCGTGCGGTTTCCTTGTACAGAGCATCCAATTCCCGGATCATATCCTTGGGTTTATGGAATTCAAAACGTTTTTGAAGCCCTGCACTCATGCAAGCTAGCATGAGGCACTGCACTAAGTTGTGATCATCATCCTTAGTGGCCCAGACATTTTGTTCATCTTCCGGGGCAGTGGCCGCCGGTTTAGCTGGAAGAGCATTTTCAAGCACATACATTTTCTTAGCGCTCCTGAGGACAATCCTCAGGTTACGGACCCAGTCAGCATAGTTGTTTCCAGTCGCAGCTAACTTCTCTTTCTCTAACATCAGGCCTAAGTTGAACGCGGTGTTGCGAGCCATTTGATCTACAACGGAAAACACAAGTTTCACTTAGACTTTGTTCATAATGATTTTTTGGCACTACTGAATAAACAATTTTATTCTAAAGTGCGCTCCCACTCAAATCAATATCTCTCATAATTGATTGTGAGTGATTCAAGATCCAAATTGCAATTCAACGTCATTGTTCGAGATGAACACTGATGGCGCGAACTACAATTGGTAGGCAAACTTGCCGATCACATCTCTATGTGACTCTTGTTCATCTTTCGATGCGTGTGTTTCGAGCTCAGGACGATCCTGTCATGAACATCAAGACAACCAAGTGATCTTGCTGCGAGGTCTGACCTCACCCGCCTTACACCCGTACAATCGTTTGTACCCATGTAGATCATGGCGCACCCCGAAAGGAAATATGTTGTGACGGTGCTACACTTGGGAGAACACTAACTACTTGATATTTTTAGTGAGAGATCACCCTAGTAAAAAGCGACTACCGCGCAATCAAAAGGGTGCATCATAAGGGATAAACATCTCAGGCAATTCATAATAGCATGATATGGTATAGCCCCTTCTGACGGAGAAGTCAAGTATTTCTTCGTCTTCGGCATTTGCGTCGGTGTTCACCTTCGCGAAGACTGCCACCACCTTGTCGATGCACCAGATAATATTGCTATCTCTATAGCTAATAAAATAAGTGCATTACTTAAGGTTGACACGCAGGTCATTAAAGTGACAATCATATGGTTCCAGCCATCATGCCGAATCATGACACGCAGGTCATGTTAATGAATTTACATCATATAGTCATCTCATACATAATCGAATTAATATGAGCATAGCTATACCACATCACATGCACATCCTGCAAAACCAAGTTAGACGCCTCTAATTGGTTTATGCAAAATTTTATTTTACGTGGCTTCTAAGGTTTTGACTTAAACCGCAGCTACCAACGTTTTATCATCAAGTATGATTATTCAATTCGCTAGATTAACATCTCGGGGTGTATGAAACACGAGATAATTAAATCTCGAGCCCCATACTAAACTTCGTCATATGCATGACCCCCGTGCAGATCATATCTGCATTGCCCTTTGAGCTGCGAATTTCATCTTTCTTTTGACTATGGCGGAACCCAAAGAACTGATAGCACTTCGTTGATCAATCAGGATCGCGGATTGCCAGAACTTTGTCAAATTCCACCATGCTGTATCGAGATCAGAAATACGCAAATTCTAGGGAAGCAACAAGAACATCGGGTAACAGATTTCATCTGCTACCCGCATAAATAATTTTCAGCAATAGATCTCATCTACTCCAAAATAATATTATGCAATACCCATACATCTCCATGTATTCTAGATCGTAACCTGCATCTACGCATAGCACGGCTCATGATGCCACTGTAGGGGAACGCGACAGAACACAAAAAATTTCGGTACAGCGAGCATGCCCAGGACCACTATGGAGATGTCATACAAGGTTTGATTTGATCCGTACCGACTCGTAGCGCAACGGAAGAAGAGTCGGTGTAGATCGTCGGTGCAGATCCCCGCAGCTAGGATTTACAACCTCCCAATCGCGAGGATGTACTCCCTCGTCGGACAGCCCTTCGGGAGGCGGTCGGATGGTCCCTCGGACGATGTCGCGGACAGCCCTTCGGGAGGACCCTCAAAACCCGAACGGTAACTCGGACAGCCCTTCGGGAGGACACTTGAACAGCCCCTCGGGCAAAAGATCGAAACTACGACCTCTCTGCGGGGTTGCACACATACGGTGTCAGCTATCCGGCAGGGCTTCGCCGTCCAGAACTAGTTCCTGCCGGAACCCAGACAGCCTTTCGGCTCTACGAAACTATTTCGCTGGGAGGGAGAGAGAGAGAGCCAGACGAGCATGGCATGTGTATGAGAGCTTGGATGAGGTTTGGAGAGCACCCCTCCACCTCTATTTATAGGATAGCCAAGGGGTAAAGTTGGCATTCAAAAATACCAAAAGTACCCCCACTTTATGCCTTTTCATAAAAGAATAAAGCAAAAAGAGATGGCATGTGGAGCTCCAAGGAGGCTTCCTTGGCTCCCAAGTCCATCTAGAAGCCTTTTGGAAAATATCACAAAAGGTGCTTTCCAAAAAATATCCATAAATCACTTTCACTATTCACAAAGACATTTTTCTGCGTCCGTTAAATCCCAAATTATTTCTGTGTCCCCAAAACAATTCCAGTACCCACTAAAACAATTTTGAACGCATTCCGAAAAAATTCCGGAACAATGTTTTTCTTCAGCGAAAAGCTATCATAGCGGTTCCGGCTGCTCCGGAACATTTCCGGTTTTTCTTGCGGAAAAATCCCAGAAGTTTCCAGAACGATTCTGGCACCCTCCAAGAATTTCTAGACATGTGCCGAAACCAATTTAACTTAATGGAATACCCTGAAACAACTTTTCATTTTTACCGGAACTATTCCAGTGTTCTCTCCGGAACGTTTCCGTTTCGTCCGAAACTTTTTCGGTGATTTTCTCTCAGACTCCCCGTCTAGTATTCAGCAGATAGATGACCCTTAAGCGTGTGACCCTATAGGTTCGGTGAAGTATAGACATGACCCGGAACACTTTCCGATCAATGATCAACATCGGAGCCGTGGACACCCATATTGACCCCTATACCCACACGAATGAATATTTGAGCGAACCTCCAGTTGCCGTGTGCTATTCCTGTTGCTTCACGATATATTACAAACACCCGAGGTGAGATTTTCTGCATCCCCGTGGATCAACAACTTGTCCACTATGCAAGTTACCTCGTTACCGCTTTTGTTCTCTTTTCTCGTATCCGTGTTCCGGCATCCCAGTGATCAAATCACAATGTGTCTGGCCAGACGATGATGGATACCGTAACACCGAGAGGGCCCGAGAATATCTGTCCATCGCCAGAGGAGCAAATCACAATCTTGAGCTATCTAGTTACTTGCCATACTTTTCCGTGAACCCGTAAGCCGCCGTAATAGCCACCCAGTTACGGATGACGTTTACCAAACCCCAAAGTTCACGAAGCAAGTGCGAAGGAACTCGATACTCTCATGGTCTAAGGAATTATGCAAACATTAACTATCTCTGTGTTATTAACCATTAACTTGTGACGAATGTATCTCATAGCATAACATCAATTCGGGTCGATTCAACACAAGTGTTCTACTAACATTGTGCCCTCAAAATTGCCGGCATGGACATGCCCATGATCAGGAAAACAGGATCATCATGCAATACTTGAGCCAGTCTTAGAGGCAAGACTAGGAATTCATTTTACCGTTCATTATACCACACGTGCACATGAGTTTCCCTCCGAGCCTCGTGGTTATTGCAGACTCGAGAATCATTGCAGTTATAGCATGGAACATAAACATTCATTACAAACTCGGAGATACAAAATAACTGTTTATTACTGCCTCTAGGGCATATCTCCTACAGAGCGTCCATGGCACTGAGCATTGCTCCCATTGGCCACAGATTCCAAGCCCGACATCGCGGGGACAAGTAACCAGCGCCTAGGATAAGCTGAACGAGGGCGTCAGAGCCTTCTGCCGGGAACACGCTCAGCCCCACTCACCAGCTGCAGTGACGAATCGTCTGCTGGATGCGCTGCTACCGCTGGATCCCGCCTAGAGTGGAGATGGAGGTGGAGGCGACTGGCTAGTGGATCTACGGCTGGGCGGCTCCCATGCCAAAGCTCCGTTATCCTCCAGGGAACGGCGGACTCCGGCCAGGAGGGCTTTCTCCTCCTCGTCTGAGCATGCCATGGTGGACGGATCCCAGTCAATGGATCAGGACCAGTCAGACTCAGGTATGCTACCGAAGCTGGCCATCGTGGAGCGGAAGGGGGGACTAGAGTGGAGTGGAGTCGAGTGTTCGAGAGTGAGGACTAGAATTTTGTCCAGGGTGTCGACGGGGTGGGGTATATGTAGCATCGAACTGGTCCAGCCTGCACCGATTCGGCGTGACGACCGTGCCTAGGCTTGTCCGAGCTGCCCCATATCCACCCTACATATGGGCTGGATATGAGGGTGTCGGACATCCCGGACGTTTAGAGGGAAGTGGGGAGGATTCGTTAGGGTGGTCTTTTTGAGTTCGGGCGGTATCCGAGCAGTCCGTTTGGATGTTTAGGAGAGAAGTTGGCGGTCCGATTAGATGCTCTTACTTCACGTACTACTCCCTAGAGGAGAAGTATATACTATCAAGTTGCTAAAGGAATAAGCAATTAGCTAGTTTGCGAGCTAGATACAGACAAGGTATTGTCAACTATCCATTTGAAATACATGATAACTCGATATTTTTGTTAAAACAAATACATAAATAGATGCTACAATCAACTATAACTTGTGCAAAATAAAATGTCAGCATGTTCTTTGTTTACATTTTGGAAAAAAAAACATATGAATCATGTGGTAATGTAATGTTTAAAACGAGAAAAAATTATTAGATTGAAGTCAAGAGAATACCATTCCTAATAAAATAAAGCAAAGCATGAATGATATAGATTTGCTCCATGTGTCCAACACATATACCGTCCATGATCATGCCAAAAGTAATGCAAAAAGTTCAAGTAGCCCAAAGACTGATAGTTACATAATGTACTTAGAGCATCTATAGCCGGAGTTTGCAAATCCGACCCCTCAAACGCCCGCGGACGCGCCGGCGCATCCGCGGACATTGACCGGTCACACGTTGTAACGCCCAATATGCGGTCATATCCTCAAGGAACTCGGAAGTCCCGCCAAGGATAGAAGCGCATATCGAAGACGCTTCACAAGGTGGATATCATTACAACATACCATATAATGAATAGATAAGAATACCAGATAAAGGCTTACACTCACCACAAGCTACAGCATGAATACATCAATACATCAATATATAGCAATCATCAAACAGAAGAGCAGGATCCGACTACGGATGAAATCAAACGAAAAAAAAGAACGACATCCACCCTGCTAGTCCCAGGCTGCCAACCGGGAACGCATCCTATGATCGATGAAGAAGAAGAAGCAGAAGAAGAACTCCAAAAGCAAACATGCATCGCTCTCACGTCAAATCATCGCTTTACCTGTACCTGCACCTGTTGTTGTAGTAAACTGTGAGCCACGAGGACTCAGCAATCCAATTACCATGGGTATCAAGACTAGCAAAGCTTAATGGGTATGTAATGGTTAAGTGGTGAGGTTGCAGCAAGCACTAAGCATTTGTATGGTGGCTAACTTACGAGTACAGGAATAAGAAAAGTAACTACGCATAAACGGTCGCAAACTAGTAATGATCAAGAAGTGATTCTGAACACCTACTTACGAGTCAAACATAACCCCACCGTGTTCTCTTCCCGAACTCCCTCGAAAAGAGACGATCATGGTTACGCACGCGGTTGGTGTATTTTAGTTGAATTTAGTGTCAAGTTCTCTACAACCGAAGGTTATAAATTTCCAAGTCGCCACATAACCGCGGGCATGGCTTTCTGAAAGATTTAACCCTGCAGGGGTGCTCCAAGTAGTCCATTATAAATTACCATACGCATCCGATGGAATATCCTCACACCGTGATAACGTGATGCTTACGATAAGAAATCCCGGTGGACAAGCCACTTGTCAAAGGTAAAACTAAACCAGCAAGACCTCCCGGCGTGCCGACACCCCGATAGGAGCCGCGCGTATCTCGTTCTCAGGCCACGACCGGATAAGCTACGCGTACAGGTACCAAAAGACCCCAAGTTGCCTAGGGGCGGCCCCGTACAGTGCTCTAGTTTTGGACCAGCACCATCAGCACTAGCCCCCTGAATTATGTGGAATTAAGAATCTGCGGGTAGCGCTAACTCCCCATGCGTTAATTAATTATAAGGATTATTATGTTGAGCAAATTTTAAAACCAATGTCGGGCCTTGCTGGAGAAGTTCTATCCTAAGATGAATAAGCAAGGGGGTCCCCATAAAACCCCACATGTGTTAGAAGCGCTCATCAAGGAACATAACACCAGTATTACGGAAACTAGGGCGGCAAGAGTGGAACAAAACACCAAGCAAAAGGCCGAGCCTTCCACCCTTTACCAAGTATATAGATGCATTAAATAAATAAGAGATATTATGATATCCCATGAAATCCATGTCCCAACATGGAACAAACTGCACTGCACCTGCAACTAGCAACGCTATAAGAGGGGCTGAGCAAAGCGGTAACATAGCCAAACAACGGTTTGCTGGGATGGTGGAAGGTTAGAGGCTGTATCATGGCAATTCGGGAGGCTGACAAACACGTGGTAGGTAGCGAGACATAGCGATAGCATCGAGACAACTAGCAAGCAATGATAGTAGTGATATCCAAGGTAATGGTCATCTTGCCTGGAATCTCGCTCGGAAGAAGATCGAGTCCATGAAGAAGACGAACACGCGTAGTCGAACGAATCCTCACACTTCGTAACATAACCGGGACTATCGAGAAAAAGCACAACCAGAGAGAAGGAAACAACATGGTAAACACACAAGCATAATCATGGCATGATGCACAAACAAGTATGATGCATGTCAAGTTCAAGGATGCATGGCATGGCAAAATGCAACAACCAAATACTACACATTAAGTGAAGCTCAATTTGCATATTGACGAAACTCCATAACAATTATTTAGTTCACTCCCGTTTATGTACATGGCAAGATTAAATGTTGTTCAACATGGCAAGAAGTGAAGCATAATTTGTAGGAGATATGCCCTAGAGGCAATAATAAATGTTATTGATTATCTCCCTGTTCATAATTAGGTTTATGTTCCATGCTATAACTGCAATGATTCTCGAGTCTGCAAATAAAACGAGGCTTGGAGGGAAACTCATGTGCACGTGTGGGATAATAAACAGTAAAAAGTATTCCTAGTCAAGCCTCTATGACTGGCTCAAGTATTGCATGATGATCCTGTTTTCCTGATCATGGGCATGACTATGCCGGCAATTTTGAGGGCACAATTGTTGGTAGAACACTTGTGTTGAATCGACCCAAATTGATGTTATGCTATGAGATACATTCGTCATAAGTTAATGGTTAATAACACAGGAAGTTAATGTTTGCATAATTCCTTAGACCATGAGAGTATCGAGTTTCTTCATGCTTGCTTCATGAACTTTGGGGTTTGTTAAACGTCATCCGTAAATGGGTGGCTATTACGGCGGCTTACGGGTTCATGGAAAAGTATGTCAAGTAACTTGATAGCTCAAGATTGGGATTTGCTCCTCCAACGATGGAGAGATATCTCTGGGCCCTCTCGGTGTTACGGTATCCATCATCGTCTGGCCAGACACAAGGTGATTTGATCACAGGGATGCCGGAACACGGGAACGAGAAAAGAGAACAATACCGGCAACGAGGTAACTGGCATTGTGGACAAGTGTTGATCCACGAGGATGCCGATGTTTCTCACCTCGGGTATTTGTAACATATCACGAAGCAACAGGAATAGCACACGGCAACTGGAGGTTCACTCGAATATTCATTCGTGTGGGTATAGGGGTCAATATGGGTGTCCACGGCTCCGATGTTGATCATTGATCGGAAGGGGTTCCGGGTCATGTCTATGCTTCACCGAACCTATAGGGTCACACGCTTAAGGGTCATCTATCTGCTGAATACTAGACAGGGAGTCTGAGAGAAAAACACCGAAAAAGTTTCAGACGCCGGAAAAGTTTCGGACAGCGGAAAAGTTCCGCAGAGAGAGGTCACCGGATGAGTTTCGGTGAAACTGGAAAAGTTGTTTCAGGGGATACCATAAAGTCAAATTGGTCTTGGCACATGCCTGATAATTCTTGGAGGGTGCCAGAATCGTTCTGGAAACTTTTTGGAATTTTCTGGAATGAAAACCGGAAATGTTCCGGAGCTGCCGAAACCGCTTCAGATGCTTTTCGCAGATGAAATCACTAAACCGGAATTGTTCCGGCTCGCGTTGAAAATTATTTTGGTGGGTACTAGAATTGTTCTAAGCCCACATGAATATTTTCAGTTCGATCAGACGCTGAAAAATGTCGTCGTGAATAGTGAAATCACTTTTTGGATATTTTTGAGAAAGGCATATTCCTTTTGAGAAAGGAATATTCCAAAGGCATATTCCCTTTGAGAAAGGGATATTCCCCCTTGGTTTTCCTATAAATAGGAGGTGAGTGGGCTGCCATCTCACACACTCTTGCTCTCATACACAAGCCATGCATGATCTGGCATTCTTCTCTCCCTCCCAGCGAAATAGTTTCGTAGAGCCGAAAGGATGTCTGGGTTCCGGCAGGAACTAGTTCTGGACGGCGAAGCCCTGCTGGATAGATGACACCGTATGTGTGCAACTCTGTAGAGAGATCGTAGTTTCGGTCTTAGTTCGAGAGTGCCTCCCGAAGGGCTGTCCGTGTGACCGTCCGAGTTTTGGAGGTCCTCCCGAAGGGCTGTCCGAGTGACAGTCCGAGTTTCGGAGGTCCTCCCGAAGGGCTATCCGCGACACCGTCCGGGGGACTGTGCGACCGCCTCCCGGAGGGCTGTCCGCGGGGCAGATGAGGGTATACATCCTCGCGGTTGGGAGGTTGTAAAATCCTAGCTGCGGGGATCTGCACCGCCGATCGTCATCGACTCTACTTCCGCTGCGCTACGAGTCGGTAACGAAATGATCAAACCTTGTATGCAGTCTCCATAGTGGTCCTGGGCTGGTGCGTAGGTCGGAAATTTTTGTTTTCTGCTGCGTTCCCCAACAGTGGCATCAAGAGCCGTGCTATGCGTAGATGCAGGTTGCGATCTAGAATACATAGAGATGTATGGGTGTTGCACAATATAACTAGGTAGTAGATGAGATCTATTGCTGAAAATTATTTGTGCGGGTAGCAGATGAAGTCTGTTACCCGATGTTTCTTGTTGCTTCCCTGGAATTTGCATATTTCTGATCTTGATAACAGTATGGTGGAGTTTCAATGTTCTGGCAATCCGCGATCCTGATTGATCAACGAAGTGCTAACAGTTCATTGAATTCCACCGTAGTTAAAAAGAAAGATGAAATTTTGCAGACGAAAGGGCAATGCAGATGTGATCTGCACGGGGGTCACGCGTATGATGAAGTTTAGTATGGGGCACGAGATTTTATTATCTCGTGTTTCATACACCCTGGAATGTTAATCTAGCGACTTGGATTATCATGCTTGATGATGGACGTTGGTAGCTTCGGTTTGTTTCGAAACCTTAGAAGCCACGTAAAATAAAATTTTGCATGAACCGATTAGAGGCGTCTAACTTGGTTTTGCAGGATGGTTTGCATGTGCATATGATGTGGTATAGCAGTACTCATAATAATTTGATTATGTATGAGATGACTATATGATGTAAATTGATTAACATGACCTCCGTGTCATGATTCGGCATGATGGCTGGAGCCATATGATTGCACTTTAATGACCTGCGTGTCAACCTTATGTAATGCACTTATTTTATTAGCTATAGAGATAGCAATATTATCTGGTGCATCGACAAGGTGGTGGCAATCTTCGCGAAGGTGAACACCGACGCGAATGCCAAAGACGAAGAAATGAAAAACTTCTCCGTCAGAAAGGGCTATACCATATCTTGCTATTTTGAATTGCCTGAGATGTTTATCCCTTATGATGCACCCTTCTTGATTGCGCGGTAGTCGCATTTTATTAGGGTGATCTCTCACAAAAATATCAAGTAGTTAGTGTTCTCCCAAGTGTAGCACCGTCACGGCACCTATCTCTTCGGGGTATCACATGGTTACATGGGTACGAACGATTAGAGAAGTGTGAGGCGGGTGAGTTGAGACCTCGCAGCGAGATCACTTGGTTGTCTTGACGTTCAGGCATGAAAGTCATGAGCTCGGAACACACGCATCGAAAGATGAACAAGAGTCACATAGAGATGTGATTGGCAAGTTGGCCTACCAATTGAAATTCTCGTCACTTGAGATGGTTACATCCTTGACGCTGAATTGAAAGTTGGATCTTGAATCACTCACAATCAATTATGAGAGATATTGATTTGAGTGGGAGCGCACTGTAGAATTGAATTCTTTAATTCTCAGTGCAATTAATCTTGAACACTAAGTGTGTTTTGCATAATAGTTGTAGAATAATGGCTCGGGTTTCCACCTTCCCTATTAAAATTGAATAGCTGTTAAATATCTGGTTAAAACTTTACGGTTGGTAACGTAATGTGAGGATTGTCCTCTAGAGTGCCGAGAAGGATTTTGTCCTATCGCATACTTTCGGTATTCTCCCGCTAATGCTATGGATCATGTGACTCTCGTCCTTCGATCCAATAGCTAGAATTCCTTTTCAGTCAAAGTGCAATGTGTTTGCTTCCATGAGACCCGAACTTCGAAAGTTTGGATAGTTATGTGATATTCATGGAATCTGAAAATCATTTTCAGAGACAGACAAATGCTAAAAGATATAAGATATCCAAAGCAATGTTTTTTTGCAAACTATTAGTAAAAGTGTTTACTGGGCATTTGACTGATAAGAGAGGGATCCAGAAGAACGCCTGTCATATGATGATGGTGAATAAAACAACAACTTAAAGAGAAAGGAAGTATCCGAAGGGTGTTAGTGAAACTTTCACGCCTAGGAAATCCGGGGCTAACGCCACTCTTAAGTTGGGTGCTTCTTCTGAGAGTAGGAGAAATACTAAAAGTTAAACTGTTAGAAGTATAATGGCAAATAAGAAAGAAGACTGGAATATCCAGCCCATGTATGAATGTCATACAAGTTTTTGATGTATAGAAGGCTGGTCAAAGATATAGTTCTTGGGAATTATGGTTAAACATGTTAATCACTAATTCTTGGGTATTGTGAGTTGATCACAAAGATACCCGCTTGATTGCATTCTGTTGCAACTCGATGTAAGAACTACTATGGCCTGAAAGACTAGCCAGGAATGAGGTTAAGATACACATAGGGAACATAGTAAAAGTTACTATGCCTTCCATCGGTGTATTCCCTATGTATTTACTTTCATAATTCATTTTAGAGTTTCACACTCTAGCCCTTTGCATAAGGTATCTTGCAAGAAGGTTGTTCATAAGAGAACTTTTGATGTTCGGTGTTATGAATAACATAAGGGCCATACTTTCATTATGAATGAGACGTATGTTATGAATATTGATATTAATACATTGCCTCTGTATTTACTTTCATAATTCATTTTAGAGTTTCACACTCTAGCCCTTTGCATAAGGTATCTTGCAAGAAGGTTGTTCATAAGAGAACTTTTGATGTTCGGTGTTATGAATAACATAAGGGCCATACTTTCATTATGAATGAGACGTATGTTATGAATATTGATATTAATACATTGCCTCTGTATTTACTTTCATAATTCATTTAGAGTTTCATACACTCTAGCCCTTTGCATAAGGTATTTTGCAAAAAGGTTATTCATAAGAGAACTTTTGATGTTCGGTGTTATGAAAAACATGAAGGGTCATGCTTCCATACAGGATGGGATGTATGCTATGAATATTGATGGTAATATGATACATCCATAACACTGACGCTAAATGTCGCAAGACTAAAAGAATACCACACAAGTGTGGCACTGCATTTGGTCACATTGGAGAAACCCGCATGGAAAAATTCCATTATGATGGATTTTGAAGTCATTTGATTTTGAATCATCTGACACTTGCAACTTTCCTCTGAAAAGTGAAGTGACTGATATAACGTTCACAGGCCATAAGGAACGAGCATAGAACATATTGGTGATCATACATTATGATGTGTGTAGTCCAATAAATGTTGTTGCAAGTAGTGGATTTATCTATCTTCAGAAATGACTCAAGTAGATATATGGATATTTACTTGATGAGACGTGAGTCTGGATCTTTTGAAATCATTCGAAAGGTTTTCAAAATGAAGTAGAAGTTATTGTAACAAGAAAATTATGTTTCTACAATTCGATTGCAGAAAAGAATATTTGAGTTACAAGTTTAGCGAATGTCTGATGAGTTATGAAAGGGGTTTCATAACTTGCACCTCCCGGAACACCACTGCAAGTGGAGAGTCCGTGAAGATGTAATCGAACCATTTATGACATGGTAAGATCAAAGATGACATGAATAGATTTGCCATTACCCCTTTTATAGAGTGATGCTTTAGAGACTGCGGCTTTTACACTGAAAAGAGCTCCATCAGGTCTGTTGAAATAACGCCATGGTGTGGTACGCCCAACCATGCTATATCTTTTCTTAACATTTGGAATATGGGGCTTGTGTAAAAGGTTACAAACCTATTCCAAATCAGACAAGTGCTACTTTGTAAGGTTATCCCAAGTCATTGGGTATTCCCCCACCACTATACCGAGGCAAAGGGTTTTTGCCGCAAAACGGTATGCTTTTAAAGAGAATAGTTCTTACAAAAGGTGAGTGGGAGGACAGTGCAACTCGACGAGATAACCAGTATCTTCGTCATCAGGTCAAAGGAAAGGAACCTTGGAAGTGATTCCGGAGTTTCCTACTGCGACTGATACGGAAGCCTCTACATGAGATGTACGGACTTCGGTCGAACTTGCAGCTGAACCGCGTAGGAAAAACTCGTGCAAACCTCTCAGGTGCGCATACGAGATATTGTTGTTAGACAACAGTATACCTACGATACACAAGGAAGCGTTGATGGGCCCTGACTCCGGAATTGGCTAAATGCCAATACAATCCGAGATAGTTTCCATATAAGTGATTCGAGATTAAAATCTTGATACACCTTTCAGAAGACATCGAGTCTAACGAATATTTATGGAACTAAAAACTGATACGGATAAAAATGTTTTATCCATAAAGCTCGACTTGTTGCAATAACAAGTTCAAGGAGTTGACTACGATAAGATTGTCTCACCGTAGCGATGCTTAAAGTCGGTTCGGGTTGAACTAGCAATTAATACATATTTCAATCATGAGATATGAAACATGGATGACGAAAGGATTTCCATCTGATGGAAATGAAACCTAGGACTTGTATGTGATACAGTCCAAAGTAATTTGTCGATCCAGAGGATGCTAGTAAGTATGCAAACTTCAGAGTTCCAGCGATGGACAGAAGAGAGCAAATATGGAGTTGGAATCTTCGTGTTTTGATGAAATGGTCAAAGGGGTTTGACTTCATCAATGGGTAACGAAGATGCTTGTAATTCAAGAAATTAAGTGGGAGCATAATAATATTTCTATAAACCTTGTGTACTTAACACATTGTTAATTGGAAATAAATTTCTTGACACGAATTAGGACTTCATTTGAAAATAGTTTTCCGATGAAGTGCTTAGGCTAAATAGCCTCAATATTAGGCATGATAATCTATGGAGATAGATTTACCTAATGGGGCTAAGCAATGAATACATATTGACAAGATGCTAAAACCTTTTAACATTTAAAACGCCAAGGAGTGATTCTTGCCGAAGTCACATGGAAAGAGTTTTTGCAAAACTCGGTGTCTTAAAACACTGATGAGCAAAATACATGATGGAGATTCCACACACTCTTGTGTTTGGATTAATCATGTATTCCATGGTATGTAAAAGCAACCAGATATGTCCAATACTCCAAAGTTGTTGCGAGTATAGATACCAAAGTGATCAAAAGTACTGATCATAGGACAACAGTGAAAGATGTCATTGAGTACTAGAGTAGTAGTAATGACATGTTTTCTCGCAAGCAGAGATTATGAAGTGCTCGTTGTAAGTAATTACATCGATACAGTCTTCATCAATGCTCCATGCGATTTTCGATTTAAATTAAGGGTTTTGTGTAAAACACAATATGGTGGCACGGTAGTTGGAAATTGTTCCAAACAAGATACTGTGGCGAATTCTATAACAAAGGCTAAGTATGTTGACGCTTGAGAAGCGACAAAGAAGTTGTTGAATCATATAGTTCATTCATGAACTTAGTATGGTTCCAAGATGGCTTTGGTCTATGGGACACTATTGCAGATAGTTGCTCCATAGCTCAGTCTGAGGAATCAAGTTTCGACCAATGATTGACACATATGCAAAGCCAAGTCCACACAAAATATGAATTTTGTGAAAGCGTGAAAACGCGAGGATATGCAAAGTTACACACGGAGCTGAAGTCGTCAGATCCGTTGGATATCAGGCTATACCACATGCGAAGCATATTTTACACGAGTATGCCATAGGTGTAAAGTGCATTAGCATTGACTAGATTATTGACTCTAGTGCAAGTGGGAGTCTGTAGGAGATATGCCCTAGAGGCAATAATAAATGTTATTGATTATCTCCCTGTTCATAATTAGGTTTATGTTCCATGCTATAACTGCAATGATTCTCGAGTCTGCAAATAAAACGAGGCTTGGAGGGAAACTCATGTGCACGTGTGGGATAATAAACAGTAAAAAGTATTCCTAGTCAAGCCTCTATGACTGGCTCAAGTATTGCATGATGATCCTGTTTTCCTGATCATGGGCATGACTATGCCGGCAATTTTGAGGGCACAATTGTTGGTAGAACACTTGTGTTGAATCGACCCAAATTGATGTTATGCTATGAGATACATTCGTCATAAGTTAATGGTTAATAACACAGGAAGTTAATGTTTGCATAATTCCTTAGACCATGAGAGTATCGAGTTTCTTCATGCTTGCTTCATGAACTTTGGGGTTTGTTAAACGTCATCCGTAAATGGGTGGCTATTACGGCGGCTTACGGGTTCATGGAAAAGTATGTCAAGTAACTTGATAGCTCAAGATTGGGATTTGCTCCTCCGACGATGGAGAGATATCTCTGGGCCCTCTCGGTGTTACGGTATCCATCATCGTCTGGCCAGACACAAGGTGATTTGATCACAGGGATGCCGGAACACGGGAACGAGAAAAGAGAACAATACCGGCAACGAGGTAACTGGCATTGTGGACAAGTGTTGATCCACGAGGATGCCGATGTTTCTCACCTCGGGTATTTGTAACATATCGCGAAGCAACAGGAATAGCACACGGCAACTGGAGGTTCACTCGAATATTCATTCGTGTGGGTATAGGGGTCAATATGGGTGTCCACGGCTCCGATGTTGATCATTGATCGGAAGGGGTTCCGGGTCATGTCTATGCTTCACCGAACCTATAGGGTCACACGCTTAAGGGTCATCTATCTGCTGAATACTAGACAGGGAGTCTGAGAGAAAAACACCGAAAAAGTTTCGGACGCCGGAAAAGTTTCGGACAGCGGAAAAGTTCCGCAGAGAGAGGTCACCGGATGAGTTTCGGTGAAACTGGAAAAGTTGTTTCAAGGGATACCATAAAGTCAAATTGGTCTTGGCACATGCCTGATAATTCTTGGAGGGTGCCAGAATCGTTCTGGAAACTTTTTGGAATTTTCTGGAATGAAAACCGGAAATGTTCCGGAGCTGCCGAAACCGCTTCAGATGCTTTTCGCAGATGAAATCACTAAACCGGAATTGTTCCGGCTCGCTTTGAAAATTATTTTGGTGGGTACTAGAATTGTTCTAAGCCCACATGAATATTTTCAGTTCGATCAGACGCTGAAAAATGTCGTCGTGAATAGTGAAAGCACTTTTTGGATATTTTTGAGAAAGGCATATTCCTTTTGAGAAAGGGATATTCCAAAGGCATATTCCCTTTGAGAAAGGGATATTCCCCCTTGGTTTTCCTATAAATAGGAGGTGAGTGGGCTGCCATCTCACACACTCTTGCTCTCATACACAAGCCATGCATGATCTGGCATTCTTCTCTCCCTCCCAGCGAAATAGTTTCGTAGAGCCGAAAGGCTGTCTGGGTTCCGGCAGGAACTAGTTCTGGACGGCGAAGCCCTGCTGGATAGATGACACCGTATGTGTGCAACTCTGTAGAGAGATCGTAGTTTCGGTCTTAGTTCGAGAGTGCCTCCCGAAGGGCTGTCCGTGTGACCGTCCGAGTTTTGGAGGTCCTCCCGAAGGGCTGTCCGAGTGACAGTCCGAGTTTCGGAGGTCCTCCCGAAGGGCTGTCCGCGACACCGTCCGGGGGACTGTGCGACCGCCTCCCGGAGGGCTGTCCGCGGGGCAGATGAGGGTATACATCCTCGCGGTTGGGAGGTTGTAAAATCCTAGCTGCGGGGATCTGCACCGCCGATCGTCATCGACTCTACTTCCGCTGCGCTACGAGTCGGTAACGAAATGATCAAACCTTGTATGCAGTCTCCATAGTGGTCCTGGGCTGGTGCGTAGGTCGGAAATTTTTGTTTTCTGCTGCGTTCCCCAACATAATTAATCTACCTATCTAGGCAATTTAAATGAGGCCGGAAATAACACAAAACAATTTCGGAAAAATCCCATATGCAATTTTCGAAATTGGTACTGTTCTGCCTAGAACACAATTTTAAAGTTGTTAAACATGCAAAGTAAGTGCACCATGTTAATCTACACGTTTTTCTAGTCATGTTACATATATAATTCATTTAAATCAGAGCTTCGGTTATTTAGTTATGAAATAAACCATTTTAGCAAGTCATTTCTGAAAATTAATGCAAAAAACAATTTTAAACATTTTTAACATGAATGAAAGTTGCAAATTATGAATCTAAATGAAATTCTAAGCATTTTACATATATGACATGTTTTATTATGATGCACGATTATTTAATTATTAATGCATGAACATGGAGGGTTTTTCTGTAATTATGCAAACTCTGGATAATTGCTAAAATCGCAGCGGCCAGAAAAAAACATGAACTGGGCCGAGTCTGCTGCTGGGTCGAAACAGGGCATGGGCGACGGATGGTAAAATGCGCACATGAGCGGGTTTAGTTGGACGTGCTCACGTTGGGCTTGGGCCGGAGAAGGCTGAGGCAGGCGCGGGGTGGCCGGTCGGTGAAGAGGCCAGGCGAGGCAGGGCGACCTGGCGTTGGTCAACGCAAAGGCGCTCGAGGCAGAGCGGCTCGAGCAGAGGAGATGTCGTTCGTCTCCCTCGCTTGAACAGATGGAGGTGGCGCTGCCCCTGGCAGTTGACGGCGAGGGGGATGGCGGCGCTCGGGATTCCGGCGGGCGACGAACTTGAGGCGGCGGTGGAACTTGAGGAGCTCGGGCGCGGGCTCAGCCATGCATGGCATCCTGTCCATGGCGCACAGAGTGAGAGAGATCAGAGAGAGATGGGAAGACGAAGAGGAGAAGGACGGAAGGAGGAGGCAAGGTGGCGACGACCTGTGGGGCTCCAATGAGTGGCGCGGCTGCGGAGCACGTCGGCATGGGGAGGCACGGCTCCAGCGGCTGCGCGGTTCCCTGTACAGAAGACAAAACAAGAGAGGGAAAAGAAGAAGGGAAAGAAACAGGAGAAGGGCAGGGGAGCGGCGGAGCTGCTGGTCTGGTGGTGCTCCGATGAAGACGGAGGCGGCGGGGTCGAGTGTGGAGTGCTACTGTCCATGGCGGTGGAGGTGGTCCTGTTCGAGACAGAGAGAGAGAGAGAGAGAGAGAGAGAGAAATTGTGAGAGGAGAGAGCGAGAGCTAGGCAAAGAAGGAGGAAGGAGAAGCGGCGGGGCGCATATGCTGGGTTCGCCGGCGACGGCTAGCCAGACGGAGGCGGGGCTCGGGCGACGAGGAGGCAGGAGGCCTCAGGCGCCATGGCTGCAGGGCGCGAGGAGAGCTTGGCGAGGCTGCTGCACGGGCAGAGCTGGTTGGCGCGGTGGGGGAATCGAGGAAGAGGGTGGCGGCGGTTGGTTGGGCAGGAATGGATCGGGAGGGGAGGTGGCTGGCTGCTGGTGCGACAGCGGTCAACGGCGAGGTGGGGGGCGCGCTCGGAAGCAGCAGATTGAGCATCCCAATTGGGAGGCGGCTGGTTGACTCGATTTGGAAAACGAGAAGGTGGGTGCTTTCCGGAACAATTCCGGAACAATGTTTTTCTTCAGCGAAAAGCTATCACAGCGGTTCCGGCTGCTCCGGAACATTTCCGGTTTTTCCTCCGGAAAAATCCCAGAACTTTCCAGAACGATTCTGGCACCCTCCAAGAATTTCCAGACATGTGCCGAAACCAATTTGACTTAATGGAATACCCTGAAACAACTTTTCAGTTTTACCAGAAATATTCCAGTGTTCTCTCCGGAACGTTTCCGTTTCGTCCGAAACTTTTTCGGTGATTTTCTCTCAGACTCCCCGTCTAGTATTCAGCAGATAGATGACCCTTAAGCGTGTGACCCTATAGGTTCGGTGAAGTATAGACATGACCCGGAACACTTTCCGATCAATGATCAACATCGGAGCCGTGGACACCCATATTGACCCCTATACCCACACGAATGAATATTTGAGCGAACCTCCAGTTGCCGTGTGCTATTCCTGTTGCTTCACGATATATTACAAACACCCGAGGTGAGATTTTCTGCATCCCCGTGGATCAACAACTTGTCCACTATGCAAGTTACCTCGTTACCGCTTTTGTTCTCTTTTCTCGTATCCGTGTTCCGGCATCCCAGTGATCAAATCACAATGTGTCTGGCCAGACGATGATGGATACCGTAACACCGAGAGGGCCCGAGAATATCTGTCCATCGCCAGAGGAGCAAATCACAATCTTGAGCTATCTAGTTACTTGCCATACTTTTCCGTGAACCCGTAAGCCGCCGTAATAGCCACCCAGTTACGGATGACGTTTACCAAACCCCAAAGTTCACGAAGCAAGTGCGAAGGAACTCGATACTCTCATGGTCTAAGGAATTATGCAAACATTAACTATCTCTGTGTTATTAACCATTAACTTGTGACGAATGTATCTCATAGCATAACATCAATTCGGGTCGATTCAACACAAGTGTTCTACTAACATTGTGCCCTCAAAATTGCCGGCATGGACATGCCCATGATCAGGAAAACAGGATCATCATGCAATACTTGAGCCAGTCTTAGAGGCAAGACTAGGAATTCATTTTACCATTTATTATACCACACGTGCACATGAGTTTCCCTCCGAGCCTCGTGGTTATTGCAGACTCGAGAATCATTGCAGTTATAGCATGGAACATAAACATTCATTACAAACTCGGAGATACAAAATAACTGTTTATTACTGCCTCTAGGGCATATCTCCTACAGACTCCCACTTGCACTAGAGTCATAATCCAGTTACATGGCTTCCCTAACACCAATGGCAATCCGGTGCTGCTCATGCTTTGCTCGTGGTAGAGGCTTTGTCATCGGGTCTGACACGTTCAGATCCGTGTGAACTTTGTGTACTTTCACTAAACCCGCTTCGACATGATGTCGAATGAGTTTATATTTGCGTTCAATATGTCTTGTCTTATGGTGGGAACTTGGCTCCCTTGCCTGAGCCACGGCTCCACTATTATCACAATAGATCTTCACCGGGTGCAGAGCACTTGGAACCACACCAAGGTCTTCAAGAAATTGCTTGATCCATACCGCCTCCTTGGAGGCTTCTGAAGCAGCAACATATTCCGCCTCCGTCGTAGAATCCGCCACAGTCTTTTGTTTGGAACTTTTCCAATCAACTGCGCCGCCGTTCAATATGAAAACATAGCCTGATTGAGATTTGAAGTCATCTGGGTCAGTCATGAAGCCTGCATCAGTGTAACCACTTACAATGAGCTCTTCATCACCTCCGTACACAAGGAGTAAATCCTTTGTCCTTCTGAGGTACTTAAGAATACCCTTGACTGCGGCCCAGTGTTCCAATCCTGGATCACTTTGGTACCGGCTGCTAACACTTAGCGCATAGGAAACGTCCGGTCTTGTACATAGCATGGCATACATAATAGAACCAACTGCCGAGGCATATGGAACATCATTCATTTGTACTCGCTCATCGAGAGTCCGAGGACACTGATTCTTGCAAAGCACTGTGCCAGGTGACATGGGGAGTAGGCCTTTCTTGGAGTTCTCCATTTTGAACCTTTTCAACACCTTGTCAATGTACGTGCTTTGGCTAAGCGCTATTAGGTGTCTTGATCTATCTCTATAGATTCTGATGCCCAATACATATGCCGCTTCGCCTATGTCTTTCATTGAAAAACTCTTCTTCAATGAGTCTTTTATTTCGCTAAGAAAATTCACGTCATTTCCAATCAATAATATGTCATCCACATACAAGATTAGAAATGCTTTTGCGCGCCCACTAAACTTCTTGTAAACACAAGACTCTTCGTCATTCCTGATGAAGCCAAACTCTTTGACTACTTCATCAAAACGAATGTTCCAGCTCCTTGACGCTTGCTTCAGACCATAAATGGCTTTCCGAAGCTTGCATACGTTTCCAGCATCCTTATGAACGACAAAACCTTTTGGCTGTATCATGTATACATCCCCTTTGAGGTTTCCATTTAGGAAAGCCATTTTGACGTCCATCTGCCATATTTCATAATCGAAATAAGCAGCAATTGCTAGTAATATCCGAACAGACCTAAGCATAGCTACATGCGAGAAAGTCTCGTCGTATTCCACTCCTGGAACTTGCGTGAACCCTTTCGCGACAAGTCTAGCTTTGTGGATAGTGATGTTACCATCTGCGTCCGTCTTTCTTTTGAAAATCCATTTACAACCAATGGGCTTTACGCCTTCTGGAAGTTCTTCCAAGTTCCAAACTTGGTTTTCGTACATGGATTCCATTTCGGATTTCATGGCCTTGTGCCATTCCTTTGAGCTGGGCCCCGCCATCGCTTCCTTGTAGTGCGCAGGTTCATCATCTTCAAGAATGAAGATTTCGTAATGAAACCACTCAGGTGGCTGGATAGCCCTAGCTGATCTGCGCGGTTCAGTTACAACATTGTCTGAAGTTTCCGCATCACATGCGACAACTTCCGGCTCGGTTGTAGGGATAATTAGCGGAATTTCTTCCGGTTCCTTAGCCATATCAACGGTTGCCGAAGATTCACCAATCTCATTAAGTTGTACTGTCCTCCCACTTCCTTCTTTAGCGAGAAACTCTTTCTCGAGAAAGACTCCGTTTCTAGCGACAAACACTTTGTGCTCGGAGGGAAGATAGAAGGAATACCCAATGGTCTCATTTGGATAACCTACAAAGTAGCATTTATCTGCTTTGGGATCGAGTTTGCTAGGCTGTAAATGTTTTACATATGCCTCACAACCCCAAATTTTGAGATGCGACACAATGGGTTTCTTCCCATACCATAATTCAAATGGCATCGTCTCAACAGATTTAGACGGTGCTCTGTTTAATGTATAAGCGGCAGTTTCTAGTGCGTGACCCCAAAAAGATATCGGTAGATCTGTAAGAGACATCATCGACCTTACCATGTCTAACAAGGTTCGGTTACGTCGTTCCGACACTCCGTTTCGCTGTGGAGTTCCAGGAGGCGTAAGTTGTGAAACGATTCCACGGTCACTCAGATGTTGGCCAAATTCATGACTAAGGTATTCGCCCCCGCGATCAGACCGCAGAAACTTAATCCTTTTGTTACTATGATTTTCTACCTCATTCTGAAATTCTTTGAACTTTTTCAAAGGTTTCCGACTTATGCTTCATCAAGTAGATATATCCATACCTACTCAAATCATCAGTAAAAGTCACGAAGTAGAAATAACCACTCCGTGCGGCCGTGCTCATTGGACCACATACATCACTATGTATTATTTCCAATAATTCACCCGCCCGTTCAGGATGACCCGTGAACGGCGTCTTGGTCATTTCCCCATCAAGCAAGCTTCACATGTGTCAAATGGTTCAAAATCAAAGGATGGTAAAACTCCATCTTTATGGAGTCTTTGCATGCGTTTCTTTCCGATGTGGCCAAGCCGACAGTGCCACATGAAAGTGGTGGTGGTATCAGCCTTCTTAAGGTGTTTAGCATTCACGTTAAAGACATCATTTCCACATTCAAGATTTAGTATGAAAAGGCCCCCAACAATGGGTGCAAATCCATAAAACATATCCTTACAATAAAGTGAACAACCATTGTTCTCAGACTTGTACGAATACCCATCGTGTACTAAACATGATCCGGAGATAATGTTTCTACACAATGCCGGAACAAAATAACAGTTATTTAGTTCTAAGGTAAATCCTGAAGGGAGACGTAGAGGCATAATGCCGACGGCTTGAGCGGCGATCCCAGCGTCGTTCCCGACGCGCATCATGACTTCATTCTTTGCTAGCTTGCGCACCTTCTGAAGTCCCTGTATCGAGTTGCAAATGTGAGCAACCGATCCGGTATCAAATACCCAAGACTTAGAATTTTCGCTAGCAAGCAAAACGTCAATGAAATTAACTTGTATAACAATTATACCTTTTTCGGTTTTCCCGGACTTCTTATCTTCCAGATACTTCTTGCAGTTTCTCTTCCAGTGTCCTGTGCCCTTGCAGTAGAAGCACTCAATTTCATTCTTGGCTCTGCCCTTAGAGTTGCTTTGGGAGCCGGTCTTACCGGCGCCCTTGCCTTTCTTTGGCTTGCCTTTCTTTTTGAAACTGGCGGTTTTATTCACAAGCAACACTTGCTTGCGATTTTTCCGCAGTCCTCCTTCCGCAGTTTTCAGCATGGCGAGCACCTCTTCCGGTGTCTTCTCCATACCACTCATGTTGTAGTTCATGACAAAACCGTCGTAAGACGGGGGGAGTGAAGAAAGCATCATGTCCATCATATGGCCAGCCAGAATTGGAAATTCTAGGGTTTTAAGTCTTTCAGCATAGCCAATCATTTTGACTACGTGTTCGCCAACTGAACTACCCTCAGCCATCTTGCAATCCATCACGGCCTTCATGATATCAAATCGTTCAGACCGTGCGGTTTCCTTGTACAGAGCATCCAATTCCCGGATCATATCCTTGGGTTTATGGAATTCAAAACGTTTTTGAAGCCCTGCACTCATGCAAGCTAGCATGAGGCACTGCACTAAGTTGTGATCATCATCCTTAGTGGCCCAGACATTTTGTTCATCTTCCGGGGCAGTGGCCGCCGGTTTAGCTGGAAGAGCATTTTCAAGCACATACATTTTCTTAGCGCTCCTGAGGACAATCCTCAGGTTACGGACCCAGTCAGCATAGTTGTTTCCAGTCGCAGCTAACTTCTCTTTCTCTAACATCAGGCCTAAGTTGAACGCGGTGTTGCGAGCCATTTGATCTACAACGGAAAACACAAGTTTCACTTAGACTTTGTTCATAATGATTTTTTGGCACTACTGAATAAACAATTTTATTCTAAAGTGCGCTCCCACTCAAATCAATATCTCTCATAATTGATTGTGAGTGATTCAAGATCCAAATTGCAATTCAACGTCATTGTTCGAGATGAACACTGATGGCGCGAACTACAATTGGTAGGCAAACTTGCCGATCACATCTCTATGTGACTCTTGTTCATCTTTCGATGCGTGTGTTTCGAGCTCAGGACGATCCTGCCATGAACATCAAGACAACCAAGTGATCTTGCTGCGAGGTCTGACCTCACCCGCCTTACACCCGTACAATCGTTTGTACCCATGTAGATCATGGCGCACCCCGAAAGGAAAGATGCTGTGACGGTGCTACACTTGGGAGAACACTAACTACTTGATATTTTTAGTGAGAGATCACCCTAGTAAAAAGCGACTACCGCGCAATCAAAAGGGTGCATCATAAGGGATAAACATCTCAGGCAATTCATAATAGCATGATATGGTATAGCCCCTTCTGACGGAGAAGTCAAGTATTTCTTCGTCTTCGGCATTTGCGTCGGTGTTCACCTTCGCGAAGACTGCCACCACCTTGTCGATGCACCAGATAATATTGCTATCTCTATAGCTAATAAAATAAGTGCATTACTTAAGGTTGACACGCAGGTCATTAAAGTGACAATCATATGGTTCCAGCCATCATGCCGAATCATGACACGCAGGTCATGTTAATGAATTTACATCATATAGTCATCTCATACATAATCGAATTAATATGAGCATAGCTATACCACATCACATGCACATCCTGCAAAACCAAGTTAGACGCCTCTAATTGGTTTATGCAAAATTTTATTTTACGTGGCTTCTAAGGTTTTGACTTAAACCGCAGCTACCAACGTTTTATCATCAAGTATGATTATTCAATTCGCTAGATTAACATCTCGGGGTGTATGAAACACGAGATAATTAAATCTCGAGCCCCATACTAAACTTCGTCATATGCATGACCCCCGTGCAGATCATATCTGCATTGCCCTTTGAGCTGCGAATTTCATCTTTCTTTTGACTATGGCGGAACCCAAAGAACTGATAGCACTTCGTTGATCAATCAGGATCGCGGATTGCTAGAACTTTGTCAAATTCCACCATGCTGTATCGAGATCAGAAATACGCAAATTCTAGGGAAGCAACAAGAACATCGGGTAACAGATTTCATCTGCTACCCGCATAAATAATTTTCAGCAATAGATCTCATCTACTCCAAAATAATATTATGCAATACCCATACATCTCCATGTATTCTAGATCGTAACCTGCATCTACGCATAGCACGGATCATGATGCCACTGTAGGGGAACGCGACAGAACACAAAAAATTTCGGTACAGCGAGCATGCCCAGGACCACTATGGAGATGTCATACAAGGTTTGATTTGATCCGTACCGACTCGTAGCGCAACGGAAGAAGAGTCGGTGTAGATCGTCGGTGCAGATCCCCGCAGCTAGGATTTACAACCTCCCAATCGCGAGGATGTACTCCCTCGTCGGACAGCCCTTCGGGAGGCGGTCGGATGGTCCCTCGGACGATGTCGCGGACAGCCCTTCGGGAGGACCCTCAAAACCCGAACGGTAACTCGGACAGCCCTTCGGGAGGACACTTGAACAGCCCCTCGGGCAAAAGATCGAAACTACGACCTCTCTGCGGGGTTGCACACATACGGTGTCAGCTATCCGGCAGGGCTTCGCCATCCAGAACTAGTTCCTGCCGGAACCCAGACAGCCTTTCGGCTCTACGAAACTATTTCGCTGGGAGGGAGAGAGAGAGAGCCAGACGAGCATGGCATGTGTATGAGAGCTTGGATGAGGTTTGGAGAGCACCCCTCCACCTCTATTTATAGGATAGCCAAGGGGTAAAGTTGGCATTCAAAAATACCAAAAGTACCCCCACTTTATGCCTTTTCATAAAAGAATAAAGCAAAAAGAGATGGCATGTGGAGCTCCAAGGAGGCTTCCTTGGCTCCCAAGTCCATCTAGAAGCCTTTTGGAAAATATCACAAAAGGTGCTTTCCAAAAAATATCCATAAATCACTTTCACTATTCACAAAGACATTTTTCTGCGTCCGTTAAATCCCAAATTATTTCTGTGTGCCCAAAACAATTCCAGTACCCACTAAAACAATTTTGAACGCATTCCGAAAAAATTCCGGAACAATGTTTTTCTTCAGCGAAAAGCTATCATAGCGGTTCCGGCTGCTCCGGAACATTTCCGGTTTTTCTTGCGGAAAAATCCCAGAAGTTTCCAGAACGATTCTGGCACCCTCCAAGAATTTCTAGACATGTGCCGAAACCAATTTAACTTAATGGAATACCCTGAAACAACTTTTCATTTTTACCGGAACTATTCCAGTGTTCTCTCCGGAACGTTTCCGTTTCGTCCGAAACTTTTTCGGTGATTTTCTCTCAGACTCCCCGTCTAGTATTCAGAAGATAGATGACCCTTAAGCGTGTGACCCTATAGGTTCGGTGAAGTATAGACATGACCCGGAACACTTTCCAATCAATGATCAACATCGGAGCCGTGGACACCCATATTGACCCCTATACCCACACGAATGAATATTCGAGTGAACCTCCAGTTGCCGTGTGCTATTCATGTTCCTTCACGATATATTACAAACACCCGAGGTGAGATTTATTGCATCCCCGTGGATCAACAACTTGTCCACCATGCAAGTTACCTCGTTACCGGTTTTGTTCTCTTTTCTTGTTTCCGTGTTCCGGCATCCCAGTGATCAAATCACAATGTGTCTGGCCAGACGATGATGGATACCGTAACACCGAGAGGGCCCGAGAATATCTCTCCATCATCGGAGGAGCAAATCCCAATCTTGAGCTATCTCGTTTCTTGTCATACTTTTCCATGAACCCGTAAGCCGCCGTAATAGCCACCCAGTTACGGATGACGTTTAACAAACCCCAAAGTTCACGAAGCAAGTGCGAAGGAACTCAATACTCTCATGGTCTAAGGAATTATGCAAACATTAACTATCTCTGTGTTATTAACCATTAACTTGTGACGAATGTATCTCATAGCATAACATCAATTCGGGTCGATTCAACACAAGTGTTCTACTAACATTGTGCCCTCAAAATTGCCGGCATAGACATGCCCATGATCAGGAAAACAGGATCATCATGCAATACTTGAGCCAGTCTTAGAGGCAAGACTAGGAATTCATTTTACCGTTCATTATACCACACGTGCACATGAGTTTCCCTCCGAGCCTCGTGGTTATTGCAGACTCGAGAATCATTGCAGTTATAGCATGGAACATAAACATTCATTACAAACTCGGAGATACAAAATAACTGTTTATTACTGCCTCTAGGGCATATCTCCTACAGAGCGTCCATGGCACTGAGCATTGCTCCCATTGGCCACAGATTCCAAGCCCGACATCGCGGGGACAAGTAACCAGCGCCTAGGATAAGCTGAACGAGGGCGTCAGAGCCTTCTGCCGGGAACACGCTCAGCCCCACTCACCAGCTGCAGTGACGAATCGTCTGCTGGATGCGCTGCTACCGCTGGATCCCGCCTAGAGTGGAGATGGAGGTGGAGGCGACTGGCTAGTGGATCTACGGCTGGGCGGCTCCCATGCCAAAGCTCCGTTATCCTCCAGGGAACGGCGGACTCCGGCCAGGAGGGCTCTCTCCTCCTCGTCTGAGCATGCCATGGTGGACGGATCCCAGTCAATGGATCAGGACCAGTCAGACTCAGGTATGCTACCGAAGCTGGCCATCGTGGAGCGGAAGGGGGGACTAGAGTGGAGTGGAGTCGAGTGTTCGAGAGTGAGGACTAGAATTTTGTCCAGGGTGTCGACGGGGTGGGGTATATGTAGCATCGAACTGGTCCAGCCTGCACCGATTCGGCGTGACGACCGTGCCTAGGCTTGTCCGAGCTGCCCCATATCCACCCTACATATGGGCTGGATATGAGGGTGTCGTACATCCCGGACGTTTAGAGGGAAGTGGGGAGGATTCGTTAGGGTGGTCTTTTTGAGTTCGGGCGGTATCCGAGCAGTCCGTTTGGATGTTTAGGAGAGAAGTTGGCGGTCCGATTAGATGCTCTTACTTCACGTACTACTCCCTAGAGGAGAAGTATATACTATCAAGTTGCTAAAGGAATAAGCAATTAGCTAGTTTGCGAGCTAGATACAGACAAGGTATTGTCAACTATCCATTTGAAATACATGATAACTCGATATTTTTGTTAAAACAAATACATAAATAGATGCTACAATCAACTATAACTTGTGCAAAATAAAATGTCAGCATGTTCTTTGTTTACATTTTGGAAAAAAAACATATGAATCATGTGGTAATGTAATGTTTAAAACGAGAAAAAATTATTAGATTGAAGTCAAGAGAATACCATTCCTAATAAAATAAAGCAAAGCATGAATGATATAGATTTGCTCCATGTGTCCAACACATATACCGTCCATGATCATGCCAAAAGTAATGCAAAAAGTTCAAGTAGCCCAAAGACTGATAGTTACATAATGTACTTAGAGCATCTATAGCCGGAGTTTGCAAATCCGACCCCTCAAACGCCCGCGGACGCGCCGGCGCATCCGCGAACATTGACCGGTCACACGTTGTAACGCCCAATATGCGGTCATATCCTCAAGGAACTCGGAAGTCCCGCCAAGGATAGAAGCGCATATCGAAGACGCTTCACAAGGTGGATATCATTACAACATACCATATAATGAATAGATAAGAATACCAGATAAAGGCTTACACTCACCACAAGCTACAGCATGAATACATCAATACATCAATATATAGCAATCATCAAACAGAAGAGCAGGATCCGACTACGGATGAAATCAAACGAAAAAAAAGAACGACATCCACCCTGCTAGTCCCAGGCTGCCAACCGGGAACGCATCCTATGATCGATGAAGAAGAAGAAGCAGAAGAAGAACTCCAAAAGCAAACATGCATCGCTCTCACGTCAAATCATCGCTTTACCTGTACCTGCACCTGTTGTTGTAGTAAACTGTGAGCCACGAGGACTCAGCAATCCAATTACCATGGGTATCAAGACTAGCAAAGCTTAATGGGTATGTAATGGTTAAGTGGTGAGGTTGCAGCAAGCACTAAGCATTTGTATGGTGGCTAACTTACGAGTACAGGAATAAGAAAAGTAACTACGCATAAACGGTCGCAAACTAGTAATGATCAAGAAGTGATTCTGAACACCTACTTACGAGTCAAACATAACCCCACCGTGTTCTCTTCCCGAACTCCCTCGAAAAGAGACGATCATGGTTACGCACGCGGTTGGTGTATTTTAGTTGAATTTAGTGTCAAGTTCTCTACAACCGAAGGTTATAAATTTCCAAGTCGCCACATAACCGCGGGCATGGCTTTCTGAAAGATTTAACCCTGCAGGGGTGCTCCAAGTAGTCCATTATAAATTACCATACGCATCCGATGGAATATCCTCACACCGTGATAATGCGATGCTTACGATAAGGAATCCCGGTGGACAAGCCACTTGTCAAAGGTAAAACTAAACCAGCAAGACCTCCCGGCGTGCCGACACCCCGATAGGAGCCGCGCGTATCTCGTTCTCAGGCCACGACCGGATAAGCTACGCGTACAGGTACCAAAAGACCCCAAGTTGCCTAGGGGCGGCCCCGTACAGTGCTCTAGTTTTGGACCAGCACCATCAGCACTAGCCCCCTGAATTATGTGGAATTAAGAATCTGCGGGTAGCGCTAACTCCCCATGCGTTAATTAATTATAAGGATTATTATGTTGAGCAAATTTTAAAACCAATGTCGGGCCTTGCTGGAGAAGTTCTATCCTAAGATGAATAAGCAAGGGGGTCCCCATAAAACCCCACATGTGTTAGAAGCGCTCATGAAGGAACATAACACCAGTATTACGGAAACTAGGGCGGCAAGAGTGGAACAAAACACCAAGCAAAAGGCCGAGCCTTCCACCCTTTACCAAGTATATAGATGCATTAAATAAATAAGAGATATTATGATATCCCATGAAATCCATGTCCCAACATGGAACAAACTGCACTGCACCTGCAACTAGCAACGCTATAAGAGGGGCTGAGCAAAGCGGTAACATAGCCAAACAACGGTTTGCTGGGATGGTGGAAGGTTAGAGGCTGTATCATGGCAATTCGGGAGGCTGACAAACACGTGGTAGGTAGCGAGACATAGCGATAGCATCGAGACAACTAGCAAGCAATGATAGTAGTGATATCCAAGGTAATGGTCATCTTGCCTGGAATCTCGCTCGGAAGAAGATCGAGTCCATGAAGAAGACGAACACGCGTAGTCGAACGAATCCTCACACTTCGTAACATAACCGGGACTATCGAGAAAAAGCACAACCGGAGAGAAGGAAACAACATGGTAAACACACAAGCATAATCATGGCATGATGCACAAACAAGTATGATGCATGTCAAGTTCAAGGATGCATGGCATGGCAAAATGCAACAACCAAATACTACACATTAAGTGAAGCTCAATTTGCATATTGACGAAACTCCATAACAATTATTTAGTTCACTCCCGTTTATGTACATGGCAAGATTAAATGTTGTTCAACATGGCAAGAAGTGAAGCATAATTAATCTACCTATCTAGGCAATTTAAATGAGGCCGGAAATAACACAAAACAATTTCGGAAAAATCCCATATGCAATTTTCGAAATTGGTACTGTTCTGCCTAAAACACAATTTTAAAGTTGTTAAACATGCAAAGTAAGTGCACCATGTTAATCTACACGTTTTTCTAGTCATGTTACATATATAATTCATTTAAATCAGAGCTTCGGTTATTTAGTTATGAAATAAACCATTTTAGCAAGTCATTTCTGAAAATTAATGCAAAAAACAATTTTAAACATTTTTAACATGAATGAAAGTTGCAAATTATGAATCTAAATGAAATTCTAAGCATTTTACATATATGACATGTTTTATTATGATGCACGATTATTTAATTATTAATGCATGAACATGGAGGGTTTTTCTGTAATTATGCAAACTCTGGATAATTGCTAAAATCGCAGCGGCCAGAAAAAAACATGAACTGGGCCGAGTCTGCTGCTGGGTCGAAACAGGGCATGGGCGACGGATGGTAAAATGCGCACATGAGCGGGTTTAGTTGGACGTGCTCACGTTGGGCTTGGGCCGGAGAAGGCTGAGGCAGGCGCGGAGTGGCCGGTCGGTGAAGAGGCCAGGCGAGGCAGGGCGACCTGGCGTTGGTCAACGCAAAGGCGCTCGAGGCAGAGCGGCTCGAGCAGAGGAGATGTCGTTCGTCTCCCTCGCTTGAACAGATGGAGGTGGCGCTGCCCCTGGCAGTTGACGGCGAGGGGGATGGCGGCGCTCGGGATTCCGGCGGGCGACGAACTTGAGGCGGCGGTGGAACTTGAGGAGCTCGGGCGCGGGCTCAGCCATGCATGGCATCCTGTCCATGGCGCACAGAGTGAGAGAGATCAGAGAGAGATGGGAAGACGAAGAGGAGAAGGACGGAAGGAGGAGGCAAGGTGGCGACGACCTGTGGGGCTCCAATGAGTGGCGCGGCTGCGGAGCACGTCGGCATGGGGAGGCACGGCTCCAGCGGCTGCGCGGTTCCCTGTACAGAAGACAAAACAAGAGAGGGAAAAGAAGAAGGGAAAGAAACAGGAGAAGGGCAGGGGAGCGGCGGAGCTGCTGGTCTGGTGGTGCTCCGATGAAGACGGAGGCGGCGGGGTCGAGTGTGGAGTGCTACTGTCCATGGCGGTGGAGGTGGTCCTGTTCGAGACAGAGAGAGAGAGAGAGAGAGAAATTGTGAGAGGAGAGAGCGAGAGCTAGGCAAAGAAGGAGGAAGGAGAAGCGGCGGGGCGCATATGCTGGGTTCGCCGCCGACGGCTAGCCAGACGGAGGCGGGGCTCGGGCGACGAGGAGGCAGGAGGCCTCAGGCGCCATGGCTGCAGGGCGCGAGGAGAGCTTGGCGAGGCTGCTGCACGGGCAGAGCTGGTTGGCGCGGTGGGGGAATCGAGGAAGAGGGTGGCGGCGGTTGGTTGGGCAGGAATGGATCGGGAGGGGAGGTGGCTGGCTGCTGGTGCGACAGCGGTCAACGGCGAGGTGGGGGGCGCGCTCGGAAGCAGCAGATTGAGCATCCCAATTGGGAGGCGGCTGGTTGACTCGATTTGGAAAACGAGAAGGTGGGTGCTTTCCGGAACAATTCCGGAACAATGTTTTTCTTCAGCGAAAAGCTATCACAGCGGTTCCGGCTGCTCCGGAACATTTCCGGTTTTTCCTCCGGAAAAATCCCAGAACTTTCCAGAACGATTCTGGCACCCTCCAAGAATTTCCAGACATGTGCCGAAACCAATTTGACTTAATGGAATACCCTGAAACAACTTTTCAGTTTTACCAGAAATATTCCAGTGTTCTCTCCGGAACGTTTCCGTTTCGTCCGAAACTTTTTCGGTGATTTTCTCTCAGACTCCCCGTCTAGTATTCAGCAGATAGATGACCCTTAAGCGTGTGACCCTATAGGTTCGGTGAAGTATAGACATGACCCGGAACACTTTCCGATCAATGATCAACATCGGAGCCGTGGACACCCATATTGACCCCTATACCCACACGAATGAATATTTGAGCGAACCTCCAGTTGCCGTGTGCTATTCCTGTTGCTTCACGATATATTACAAACACCCGAGGTGAGATTTTCTGCATCCCCGTGGATCAACAACTTGTCCACTATGCAAGTTACCTCGTTACCGCTTTTGTTCTCTTTTCTCGTATCCGTGTTCCGGCATCCCAGTGATCAAATCACAATGTGTCTGGCCAGACGATGATGGATACCGTAACACCGAGAGGGCCCGAGAATATCTGTCCATCGCCAGAGGAGCAAATCACAATGTTGAGCTATCTAGTTACTTGCCATACTTTTCCGTGAACCCGTAAGCCGCCGTAATAGCCACCCAGTTACGAATGACGTTTAACAAACCCCAAAGTTCACGAAGCAAGTGCGAAGGAACTCGATACTCTCATGGTCTAAGGAATTATGCAAACATTAACTATCTCTGTGTTATTAACCATTAACTTGTGACGAATGTATCTCATAGCATAACATCAATTCGGGTCGATTCAACACAAGTGTTCTACTAACATTGTGCCCTCAAAATTGCCGGCATGGACATGCCCATGATCAGGAAAACAGGATCATCATGCAATACTTGAGGCAGTCTTAGAGGCAAGACTAGGAATTCATTTTACCATTTATTATACCACACGTGCACATGAGTTTCCCTCCGAGCCTCGTGGTTATTGCAGACTCGAGAATCATTGCAGTTGTAGCATGGAACATAAACATTCATTACAAACTCGGAGATACAAAATAACTGTTTATTACTGCCTCTAGGGCATATCTCCTACAGACTCCCACTTGCACTAGAGTCATAATCCAGTTACATGGCTTCCCTAACACCAATGGCAATCCGGTGCTGCTCATGCTTTGCTCATGGTAGAGGCTTTGTCATCGGGTCTGACACGTTCAGATCCGTGTGAACTTTGCGTACTTTCACTAAACCCGCTTCGACATGATGTCGAATGAGTTTATATTTGCGTTCAATATGTCTTGTCTTATGGTGGGAACTTGGCTCCCTTGCCTGAGCCACGGCTCCACTATTATCACAATAGATCTTCACCGGGTGCAGAGCACTTGGAACCACACCAAGGTCTTCAAGAAATTGCTTGATCCATACCGCCTCCTTGGAGGCTTCTGAAGCAGCAACATATTCCGTCTCCGTCATAGAATCCGCCACAGTCTTTTGTTTGGAACTTTTCCAATCAACTGCGCCGCCGTTCAATATGAAAACATAGCCTGATTGAGATTTGAAGTCATCTGGGTCAGTCATGAAGCCTGCATCAGTGTAACCACTTACAATGAGCTCTTCATCACCTCCGTACACAAGGAGTAAATCCTTGGTCCTTCTGAGGTACTTAAGAATACCCTTGACTGCGGCCCAGTGTTCCAATCCTGGATCACTTTGGTACCGGCTGCTAACACTTAGCGCATAGGAAACGTCCGGTCTTGTACATAGCATGGCATACATAATAGAACCAACTGCCGAGGCATATGGAACATCATTCATTTGTACTCGCTCATCGAGAGTCCGAGGACACTGATTCTTGCAAAGCACTGTGCCAGGTGACATGGGGAGTAGGCCTTTCTTGGAGTTCTCCATTTTGAACCTTTTCAACACCTTGTCAATGTACGTGCTTTGGCTAAGCGCTATTAGGTGTCTTGATCTATCTCTATAGATTCTGATGCCCAATACATATGCCGCTTCGCCTATGTCTTTCATTGAAAAACTCTTCTTCAATGAGTCTTTTATTTCGCTAAGAAAATTCACGTCATTTCCAATCAATAATATGTCATCCACATACAAGATTAGAAATGCTTTTGCGCGCCCACTAAACTTCTTGTAAACACAAGACTCTTCGTCATTCCTGATGAAGCCAAACTCTTTGACTACTTCATCAAAACGAATGTTCCAGCTCCTTGACGCTTGCTTCAGACCATAAATGGCTTTCCGAAGCTTGCATACGTTTCCAGCATCCTTATGAACGACAAAACCTTTTGGCTGTATCATGTATACATCCCCTTTGAGGTTTCCATTTAGGAAAGCCATTTTGACGTCCATCTGCCATATTTCATAATCGAAATAAGCAGCAATTGCTAGTAATATCCGAACAGACCTAAGCATAGCTACATGCGAGAAAGTCTCGTCGTAGTCCACTCCTGGAACTTGCGTGAACCCTTTCGCGACAAGTCTAGCTTTGTGGATAGTGATGTTACCATCTGCGTCCGTCTTTCTTTTGAAAATCCATTTACAACCAATGGGCTTTACGCCTTCTGGAAGTTCTTCCAAGTTCCAAACTTGGTTTTCGTACATGGATTCCATTTCGGATTTCATGGCCTTGTGCCATTCCTTTGAGCTGGGCCCCGCCATCGCTTCCTTGTAGTGCGCAGGTTCATCATCTTCAAGAATGAAGATTTCGTAATGAAACCACTCAGGTGGCTGGATAGCCCTAGCTGATCTGCGCGGTTCAGTTACAACATTGTCTGAAGTTTCCGCATCACATGCGACAACTTCCGGCTCGGTTGTAGGGATAATTAGCGGAATTTCTTCCGGTTCCTTAGCCATATCAACGGTTGCCGAAGATTCACCAATCTCATTAAGTTGTACTGTCCTCCCACTTCCTTCTTTAGCGGGAAACTCTTTCTCGAGAAAGACTCCGTTTCTAGCGACAAACACTTTGTGCTCGGAGGGAAGATAGAAGGAATACCCAATGGTCTCATTTGGATAACCTACAAAGTAGCATTTATCTGCTTTGGGATCGAGTTTGCTAGGCTGTAAATGTTTTACGTATGCCTCACAACCCCAAATTTTGAGATGCGACACAATGGGTTTCTTCCCATACCATAATTCAAATGGCATCGTCTCAACAGATTTAGACGGTGCTCTGTTTAATGTATAAGCGGCAGTTTCTAGTGCGTGACCCCAAAAAGATATCGGTAGATCTGTAAGAGACATCATCGACCTTACCATGTCTAACAAGGTTCGGTTACGTCGTTCCGACACTCCGTTTCGCTGTGGAGTTCCAGGAGGCGTAAGTTGTGAAACGATTCCACGGTCACTCAGATGTTGGCCAAATTCATGACTAAGGTATTCGCCCCCGCGATCAGACCGCAGAAACTTAATCCTTTTGTTACTATGATTTTCTACCTCATTCTGAAATTCTTTGAACTTTTTCAAAGGTTTCCGACTTATGCTTCATCAAGTAGATATATCCATACCTACTCAAATCATCAGTAAAAGTCACGAAGTAGAAATAACCACTCCGTGCGGCCGTGCTCATTGGACCACATACATCACTATGTATTATTTCCAATAATTCACCCGCCCGTTCAGGATGACCCGTGAACGGCGTCTTGGTCATTTCCCCATCAAGCAAGCTTCACATGTGTCAAATGGTTCAAAATCAAAGGATGGTAAAACTCCATCTTTATGGAGTCTTTGCATGCGTTTCTTTCCGATGTGGCCAAGCCGACAGTGCCACATGAAAGTGGTGGTGGTATCAGCCTTCTTAAGGTGTTTAGCATTCACGTTAAAGACATCATTTCCACATTCAAGATTTAGTATGAAAAGGCCCCCAACAATGGGTGCAAATCCATAAAACATATCCTTACAATAAAGTGAACAACCATTGTTCTCAGACTTGTACGAATACCCATCGTGTACTAAACATGATCCGGAGATAATGTTTCTACACAATGCCGGAACAAAATAACAGTTATTTAGTTCTAAGGTAAATCCTGAAGGGAGACGTAGAGGCATAATGCCGACGGCTTGAGCGGCGATCCCAGTGCCGTTCCCGATGCACATCATGACTTCATTCTTTGCTAGCTTGCGCACCTTCTGAAGTCCCTGTATCGAGTTGCAAATGTGAGCAACCGATCCGGTATCAAATACCCAAGACTTAGAATTTTCGCTAGCAAGCAAAACGTCAATGAAATTAACTTGTATAACAATTATACCTTTTTCGGTTTTCCCGGACTTCTTATCTTCCAGATACTTCTTGCAGTTTCTCTTCCAGTGTCCTGTGCCCTTGCAGTAGAAGCACTCAATTTCATTCTTGGCTCTGCCCTTAGAGTTGCTTTGGGAGCCGGTCTTACCGGCGCCCTTGCCTTTCTTTGGCTTGCCTTTCTTTTTGAAACTGGCGGTTTTATTCACAAGCAACACTTGCTTGCGATTTTTTCCGCAGTCCTCCTTCCGCAGTTTTCAGCATGGCGAGCACCTCTTCCGGTGTCTTCTCCATACCACTCATGTTGTAGTTCATGACAAAACCGTCGTAAGACGGGGGGAGTGAAGAAAGCATCATGTCCATCATATGGCCAGCCAGAATTGGAAATTCTAGGGTTTTAAGTCTTTCAGCATAGCCAATCATTTTGACTACGTGTTCGCCAACTGAACTACCCTCAGCCATCTTGCAATCCATCACGGCCTTCATGATATCAAATTGTTCAGACCGTGCGGTTTCCTTGTACAGAGCATCCAATTCCCGGATCATATCCTTGGGTTTATGGAATTCAAAACGTTTTTGAAGCCCTGCACTCATGCAAGCTAGCATGAGGCACTGCACTAAGTTGTGATCATCATCCTTAGTGGCCCAGACATTTTGTTCATCTTCCGGGGCAGTGGCCACCGGTTTAGCTGGAAGAGCATTTTCAAGCACATACATTTTCTTAGCGCTCCTGAGGACAATCCTCAGGTTACGGACCCAGTCAGCATAGTTGTTTCCAGTCGCAGCTAACTTCTCTTTCTCTAACATCAGGCCTAAGTTGAACGCGGTGTTGCGAGCCATTTGATCTACAACGGAAAACACAAGTTTCACTTAGACTTTGTTCATAATGATTTTTTGGCACTACTGAATAAACAATTTTATTCTAAAGTGCGCTCCCACTCAAATCAATATCTCTCATAATTGATTGTGAGTGATTCAAGATCCAAATTGCAATTCAACGTCATTGTTCGAGATGAACACTGATGGCGCGAACTACAATTGGTAGGCAAACTTGCCGATCACATCTCTATGTGACTCTTGTTCATCTTTCGATGCGTGTGTTTCGAGCTCAGGACGATCCTGCCATGAACATCAAGACAACCAAGTGATCTTGCTGCGGGGTCTGACCTCACCCGCCTTACACCCGTACAATCGTTTGTACCCATGTAGATCATGTCGCACCCCGAAAGGAAAGATGCTGTGACGGTGCTACACTTGGGAGAACACTAACTACTTGATATTTTTAGTGAGAGATCACCCTAATAAAAAGCGACTACCGCGCAATCAAAAGGGTGCATCATAAGGGATAAACATCTCAGGCAATTCATAATAGCATGATATGGTATAGCCCCTTCTGACGGAGAAGTCAAGTATTTCTTCGTCTTCGGCATTTGCGTCGGTGTTCACCTTCGCGAAGACTGCCACCACCTTGTCGATGCACCAGATAATATTGCTATCTCTATAGCTAATAAAATAAGTGCATTACTTAAGGTTGACACGCAGGTCATTAAAGTGACAATCATATGGTTCCAGCCATCATGCCGAATCATGACACGCAGGTCATGTTAATGAATTTACATCATATAGTCATCTCATACATAATCGAATTAATATGAGCATAGCTATACCACATCACATGCACATCCTGCAAAACCAAGTTAGACGCCTCTAATTGGTTTATGAAAAATTTTATTTTACGTGGCTTCTAAGGTTTTGACTTAAACCGCAGCTACCAACGTTTTATCATCAAGTATGATTATTCAATTCGCTAGATTAACATCTCGGGGTGTATGAAACACGAGATAATTAAATCTCGAGCCCCATACTAAACTTCGTCATATGCATGACCCCCGTGCAGATCATATCTGCATTGCCCTTTGAGCTGCGAATTTCATCTTTCTTTTGACTATGGCGGAACCCAAAGAACTGATAGCACTTCGTTGATCAATCAGGATCGCGGATTGCCAGAACTTTGTCAAATTCCACCATGCTGTATCGAGATTAGAAATACGCAAATTCTAGGGAAGCAACAAGAACATCGGGTAACAGATTTCATCTGCTACCCGCATAAATAATTTTTAGCAATAGATCTCATCTACTCCAAAATAATATTATGCAATACCCATACATCTCCATGTATTCTAGATCGTAACCTGCATCTACACATAGCACGGCTCATGATGCCACTGTAGGGGAACGCCACAGAACACAAAAAATTTCGGTACAGCGAGCATGCCCAGGACCACTATGGAGATGTCATACAAGGTTTGATTTGATCCGTACCGACTCGTAGCGCAACGGAAGAAGAGTCGGTGTAGATCGTCGGTGCAGATCCCCGCAGCTAGGATTTACAACCTCCCAATCGCGAGGATGTACTCCCTCGTCGGACAGCCCTTCGGGAGGCGGTCGGATGGTCCCTCGGACGATGTCGCGGACAGCCCTTCGGGAGGACCCTCAAAACCCGAACGGTAACTCGGACAGCCCTTCGGGAGGACACTTGAACAGCCCCTCGGGCAAAAGATCGAAACTACGACCTCTCTACGGGGTTGCACACATACGGTGTCAGCTATCCGGCAGGGCTTCGCCGTCCAGAACTAGTTCCTGCCGGAACCCAGACAGCCTTTCGGCTCTACGAAACTATTTCGCTGGGAGGGAGAGAGAGAGAGAGCCAGACGAGCATGGCATGTGTATGAGAGCTTGGATGAGGTTTGGAGAGCACCCCTCCACCTCTATTTATAGGATAGCCAAGGGGTAAAGTTGGCATTCAAAAATACCAAAAGTACCCCCCACTTTATGCCTTTTCATAAAAGAATAAAGCAAAAAGAGATGGCATGTGGAGCTCCAAGGAGCTCCACCTCCCTTGGCCGGCCACTCTTGCCCCCCCCCCCCCATGAGGGGGCTTCCTTGGCTCCCAAGTCCATCTAGAAGCCTTTTGGAAAATATCACAAAAGGTGCTTTCCAAAAAATATCCATAAATCACTTTCACTATTCACATAGACATTTTTCTGCGTCCGTTAAATCCCAAATTATTTCTGTGTGCCCAAAACAATTCCAGTACCCACTAAAACAATTTTGAACGCATTCCGAAAAAATTCCGGAACAATGTTTTTCTTCAGCGAAAAGCTATCATAGCGGTTCCGGCTGCTCCGGAACATTTCCGGTTTTTCTTGCGGAAAAATCCCAGAAGTTTCCAGAACGATTCTGGCACCCTCCAAGAATTTCTAGACATGTGCCGAAACCAATTTAACTTAATGGAATACCCTGAAACAACTTTTCAGTTTTACCGGAACTATTCCAGTGTTCTCTCCGGAACGTTTCCGTTTCGTTCGAAACTTTTTCGGTGATTTTCTCTCAGACTCCCCGTCTAGTATTCAGCAGATAGATGACCCTTAAGCGTGTGACCCTATAGGTTCGGTGAAGTATAGACATGACCCGGAACACTTTCCGATCAATGATCAACATCGGAGCCGTGGACACCCATATTGACCCCTATACCCACACGAATGAATATTCGAGTGAACCTCCAGTTGCCGTGTACTATTCCTGTTCCTTCACGATATATTACAAACACCCGAGGTGAGATTTATTGCATCCCCGTGGATCAACAACTTGTCCACCATGCAAGTTACCTCGTTACCGGTTTTGTTCTCTTTTCTTGTTTCCGTGTTCCGGCATCCCAGTGATCAAATCACAATGTGTCTGGCCAGACGATGATGGATACCGTAACACCGAGAGGGCCCGAGAATATCTCTCCATCATCGGAGGAGCAAATCCCAATCTTGAGCTATCTCGTTTCTTGTCATACTTTTCCGTGAACCCGTAAGCCGCCGTAATAGCCACCCAGTTACGGATGACGTTTAACAAACCCCAAAGTTCACGAAGCAAGTGCGAAGGAACTCGATACTCTCATGGTCTAAGGAATTATGCAAACATTAACTATCTCTGTGTTATTAACCATTAACTTGTGACGAATGTATCTCATAGCATAACATCAATTCGGGTCGATTCAACACAAGTGTTCTACTAACATTGTGCCCTCAAAATTGCAGGCATAGACATGCCCATGATCAGGAAAACAGGATCATCATGCAATACTTGAGCCAGTCTTAGAGGCAAGACTAGGAATTCATTTTACCGTTCATTATACCACACGTGCACATGAGTTTCCCTCCGAGCCTCGTGGTTATTGCAGACTCGAGAATCATTGCAGTTATAGCATGGAACATAAACATTCATTACAAACTCGGAGATACAAAATAACTGTTTATTACTGCCTCTAGGGCATATCTCCTACAGAGCGTCCATGGCACTGAGCATTGCTCCCATTGGCCACAGATTCCAAGCCCGACATCGCGGGGACAAGTAACCAGCGCCTAGGATAAGCTGAACTAGGGCGTCAGAGCCTTCTGCCGGGAACACGCTCAGCCCCACTCACCAGCTGCAGTGACGAATCGTCTGCTGGATGCGCTGCTACCGCTGGATCCCGCCTAGAGTGGAGATGGAGGTGGAGGCGACTGGCTAGTGGATCTACGGCTGGGCGGCTCCCATGCCAAAGCTCCGTTATCCTCCAGGGAACGGCGGACTCCGGCCAGGAGGGCTCTCTCCTCCTCGTCTGAGCATGCCATGGTGGACGGATCCCAGTCAATGGATCAGGACCAGTCAGACTCAGGTATGCTACCGAAGCTGGCCATCGTGGAGCGGAAGGGGGGACTAGAGTGGAGTGGAGTCGAGTGTTCGAGAGTGAGGACTAGAATTTTGTCCAGGGTGTCGACGGGGTGGGGTATATGTAGCATCGAACTGGTCCAGCCTGCACCGATTCGGCGTGACGACCGTGCCTAGGCTTGTCCGAGCTGCCCCATATCCACCCTACATATGGGCTGGATATGAGGGTGTCGGACATCCCGGACGTTTAGAGGGAAGTGGGGAGGATTCGTTAGGGTGGTCTTTTTGAGTTCGGGTGGTATCCGAGCAGTCCGTTTGGATGTTTAGGAGAGAAGTTGGCGGTCCGATTAGATGCTCTTACTTCACGTACTACTCCCTAGAGGAGAAGTATATACTATCAAGTTGCTAAAGGAATAAGCAATTAGCTAGTTTGCGAGCTAGATACAGACAAGGTATTGTCAACTATCCATTTGAAATACATGATAACTCGATATTTTTGTTAAAACAAATACATAAATAGATGCTACAATCAACTATAACTTGTGCAAAATAAAATGTCAGCATGTTCTTTGTTTACATTTTGGAAAAAAAAACATATGAATCATGTGGTAATGTAATGTTTAAAACGAGAAAAAATTATTAGATTGAAGTCAAGAGAATACCATTCCTAATAAAATAAAGCAAAGCATGAATGATATAGATTTGCTCCATGTGTCCAACACATATACCGTCCATGATCATGCCAAAAGTAATGCAAAAAGTTCAAGTAGTCCAAAGACTGATAGTTACATAATGTACTTAGAGCATCTATAGCCGGAGTTTGCAAATCCGACCCCTCAAACGCCCGCGGACGCGCCGGCGCGTCCGCGGACTTTGACCGGTCACACGTTGTAACGCCCAATATGCGGTCATATCCTCAAGGAACTCGGAAGTCCCGCCAAGGATAGAAGCGCATATCGAAGACGCTTCACAAGGTGGATATCATTACAACATACCATATAATGAATAGATAAGAATACCAGATAAAGGCTTACACTCACCACAAGCTACAGCATGAATACATCAATACATCAATATATAGCAATCATCAAACAGAAGAGCAGGATCCGACTACGGATGAAATCAAACGAAAAAAAAGAACGACATCCACCCTGCTAGTCCCAGGCTGCCAACCGGGAACGCATCCTATGATCGATGAAGAAGAAGAAGCAGAAGAAGAACTCCAAAAGCAAACATGCATCGCTCTCACGTCAAATCATCGCTTTACCTGTACCTGCACCTGTTGTTGTAGTAAACTGTGAGCCACGAGGACTCAGCAATCCAATTACCATGGGTATCAAGACTAGCAAAGCTTAATGGGTATGTAATGGTTAAGTGGTGAGGTTGCAGCAAGCACTAAGCATTTGTATGGTGGCTAACTTACGAGTACAGGAATAAGAAAAGTAACTACGCATAAACGGTCGCAAACTAGTAATGATCAAGAAGTGATTCTGAACACCTACTTACGAGTCAAACATAACCCCACCGTGTTCTCTTCCCGAACTCCCTCGAAAAGAGACGATCATGGTTACGCACGCGGTTGGTGTATTTTAGTTGAATTTAGTGTCAAGTTCTCTACAACCGAAGGTTATAAATTTCCAAGTCGCCACATAACCGCGGGCATGGCTTTCTGAAAGATTTAACCCTGCAGGGGTGCTCCAAGTAGTCCATTATAAATTACCATACGCATCCGATGGAATATCCTCACACCGTGATAACACGATGCTTACGATAAGGAATCCCGGTGGACAAGCCACTTGTCAAAGGTAAAACTAAACCAGCAAGACCTCCCGGCGTGCCGACACCCCGATAGGAGCCGCGCGTATCTCGTTCTCAGGCCACGACCGGATAAGCTACGCGTACAGGTACCAAAAGACCCCAAGTTGCCTAGGGGCGGCCCCGTACAGTGCTCTAGTTTTGGACCAGCACCATCAGCACTAGCCCCCTGAATTATGTGGAATTAAGAATCTGCGGGTAGCGCTAACTCCCCATGCGTTAATTAATTATAAGGATTATTATGTTGAGCAAATTTTAAAACCAATGTCGGGCCTTGCTGGAGAAGTTCTATCCTAAGATGAATAAGCAAGGGGGTCCCCATAAAACCCCACATGTGTTAGAAGCGCTCATGAAGGAACATAACACCAGTATTACGGAAACTAGGGCGGCAAGAGTGGAACAAAACACCAAGCAAAAGGCCGAGCCTTCCACCCTTTACCAAGTATATAGATGCATTAAATAAATAAGAGATATTATGATATCCCATGAAATCCATGTCCCAACATGGAACAAACTGCACTGCACCTGCAACTAGCAACGCTATAAGAGGGGCTGAGCAAAGCGGTAACATAGCCAAACAACGGTTTGCTGGGATGGTGGAAGGTTAGAGGCTGTATCATGGCAATTCGGGAGGCTGACAAACACGTGGTAGGTAGCGAGACATAGCGATAGCATCGAGACAACTAGCAAGCAATGATAGTAGTGATATCCAAGGTAATGGTCATCTTGCCTGGAATCTCGCTCGGAAGAAGATCATGGCATGATGCACAAACAAGTATGATGCATGTCAAGTTCAAGGATGCATGGCATGGAAAAATGCAACAACCAAATACTACACATTAAGTGAAGCTCAATTTGCATATTGACGAAACTCCATAACAATTATTTAGTTCACTCCCGTTTATGTACATGGCAAGATTAAATGTTGTTCAACATGGCAAGAAGTGAAGCATAATTAATCTACCTATCTAGGCAATTTAAATGAGGCCGGAAATAACACAAAACAATTTCGGAAAAATCCCATATGCAATTTTCGAAATTGGTACTGTTCTGCCTAAAACACAATTTTAAAGTTGTTAAACATGCAAAGTAAGTGCACCATGTTAATCTACACGTTTTTCTAGTCATGTTACATATATAATTCATTTAAATCAGAGCTTCGGTTATTTAGTTATGAAATAAACCATTTTAGCAAGTTATTTCTGAAAATTAATGCAAAAAACAATTTAAAACATTTTTAACATGAATGAAAGTTGCAAATTATGAATCTAAATGAAATTCTAAGCATTTTACATATATGACATGTTTTATTATGATGCACGGTTATTTAATTATTAATGCATGAACATGGAGGGTTTTTCTGTAATTATGCAAACTCTGGATAATTGCTAAAATCGCAGCGGCCAGAAAAAAACATGAACTGGGCCGAGTCTGCTGCTGGGTCGAAATAGGGCATGGGCGACGGATGGTAAAATGCGCACATGAGCGGGTATAGTTGGACGTGCTCACGTTGGGCTTGGGCCGGAGAAGGCTGAGGCAGGCGCGGGGTGGCCGGTCGGTGAAGAGGCCAGGCGAGGCAGGGCGACCTGGCGTTGGTCAACGCAAAGGCGCTCGAGGCAGAGCGGCTCGAGCAGAGGAGATGTCGTTCGTCTCCCTCGCTTGAACAGATGGAGGTGGCGCTGCCCCTGGCAGTTGACGGCGAGGGGGATGGCGGCGCTCGGGATTCCGGCGGGCGACGAACTTGAGGCGGCGGTGGAACTTGAGGAGCTCGGGCACGGGCTCAGCCATGCATGGCATCCTGTCCATGGCGCACAGAGTGAGAGAGATCAGAGAGAGATGGGAAGACGAAGAGGAGAAGGACGGAAGGAGGAGGCAAGGTGGCGACGACCTGTGGGGCTCCAATGAGTGGCGCGGCTGCGGAGCACGTCGGCATGGGGAGGCACGGCTCCAGCGGCTGCGCGGTTCCCTGTACAGAAGACAAAACAAGAGAGGGAAAAGAAGAAGGGAAAGAAACAGGAGAAGGGCAGGGGAGCGGCGGAGCTGCTGGTCTGGTGGTGCTCCGATGAAGACGGAGGCGGCGGGGTCGAGTGTGGAGTGCTACTGTCCATGGCGGTGGAGGTGGTCCTGTTCGAGACAGAGAGAGAGAGAGAGAGAGAGAGAGAAATTGTGAGAGGAGAGAGCGAGAGCTAGGCAAAGAAGGAGGAAGGAGAAGCAGCGGGGCGCATATGCTGGGTTCGCCGGCGACGGCTAGCCAGACGGAGGCGGGGCTCGGGCGACGAGGAGGCAGGAGGCCTCAGGCGCCATGGCTGCAGGGCGCGAGGAGAGCTTGGCGAGGCTGCTGCACGGGCAGAGCTGGTTGGCGCGGTGGGGGAATCGAGGAAGAGGGTGGCGGCGGTTGGTTGGGCAGGAATGGATCGGGAGGGGAGGTGGCTGGCTGCTGGTGCGACAGCGGTCAACGGCGAGGTGGGGGGCGCGCTCGGAAGCAGCAGATTGAGCATCCCAATTGGGAGGCGGCTGGTTGCTCGATTTGGAAAACGAGAAGGTGGGTGCTTGGGTGGATGGATCGGACAGATCCCGAGGAAGGGGGACACCAGGTGGAGCTAGCGGCGGCGCGATGGGAATGGGTGGATTGGACAGGTAGGGGCTAGGGTTTGATCTGCTTATATAGGTACGGTGGCGAGCTTAGGGGCTAGAAGGCCCTCCGATTTATATCGGACGGATGGGATAAATAGGCTAGGGGGTTCGATGAAGAAACCGAAGATGTTTGGGGTATTTCGGGGTTGATCCGGACCCACCGGTCATGACAGCCCGGTTCAGGTCCGGGGCAGTTTCGGACTAGGCTGCGAGGGGGTCTGTGCACTGTGCAGAGAGACAAGGCGGTCACATGCAAGTGTGGTACGGGCTCGAAACGGTCAACGAAGACAACGGAGAGAAGTGGCAACTACGAACGGATGCAAGTTTTATAAAAACACTCGAATGCAAATGCGGATGATGTCATGATGAATGCAACAAACAATTAATTAACGCGGCTACAACGAAAATATATGGAAGGCATCTGGCGTGTCGGTCTCGGGCTGTCACACGCGTCAAATTTGCCTTCTCACAACCGGACACCTCAATTATCATATCTCAAATCCATACAAACTCATGCAACTACGTCGATGCATATTACACACACCATCCGGCTACTACATCACTACTAAACATGCCATCGGACTACAAAATTTGGCATGTTTGGCTATGGTGGAGATCATCCACGGCTGCCCTTGCCCTTCCCGGCGCCCTTGCCGTCCTTGTCACGGAAGTACCGGTCGAAGACGCAGTAGGGATCGAGCCGGATCTGCTCATCGCCGGAGCAGTCCTCACCATTGTTGTCCTCCTTCTCCTCCTTCGATGGCAGTCCGGCCATGGCCCGGATCGCCCGATTCTGGTCTCTGGCGAGGGCGTGCGTGTTCCTCCGCTGGCGCTTCTTCACAATGCGGGCGCGGATGGCTTCCTCCTCTGCGGCCACCCGCGCCGCCGCATCAGCCGCCTCTGCCGCCGCCATGTCCGCAGCGAGACGGGCCACGGCGGCCCTCATTCTCTCCTTCCCACGACAGGCACACCGGTCCCGGTGGGACTCATAGTCTGCCCGACCTGTGATGGGGAAGGAGAGATTTTCCGGGTGCCGGGACCGCGATGATCCATCCCCAGAGGACCCGAGCGCCCGTTGAACCGACACTATGGAGTCGCGCCGGACAGATCATCCTGCCGTCGGCCGGGCGATATCCTCCCGGGAGCGGCGGAGTGCAATGCGGACCGCCATTGCCTCCTCCAACCCGCACGGGATGACACCTCAGTTGACGGATCCGGACTGGTCGGAGTCAGATCTACTGCCCGCCATGTCGGAGACGGCCGGAGATCGGTGGAGGTAAGCTTGGGTGGTGGAGGGGAGTGGAGGGGAGTGAAGTGAAGTGGCTAGGGTTTGGTCCGGCGAGCGGATGGGAGGAATATATGTGGGGTCAGGTGGGCCAGCGTGGGCCAGGTCCGACGTGGCAGACGCGGGTCTGAATAAATGAGTGAACCCATCGACTATATTTCCTGTGGCTCCCCCCCTGGAGAAGGGTAGAGAAGAGATGGTCGTGAAGGCAGAGAGGCTTCTGCAGGTGGCTCAATTTTGAGCTTCGTGGCAATGTGGAGCATTGGTGATGATGGAGGAATCTGTTGATCTGATGTTCTTGCTCCCACCCAAGCTTAGTTTTCTTTCCTGTATGAAAGGTATCGGCTTGTGTGTATTGTTTAATTCTAGGGCTGCAATTCATATAGAATTTATCTGTACAGAATTTATAGGATATTTTTGTACACTTCAAAGCATGTATGAAGAAATTCCATATTTTCATGTGCACAATCACACGTGGGTGCAATCTTGTAATACGGAGAATGACATGACACACGATTCATGTGTTTATTCTATCCTTGGGTTTTAAAAATCCAAAAACTCAAAGTGGCGTCATTGCAAAAAGAATCAAAGAGGCGCTAACTCAAACCTGCGCCCGCGCCAAAGACTGGATGGGCGTGGCGGCTACAAACCTCGTAACTCTTGGTCACAACAGCGTCGAAGGAGCAAAATCAATCCTCTAGCCAATTGAGCAATTTGGCACAGGAAGGAGGTTCACACACGTGTGACATCTACCAAGCACATGCCGCTGTGCCATTTCCTCTCATGGAACTGCTGTCTACTCCACCGATGATAATTAAATAAAAAGTAATAGAAAAACACCATGCTTGTTTGTTTCCCTCCAACGTCTCACAGCCACCGTACATAGCTAATTATTGTGATATCTTTCAGTCCACTAAGGTCTTCCGGTCTAGGACTACATGCTTTCATTTTAACATATAACTTGCTGACATGCTACCTCTTGGTACTTGAGGAAGAAAGACACTTTGCAATGGGTTGTATATATACACCACATGCCAAGATCATCCAATGGCCATGTATGTAGTCATGAGTATAGTATTGCACCCTGCATGCAATGCGTTCATGCTATACATTGTTTCTCTTTCTCATTCACATGAAGAATGCATGCACAAAATGTATTTTTACTAGAAATTAAATAAAATAGGTTGTTGCATCTGTGCCTGATCAACATCTAGCAAGGAAAGTTCTATTTTAAAATGAGTTCAATTTATTATATGTTGAACATGGTAAAATCAATGAGAGAATCAGCCCACTCAGACTAGGTTATAACATCTTTCCTTAAACATGTGCAATCCAATTTTGCTGCAGCAACATCAAACGAGTATTAACTTATTCAGGGGACTTAGACTCCAAGAGAAAAAACAACATAAAATTGCATAGGCCAAATACTTATAGTTACATACTGACTTATACTTACCAGGTTTTTATGACACTTCGTATATGTATCTTTTAATATCTAAAGATGAGGCTCTACACTACGTTAAAATCAATATGGCAGAAGTTGTCAATCAAATTCAAAGGGAAAAATAAAATGGTTCGGTCTGATTGTGGTGGAGAGTACTTTCTAAATGAGTATAATTTTTTCTATGAGGAACATGGTATAATCCAAGAGAGAATCACGCCAATAAAATGATGTTACAGCATCTTTCCTTAAACATGTGCAATTCGATTTTTGTTTCAGCAGCATCAACGTGTATTAATTTAACATGGGACTTAGACTCCGTGAAAAAATTCGCATAGACCAAAGACTGATAGTTACATACTGTACTTCTGGTTACCAGATTTGTACGACAATTCATCGAGCTGTGAGAGTTCCCAAATGTGGGTAGGACCGTAGGAGACTAGCTAGGAGTATTTGTCAATTTTAGTTTTTGCCACATAGTTAGGCTTTTATTGAAGGGACATGAGTAGTAAATGGACGCGAGGCATCCCTTCCTTTCCATCGAGCAGATGTAGGATGGCTGCGTCAAGAGCTTCCAGGACAAGTGTCTTCTTCCTTGGCATTCATCCACCGATCGGAGGTTCGGAGCAACCATCAAGGCTCCAACTTGTGAGGATTAATTAATAGCTGCTTAATATACATAGAAATTAAGGAGCGGTGATGGATTCCAACCTGTGAGGATTTATGCGTCATACATGTATGTAGTCAGTACACATAGTGCACAGTAACATGACTGTTTCATACGGTACATAAATCGTGGAGCCAAGTATATAAACACCAGGTGAAGTGAAACCCTCCAAATTAATTAGTAGACGTACTGCACGGCGTAGAGAGGGTGAGCTCCAGGTTCACTTGAGCGAGGCACCACCTGCTGTCAACGTCCGATAATGCACAGTCGTCGTCGCCGTCGTCGTTGGAGGAAGAAGGACGGCCAGGGTTTGGCACTGCCCTTGGCAGATGCTCGCCGTGCTGGTCATGTGAGGAGGCTAGCAAAGCCTGCAGTAGCACACGATGGCTGTCGGGATCGGCGCCGCCCGTGCACCTCCTCATCGCCGGCGAACCCCAGTGGGCCTCGACCTCCTCGCCCGTCCTCCCAGGCAGCCTCCCGGCGATGATGGACCAGCTGGATAGATATATTCGTGACTCGTCATCAGCAGAACATATACAGAAGCTAGTACGTAGCTAGGATCGATGTATGCGTCTTAGGCGCGTAGCAGGTACCGGTTTCCGAGCAAAGCGTGCAGCTTGATGAGGAGGTCCTCCTCGTCCTCGGAGAAGCTCGTCGTCGTCGTCCCAGCTGCAAGTAGTGCCTTAGCCGGCGGCAGCAACGGCGCACCGCTGCTGCTAGAGAGAAGCTTGGCAGCTCGACCGCTGCTGTTCGTCCGGCGGCGCCATCGCCGGCCGTGTTTCTCCGTCGTCATCGGCCGCTTGCACGGGCTCCGCCGTGGCCGTGGCTCCCTCATGGTTAGGTACGTGCTTGCGTTGTTCAGGTCTGACTTAGATATAGCTAGGGTTAGATAGGGGTGGAAGGTACGGTGGAGAAGATGAGCTCTGTGTGGCAATGGCATATAAAGCATGCGTTCATGAGCTCCATTTTTATTTATTCATTTTTGGCAGTTGACCGGAAGTAACAGCAAGACCGGCCGGTTGGATCGCTTCAGCTGTGCTGGACGACGAGTCGACGATCGACCTAGCTAGCTAGCCACGCGCGTGCGCTGCCTCTTTTTGTTAGTTGTGGCATCGTGTGCTGCCTGCATGCGCGCACGTACGTACCGGTACTACTGTAGCATGCACGCCGCCTTACGGTCGGCAGCACCGTACCTACCCGCAAATATCACAGGTCCCCTACCCATGCTTATAATATCTGGTACAGTGCAACTACGATATCCATTTATATTTCGGCCAAATATGAGACAGCCCAACTGAAAAACGAAAAGAAGTACTATGTTTTTGTCTCTCAATTTATATATGATTTTTTTTCAACTGAATATATAGGAATTGCTTCCTATAATATATTTTTCTAGTTTTTTAAATAAAGTCAGGTACAACACCAAAAGTCTTCAGAACTATCTAAAAAGTAAAGAAAAAGTTTGGTGGTTTCGGAATCTCGATTTAATTTACTTCAGTTGAAATTGAAACGGGTGATTTTTTTTTTTTTTTTGAGAATTCAAACGGGTGATTTTGTACTAGATACATCCGTCTGAACGTCAATTAAATCCGGACGGAGGGAGTATTATGTTTGAGATGCTCTGTCTTCTGGTGAACTTTGCTAATATATATGGATACCTTTCACAAACAAAGTAAGAAAGACAATAGTCAAAAAAAAGTAAAGAAAGAAAAATGACAACTACTAGTACAACACCAAATTCCTTTCTAAAGGCACCCCTGCCCATCTAGCCAATTACGCACGGCCACCTCACCCCGTATCCCTGATGTACCAGCCAATTCGGTTTCCAGTTTGAGAATCTCGGGTATTTCTCTCACCTGGTCCCACCAACTTTTTGTCACACAAATGTACGCATTGCCCATGGTGCATTCATGGTTGCACAATTCTCTCTCCTCTATCCATCTTTCATAGCATTTTACTTCTTAGGGGCTTTTAGATGCTTCATATATTTTAAATCCAAATTTTGTCTTGGTTTTTTAATATATTTGTAATCCTAGCGACAAGACCTTACCATCAAGACCAATATTGGATATATTTTTCACAGTCTTGTAATTTTCACTGTACCAACCCCGCAAAAAAAAAACACTGTTCCAAGAAATTGATTGAAATAAATTTCACAAATACTAAAAATATTTTTAAAAATGGTTAAATTTTTTAGAAATGTATTGCAGTAAATTCAAAATGATTTAAAAATTTACATCGAAAGTGAAATCGGATTCAAAATATTGATTTCAATTAGCAACTATGAAAAATGAATTCATATTTAAAAATATGTTTTATAAAAAGAGATTGCAATTATTTCAAACACTAATTTTAATTATTATTTTTCCTAATTTGGACTTAGCAATATTAGCACATTTTCCAGTTTAACTTACTTGAAATATTTCATAGCTCACATATTTGAAATATTTCTAAAACATACATCTCCGTAATTTTAGTACATATTTAAATTTCACTTATATGAAATATTTCATAGGTCATATATTTCATGTATTTCAGTTTTTACGACATCTATCTCTGTGATTTCTATAATTTCATTTATTCTATTAGCTATCTCATTTTTCAATTAAAATAATCACAAAAATTTAAAATCAGTTGATTCTACTATTGAGAAACAATAATTTCAATTATTTCCATCTAGTGATTTCAATTATTTCCATCCATTGATTTCAATTATTTTGAAAAGATGATTTTTAGTTATTTCACACTTGTGTTTCAATTATTTAAGACAAATGTATATCAATAGAGTTATAATGATTTTTCATAAACACATTTTAATTAATTTACTTTTTTGGAATATTTAAAATATTCCACATCACTAAGATTTCACTTAATATATTTATCAAAAAATGTATATGCTAATTTCAATACCTATTTTAGTTTCACAAATTCTAAATATGACATAGATTGCATATTTCACTTGTTTGAAAATTTTCACATATTTCATATCTCCGAAACACATATCTCGGTAATTTCAGTTCCTATTTCAATTTCAATTATTTGAAATATTTTAACGTATCACATATTTAACTTATTTTGGAATATTTCATATATGTGAAATAAGTTTTCATTGGTTTCATCTATTTTAACAATTTGCCGGATCACTATTTTATTATTATGAATTTGTTTACATATGTGAAATATTTTTTTAAATATTTCACTTCTTTAGATAGATCACTATTTCAGCATATAACTAATTCACTTATTTTGAAATATTTCACATTGTGAAATAAGTTTGCCACTTCTTTCCTCTGTTTTAATAGTTTACCAGATCATTATTTCACTTATTTTGTAATATTCACTTTTGTGAAATAAGTTATTTCACATAGTTCATTATATCGCTATTCCACATTCAATTTTTTGAAGTATTTCATATATGTGAAATAAGTGAAATATGTTTGTCTTATTACATCTATTTCTATTTATGAGTGAAATCTATTTCAGTCTATCACTTATTTCAACTATTTCATTGCTTATTTTAATTACTTCAATGATTTGTTGTTTCATTAACTTCACATATTCCATAGATTAGTTTCAATGATTTTGGGATAGTTGACTAACTTCACATATTTTATGAACTTGCTTATTTCAAAGAATTTCATTTCTTGATCTATTTTAATAATTGAAACTTGTGTTCAATTTTATTTGAGATAATGCAGTGTATATGGAACTCATTTCAAATATTACTGAAACATAAAATTAAAACTATTTTAAATGTATCCAAGATTGATCTTATTTTGAAGATTTTTTCGGTAAGAATTCAAATATAAAAAAGGTTCAAAATCTAACTTTTGGTCTAAAAGATATCAATCCATCAAAGATATCCAAGGGTTGGGTTTTTATTAGGGAGAAAAGAGAGTGATTCTACATGCAACTCTCTCTCTCTCTCTCTCTCTCTCTCTCACACACACACACACACACACACATTGGTTGACAAAGGAAGTGGTATGTGCATGCAACTGTACCTTTGTGGGGCCTAGCTGTACTATTCTACACAAAAAAAAGTATACATGTGAGGACAAAAGTGTTCTTCTAATCTCGAGCTCACATGCTCCTGCTATGAATAGTAAAATCATAGAAAATAGAAAAACAATTCAAAAGGTTCTGATTTTTTTTTACAATTTTTTTTTAGGTCTCTACATGCGTTAATTTTTTGTGTGACGAAATCACATTTGTGGAGGTCTAGGAAAAAAATAAAAATAAAAACACTCCAAAATGCTTTCAAAAATAGTCTTATTGGAGCATCGGATCTGCTTATTCACCCATGACATTAGGAATGTTTTTTATTCACGGCAATTTGCACGTATGTAGAACATTCAACAATGTTTGAGGCCAAAATTATTCTGAATGTTTTAAATTTTAAACTTTTTTATTTATTTTACTGTACATGATGGTACATTTGAGCTCGAGTGTAGAAATAGTTGACTATCATCCTGTTATGATATTGATGTATCGAACATGCTCTGTTTGACAACTGACCTGGGTACATTACGGACCCTGCTGGCAATGACGGACGTAAGCAAGCAGATCCTGATGGGAAACCCGGACTTCTTCCCCATCAAGCCCGCGGACTACGGCAAGTTCATGATCCTTTCGCTGGGCACCGGTACCGCCAAGATCGAAGAGAAGTTCGACGCTGCCGAGTGCAGCAAGTGGGGCCTCCTTGGGTGGCTCTACAACAGGGGCGCCACCCCCATCATCGACAGCTTCAACCAGGCCAGTGCCGACCTTGTCGACATCCACGCCTCTGTGCTCTTTCAGGCGCTTCACTGCGAGAAGCGCTACCTCCGGATCCAAGACGATGAGCTTAAGGGTGAGACGGCCTCCGTCGACGTGTCAACGTCAGAGAACCTCAACCGGCTCGTCGACGTTGGCAAGGCACTGCTCAAGAGGCAGATGTGCATGGTGAACGCCGAGACGGGCAAGAACGAGCCCGACCAAAACAGGGGCACGAACGAGGAGGAGTTGGTCAATTTCGCACGCATGTTGTCTGAGGAGCGCAAAGCTAGGCTTCGGAAGGAGGGCGATGTTGAATTCTAGAGCCTTGGGTCATTCCTTATTATTCGAATTTGATGAGACCGACGAGCACTATTATTATTTGTATAGATATATGTGTGTACATATTCATTAATTTGTCCGATAGCCGTATATGTCTGTTGATTTGTGTAGACACCCATTCATTTATCCAATGTATTCGTTATATAAACTATTGCTTATATGGCATGAATGTGCTAATTTGTGAACTTCTTTGATTGTTCCTACATGATGGGTAACCGTCACCTAGTTTTTTCTCGACCTTCATTAATATAGTTAACCACGTAGTTTCGACAATCAACAGACATGTCTTATATATCATTTAGAAGTTTATAAGTTGCATATTCATGTAGTGAGTAAAATGCTCCTACTTTTCTGCCATTTTCCGGCTTTGGGATCAAAATATAGGTACTCATCTAAACTCTGGGGAAATAAGAAATCAACTGAAGTAAAGGGGAGAAGCCCCTCCTACAGACTCGAGAAGAGCTTAGAGTTATGAATCGGGTCTGAGGTACCTCAAAAAATGCTCGGATCGATAAGTGGGGAGCATTGAGGTGCCCTTGTATTCATGAATATAGCCATTAGTCGAGCACTCTTTTGATCGCCGGAAAGTGGTTCTTACACTCCCAATATATCGTCGAAAACCCTGAAATAAATCTAGAAAAAAGTGAGCACCCGCAACAAGTCTAGGTCTTGAACCCGCACAGATAGATTCCACCACATGTAACCTAACCAATTGAGCTATGTTCAGTTCGTTCAACAAGACTAAACTTGAAACCGTTTCCCACGCCACTAGGTACATGGATTCTAACAATCACACAACAAGAAATCAAGAACAAAGTGGGCTATTCAACTATATATAGAGAAAGTTCAACCACGGCCACCTTTGCCCTTGACCTTGTCCTCATGGTCGAGGAAGTGACGGTCGAAGAAGCAATAAGGGTCAAGGCGGATCTGCTCGATGCCGTAGCTGGATTGTCGGACGTGGCACTGGGCATGTTCAGATCCTCCTCTTTAGTGGAAGGTCAGTGAAGGCACGAACATCTCGGGATTGCTTGATCGCGGGGGCCCGAGCAGCACGGGCTTTCCGTTCGACAGTATCCGGGCACTGTAATCCTCGTCGCCGGCCACCACTACGTGAGACACATTCTACCTATGATGACGGGCATGCCGAGCCTCGACCACGGATGCGTGTCTGCAACTTTCACACCTGGAGCGTGTAGGGGAACGTGACAGAAAACAAAAAAAATCGGTACAGCGAGCACGCCCAGGACCACTATGGAGATGTCATACAAGGTTTAATCTGATCCGTACCGACTCGTAGTGCAATGGAAGAAGAGTCGGTGTAGATCGTCGGTGCAGATCCCCGCAGCTAGGATTTACAACCTCCCAACCGCGAGGATGTACTCCCTCGCGGACAGCCCTTCGGGAGGACCCTCAAAACCCGAACGGTAACTCGGACAGCCCTTCGGGAGGACACTCGAACAGCCCCTCGGGCAAAAGATCGAAACTACGACCTCTCTACGGGGTTGCACACATACGGTGTCAGCTATCCGGCAGGGCTTCGCCGTCCAGAACTAGTTCCTGCCGGAACCCAGACAGCCTTTCGGCTCTACGAAACTATTTCGTTGGGAGGGAGAGAGAGAGAGCCAGACGAGCATGGCATGTGTATGAGAGCTTGGATGAGGTTTGGAGAGCACCCCTCCACCTCTATTTATAGGATAGCCAAGGGGTAAAGTTGGCATTCAAAAATACCAAAAGTACCCCACTTTATGCCTTTTCATAAAAGAATAAAGCAAAAAGAGATGGCATGTGGAGCTCCAAGGAGCTCCACCTCCCTTGGCCGGCCACTCTTGGGGGGGCCCCCATGAGGGGGCTTCCTTGGCTCCCAAGTCCATCTAGAAGCCTTTTGGAAAATATCCCAAAAAGTGCTTTCCAAAAAATATCCATAAAGCACTTTCACTATTCAAAAAGACATTTTTCTGCGTCCGTTAAATCCGAAATTATTTCTGTGTGCCCAGAACAATTCCAGTACCCACTAAAACAATTTTGAATGCATTCCGGAACAATTCCGGAACAATGTTTTTCTTCAGCGAAAAGCTATCATAGCGGTTCCGGCTGCTCCGGAACATTTCCGGTTTTTCCTCCGGAAAAATCCCAGAACTTTCCAGAACGATTCTGGCACCCTCCAAGAATTTCCAGACATGTGCCGAAACCAATTTGACTTAATGGAATACCCTGAAACAACTTTTCAGTTTTACCAGAAATATTCCAGTGTTCTCTCCGGAACGTTTCCGTTTCGTCCGAAACTTTTTCGGTGATTTTCTCTCAGACTCCCCGTCTAGTATTCAGCAGATAGATGACCCTTAAGCGTGTGACCCTATAGGTTCGGTGAAGTATAGACATGACCCGGAACACTTTCCGATCAATGATCAACATCGGAGCCGTGGACACCCATATTGACCCCTATACCCACACGAATGAATATTTGAGCGAACCTCCAGTTGCCGTGTGCTATTCCTGTTGCTTCACGATATATTACAAACACCCGAGGTGAGATTTTCTGCATCCCCGTGGATCAACAACTTGTCCACTATGCAAGTTACCTCGTTACCGCTTTTGTTCTCTTTTCTCGTATCCGTGTTCCGGCATCCCAGTGATCAAATCACAATGTGTCTGGCCAGACGATGATGGATACCGTAACACCGAGAGGGCCCGAGAATATCTGTCCATCGCCAGAGGAGCAAATCACAATCTTGAGCTATCTAGTTACTTGCCATACTTTTCCGTGAACCCGTAAGCCGCCGTAATAGCCACCCAGTTACGGATGACGTTTACCAAACCCCAAAGTTCACGAAGCAAGTGCGAAGGAACTCGATACTCTCATGGTCTAAGGAATTATGCAAACATTAACTATCTCTGTGTTATTAACCATTAACTTGTGACGAATGTATCTCATAGCATAACATCAATTCGGGTCGATTCAACACAAGTGTTCTACTAACATTGTGCCCTCAAAATTGCCGGCATGGACATGCCCATGATCAGGAAAACAGGATCATCATGCAATACTTGAGCCAGTCTTAGAGGCAAGACTAGGAATTCATTTTACCATTTATTATACCACACGTGCACATGAGTTTCCCTCCGAGCCTCGTGGTTATTGCAGACTCGAGAATCATTGCAGTTATAGCATGGAACATAAACATTCATTACAAACTCGGAGATACAAAATAACTGTTTATTACTGCCTCTAGGGCATATCTCCTACAGACTCCCACTTGCACTAGAGTCATAATCCAGTTACATGGCTTCCCTAACACCAATGGCAATCCGGTGCTGCTCATGCTTTGCTCGTGGTAGAGGCTTTGTCATCGGGTCTGACACGTTCAGATCCGTGTGAACTTTGTGTACTTTCACTAAACCCGCTTCGACATGATGTCGAATGAGTTTATATTTGCGTTCAATATGTCTTGTCTTATGGTGGGAACTTGGCTCCCTTGCCTGAGCCACGGCTCCACTATTATCACAATAGATCTTCACCGGGTGCAGAGCACTTGGAACCACACCAAGGTCTTCAAGAAATTGCTTGATCCATACCGCCTCCTTGGAGGCTTCTGAAGCAGCAACATATTCCGCCTCCGTCGTAGAATCCGCCACAGTCTTTTGTTTGGAACTTTTCCAATCAACTGCGCCGCCGTTCAATATGAAAACATAGCCTGATTGAGATTTGAAGTCATCTGGGTCAGTAATGAAGCCTGCATCAGTGTAACCACTTACAATGAGCTCTTCATCACCTCCGTACACAAGGAGTAAATCCTTGGTCCTTCTGAGGTACTTAAGAATACCCTTGACTGCGGCCCAGTGTTCCAATCCTGGATCACTTTGGTACCGGCTGCTAACACTTAGCGCATAGGAAACGTCCGGTCTTGTACATAGCATGGCATACATAATAGAACCAACTGCCGAGGCATATGGAACATCATTCATTTGTACTCGCTCATCGAGACTCCGAGGACACTGATTCTTGCAAAGCACTGTGCCAGGTGACATGGGGAGTAGGCCTTTCTTGGAGTTCTCCATTTTGAACCTTTTCAACACCTTGTCAATGTACGTGCTTTGGCTAAGCGCTATTAGGCGTCTTGATCTATCTCTATAGATTCTGATGCCCAATACATATGCCGCTTCGCCTAAGTCTTTCATTGAAAAACTCTTCTTCAATGAGTCTTTTATTTCGCTTAGAAAATTCACGTCATTTCCAATCAATAATATGTCATCCACATACAAGATTAGAAATGCTTTTGCGCGCCCACTAAACTTCTTGTAAACACAAGACTCTTCGTCATTCCTGATGAAGCCAAACTCTTTGACTACTTCATCAAAACGAATGTTCCAGCTCCTTGACGCTTGCTTCAGACCATAAATGGCTTTCCGGAGCTTGCATACGTTTCCAGCATCCTTATGAACGACAAAACCTTTTGGCTGTATCATGTATACATCCCCTTTGAGGTTTCCATTTAGGAAAGCCATTTTGACGTCCATCTGCCATATTTCATAATCGAAATAAGCAGCAATTGCTAGTAATATCCGAACAGACCTAAGCATAGCTACATGCGAGAAAGTCTCGTCGTAGTCCACTCCTGGAACTTGCGTGAACCCTTTCGCGACAAGTCTAGCTTTGTGGATAGTGATGTTACCATCTGCGTCCGTCTTTCTTTTGAAAATCCATTTACAACCAATGGGCTTTACGCCTTCTGGAAGTTCTTCCAAGTTCCAAACTTGGTTTTCGTACATGGATTCCATTTCGGATTTCATGGCCTTGTGCCATTCCTTTGAGCTGGGCCCCGCCATCGCTTCCTTGTAGTGCGCAGGTTCATCATCTTCAAGAATGAAGATTTCGTAATGAAACCACTCAGGTGGCTGGATAGCCCTAGCTGATCTGCGCGGTTCAGTTACAACATTGTCTGAAGTTTCCGCATCACATGCGACAACTTCCGGCTCGGTTGTAGGGATAATTAGCGGAATTTCTTCCGGTTCCTTAGCCATATCAACGGTTGCCGAAGATTCACCAATCTCATTAAGTTGTACTGTCCTCCCACTTCCTTCTTTAGCGAGAAACTCTTTCTCGAGAAAGACTCCGTTTCTAGCGACAAACACTTTGTGCTCGGAGGGAAGATAGAAGGAATACCCAATGGTCTCATTTGGATAACCTACAAAGTAGCATTTATCTGCTTTGGGATCGAGTTTGCTAGGCTGTAAATGTTTTACGTATGCCTCACAACCCCAAATTTTGAGATGCGACACAATGGGTTTCTTCCCATACCATAATTCAAATGGCATCGTCTCAACAGATTTAGACGGTGCTCTGTTTAATGTATAAGCGGCAGTTTCTAGTGCGTGACCCCAAAAAGATATCGGTAGATCTGTAAGAGACATCATCGACCTTACCATGTCTAACAAGGTTCGGTTACGTCGTTCCGACACTCCGTTTCGCTGTGGAGTTCCAGGAGGCGTAAGTTGTGAAACGATTCCACGGTCACTCAGATGTTGGCCAAATTCATGACTAAGGTATTCGCCCCCGCGATCAGACCGCAGAAACTTAATCCTTTTGTTACTATGATTTTCTACCTCATTCTGAAATTCTTTGAACTTTTTCAAAGGTTTCCGACTTATGCTTCATCAAGTAGATATATCCATACCTACTCAAATCATCAGTAAAAGTCACGAAGTAGAAATAACCACTCCGTGCGGCCGTGCTCATTGGACCACATACATCACTATGTATTATTTCCAATAATTCACCCGCCCGTTCAGGATGACCCGTGAACGGCGTCTTGGTCATTTCCCCATCAAGCAAGCTTCACATGTGTCAAATGGTTCAAAATCAAAGGATGGTAAAACTCCATCTTTATGGAGTCTTTGCATGCGTTTCTTTCCGATGTGGCCAAGCCGACAGTGCCACATGAAAGTGGTGGTGGTATCAGCCTTCTTAAGGTGTTTAGCATTCACGTTAAAGACATCATTTCCACATTCAAGATTTAGTATGAAAAGGCCCCCAACAATGGGTGCAAATCCATAAAACATATCCTTACAATAAAGTGAACAACCATTGTTCTCAGACTTGTACGAATACCATCGTGTACTAAACATGATCCGGAGATAATGTTTCTACACAATGCCGGAACAAAATAACAGTTATTTAGTTCTAAGGTAAATCCTGAAGGGAGACGTAGAGGCATAATGCCGACGGCTTGAGCGGCGATCCCAGCGTCGTTCCCGACGCGCATCATGACTTCATTCTTTGCTAGCTTGCGCACCTTCTGAAGTCCCTGTATCGAGTTGCAAATGTGAGCAACCGATCCGGTATCAAATACCCAAGACTTAGAATTTTCGCTAGCAAGCAAAACGTCAATGAAATTAACTTGTATAACAATTATACCTTTTTCGGTTTTCCCGGACTTCTTATCTTCCAGATACTTCTTGCAGTTTCTCTTCCAGTGTCCTGTGCCCTTGCAGTAGAAGCACTCAATTTCATTCTTGGCTCTGCCCTTAGAGTTGCTTTGGGAGCCGGTCTTACCGGCGCCCTTGCCTTTCTTTGGCTTGCCTTTCTTTTTGAAACTGGCGGTTTTATTCACAAGCAACACTTGCTTGCGATTTTTCCGCAGTCCTCCTTCCGCAGTTTTCAGCATGGCGAGCACCTCTTCCGGTGTCTTCTCCATACCACTCATGTTGTAGTTCATGACAAAACCGTCGTAAGACGGGGGGAGTGAAGAAAGCATCATGTCCATCATATGGCCAGCCAGAATTGGAAATTCTAGGGTTTTAAGTCTTTCAGCATAGCCAATCATTTTGACTACGTGTTCGCCAACTGAACTACCCTCAGCCATCTTGCAATCCATCACGGCCTTCATGATATCAAATCGTTCAGACCGTGCGGTTTCCTTGTACAGAGCATCCAATTCCCGGATCATATCCTTGGGTTTATGGAATTCAAAACGTTTTTGAAGCCCTGCACTCATGCAAGCTAGCATGAGGCACTGCACTAAGTTGTGATCATCATCCTTAGTGGCCCAGACATTTTGTTCATCTTCCGGGGCAGTGGCCGCCGGTTTAGCTGGAAGAGCATTTTCAAGCACATACATTTTCTTAGCGCTCCTGAGGACAATCCTCAGGTTACGGACCCAGTCAGCATAGTTGTTTCCAGTCGCAGCTAACTTCTCTTTCTCTAACATCAGGCCTAAGTTGAACGCGGTGTTGCGAGCCATTTGATCTACAACGGAAAACACAAGTTTCACTTAGACTTTGTTCATAATGATTTTTTGGCACTACTGAATAAACAATTTTATTCTAAAGTGCGCTCCCACTCAAATCAATATCTCTCATAATTGATTGTGAGTGATTCAAGATCCAAATTGCAATTCAACGTCATTGTTCGAGATGAACACTGATGGCGCGAACTACAATTGGTAGGCAAACTTGCCGATCACATCTCTATGTGACTCTTGTTCATCTTTCGATGCGTGTGTTTCGAGCTCAGGACGATCCTGCCATGAACATCAAGACAACCAAGTGATCTTGCTGCGAGGTCTGACCTCACCCGCCTTACACCCGTACAATCGTTTGTACCCATGTAGATCATGGCGCACCCCGAAAGGAAAGATGCTGTGATGGTGCTACACTTGGGAGAACACTAACTACTTGATATTTTTAGTGAGAGATCACCCTAGTAAAAAGCGACTGCCGCGCAATCAAAAGGGTGCATCATAAGGGATAAACATCTCAGGCAATTCATAATAGCATGATATGGTATAGCCCCTTCTGACGGAGAAGTCAAGTATTTCTTCGTCTTCGGCATTTGCGTCGGTGTTCACCTTCGCGAAGACTGCCACCACCTTGTCGATGCACCAGATAATATTGCTATCTCTATAGCTAATAAAATAAGTGCATTACTTAAGGTTGACACGCAGGTCATTAAAGTGACAATCATATGGTTCCAGCCATCATGCCGAATCATGACACGCAGGTCATGTTAATGAATTTACATCATATAGTCATCTCATACATAATCTAATTAATATGAGCATAGCTATACCACATCACATGCACATCCTGCAAAACCAAGTTAGACGCCTCTAATTGGTTTATGCAAAATTTTATTTTACGTGGCTTCTAAGGTTTTGACTTAAACCGCAGCTACCAACGTTTTATCATCAAGTATGATTATTCAATTCGCTAGATTAACATCTCGGGGTGTATGAAACACGAGATAATTAAATCTCGAGCCCCATACTAAACTTCGTCATATGCATGACCCCCGTGCAGATCATATCTGCATTGCCCTTTGAGCTGTGAATTTCATCTTTCTTTTGACTATGGCGGAACCCAAAGAACTGATAGCACTTCATTGATCAATCAGGATCGCGGATTGCCAGAACTTTGTCAAATTCCACCATGCTGTATCGAGATCAGAAATACGCAAATTCTAGGGAAGCAACAAGAACATCGGGTAACAGATTTCATCTGCTACCCGCATAAATAATTTTCAGCAATAGATCTCATCTACTCCAAAATAATATTATGCAATACCCATACATCTCCATGTATTCTAGATCGTAACCTGCATCTACGCATAGCACGGCTCATGATGCCACTGTAGGGGAACGCGACAGAACACAAAAAATTTCGGTACAGCGAGCATGCCCAGGACCACTATGGAGATGTCATACAAGGTTTGATTTGATCCGTACCGACTCGTAGCGCAACGGAAGAAGAGTCGGTGTAGATCGTCGGTGCAGATCCCCGCAGCTAGGATTTACAACCTCCCAATCGCGAGGATGTACTCCCTCGTCGGACAGCCCTTCGGGAGGCGGTCGGATGGTCCCTCGGACGATGTCGCGGACAGCCCTTCGGGAGGACCCTCAAAACCCGAACGGTAACTCGGACAGCCCTTCGGGAGGACACTTGAACAGCCCCTCGGGCAAAAGATCGAAACTACGACCTCTCTGCGGGGTTGCACACATACGGTGTCAGCTATCCGGCAGGGCTTCGCCGTCCAGAACTAGTTCCTGCCGGAACCCAGACAGCCTTTCGGCTCTACGAAACTATTTCGCTGGGAGGGAGAGAGAGAGAGAGAGCCAGACGAGCATGGCATGTGTATGAGAGCTTGGATGAGGTTTGGAGAGCACCCCTCCACCTCTATTTATAGGATAGCCAAGGGGTAAAGTTGGCATTCAAAAATACCAAAAGTACCCCCACTTTATGCCTTTTCATAAAAGAATAAAGCAAAAAGAGATGGCATGTGGAGCTCCAAGGAGGCTTCCTTGGCTCCCAAGTCCATCTAGAAGCCTTTTGGAAAATATCACAAAAGGTGCTTTCCAAAAAATATCCATAAATCACTTTCAATATTCACAAAGACATTTTTCTGCGTCCGTTAAATCCCAAATTATTTCTGTGTGCCCAAAACAATTCCAGTACCCACTAAAACAATTTTGAACGCATTCCGAAAAAATTCCGGAACAATGTTTTTCTTCAGCGAAAAGCTATCATAGCGGTTCCGGCTGCTCCGGAACATTTCCGGTTTTTCTTGCGGAAAAATCCCAGAAGTTTCCAGAACGATTCTGGCACCCTCCAAGAATTTCTAGACATGTGCCGAAACCAATTTAACTTAATGGAATACCCTGAAACAACTTTTCATTTTTACCGGAACTATTCCAGTGTTCTCTCCGGAACGTTTCCGTTTCGTCCGAAACTTTTTCGGTGATTTTCTCTCAGACTCCCCGTCTAGTATTCAGCAGATAGATGACCCTTAAGCGTGTGACCCTATAGGTTCGGTGAAGTATAGACATGACCCGGAACACTTTCCGATCAATGATCAACATCGGAGCCGTGGACACCCATATTGACCCCTATACCCACACGAATGAATATTCGAGTGAACCTCCAGTTGCCGTGTGCTATTCATGTTCCTTCACGATATATTACAAACACCCGAGGTGAGATTTATTGCATCCCCGTGGATCAACAACTTGTCCACCATGCAAGTTACCTCGTTACCGGTTTTGTTCTCTTTTCTTGTTTCCGTGTTCCGGCATCCCAGTGATCAAATCACAATGTGTCTGGCCAGACGATGATGGATACCGTAACACCGAGAGGGCCCGAGAATATCTCTCCATCATCGGAGGAGCAAATCCCAATCTTGAGCTATCTCGTTTCTTGTCATACTTTTCCATGAACCCGTAAGCCGCCGTAATAGCCACCCAGTTACGGATGACGTTTAACAAACCCCAAAGTTCACGAAGCAAGTGCGAAGGAACTCGATACTCTCATGGTCTAAGGAATTATGCAAACATTAACTATCTCTGTGTTATTAACCATTAACTTGTGACGAATGTATCTCATAGCATAACATCAATTCGGGTCGATTCAACACAAGTGTTCTACTAACATTGTGCCCTCAAAATTGCCGGCATAGACATGCCCATGATCAGGAAAACAGGATCATCATGCAATACTTGAGCCAGTCTTAGAGGCAAGACTAGGAATTCATTTTACCGTTCATTATACCACACGTGCACATGAGTTTCCCTCCGAGCCTCGTGGTTATTGCAGACTCGAGAATCATTGCAGTTATAGCATGGAACATAAACATTCATTACAAACTCGGAGATACAAAATAACTGTTTATTACTGCCTCTAGGGCATATCTTCTACAGAGCGTCCATGGCACTGAGCATTGCTCCCATTGGCCACAGATTCCAAGCCCGACATCGCGGGGACAAGTAACCAGCGCCTAGGATAAGCTGAACGAGGGCGTCAGAGCCTTCTGCCGGGAACACGCTCAGCCCCACTCACCAGCTGCAGTGACGAATCGTCTGCTGGATGCGCTGCTACCGCTGGATCCCGCCTAGAGTGGAGATGGAGGTGGAGGCGACTGGCTAGTGGATCTACGGTTGGGCGGCTCCCATGCCAAAGCTCCGTTATCCTCCAGGGAACGGCGGACTCCGGCCAGGAGGGCTCTCTCCTCCTCGTCTGAGCATGCCATGGTGGACGGATCCCAGTCAATGGATCAGGACCAGTCAGACTCAGGTATGCTACCGAAGCTGGCCATCGTGGAGCGGAAGGGGGGACTAGAGTGGAGTGGAGTCGAGTGTTCGAGAGTGAGGACTAGAATTTTGTCCAGGGTGTCGACGGGGTGGGGTATATGTAGCATCGAACTGGTCCAGCCTGCACCGATTCGGCGTGACGACCGTGCCTAGGCTTGTCCGAGCTGCCCCATATCCACCCTACATATGGGCTGGATATGAGGGTGTCGGACATCCCGGACGTTTAGAGGGAAGTGGGGAGGATTCGTTAGGGTGGTCTTTTTGAGTTCGGGCGGTATCCGAGCAGTCCGTTTGGATGTTTAGGAGAGAAGTTGGCGGTCCGATTAGATGCTCTTACTTCACGTACTACTCCCTAGAGGAGAAGTATATACTATCAAGTTGCTAAAGGAATAAGCAATTAGCTAGTTTGCGAGCTAGATACAGACAAGGTATTGTCAACTATCCATTTGAAATACATGATAACTCGATATTTTTGTTAAAACAAATACATAAATAGATGCTACAATCAACTATAACTTGTGCAAAATAAAATGTCAGCATGTTCTTTGTTTACATTTTGGAAAAAAAAACATATGAATCATGTGGTAATGTAATGTTTAAAACGAGAAAAAATTATTAGATTGAAGTCAAGAGAATACCATTCCTAATAAAATAAAGCAAAGCATGAATGATATAGATTTGCTCCATGTGTCCAACACATATACCGTCCATGATCATGCCAAAAGTAATGCAAAAAGTTCAAGTAGCCCAAAGACTGATAGTTACATAATGTACTTAGAGCATCTATAGCCGGAGTTTGCAAATCCGACCCCTCAAACGCCCGCGGACGCGCCGGCGCATCCGCGGACATTGACCGGTCACACGTTGTAACGCCCAATATGCGGTCATATCCTCAAGGAACTCGGAAGTCCCGCCAAGGATAGAAGCGCATATCGAAGACGCTTCACAAGGTGGATATCATTACAACATACCATATAATGAATAGATAAGAATACCAGATAAAGGCTTACACTCACCACAAGCTACAGCATGAATACATCAATACATCAATATATAGCAATCATCAAACAGAAGAGCAGGATCCGACTACGGATGAAATCAAACGAAAAAAAAGAACGACATCCACCCTGCTAGTCCCAGGCTGCCAACCGGGAACGCATCCTATGATCGATGAAGAAGAAGAAGCAGAAGAAGAACTCCAAAAGCAAACATGCATCGCTCTCACGTCAAATCATCGCTTTACCTGTACCTGCACCTGTTGTTGTAGTAAACTGTGAGCCACGAGGACTCAGCAATCCAATTACCATGGGTATCAAGACTAGCAAAGCTTAATGGGTATGTAATGGTTAAGTGGTGAGGTTGCAGCAAGCACTAAGCATTTGTATGGTGGCTAACTTACGAGTACAGGAATAAGAAAAGTAACTACGCATAAACGGTCGCAAACTAGTAATGATCAAGAAGTGATTCTGAACACCTACTTACGAGTCAAACATAACCCCACCGTGTTCTCTTCCCGAACTCCCTCGAAAAGAGACGATCATGGTTACGCACGCGGTTGGTGTATTTTAGTTGAATTTAGTGTCAAGTTCTCTACAACCGAAGGTTATAAATTTCCAAGTCGCCACATAACCGCGGGCATGGCTTTCTGAAAGATTTAACCCTGCAGGGGTGCTCCAAGTAGTCCATTATAAATTACCATACGCATCCGATGGAATATCCTCACACCGTGATAACGCGATGCTTACGATAAGGAATCCCGGTGGACAAGCCACTTGTCAAAGGTAAAACTAAACCAGCAAGACCTCCCGGCGTGCCGACACCCCGATAGGAGCCGCGCGTATCTCGTTCTCAGGCCACGACCGGATAAGCTACGCGTACAGGTACCAAAAGACCCCAAGTTGCCTAGGGGCGGCCCCGTACAGTGCTCTAGTTTTGGACCAGCACCATCAGCACTAGCCCCCTGAATTATGTGGAATTAAGAATCTGCGGGTAGCGCTAACTCCCCATGCGTTAATTAATTATAAGGATTATTATGTTGAGCAAATTTTAAAACCAATGTCGGGCCTTGCTGGAGAAGTTCTATCCTAAGATGAATAAGCAAGGGGGTCCCCATAAAACCCCACATGTGTTAGAAGCGCTCATCAAGGAACATAACACCAGTATTACGGAAACTAGGGCGGCAAGAGTGGAACAAAACACCAAGCAAAAGGCCGAGCCTTCCACCCTTTACCAAGTATATAGATGCATTAAATAAATAAGAGATATTATGATATCCCATGAAATCCATGTCCCAACATGGAACAAACTGCACTGCACCTGCAACTAGCAACGCTATAAGAGGGGCTGAGCAAAGCGGTAACATAGCCAAACAACGGTTTGCTGGGATGGTGGAAGGTTAGAGGCTGTATCATGGCAATTCGGGAGGCTGACAAACACGTGGTAGGTAGCGAGACATAGCGATAGCATCGAGACAACTAGCAAGCAATGATAGTAGTGATATCCAAGGTAATGGTCATCTTGCCTGGAATCTCGCTCGGAAGAAGATCGAGTCCATGAAGAAGACGAACACGCGTAGTCGAACGAATCCTCACACTTCGTAACATAACCGGGACTATCGAGAAAAAGCACAACCGGAGAGAAGGAAACAACATGGTAAACACACAAGCATAATCATGGCATGATGCACAAACAAGTATGATGCATGTCAAGTTCAAGGATGCATGGCATGGCAAAATGCAACAACCAAATACTACACATTAAGTGAAGCTCAATTTGCATATTGACGAAACTCCATAACAATTATTTAGTTCACTCCCGTTTATGTACATGGCAAGATTAAATGTTGTTCAACATGGCAAGAAGTGAAGCATAATTTGTAGGAGATATGCCCTAGAGGCAATAATAAATGTTATTGATTATCTCCCTGTTCATAATTAGGTTTATGTTCCATGCTATAACTGCAATGATTCTCGAGTCTGCAAATAAAACGAGGCTTGGAGGGAAACTCATGTGCACGTGTGGGATAATAAACAGTAAAAAGTATTCCTAGTCAAGCCTCTATGACTGGCTCAAGTATTGCATGATGATCCTGTTTTCCTGATCATGGGCATGACTATGCCGGCAATTTTGAGGGCACAATTGTTGGTAGAACACTTGTGTTGAATCGACCCAAATTGATGTTATGCTATGAGATACATTCGTCATAAGTTAATGGTTAATAACACAGGAAGTTAATGTTTGCATAATTCCTTAGACCATGAGAGTATCGAGTTTCTTCATGCTTGCTTCATGAACTTTGGGGTTTGTTAAACGTCATCCGTAAATGGGTGGCTATTACGGCGGCTTACGGGTTCATGGAAAAGTATGTCAAGTAACTTGATAGCTCAAGATTGGGATTTGCTCCTCCGACGATGGAGAGATATCTCTGGGCCCTCTCGGTGTTACGGTATCCATCATCGTCTGGCCAGACACAAGGTGATTTGATCACAGGGATGCCGGAACACGGGAACGAGAAAAGAGAACAATACCGGCAACGAGGTAACTGGCATTGTGGACAAGTGTTGATCCACGAGGATGCCGATGTTTCTCACCTCGGGTATTTGTAACATATCGCGAAGCAACAGGAATAGCACACGGCAACTGGAGGTTCACTCGAATATTCATTCGTGTGGGTATAGGGGTCAATATGGGTGTCCACGGCTCCGATGTTGATCATTGATCGGAAGGGGTTCCGGGTCATGTCTATGCTTCACCGAACCTATAGGGTCACACACTTAAGGGTCATCTATCTGCTGAATACTAGACAGGGAGTCTGAGAGAAAAACACCGAAAAAGTTTCGGACGCCGGAAAAGTTTCGGACAGCGGAAAAGTTCCGCAGAGAGAGGTCACCGGATGAGTTTCGGTGAAACTGGAAAAGTTGTTTCAGGGGATACCATAAAGTCAAATTGGTCTTGGCACATGCCTGATAATTCTTGGAGGGTGCCAGAATCGTTCTGGAAACTTTTTGGAATTTTCTGGAATGAAAACCGGAAATGTTCCGGAGCTGCCGAAACCGCTTCAGATGCTTTTCGCAGATGAAATCACTAAACCGGAATTGTTCCGGCTCGCGTTGAAAATTATTTTGGTGGGTACTAGAATTGTTCTAAGCCCACATGAATATTTTCAGTTCGATCAGACGCTGAAAAATGTCGTCGTGAATAGTGAAAGCACTTTTTGGATATTTTTGAGAAAGGCATATTCCTTTTGAGAAAGGGATATTCCAAAGGCATATTCCCTTTGAGAAAGGGATATTCCCCCTTGGTTTTCCTATAAATAGGAGGTGAGTGGGCTGCCATCTCACACACTCTTGCTCTCATACACAAGCCATGCATGATCTGGCATTCTTCTCTCCCTCCCAGCGAAATAGTTTCGTAGAGCCGAAAGGCTGTCTGGGTTCCGGCAGGAACTAGTTCTGGACGGCGAAGCCCTGCTGGATAGATGACACCGTATGTGTGCAACTCTGTAGAGAGATCGTAGTTTCGGTCTTAGTTCGAGAGTGCCTCCCGAAGGGCTGTCCGTGTGACCGTCCGAGTTTTGGAGGTCCTCCCGAAGTGCTGTCCGAGTGACAGTCCGAGTTTCGGAGGTCCTCCCGAAGGGCTATCCGCGACACCGTCCGGGGGACTGTGCGACCGCCTCCCGGAGGGCTGTCCGCGGGGCAGATGAGGGTATACATCCTCGCGGTTGGGAGGTTGTAAAATCCTAGCTGCGGGGATCTGCACCGCCGATCGTCATCGACTCTACTTCCGCTGCGCTACGAGTCGGTAACGAAATGATCAAACCTTGTATGCAGTCTCCATAGTGGTCCTGGGCTGGTGCGTAGGTCGGAAATTTTTGTTTTCTGCTGCGTTCCCCAACAGTGGCATCAAGAGCCGTGCTATGCGTAGATGCAGGTTGCGATCTAGAATAAATAGAGATGTATGGGTGTTGCACAATATAACTAGGTAGTAGATGAGATCTATTGCTGAAAATTATTTGTGCGGGTAGCAGATGAAGTCTGTTACCCGATGTTTCTTGTTGCTTCCCTGGAATTTGCATATTTCTGATCTTGATAACAGTATGGTGGAGTTTCAATGTTCTGGCAATCCGCGATCCTGATTGATCAACGAAGTGCTAACAGTTCATTGAATTCCACCGTAGTTAAAAAGAAAGATGAAATTTTGCAGACGAAAGGGCAATGCAGATGTGATCTGCACGGGGGTCATGCGTATGACGAAGTTTAGTATGGGGCACGAGATTTTATTATCTCGTGTTTCATACACCCTGGAATGTTAATCTAGCGACTTGGATTATCATGCTTGATGATGGACGTTGGTAGCTTCGGTTTGTTTCGAAACCTTAGAAGCCACGTAAAATAAAATTTTGCATGAACCGATTAGAGGCGTCTAACTTGGTTTTGCAGGATGGTTTGCATGTGCATATGATGTGGTATAGCAGTACTCATAATAATTTGATTATGTATGAGATGACTATATGATGTAAATTGATTAACATGACCTGCGTGTCATGATTCGGCATGATGGCTGGAGCCATATGATTGCACTTTAATGACCTGCGTGTCAACCTTATGTAATGCACTTATTTTATTAGCTATAGAGATAGCAATATTATCTGGTGCATCGACAAGGTGGTGGCAATCTTCGCGAAGGTGAACACCGACGCGAATGCCAAAGACGAAGAAATGAAAGACTTCTCCGTCAGAAAGGGCTATACCATATCTTGCTATTTTGAATTGCCTGAGATGTTTATCCCTTATGATGCACCCTTCTTGATTGCGCGGTAGTCGCATTTTATTAGGGTGATCTCTCACAAAAATATCAAGTAGTTAGTGTTCTCCCAAGTGTAGCACCGTCACGGCACCTATCTCTTCGGGGTATCACATGGTTACATGGGTACGAACGATTAGAGAAGTGTGAGGCGGGTGAGTTGAGACCTCGCAGCGAGATCACTTGGTTGTCTTGACGTTCAGGCATGAAAGTCATGAGCTCGGAACACACGCATCGAAAGATGAACAAGAGTCACATAGAGATGTGATTGGCAAGTTGGCCTACCAATTGAAATTCTCGTCACTTGAGATGGTTACATCCTTGACGCTGAATTGAAAGTTGGATCTTGAATCACTCACAATCAATTATGAGAGATATTGATTTGAGTGGGAGCGCACTGTAGAATTGAATTCTTTAATTCTCAGTGCAATTAATCTTGAACACTAAGTGTGTTTTGCATAATAGTTGTAGAATAATGGCTCGCGTTTCCACCTTCCCTATTAAAATTGAATAGCTGTTAAATATCTGGTTAAAACTTTACGGTTGGTAACGTAATGTGAGGATTGTCCTCTAGAGTGCCGAGAAGGATTTTGTCCTATCGCATACTTTCGGTATTCTCCCGCTAATGCTATGGATCATGTGACTCTCGTCCTTCGATCCAATAGCTAGAATTCCTTTTCAGTCAAAGTGCAATGTGTTTGCTTCCATGAGACCCGAACTTCGAAAGTTTGGATAGTTATGTGATATTCATGGAATCTGAAAATCATTTTCAGAGACAGACAAATGCTAAAAGATATAAGATATCCAAAGCAATGTTTTTTTGCAAACTATTAGTAAAAGTGTTTACTGGGCATTTGACTGATAAGAGAGGGATCCAGAAGAACGCCTGTCATATGATGATGGTGAATAAAACAACAACTTAAAGAGAAAGGAAGTATCCGAAGGGTGTTAGTGAAACTTTCACGCCTAGGAAATCCGGGGCTAACGCCACTCTTAAGTTGGGTGCTTCTTCTGAGAGTAGGAGAAATACTAAAAGTTAAACTGTTAGAAGTATAATGGCAAATAAGAAAGAAGACTGGAATATCCAGCCCATGTATGAATGTCATACAAGTTTTTGATGTATAGAAGGCTGGTCAAAGATATAGTTCTTGGGAATTATGGTTAAACATGTTAATCACTAATTCTTGGGTATTGTGAGTTGATCACAAAGATACCCGCTTGATTGCATTCTGTTGCAACTCGATGTAAGAACTACTATGGCCTGAAAGACTAGCCAGGAATGAGGTTAAGATACACATAGGGAACATAGTAAAAGTTACTATGCCTTCCATCGGTGTATTCCCTATGTATTTACTTTCATAATTCATTTTAGAGTTTCACACTCTAGCCCTTTGCATAAGGTATCTTGCAAGAAGGTTGTTCATAAGAGAACTTTTGATGTTCGGTGTTATGAATAACATAAGGGCCATACTTTCATTATGAATGAGACGTATGTTATGAATATTGATATTAATACATTGCCTCTGTATTTACTTTCATAATTCATTTTAGAGTTTCACACTCTAGCCCTTTGCATAAGGTATCTTGCAAGAAGGTTGTTCATAAGAGAACTTTTGATGTTCGGTGTTATGAATAACATAAGGGCCATACTTTCATTATGAATGAGACGTATGTTATGAATATTGATATTAATACATTGCCTCTGTATTTACTTTCATAATTCATTTAGAGTTTCATACACTCTAGCCCTTTGCATAAGGTATTTTGCAAAAAGGTTATTCATAAGAGAACTTTTGATGTTCGGTGTTATGAAAAACATGAAGGGTCATGCTTCCATACAGGATGGGATGTATGCTATGAATATTGATGGTAATATGATACATCCATAACACTGACGCTAAATGTCGCAAGACTAAAAGAATACCACACAAGTGTGGCACTGCATTTGGTCACATTGGAGAAACCCGCATGGAAAAATTCCATTATGATGGATTTTGAAGTCATTTGATTTTGAATCATCTGACACTTGCAACTTTCCTCTGAAAAGTGAAGTGACTGATATACCGTTCACAGGCCATAAGGAACGAGCATAGAACATATTGGTGATCATACATTATGATGTGTGTAGTCCAATAAATGTTGTTGCAAGTAGTGGATTTATCTATCTTCAGAAATGACTCAAGTAGATATATGGATATTTACTTGATGAGACGTGAGTCTGGATCTTTTGAAATCATTCGAAAGGTTTTCAAAATGAAGTAGAAGTTATTGTAACAAGAAAATTATGTTTCTACAATTCGATTGCAGAAAAGAATATTTGAGTTACAAGTTTAGCGAATGTCTGATGAGTTATGAAAGGGGTTTCATAACTTGCACCTCCCGGAACACCACTGCAAGTGGAGAGTCCGTGAAGATGTAATCGAACCATTTATGACATGGTAAGATCAAAGATGACATGAATAGATTTGCCATTACCCCTTTTATAGAGTGATGCTTTAGAGACTGCGGCTTTTACACTGAAAAGAGCTCCATCAGGTCTGTTGAAATAACGCCATGGTGTGGTACGCCCAACCATGTTATATCTTTTCTTAACATTTGGAATATGGGGCTTGTGTAAAAGGTTACAAACCTATTCCAAATCAGACAAGTGCTACTTTGTAAGGTTATCCCAAGTCATTGGGTATTCCCCCACCACTATACCGAGGCAAAGGGTTTTTGCCGCAAAACGGTATGCTTTTAAAGAGAATAGTTCTTACAAAAGGTGAGTGGGAGGACAGTGCAACTCGACGAGATAACCAGTATCTTCGTCATCAGGTCAAAGGAAAGGAACCTTGGAAGTGATTCCGGAGTTTCCTACTGCGACTGATACGGAAGCCTCTACATGAGATGTACGGACTTCGGTCGAACTTGCAGCTGAACCGCGTAGGAAAAACTCGTGCAAACCTCTCAGGTGCGCATACGAGATATTGTTGTTAGACAACAGTATACCTACGATACACAAGGAAGCGTTGATGGGCCCTGACTCCGGAATTGGCTAAATGCCAATACAATCCGAGATAGTTTCCATATAAGTGATTCGAGATTAAAATCTTGATACACCTTTCAGAAGACATCGAGTCTAACGAATATTTATGGAACTAAAAACTGATACGGATAAAAATGTTTTATCCATAAAGCTCGACTTGTTGCAATAACAAGTTCAAGGAGTTGACTACGATAAGATTGTCTCACCGTAGCGATGCTTAAAGTCGGTTCGGGTTGAACTAGCAATTAATACATATTTCAATCATGAGATATGAAACATGGATGACGAAAGGATTTCCATCTGATGGAAATGAAACCTAGGACTTGTATGTGATACAGTCCAAAGTAATTTGTCGATCCAGAGGATGCTAGTAAGTATGCAAACTTCAGAGTTCCAGCGATGGACAGAAGAGAGCAAATATGGAGTTGGAATCTTCGTGTTTTGATGAAATGGTCAAAGGGGTTTGACTTCATCAATGGGTAACGAAGATGCTTGTAATTCAAGAAATTAAGTGGGAGCATAATAATATTTCTATAAACCTTGTGTACTTAACACATTGTTAATTGGAAATAAATTTCTTGACACGAATTAGGACTTCATTTGAAAATAGTTTTCCGATGAAGTGCTTAGGCTAAATAGCCTCAATATTAGGCATGATAATCTATGGAGATAGATTTACCTAATGGGGCTAAGCAATGAATACATATTGACAAGATGCTAAAACCTTTTAACATTTAAAACGCCAAGGAGTGATTCTTGCCGAAGTCACATGGAAAGAGTTTTTGCAAAACTCGGTGTCTTAAAACACTGATGAGCAAAATACATGATGGAGATTCCACACACTCTTGTGTTTGGATTAATCATGTATTCCATGGTATGTAAAAGCAACCAGATATGTCCAATACTCCAAAGTTGTTGCGAGTATAGATACCAAAGTGATCAAAAGTACTGATCATAGGACAACAGTGAAAGATGTCATTGAGTACTAGAGTAGTAGTAATGACATGTTTTCTCGCAAGCAGAGATTATGAAGTGCTCGTTGTAAGTAATTACATCGATACAGTCTTCATCAATGCTCCATGCGATTTTCGATTTAAATTAAGGGTTTTGTGTAAAACACAATATGGTGGCACGGTAGTTGGAAATTGTTCCAAACAAGATACTGTGGCGAATTCTATAACAAAGGCTAAGTATGTTGACGCTTGAGAAGCGACAAAGAAGTTGTTGAATCATATAGTTCATTCATGAACTTAGTATGGTTCCAAGATGGCTTTGGTCTATGGGACACTATTGCAGATAGTTGCTCCATAGCTCAGTCTGAGGAATCAGGTTTCGACCAATGATTGACACATATGCAAAGCCAAGTCCACACAAAATATGAATTTTGTGAAAGCGTGAAAACGCGAGGATATGCAAAGTTACACACGGAGCTGAAGTCGTCAGATCCGTTGGATATCAGGCTATACCACATGCGAAGCATATTTTACACCAGTATGCCATAGGTGTAAAGTGCATTAGCATTGACTAGATTATTGACTCTAGTGCAAGTGGGAGTCTGTAGGAGATATGCCCTAGAGGCAATAATAAATGTTATTGATTATCTCCCTGTTCATAATTAGGTTTATGTTCCATGCTATAACTGCAATGATTCTCGAGTCTGCAAATAAAACGAGGCTTGGAGGGAAACTCATGTGCACGTGTGGGATAATAAACAGTAAAAAGTATTCCTAGTCAAGCCTCTATGACTGGCTCAAGTATTGCATGATGATCCTGTTTTCCTGATCATGGGCATGACTATGCCGGCAATTTTGAGGGCACAATTGTTGGTAGAACACTTGTGTTGAATCGACCCAAATTGATGTTATGCTATGAGATACATTCGTCATAAGTTAATGGTTAATAACACAGGAAGTTAATGTTTGCATAATTCCTTAGACCATGAGAGTATCGAGTTTCTTCATGCTTGCTTCATGAACTTTGGGGTTTGTTAAACGTCATCCGTAAATGGGTGGCTATTACGGCGGCTTACGGGTTCATGGAAAAGTATGTCAAGTAACTTGATAGCTCAAGATTGGGATTTGCTCCTCCGACGATGGAGAGATATCTCTGGGCCCTCTCGGTGTTACGGTATCCATCATCGTCTGGCCAGACACAAGGTGATTTGATCACAAGGAACTCGGAAGTCCCGCCAAGGATAGAAGCGCATATCGAAGACGCTTCACAAGGTGGATATCATTACAACATACCATATAATGAATAGATAAGAATACCAGATAAAGGCTTACACTCACCACAAGCTACAGCATGAATACATCAATACATCAATATATAGCAATCATCAAACAGAAGAGCAGGATCCGACTACGGATGAAATCAAACGAAAAAAAAGAACGACATCCACCCTGCTAGTCCCAGGCTGCCAACCGGGAACGCATCCTATGATCGATGAAGAAGAAGAAGCAGAAGAAGAACTCCAAAAGCAAACATGCATCGCTCTCACGTCAAATCATCGCTTTACCTGTACCTGCACCTGTTGTTGTAGTAAACTGTGAGCCACGAGGACTCAGCAATCCAATTACCATGGGTATCAAGACTAGCAAAGCTTAATGGGTATGTAATGGTTAAGTGGTGAGGTTGCAGCAAGCACTAAGCATTTGTATGGTGGCTAACTTACGAGTACAGGAATAAGAAAAGTAACTACGCATAAACGGTCGTAAACTAGTAATGATCAAGAAGTGATTCTGAACACCTACTTACGAGTCAAACATAACCCCACCGTGTTCTCTTCCCGAACTCCCTCGAAAAGAGACGATCATGGTTACGCACGCGGTTGGTGTATTTTAGTTGAATTTAGTGTCAAGTTCTCTACAACCGAAGGTTATAAATTTCCAAGTCGCCACATAACCGCGGGCATGGCTTTCTGAAAGATTTAACCCTGCAGGGGTGCTCCAAGTAGTCCATTATAAATTACCATACGCATCCGATGGAATATCCTCACACCGTGATAACGCGATGCTTACGATAAGGAATCCCGGTGGACAAGCCACTTGTCAAAGGTAAAACTAAACCAGCAAGACCTCCCGGCGTGCCGACACCCCGATAGGAGCCGCGCGTATCTCGTTCTCAGGCCACGACCGGATAAGCTACGCGTACAGGTACCAAAAGACCCCAAGTTGCCTAGGGGCGGCCCCGTACAGTGCTCTAGTTTTGGACCAGCACCATCAGCACTAGCCCCCTGAATTATGTGGAATTAAGAATCTGCGGGTAGCGCTAACTCCCCATGCGTTAATTAATTATAAGGATTATTATGTTGAGCAAATTTTAAAACCAATGTCGGGCCTTGCTGGAGAAGTTCTATCCTAAGATGAATAAGCAAGGGGGTCCCCATAAAACCCCACATGTGTTAGAAGCGCTCATCAAGGAACATAACACCAGTATTACGGAAACTAGGGCGGCAAGAGTGGAACAAAACACCAAGCAAAAGGCCGAGCCTTCCACCCTTTACCAAGTATATAGATGCATTAAATAAATAAGAGATATTATGATATCCCATGAAATCCATGTCCCAACATGGAACAAACTGCACTGCACCTGCAACTAGCAACGCTATAAGAGGGGCTGAGCAAAGCGGTAACATAGCCAAACAACGGTTTGCTGGGATGGTGGAAGGTTAGAGGCTGTATCATGGCAATTCGGGAGGCTGACAAACACGTGGTAGGTAGCGAGACATAGCGATAGCATCGAGACAACTAGCAAGCAATGATAGTAGTGATATCCAAGGTAATGGTCATCTTGCCTGGAATCTCGCTCGGAAGAAGATCGAGTCCATGAAGAAGACGAACACGCGTAGTCGAACGAATCCTCACACTTCGTAACATAACCGGGACTATCGAGAAAAAGCACAACCGGAGAGAAGGAAACAACATGGTAAACACACAAGCATAATCATGGCATGATGCACAAACAAGTATGATGCATGTCAAGTTCAAGGATGCATGGCATGGCAAAATGCAACAACCAAATACTACACATTAAGTGAAGCTCAATTTGCATATTGACGAAACTCCATAACAATTATTTAGTTCACTCCCGTTTATGTACATGGCAAGATTAAATGTTGTTCAACATGGCAAGAAGTGAAGCATAATTTGTAGGAGATATGCCCTAGAGGCAATAATAAATGTTATTGATTATCTCCCTGTTCATAATTAGGTTTATGTTCCATGCTATAACTGCAATGATTCTCGAGTCTGCAAATAAAACGAGGCTTGGAGGGAAACTCATGTGCACGTGTGGGATAATAAACAGTAAAAAGTATTCCTAGTCAAGCCTCTATGACTGGCTCAAGTATTGCATGATGATCCTGTTTTCCTGATCATGGGCATGACTATGCCGGCAATTTTGAGGGCACAATTGTTGGTAGAACACTTGTGTTGAATCGACCCAAATTGATGTTATGCTATGAGATACATTCGTCATAAGTTAATGGTTAATAACACAGGAAGTTAATGTTTGCATAATTCCTTAGACCATGAGAGTATCGAGTTTCTTCATGCTTGCTTCATGAACTTTGGGGTTTGTTAAACGTCATCCGTAAATGGGTGGCTATTACGGCGGCTTACGGGTTCATGGAAAAGTATGTCAAGTAACTTGATAGCTCAAGATTGGGATTTGCTCCTCCGACGATGGAGAGATATCTCTGGGCCCTCTCGGTGTTACGGTATCCATCATCGTCTGGCCAGACACAAGGTGATTTGATCACAGGGATGCCGGAACACGGGAACGAGAAAAGAGAACAATACCGGCAACGAGGTAACTGGCATTGTGGACAAGTGTTGATCCACGAGGATGCCGATGTTTCTCACCTCGGGTATTTGTAACATATCGCGAAGCAACAGGAATAGCACACGGCAACTGGAGGTTCACTCGAATATTCATTCGTGTGGGTATAGGGGTCAATATGGGTGTCCACGGCTCCGATGTTGATCATTGATCGGAAGGGGTTCCGGGTCATGTCTATGCTTCACCGAACCTATAGGGTCACACGCTTAAGGGTCATCTATCTGCTGAATACTAGACAGGGAGTCTGAGAGAAAAACACCGAAAAAGTTTCGGACGCCGGAAAAGTTTCGGACAGCGGAAAAGTTCCGCAGAGAGAGGTCACCGGATGAGTTTCGGTGAAACTGGAAAAGTTGTTTCAGGGGATACCATAAAGTCAAATTGGTCTTGGCACATGCCTGATAATTCTTGGAGGGTGCCAGAATCGTTCTGGAAACTTTTTGGAATTTTCTGGAATGAAAACCGGAAATGTTCCGGAGCTGCCGAAACCGCTTCAGATGCTTTTCGCAGATGAAATCACTAAACCGGAATTGTTCCGGCTCGCGTTGAAAATTATTTTGGTGGGTACTAGAATTGTTCTAAGCCCACATGAATATTTTCAGTTCGATCAGACGCTGAAAAATGTCGTCGTGAATAGTGAAAGCACTTTTTGGATATTTTTGAGAAAGGCATATTCCTTTTGAGAAAGGGATATTCCAAAGGCATATTCCCTTTGAGAAAGGGATATTCCCCCTTGGTTTTCCTATAAATAGGAGGTGAGTGGGCTGCCATCTCACACACTCTTGCTCTCATACACAAGCCATGCATGATCTGGCATTCTTCTCTCCCTCCCAGCGAAATAGTTTCGTAGAGCCGAAAGGCTGTCTGGGTTCCGGCAGGAACTAGTTCTGGACGGCGAAGCCCTGCTGGATAGATGACACCGTATGTGTGCAACTCTGTAGAGAGATCGTAGTTTCGGTCTTAGTTCGAGAGTGCCTCCCGAAGGGCTGTCCGTGTGACCGTCCGAGTTTTGGAGGTCCTCCCGAAGGGCTGTCCGAGTGACAGTCCGAGTTTCGGAGGTCCTCCCGAAGGGCTGTCCGCGACACCGTCCGGGGGACTGTGCGACCGCCTCCCGGAGGGCTGTCCGCGGGGCAGATGAGGGTATACATCCTCGCGGTTGGGAGGTTGTAAAATCCTAGCTGCGGGGATCTGCACCGCCGATCGTCATCGACTCTACTTCCGCTGCGCTACGAGTCGGTAACGAAATGATCAAACCTTGTATGCAGTCTCCATAGTGGTCCTGGGCTGGTGCGTAGGTCGGAAATTTTTGTTTTCTGCTGCGTTCCCCAACATAATTAATCTACCTATCTAGGCAATTTAAATGAGGCCGGAAATAACACAAGACAATTTCGGAAAAATCCCATATGCAATTTTCGAAATTGGTACTGTTCTGCCTAAAACACAATTTTAAAGTTGTTAAACATGCAAAGTAAGTGCACCATGTTAATCTACACGTTTTTCTAGTCATGTTACATATATAATTCATTTAAATCAGAGCTTCGGTTATTTAGTTATGAAATAAACCATTTTAGCAAGTCATTTCTGAAAATTAATGCAAAAAACAATTTTAAACATTTTTAACATGAATGAAAGTTGCCAATTATGAATCTAAATGAAATTCTAAGCATTTTACATATATGACATGTTTTATTATGATGCACGATTATTTAATTATTAATGCATGAACATGGAGGGTTTTTCTGTAATTATGCAAACTCTGGATAATTGCTAAAATCGCAGCGGCCAGAAAAAAACATGAACTGGGCCGAGTCTGCTGCTGGGTCGAAACAGGGCATGGGCGACGGATGGTAAAATGCGCACATGAGCGGGTTTAGTTGGACGTGCTCACGTTGGGCTTGGGCCGGAGAAGGCTGAGGCAGGCGCGGGGTGGCCGGTCGGTGAAGAGGCCAGGCGAGGCAGGGCGACCTGGCGTTGGTCAACGCAAAGGCGCTCGAGGCAGAGCGGCTCGAGCAGAGGAGATGTCGTTCGTCTCCCTCGCTTGAACAGATGGAGGTGGCGCTGCCCCTGGCAGTTGACGGCGAGGGGGATGGCGGCGCTCGGGATTCCGGCGGGCGACGAACTTGAGGCGGCGGTGGAACTTGAGGAGCTCGGGCGCGGGCTCAGCCATGCATGGCATCCTGTCCATGGCGCACAGAGTGAGAGAGATCAGAGAGAGATGGGAAGACGAAGAGGAGAAGGACGGAAGGAGGAGGCAAGGTGGCGACGACCTGTGGGGCTCCAATGAGTGGCGCGGCTGCGGAGCACGTCGGCATGGGGAGGCACGGCTCCAGCGGCTGCGCGGTTCCCTGTCCAGAAGACAAAACAAGAGAGGGAAAAGAAGAAGGGAAAGAAACAGGAGAAGGGCAGGGGAGCGGCGGAGCTGCTGGTCTGGTGGTGCTCCGATGAAGACGGAGGCGGCGGGGTCGAGTGTGGAGTGCTACTGTCCATGGCGGTGGAGGTGGTCATGTTCGAGACAGAGAGAGAGAGAGAGAGAGAAATTGTGAGAGGAGAGAGCGAGAGCTAGGCAAAGAAGGAGGAAGGAGAAGCGGCGGGGCGCATATGCTGGGTTCGCCGGCGACGGCTAGCCAGACGGAGGCGGGGCTCGGGCGACGAGGAGGCAGGAGGCCTCAGGCGCCATGGCTGCAGGGCGCGAGGAGAGCTTGGCGAGGCTGCTGCACGGGCAGAGCTGGTTGGCGCGGTGGGGGAATCGAGGAAGAGGGTGGCGGCGGTTGGTTGGGCAGGAATGGATCGGGAGGGGAGGTGGCTGGCTGCTGGTGCGACAGCGGTCAACGGCGAGGTGGGGGGCGCGCTCGGAAGCAGCAGATTGAGCATCCCAATTGGGAGGCGGCTGGTTGACTCGATTTGGAAAACGAGAAGGTGGGTGCTTTCCGGAACAATTCCGGAACAATGTTTTTCTTCAGCGAAAAGCTATCACAACGGTTCCGGCTGCTCCGGAACATTTCCGGTTTTTCCTCCGGAAAAATCCCAGAACTTTCCAGAACGATTCTGGCACCCTCCAAGAATTTCCAGACATGTGCCGAAACCAATTTGACTTAATGGAATACCCTGAAACAACTTTTCAATTTTACCAGAAATATTCCAGTGTTCTCTCCGGAACGTTTCCGTTTCGTCCGAAACTTTTTCGGTGATTTTCTCTCAGACTCCCCGTCTAGTATTCAGCAGATAGATGACCCTTAAGCGTGTGACCCTATAGGTTCGGTGAAGTATAGACATGACCCGGAACACTTTCCGATCAATGATCAACATCGGAGCCGTGGACACCCATATTGACCCCTATACCCACACGAATGAATATTTGAGCGAACCTCCAGTTGCCGTGTGCTATTCCTGTTGCTTCACGATATATTACAAACACCCGAGGTGAGATTTTCTGCATCCCCGTGGATCAACAACTTGTCCACTATGCAAGTTACCTCGTTACCGCTTTTGTTCTCTTTTCTCGTATCCGTGTTCCGGCATCCCAGTGATCAAATCACAATGTGTCTGGCCAGACGATGATGGATACCGTAACACCGAGAGGGCCCGAGAATATCTGTCCATCGCCAGAGGAGCAAATCCCAATCTTGAGCTATCTAGTTACTTGCCATACTTTTCCGTGAACCCGTAAGCCGCCGTAATAGCCACCCAGTTACGGATGACGTTTAACAAACCCCAAAGTTCACGAAGCAAGTGCGAAGGAACTCGATACTCTCATGGTCTAAGGAATTATGCAAACATTAACTATCTCTGTGTTATTAACCATTAACTTGTGACGAATGTATCTCATAGCATAACATCAATTCGGGTCGATTCAACACAAGTGTTCTACTAACATTGTGCCCTCAAAATTGCCGGCATGGACATGCCCATGATCAGGAAAACAGGATCATCATGCAATACTTGAGCCAGTCTTAGAGGCAAGACTAGGAATTCATTTTACCATTTATTATACCACACGTGCACATGAGTTTCCCTCCGAGCCTCGTGGTTATTGCAGACTCGAGAATCATTGCAGTTATAGCATGGAACATAAACATTCATTACAAACTCGGAGATACAAAATAACTGTTTATTACTGCCTCTAGGGCATATCTCCTACAGACTCCCACTTGCACTAGAGTCATAATCCAGTTACATGGCTTCCCTAACACCAATGGCAATCCGGTGCTGCTCATGCTTTGCTCGTGGTAGAGGCTTTGTCATCGGGTCTGACACGTTCAGATCCGTGTGAACTTTGCGTACTTTCACTAAACCCGCTTCGACATGATGTCGAATGAGTTTATATTTGCGTTCAATATGTCTTGTCTTATGGTGGGAACTTGGCTCCCTTGCCTGAGCCACGGCTCCACTATTATCACAATAGATCTTCACCGGGTGCAGAGCACTTGGAACCACACCAAGGTCTTCAAGAAATTGCTTGATCCATACCGCCTCCTTGGAGGCTTCTGAAGCAGCAACATATTCCGCCTCCGTCGTAGAATCCGCCACAGTCTTTTGTTTGGAACTTTTCCAATCAACTGCGCCGCCGTTCAATATGAAAACATAGCCTGATTGAGATTTGAAGTCATCTGGGTCAGTCATGAAGCCTGCATCAGTGTAACCACTTACAATGAGCTCTTCATCACCTCCGTACACAAGGAGTAAATCCTTGGTCCTTCTGAGGTACTTAAGAATACCCTTGACTGCGGCCCAGTGTTCCAATCCTGGATCACTTTGGTACCGGCTGCTAACACTTAGCGCATAGGAAACGTCCGGTCTTGTACATAGCATGGCATACATAATAGAACCAACTGCCGAGGCATATGGAACATCATTCATTTGTACTCGCTCATCGAGAGTCCGAGGACACTGATTCTTGCAAAGCACTGTGCCAGGTGACATGGGGAGTAGGCCTTTCTTGGAGTTCTCCATTTTGAACCTTTTCAACACCTTGTCAATGTACGTGCTTTGGCTAAGCGCTATTAGGTGTCTTGATCTATCTCTATAGATTCTGATGCCCAATACATATGCCGCTTCGCCTATGTCTTTCATTGAAAAACTCTTCTTCAATGAGTCTTTTATTTCGCTAAGAAAATTCACGTCATTTCCAATCAATAATATGTCATCCACATACAAGATTAGAAATGCTTTTGCGCGCCCACTAAACTTCTTGTAAACACAAGACTCTTCGTCATTCCTGATGAAGCCAAACTCTTTGACTACTTCATCAAAACGAATGTTCCAGCTCCTTGACGCTTGCTTCAGACCATAAATGGCTTTCCGAAGCTTGCATACGTTTCCAGCATCCTTATGAACGACAAAACCTTTTGGCTGTATCATGTATACATCCCCTTTGAGGTTTCCATTTAGGAAAGCCATTTTGACGTCCATCTGCCATATTTCATAATCGAAATAAGCAGCAATTGCTAGTAATATCCGAACAGACCTAAGCATAGCTACATGCGAGAAAGTCTCGTCGTATTCCACTCCCGGAACTTGCGTGAACCCTTTCGCGACAAGTCTAGCTTTGTGGATAGTGATGTTACCATCTGCGTCCGTCTTTCTTTTGAAAATCCATTTACAACCAATGGGCTTTACGCCTTCTGGAAGTTCTTCCAAGTTCCAAACTTGGTTTTCGTACATGGATTCCATTTCGGATTTCATGGCCTTGTGCCTTTCCTTTGAGCTGGGCCCCGCCATCGCTTCCTTGTAGTGCGCAGGTTCATCATCTTCAAGAATGAAGATTTCGTAATGAAACCACTCAGGTGGCTGGATAGCCCTAGCTGATCTGCGCGGTTCAGTTACAACATTGTCTGAAGTTTCCGCATCACATGCGACAACTTCCGGCTCGGTTGTAGGGATAATTAGCGGAATTTCTTCCGGTTCCTTAGCCATATCAACGGTTGCCGAAGATTCACCAATCTCATTAAGTTGTACTGTCCTCCCACTTCCTTCTTTAGCGGGAAACTCTTTCTCGAGAAAGACTCCGTTTCTAGCGACAAACACTTTGTGCTCGGAGGGAAGATAGAAGGAATACCCAATGGTCTCATTTGGATAACCTACAAAGTAGCATTTATCTGCTTTGGGATCGAGTTTGCTAGGCTGTAAATGTTTTACGTATGCCTCACAACCCCAAATTTTGAGATGCGACACAATGGGTTTCTTCCCATACCATAATTCAAATGGCATCGTCTCAACAGATTTAGACGGTGCTCTGTTTAATGTATAAGCGGCAGTTTCTAGTGCGTGACCCCAAAAAGATATCGGTAGATCTGTAAGAGACATCATCGACCTTACCATGTCTAACAAGGTTCGGTTACGTCGTTCCGACACTCCGTTTCGCTGTGGAGTTCCAGGAGGCGTAAGTTGTGAAACGATTCCACGGTCACTCAGATGTTGGCCAAATTCATGACTAAGGTATTCGCCCCCGCGATCAGACCGCAGAAACTTAATCCTTTTGTTACTATGATTTTCTACCTCATTCTGAAATTCTTTGAACTTTTTCAAAGGTTTCCGACTTATGCTTCATCAAGTAGATATATCCATACCTACTCAAATCATCAGTAAAAGTCACGAAGTAGAAATAACCACTCCGTGCGGCCGTGCTCATTGGACCACATACATCACTATGTATTATTTCCAATAATTCACCCGCCCGTTCAGGATGACCCGTGAACGGCGTCTTGGTCATTTCCCCATCAAGCAAGCTTCACATGTGTCAAATGGTTCAAAATCAAAGGATGGTAAAACTCCATCTTTATGGAGTCTTTGCATGCGTTTCTTTCCGATGTGGCCAAGCCGACAGTGCCACATGAAAGTGGTGGTGGTATCAGCCTTCTTAAGGTGTTTAGCATTCACGTTAAAGACATCATTTCCACATTCAAGATTTAGTATGAAAAGGCCCCCAACAATGGGTGCAAATCCATAAAACATATCCTTACAATAAAGTGAACAACCATTGTTCTCAGACTTGTACGAATACCCATCGTGTACTAAACATGATCCGGAGATAATGTTTCTACACAATGCCGGAACAAAATAACAGTTATTTAGTTCTAAGGTAAATCCTGAAGGGAGACGTAGAGGCATAATGCCGACGGCTTGAGCGGCGATCCCAGCGTCGTTCCCGACGCGCATCATGACTTCATTCTTTGCTAGCTTGCGCACCTTCTGAAGTCCCTGTATCGAGTTGCAAATGTGAGCAACCGATCCGGTATCAAATACCCAAGACTTAGAATTTTCGCTAGCAAGCAAAACGTCAATGAAATTAACTTGTATAACAATTATACCTTTTTCGGTTTTCCCGGACTTCTTATCTTCCAGATACTTCTTGCAGTTTCTCTTCCAGTGTCCTGTGCCCTTGCAGTAGAAGCACTCAATTTCATTCTTGGCTCTGCCCTTAGAGTTGCTTTGGGAGCCGGTCTTACCGGCGCCCTTGCCTTTCTTTGGCTTGCCTTTCTTTTTGAAACTGGCGGTTTTATTCACAAGCAACACTTGCTTGCGATTTTTCCGCAGTCCTCCTTCCGCAGTTTTCAGCATGGCGAGCACCTCTTCCGGTGTCTTCTCCATACCACTCATGTTGTAGTTCATGACAAAACCGTCGTAAGACGGGGGGAGTGAAGAAAGCATCATGTCCATCATATGGCCAGCCAGAATTGGAAATTCTAGGGTTTTAAGTCTTTCAGCATAGCCAATCATTTTGACTACGTGTTCGCCAACTGAACTACCCTCAGCCATCTTGCAATCCATCACGGCCTTCATGATATCAAATCGTTCAGACCGTGCGGTTTCCTTGTACAGAGCATCCAATTCCCGGATCATATCCTTGGGTTTATGGAATTCAAAACGTTTTTGAAGCCCTGCACTCATGCAAGCTAGCATGAGGCACTGCACTAAGTTGTGATCATCATCCTTAGTGGCCCAGACATTTTGTTCATCTTCCGGGGCAGTGGCCGCCGGTTTAGCTGGAAGAGCATTTTCAAGCACATACATTTTCTTAGCGCTCCTGAGGACAATCCTCAGGTTACGGACCCAGTCAGCATAGTTGTTTCCAGTCGCAGCTAACTTCTCTTTCTCTAACATCAGGCCTAAGTTGAACGCGGTGTTGCGAGCCATTTGATCTACAACGGAAAACACAAGTTTCACTTAGACTTTGTTCATAATGATTTTTTGGCACTACTGAATAAACAATTTTATTCTAAAGTGCGCTCCCACTCAAATCAATATCTCTCATAATTGATTGTGAGTGATTCAAGATCCAAATTGCAATTCAACGTCATTGTTCGAGATGAACACTGATGGCGCGAACTACAATTGGTAGGCAAACTTGCCGATCACATCTCTATGTGACTCTTGTTCATCTTTCGATGCGTGTGTTTCGAGCTCAGGACGATCCTGCCATGAACATCAAGACAACCAAGTGATCTTGCTGCGAGGTCTGACCTCACCCGCCTTACACCCGTACAATCGTTTGTACCCATGTAGATCATGTCGCACCCCGAAAGGAAAGATGCTGTGACGGTGCTACACTTGGGAGAACACTAACTACTTGATATTTTTAGTGAGAGATCACCCTAGTAAAAAGCGACTGCCGCGCAATCAAAAGGGTGCATCATAAGGGATAAACATCTCAGGCAATTCATAATAGCATGATATGGTATAGCCCCTTCTGACGGAGAAGTCAAGTATTTCTTCGTCTTCGGCATTTGCGTCGGTGTTCACCTTCGCGAAGACTGCCACCACCTTGTCGATGCACCAGATAATATTGCTATCTCTATAGCTAATAAAATAAGTGCATTACTTAAGGTTGACACGCAGGTCATTAAAGTGACAATCATATGGTTCCAGCCATCATGCCGAATCATGACACGCAGGTCATGTTAATGAATTTACATCATATAGTCATCTCATACATAATCGAATTAATATGAGCATAGCTATACCACATCACATGCACATCCTGCAAAACCAAGTTAGACGCCTCTAATTGGTTTATGCAAAATTTTATTTTACGTGGCTTCTAAGGTTTTGACTTAAACCGCAGCTACCAACGTTTTATCATCAAGTATGATTATTCAATTCGCTAGATTAACATCTCGGGGTGTATGAAACACGAGATAATTAAATCTCGAGCCCCATACTAGACTTCGTCATATGCATGACCCCCGTGCAGATCATATCTGCATTGCCCTTTGAGCTGCGAATTTCATCTTTCTTTTGACTATGGCGGAACCCAAAGAACTGATAGCACTTCGTTGATCAATCAGGATCGCGGATTGCCAGAACTTTGTCAAATTCCACCATGCTGTATCGAGATCAGAAATACGCAAATTCTAGGGAAGCAACAAGAACATCGGGTAACAGATTTCATCTGCTACCCGCATAAATAATTTTCAGCAATAGATCTCATCTACTCCAAAATAATATTATGCAATACCCATACATCTCCATGTATTCTAGATCGTAACCTGCATCTACGCATAGCACGGCTCATGATGCCACTGTAGGGGAACGCCACAGAACACAAAAAAATTCGGTACAGCGAGCATGCCCAGGACCACTATGGAGATGTCATACAAGGTTTGATTTGATCCGTACCGACTCGTAGCGCAACGGAAGAAGAGTCGGTGTAGATCGTCGGTGCAGATCCCCGCAGCTAGGATTTACAACCTCCCAATCGCGAGGATGTACTCCCTCGTCGGACAGCCCTTCGGGAGGCGGTCGGATGGTCCCTCGGACGATGTCGCGGACAGCCCTTCGGGAGGACCCTCAAAACCCGAACGGTAACTCGGACAGCCCTTCGGGAGGACACTTGAACAGCCCCTCGGGCAAAAGATCGAAACTACGACCTCTCTACGGGGTTGCACACATACGGTGTCAGCTATCCGGCAGGGCTTCGCCGTCCAGAACTAGTTCCTGCCGGAACCCAGACAGCCTTTTGGCTCTACGAAACTATTTCGCTGGGAGGGAGAGAGAGAGAGCCAGACGAGCATGGCATGTGTATGAGAGCTTGGATGAGGTTTGGAGAGCACCCCTCCACCTCTATTTATAGGATAGCCAAGGGGTAAAGTTGGCATTCAAAAATACCAAAAGTACCCCCCACTTTATGCCTTTTCATAAAAGAATAAAGCAAAAAGAGATGGCATGTGGAGCTCCAAGGAGCTCCACCTCCCTTGGCCGGCCACTCTTGGCCCCCCCCCCCATGAGGGGGCTTCCTTGGCTCCCAAGTCCATCTAGAAGCCTTTTGGAAAATATCACAAAAGGTGCTTTCCAAAAAATATCCATAAATCACTTTCACTATTCACAAAGACATTTTTCTGCGTCCGTTAAATCCCAAATTATTTCTATGTGCCCAAAACAATTCCAGTACCCACTAAAACAATTTTGAACGCATTCCGAAAAAATTCCGGAACAATGTTTTTCTTCAGCGAAAAGCTATCATAGCGGTTCCGGCTGCTCCGGAACATTTCCGGTTTTTCTTGCGGAAAAATCCCAGAAGTTTCCAGAACGATTCTGGCACCCTCCAAGAATTTCTAGACATGTGCCGAAACCAATTTAACTTAATGGAATACCCTGAAACAACTTTTCAGTTTTACCGGAACTATTCCAGTGTTCTCTCCGGAACGTTTCCGTTTCGTCCGAAACTTTTTCGGTGATTTTCTCTCAGACTCCCCGTCTAGTATTCAGCAGATAGATGACCCTTAAGCGTGTGACCCTATAGGTTCGGTGAAGTATAGACATGACCCGGAACACTTTCCGATCAATGATCAACATCGGAGCCGTGGACACCCATATTGACCCCTATACCCACACGAATGAATATTCGAGTGAACCTCCAGTTGCCGTGTGCTATTCCTGTTCCTTCACGATATATTACAAACACCCGAGGTGAGATTTATTGCATCCCCGTGGATCAACAACTTGTCCACCATGCAAGTTACCTCGTTACCGGTTTTGTTCTCTTTTCTTGTTTCCGTGTTCCGGCATCCCAGTGATCAAATCACAATGTGTCTGGCCAGACGATGATGGATACCGTAACACCGAGAGGGCCCGAGAATATCTCTCCATCATCGGAGGAGCAAATCCCAATCTTGAGCTATCTCGTTTCTTGTCATACTTTTCCGTGAACCCGTAAGCCGCCGTAATAGCCACCCAGTTACGGATGACGTTTAACAAACCCCAAAGTTCACGAAGCAAGTGCGAAGGAACTCGATACTCTCATGGTCTAAGGAATTATGCAAACATTAACTATCTCTGTGTTATTAACCATTAACTTGTGACGAATGTATCTCATAGCATAACATCAATTCGGGTCGATTCAACACAAGTGTTCTACTAACATTGTGCCCTCAAAATTGCCGGCATAGACATGCCCATGATCAGGAAAACAGGATCATCATGCAATACTTGAGCCAGTCTTAGAGGCAAGACTAGGAATTCATTTTACCGTTCATTATACCACACGTGCACATGAGTTTCCCTCCGAGCCTCGTGGTTATTGCAGACTCGAGAATCATTGCAGTTATAGCATGGAACATAAACATTCATTACAAACTCGGAGATACAAAATAACTGTTTATTACTGCCTCTAGGGCATATCTCCTACAGAGCGTCCATGGCACTGAGCATTGCTCCCATTGGCCACAGATTCCAAGCCCGACATCGCGGGGACAAGTAACCAGCGCCTAGGATAAGCTGAACTAGGGCGTCAGAGCCTTCTGCCGGGAACACGCTCAGCCCCACTCACCAGCTGCAGTGACGAATCGTCTGCTGGATGCGCTGCTACCGCTGGATCCCGCCTAGAGTGGAGATGGAGGTGGAGGCGACTGGCTAGTGGATCTACGGCTGGGCGGCTCCCATGCCAAAGCTCCGTTATCCTCCAGGGAACGGCGGACTCCGGCCAGGAGGGCTCTCTCCTCCTCGTCTGAGCATGCCATGGTGGACGGATCCCAGTCAATGGATCAGGACCAGTCAGACTCAGGTATGCTACCGAAGCTGGCCATCGTGGAGCGGAAGGGGGGACTAGAGTGGAGTGGAGTCGAGTGTTCGAGAGTGAGGACTAGAATTTTGTCCAGGGTGTCGACGGGGTGGGGTATATGTAGCATCGAACTGGTCCAGCCTGCACCGATTCGGCGTGACGACCGTGCCTAGGCTTGTCCGAGCTGCCCCATATCCACCCTACATATGGGCTGGATATGAGGGTGTCGGACATCCCGAACGTTTAGAGGGAAGTGGGGAGGATTCGTTAGGGTGGTCTTTTTGAGTTCGGGCGGTATCCGAGCAGTCCGTTTGGATGTTTAGGAGAGAAGTTGGCGGTCCGATTAGATGCTCTTACTTCACGTACTACTCCCTAGAGGAGAAGTATATACTATCAAGTTGCTAAAGGAATAAGCAATTAGCTAGTTTGCGAGCTAGATACAGACAAGGTATTGTCAACTATCCATTTGAAATACATGATAACTCGATATTTTTGTTAAAACAAATACATAAATAGATGCTACAATCAACTATAACTTGTGCAAAATAAAATGTCAGCATGTTCTTTGTTTACATTTTGGAAAAAAAAACATATGAATCATGTGGTAATGTAATGTTTAAAACGAGAAAAAATTATTAGATTGAAGTCAAGAGAATACCATTCCTAATAAAATAAAGCAAAGCATGAATGATATAGATTTGCTCCATGTGTCCAACACATATACCGTCCATGATCATGCCAAAAGTAATGCAAAAAGTTCAAGTAGCCCAAAGACTGATAGTTACATAATGTACTTAGAGCATCTATAGCCGGAGTTTGCAAATCCGACCCCTCAAACGCCCGCGGACGCGCCGGCGCGTCCGCGGACATTGACCGGTCACACGTTGTAACGCCCAATATGCGGTCATATCCTCAAGGAACTCGGAAGTCCCGCCAAGGATAGAAGCGCATATCGAAGACGCTTCACAAGGTGGATATCATTACAACATACCATATAATGAATAGATAAGAATACCAGATAAAGGCTTACACTCACCACAAGCTACAGCATGAATACATCAATACATCAATATATAGCAATCATCAAACAGAAGAGCAGGATCCGACTACGGATGAAATCAAACGAAAAAAAAGAACGACATCCACCCTGCTAGTCCCAGGCTGCCAACCGGGAACGCATCCTATGATCGATGAAGAAGAAGAAGCAGAAGAAGAACTCCAAAAGCAAACATGCATCGCTCTCACGTCAAATCATCGCTTTACCTGTACCTGCACCTGTTGTTGTAGTAAACTGTGAGCCACGAGGACTCAGCAATCCAATTACCATGGGTATCAAGACTAGCAAAGCTTAATGGGTATGTAATGGTTAAGTGGTGAGGTTGCAGCAAGCACTAAGCATTTGTATGGTGGCTAACTTACGAGTACAGGAATAAGAAAAGTAACTACGCATAAACGGTCGCAAACTAGTAATGATCAAGAAGTGATTCTGAACACCTACTTACGAGTCAAACATAACCCCACCGTGTTCTCTTCCCGAACTCCCTCGAAAAGAGACGATCATGGTTACGCACGCGGTTGGTGTATTTTAGTTGAATTTAGTGTCAAGTTCTCTACAACCGAAGGTTATAAATTTCCAAGTCGCCACATAACCGCGGGCATGGCTTTCTGAAAGATTTAACCCTGCAGGGGTGCTCCAAGTAGTCCATTATAAATTACCATACGCATCCGATGGAATATCCTCACACCGTGATAACACGATGCTTACGATAAGGAATCCCGGTGGACAAGCCAGTTGTCAAAGGTAAAACTAAACCAGCAAGACCTCCCGGCGTGCCGACACCCCGATAGGAGCCGCGCGTATCTCGTTCTCAGGCCACGACCGGATAAGCTACGCGTACAGGTACCAAAAGACCCCAAGTTGCCTAGGGGCGGCCCTGTACAGTGCTCTAGTTTTGGACCAGCACCATCAGCACTAGCCCCCTGAATTATGTGGAATTAAGAATCTGCGGGTAGCGCTAACTCCCCATGCGTTAATTAATTATAAGGATTATTATGTTGAGCAAATTTTAAAACCAATGTCGGGCCTTGCTGGAGAAGTTCTATCCTAAGATGAATAAGCAAGGGGGTCCCCATAAAACCCCACATGTGTTAGAAGCGCTCATGAAGGAACATAACACCAGTATTACGGAAACTAGGGCGGCAAGAGTGGAACAAAACACCAAGCAAAAGGCCGAGCCTTCCACCCTTTACCAAGTATATAGATGCATTAAATAAATAAGAGATATTATGATATCCCATGAAATCCATGTCCCAACATGGAACAAACTGCACTGCACCTGCAACTAGCAACGCTATAAGAGGGGCTGAGCAAAGCGGTAACATAGCCAAACAACGGTTTGCTGGGATGGTGGAAGGTTAGAGGCTGTATCATGGCAATTCGGGAGGCTGACAAACACGTGGTAGGTAGCGAGACATAGCGATAGCATCGAGACAACTAGCAAGCAATGATAGTAGTGATATCCAAGGTAATGGTCATCTTGCCTGGAATCTCGCTCGGAAGAAGATCGAGTCCATGAAGAAGACGAACATGCGTAGTCGAACGAATCCTCACACTTCGTAACATAACCGGGACTATCGAGAAAAAGCACAACCGGAGAGAAGGAAACAACATGGTAAACACACAAGCATAATCATGGCATGATGCACAAACAAGTATGAAGCATGTCAAGTTAAAGGATGCATGGCATGGAAAAATGCAACAACCAAATACTACACATTAAGTGAAGCTCAATTTGCATATTGACGAAACTCCATAACAATTATTTAGTTCACTCCCGTTTATGTACATGGCAAGATTAAATGTTGTTCAACATGGCAAGAAGTGAAGCATAATTAATCTACCTATCTAGGCAATTTAAATGAGGCCGGAAATAACACAAAACAATTTCGGAAAAATCCCATATGCAATTTTCGAAATTGGTACTGTTCTGCCTAAAACACAATTTTAAAGTTGTTAAACATGCAAAGTAAGTGCACCATGTTAATCTACACGTTTTTCTAGTCATGTTACATATATAATTCATTTAAATCAGAGCTTCGGTTATTTAGTTATGAAATAAACCATTTTAGCAAGTTATTTCTGAAAATTAATGCAAAAAACAATTTTAAACATTTTTAACATGAATGAAAGTTGCAAATTATGAATCTAAATGAAATTCTAAGCATTTTACATATATGACATGTTTTATTATGATGCACGGTTCTTTAATTATTAATGCATGAACATGGAGGGTTTTTCTGTAATTATGCAAACTCTGGATAATTGCTAAAATCGCAGCGGCCAGAAAAAAACATGAACTGGGCCGAGTCTGCTGCTGGGTCGAAATAGGGCATGGGCGACGGATGGTAAAATGCGCACATGAGCGGGTTTAGTTGGACGTGCTCACGTTGGGCTTGGGCCGGAGAAGGCTGAGGCAGGCGCGGGGTGGCCGGTCGGTGAAGAGGCCAGGCGAGGCAGGGCGACCTGGCGTTGGTCAACGCAAAGGCGCTCGAGGCAGAGCGGCTCGAGCAGAGGAGATGTCGTTCGTCTCCCTCGCTTGAACAGATGGAGGTGGCGCTGCCCCTGGCAGTTGATGGCGAGGGGGATGGCGGCGCTCGGGATTCCGGCGGGCGACGAACTTGAGGCGGCGGTGGAACTTGAGGAGCTCGGGCGCGGGCTCAGCCATGCATGGCATCCTGTCCATGGCGCACAGAGTGAGAGAGATCAGAGAGAGATGGGAAGACGAAGAGGAGAAGGACGGAAGGAGGAGGCAAGGTGGCGACGACCTGTGGGGCTCCAATGAGTGGCGCGGCTGCGGAGCACGTCGGCATGGGGAGGCACGGCTCCAGCGGCTGCGCGGTTCCCTGTACAGAAGACAAAACAAGAGAGGGAAAAGAAGAAGGGAAAGAAACAGGAGAAGGGCAGGGGAGCGGCGGAGCTGCTGGTCTGGTGGTGCTCCGATGAAGACGGAGGCGGCGGGGTCGAGTGTGGAGTGCTACTGTCCATGGCGGTGGAGGTGGTCCTGTTCGAGACAGAGAGAGAGAGAGAGAGAGAGAGAAATTGTGAGAGGAGAGAGCGAGAGCTAGGCAAAGAAGGAGGAAGGAGAAGCGGCGGGGCGCATATGCTGGGTTCGCCGGCGACGGCTAGCCAGACGGAGGCGGGGCTCGGGCGACGAGGAGGCAGGAGGCCTCAGGTGCCATGGCTGCAGGGCGCGAGGAGAGCTTGGCGAGGCTGCTGCACGGGCAGAGCTGGTTGGCGCGGTGGGGGAATCGAGGAAGAGGGTGGCGGCGGTTGGTTGGGCAGGAATGGATCGGGAGGGGAGGTGGCTGGCTGCTGGTGCGACAGCGGTCAACGGCGAGGTGGGGGGCGCGCTCGGAAGCAGCAGATTGAGCATCCCAATTGGGAGGCGGCTGGTTGCTCGATTTGGAAAACGAGAAGGTGGGTGCTTGGGTGGATGGATCGGACAGATCCCGAGGAAGGGGGACACCAGGTGGAGCTAGCGGCGGCGCGATGGGAATGGGTGGATTGGACAGGTAGGGGCTAGGGTTTGATCTGGTTATATAGGTACGGTGGCGAGCTTAGGGGCTAGAAGGCCCTCCGATTTATATCGGACGGATGGGATAAATAGGCTAGGGGGTTCGATGAAGAAACCGAAGATGTTTGGGGTATTTCGGGGTTGATCCGGACCCACCGGTCATGACAGCCCGGTTCAGGTCCGGGGCAGTTTCGGACTAGGCTGCGAGGGGGTCTGTGCACTGTGCAGAGAGACAAGGCGGTCACATGCAAGTGTGGTACGGGCTCGAAACGGTCAACGAAGACAACGGAGAGAAGTGGCAACTACGAACGGATGCAAGTTTTATAAAAACACTCGAATGCAAATGCGGATGATGTCATGATGAATGCAACAAACAATTAATTAACGCGGCTACAACGAAAATATATGGAAGGCATCTGGCGTGTCGGTCTCGGGCTGTCACACGCGTCAAATTTGCCTTCTCACAACCGGACACCTCAATTATCATATCTCAAATCCATACAAACTCATGCAACTACGTCGATGCATATTACACACACCATCCGGCTACTACATCACTACTAAACATGCCATCGGACTACAAAATTTGGCATGTTTGGCTATGGTGGAGATCATCCACGGCTGCCCTTGCCCTTCCCGGCGCCCTTGCCGTCCTTGTCACGGAAGTACCGGTCGAAGACGCAGTAGGGATCGAGCCGGATCTGCTCATCGCCGGAGCAGTCCTCACCATTGTTGTCCTCCTTCTCCTCCTTCGATGGCAGTCCGGCCATGGCCCGGATCGCCCGATTCTGGTCTCTGGCGAGGGCGTGCGTGTTCCTCCGCTGGCGCTTCTTCACAATGCGGGCGCGGATGGCTTCCTCCTCTGCGGCCACCCGCGCCGCCGCATCAGCCGCCTCTGCCGCCGCCATGTCCGCAGCGAGACGGGCCACGGCGGCCCTCATTCTCTCCTTCCCACGACAGGCACACCGGTCCCGGTGGGACTCATAGTCTGCCCGACCTGTGATGGGGAAGGAGAGATTTTCCGGGTGCCGGGACCGCGATGATCCATCCCCAGAGGACCCGAGCGCCCGTTGAGCCGACACTATGGAGTCGCGCCGGACAGATCATCCTGCCGTCGGCCGGGCGATATCCTCCCGGGAGCGGCGGAGTGCAATGCGGACCGCCATTGCCTCCTCCAACCCGCACGGGATGACACCTCAGTTGACGGATCCGGACTGGTCGGAGTCAGATCTACTGCCCGCCATGTCGGAGACGGCCGGAGATCGGTGGAGGTAAGCTTGGGTGGTGGAGGGGAGTGGAGGGGAGTGAAGTGAAGTGGCTAGGGTTTGGTCCGGCGAGCGGATGGGAGGAATATATGTGGGGTCAGGTGGGCCAGCGTGGGCCAGGTCCGACGTGGCAGACGCGGGTCTGAATAAATGAGTGAACCCATCGACTATATTTCCTGTGGCTCCCCCCCTGGAGAAGGGTAGAGAAGAGATGGTCGTGAAGGCAGAGAGGCTTCTGCAGGTGGCTCAATTTTGAGCTTCGTGGCAATGTGGAGCATTGGTGATGATGGAGGAATCTGTTGATCTGATGTTCTTGCTCCCACCCAAGCTTAGTTTTCTTTCCTGTATGAAAGGTATCGGCTTGTGTGTATTGTTTAATTCTAGGGCTGCAATTCATATAGAATTTATCTGTACAGAATTTATAGGATATTTTTGTACACTTCAAAGCATGTATGAAGAAATTCCATATTTTCATGTGCACAATCACACGTGGGTGCAATCTTGTAATACGGAGAATGACATGACACACGATTCATGTGTTTATTCTATCCTTGGGTTTTAAAAATCCAAAAACTCAAAGTGGCGTCATTGCAAAAAGAATCAAAGAGGCGCTAACTCAAACCTGCGCCCGCGCCAAAGACTGGATGGGCGTGGCGGCTACAAACCTCGTAACTCTTGGTCACAACAGCGTCGAAGGAGCAAAATCAATCCTCTAGCCAATTGAGCAATTTGGCACAGGAAGGAGGTTCACACACGTGTGACATCTACCAAGCACATGCCGCTGTGCCATTTCCTCTCATGGAACTGCTGTCTACTCCACCGATGATAATTAAATAAAAAGTAATAGAAAAACACCATGCTTGTTTGTTTCCCTCCAACGTCTCACAGCCACCGTACATAGCTAATTATTGTGATATCTTTCAGTCCACTAAGGTCTTCCGGTCTAGGACTACATGCTTTCATTTTAACATATAACTTGCTGACATGCTACCTCTTGGTACTTGAGGAAGAAAGACACTTTGCAATGGGTTGTATATATACACCACATGCCAAGATCATCCAATGGCCATGTATGTAGTCATGAGTATAGTATTGCACCCTGCATGCAATGCGTTCATGCTATACATTGTTTCTCTTTCTCATTCACATGAAGAATGCATGCACAAAATGTATTTTTACTAGAAATTAAATAAAATAGGTTGTTGCATCTGTGCCTGATCAACATCTAGCAAGGAAAGTTCTATTTTAAAATGAGTTCAATTTATTATATGTTGAACATGGTAAAATCAATGAGAGAATCAGCCCACTCAGACTAGGTTATAACATCTTTCCTTAAACATGTGCAATCCAATTTTGCTGCAGCAACATCAAACGAGTATTAACTTATTCAGGGGACTTAGACTCCAAGAGAAAAAACAACATAAAATTGCATAGGCCAAATACTTATAGTTACATACTGACTTATACTTACCAGGTTTTTATGACACTTCGTATATGTATCTTTTAATATCTAAAGATGAGGCTCTACACTACGTTAAAATCAATATGGCAGAAGTTGTCAATCAAATTCAAAGGGAAAAATAAAATGGTTCGGTCTGATTGTGGTGGAGAGTACTTTCTAAATGAGTATAATGTTTTCTATGAGGAACATGGTATAATCCAAGAGAGAATCACGCCAATAAAATGATGTTACAGCATCTTTCCTTAAACATGTGCAATTCGATTTTTGTTTCAGCAGCATCAACGTGTATTAATTTAACATGGGACTTAGACTCCGTGAAAAAATTCGCATAGACCAAAGACTGATAGTTACATACTGTACTTCTGGTTACCAGATTTGTACGACAATTCATCGAGCTGTGAGAGTTCCCAAATGTGGGTAGGACCGTAGGAGACTAGCTAGGAGTATTTGTCAATTTTAGTTTTTGCCACATAGTTAGGCTTTTATTGAAGGGGCATGAGTAGTAAATGGACGCGAGCCATCCCTTCCTTTCCATCGAGCAGATGTAGGATGGCTGCGTCAAGAGCTTCCAGGACAAGTGTCTTCTTCCTTGGCATTCATCCACCGATCGGAGGTTCGGAGCAACCATCAAGGCTCCAACTTGTGAGGATTAATTAATAGCTGCTTAATATACATAGAAATTAAGGAGCGGTGATGGATTCCAACCTGTGAGGATTTATGCGTCATACATGTATGTAGTCAGTACACATAGTGCACAGTAACATGACTGTTTCATACGGTACATAAATCGTGGAGCCAAGTATATAAACACCAGGTGAAGTGAAACCCTCCAAATTAATTAGTAGACGTACTGCACGGCGTAGAGAGGGTGAGCTCCAGGTTCACTTGAGCGAGGCACCACCTGCTGTCAACGTCCGATAATGCACAGTCGTCGTCGCCGTCGTCGTTGGAGGAAGAAGGACGGCCAGGGTTTGGCACTGCCCTTGGCAGATGCTCGCCGTGCTGGTCATGTGAGGAGGCTAGCAAAGCCTGCAGTAGCACACGATGGCTGTCGGGATCGGCGCCGCCCGTGCACCTCCTCATCGCCGGCGAACCCCAGTGGGCCTCGACCTCCTCGCCCGTCCTCCCAGGCAGCCTCCCGGCGATGATGGACCAGCTGGATAGATATATTCGTGACTCGTCATCAGCAGAACATATACAGAAGCTAGTACGTAGCTAGGATCGATGTATGCGTCTTAGGCGCGTAGCAGGTACCGGTTTCCGAGCAAAGCGTGCAGCTTGATGAGGAGGTCCTCCTCGTCCTCGGAGAAGCTCGTCGTCGTCGTCCCAGCTGCAAGTAGTGCCTTAGCCGGCGGCAGCAACGGCGCACCGCTGCTGCTAGAGAGAAGCTTGGCAGCTCGACCGCTGCTGTTCGTCCGGCGGCGCCATCGCCGGCCGTGTTTCTCCGTCGTCATCGGCCGCTTGCACGGGCTCCGCCGTGGCCGTGGCTCCCTCATGGTTAGGTACGTGCTTGCGTTGTTCAGGTCTGACTTAGATATAGCTAGGGTTAGATAGGGGTGGAAGGTACGGTGGAGAAGATGAGCTCTGTGTGGCAATGGCATATAAAGCATGCGTTCATGAGCTCCATTTTTATTTATTCATTTTTGGCAGTTGACCGGAAGTAACAGCAAGACCGGCCGGTTGGATCGCTTCAGCTGTGCTGGACGACGAGTCGACGATCGACCTAGCTAGCTAGCCACGCGCGTGCGCTGCCTCTTTTTGTTAGTTGTGGCATCGTGTGCTGCCTGCATGCGCGCACGTACGTACCGGTACTACTGTAGCATGCACGCCGCCTTACGGTCGGCAGCACCGTACCTACCCGCAAATATCACAGGTCCCCTACCCATGCTTATAATATCTGGTACAGTGCAACTACGATATCCATTTATATTTCGGCCAAATATGAGACAGCCCAACTGAAAAAGGAAAAGAAGTACTATGTTTTTGTCTCTCAATTTATATATGATTTTTTTTCAACTGAATATATAGGAATTGCTTCCTATAATATATTTTTCTAGTTTTTTAAATAAAGTCAGGTACAACACCAAAAGTCTTCAGAACTATCTAAAAAGTAAAGAAAAAGTTTGGTGGTTTCGGAATCTCGATTTAATTTACTTCAGTTGAAATTGAAACGGGTGATTTTTTTTTTTTTTTGAGAATTCAAACGGGTGATTTTGTACTAGATACATCCGTCTGAACGTCAATTAAATCCGGACGGAGGGAGTATTATGTTTGAGATGCTCTGTCTTCTGGTGAACTTTGCTAATATATATGGATACCTTTCACAAACAAAGTAAGAAAGACAATAGTCAAAAAAAAGTAAAGAAAGAAAAATGACAACTACTAGTGTACAACACAAATTCCTTTCTAAAGGCACCCGTGCCCATCCAGCCAATTACGCACGGCCACCTCACCCCGTATCCCTGATGTACCAGCCAATTCGGTTTCTGTTTGAGAATCTCGGGTATTTCTCTCACCTGGTCCCACCAACTTTTTGTCACACAAATGTACGCATTGCCCATGGTGCATTCATGGTTGCACCATTCTCTCTCCTCTATCCCTCTTTCATAGCATTTTACTTCTTAGGGGCTTTTAGATGCTTCATATATTTTAAATCCAAATTTTGTCTTGTTTTTTTAATATATTTGTAATCCTAGCGACAAGACCTTTCCATCAAGACCAATATTGGATATATTTTTCACAGTCTTGTAAATTTCACTGTACCAACCCCGCAAAAAAAAGAACACTGTTCCAAGAAATTGATTGAAATAAATTTCACAAATACTAAAAATATTTTAAAAAATGGTTGATTTTTTTAGAAATGTATTGCAGTAAATTCAAACTGATTTAAAAATTTACACGACAGTGAAGCGGATTCAAAATATTGATTTCAATTAGCAACTATGAAAAATGAATTCATATTTAAAAATATGTTTTATAAAAAGAGATTGCAATTATTTCAAACACTAATTTTAATTATTATTTTTCCTAATTTGGACTTAGCAATATTAGCACATTTTCCAGTTTAACTTACTTGAAAGATTTCATAGCTCACATATTTCACATATTTGAAATATTTCTAAAACATACATCTCCGTAATTTTAGTACATATTTAAATTTCACTTATATGAAATATTTCATAGGTCATATATTTCATGTATTTCAGTTTTTACGACATCTATCTCTGTAATTTCTATAATTTCATTTATTCTATTAGCTACCTCATTTTTAATTAAAATAATCTCAAAAATTTAAAATCAGTTGAATCTACTATTGAGAAACAATAATTTCAATTATTTCAATCTAGTGATTTCAATTATTTCCATCCATTGATTTCAATTATTTCCATCTAGTGATTTCAATTATTTCCATCCATTGATTTCAATTATTTTGAAAAGATGATTTTTAGTTATTTCACACTTGTGTTTCAATTATTTAAGACAAATGTATATCAATAGAGTTATAATGATTTTTTCATAAACACATTTTAATTAATTTAGTTTTTTGGAATATTTAAAATATTTCACATCACTAAGATTTCACTTAATTTATTTATCAAAAAATGTATATGCTAATTTCAATACCTATTTTAGTTTCACAACTTCTAAATATGATATAGATTGCATATTTCACTTATTTGAAAATTTTCACATATTTCATATCTCCTTTTTTCAAATAAATCTGAAACACATATCTCGGTAATTTCAGTTCCTATTTCAATTTCAATTATTTGAAATATTTTAAGGTATCACATATTTAACTTATTTTGGAATATTTCATATATGTGAAATAAGTTTTCATTGGTTTCATCTATTTTAATAATTTGCCGGATCACTATTTCATTATTATGAATTTGTTTACATATGTGAAATATTTTTTTAAATATTTCACTTCTTTAGATAGATCACTATTTCAGCATATAACTAATTCACTTAGTTTGAAATATTTCACATTGTGAAATAAGTTTGCCACTTCTTTCCTCTGTTTTAATAGTTTACCAGATCATTATTTCACTTATTTTGTAATATTCACTTTTGTGGAATAAGTTATTTCACATAGTTCATTATATCGCTATTCCACATTCAATTTTTTGAATTATTTCATATATTTGAAATAAGTGAAATATTTTTGTCTTATTACATCTATTTCTATTTATGAGTCAAATCTATTTCAGTCTATCACTTATTTCAACTATTTCATTGCTTAGTTTAATTACTTCAATGATTTGTTGTGTCATTAACTTCACATATTCCATAGATTAGTTTCAATGATTTTGGGATAGTTGACTAACTTCACATATTTTATGAACTTACTTATTTCAAAGAATTTCATTTCTTGATCTATTTTAATAATTGAAACATGTCTTCAATTTCATTTGAGATAATGCAGTGTATATGGAACTCATTTCAAATATTACTGAAACATAAAATTAAAACTATTTTAAATGTATCCAAGATTGATCTTATTATGAAGATTTTTTGGGTAAGAATTCAAATATAAAAAAGGTTCAAAATCAAACTTTTGGTCTAAAAGATATCAATCCATCAAAGATATCCAAGGGTTGGGTTTTGATTAGGGAGAAAAGAGAGTGATTCTACATGCAACTCTCTCTCTCTCTCTCTCTCTCTCTCTCTCTCACACACACACACACACACACACACACACACATTGGCTGACAAAGGAAGTGGTATGTGCATGCAACTGTACCTTTGTGGCGCCTAGCTGTACTATTCTACCCAAAAAAAAGTATACATGTGAGGACAAAAGTGTTCTTCTAATCCTGAGCTCAGATGCTCCTGCTATGAATAGTAAAATCATAGAAAATAGAAAAACAATTCAAAAGGTCCTGATTTTTTTTTACAATTTTTTTAGGTTTCTACATGCGTTAATTTTTTGTGTGATGAAATTACATTTGTGGAGGTCTAGGAAAAAATAAAAATAAAAACACTCCAAAATGCTTTCAAAAATAGTCTTATTGGAGCATCGGATCTGCTTATTCACCCATGACATTAGGAATGTTTTTTATTCACGACAATTTGCACGTATGTAGAACATTCAATAATGTTTGTGGCCAAAATAATTCTGAATGTTTTAAATTTTAAACTTTTTAATTTATTTTACTGTACATGATGGTGCATTTGAGCTCGAGTGTAGAATTTATGTGTCCAACTCTCTCTGAACGTGGATTTTGTGCTCTCGGGAGCACAGGCTCCGTTTATTTCAGAAAAAAAAAGAAAGTTTCAAAAGTAAAAAAAAAACTGGTGTGTAGATTAGAGCGAGTCATGTATCATCAAGTTTTTGTGATGAAAAAACATTACGTTTGTTGTCTAGATAAAAAACAATTATAGCATTTTCCAGGTTTCAAAGAAGTGTTTGTTTGTTAATTTTCCGCAGCGAGCAGATGAACAGTGATTTTCAAGAAATTTGAATGGAAACGAACTTGAGTCATTTGCATGTGAGATTCTATTGGGATCATTTGGATTAGTGTTTCTATTAAAAATGTAGTGCATGTTCCTTGAGCGCAGTCAGGAGTCGAAAGGTTTGTGCATAAAGAAAGCTTTGAGTTTCACAACGATTGCAGATTATTACTTTGCTCGCTGGTAAAATAAACAGTGTAAGTACAGTAGACCAGCTATATGCACTCATGATAGATGAAATTAACCCCCCAAACAAAACTCAGTATGTTCCATTGGGGCACATCTCAGTCAGGAGAATATCTTGTGCACCAACCCTTGTGGTGCCAGTCATCCAAAATACACTCTATAAGTGTCTGAAAAATACACTCTATAAATTTCGCACATACAAGAAACATATATCTACTAGTTCATAAAATTTCAGATTCAAATTAGAACTAAAAATATAGAAACAAAAAGTCAAATCATGTTATGAATAGTACCCATTTCAGATTGGGTCATGAATTTGGCCCATTAACACAATCAATGTCATATTTTTTTTTATAATGTTTCTCAAGCTGAGACGTGGTTAATATATGTTATGTGTACACACTAAACTATTTTGAGATTTTTCTAAAACTTGCAGTGTGACATTTGAGAGTCCGGTGCACCGGTAGCACCACAAGGCTGGGTGCACCACATACCTGCCCCATCTCAGTCGCCTACGTTTTCTCTTTTGCCTCTAGTATGCATGTGTCGCCAACAAGGGTTGTTGCTATAGAGATGCTCACACGAGCGACTATGTGTCAATCCAGGGCAAAGAAAACACCATGCATCGGCTGAACCACTTTCAAGGTTGAAGACTGACAAAATGTGTTTGGTTCTTGCATATTAGGAGGTCAAGGCATCGAAGTTGGTGGACCGAAATTTGTGCCCAACAGGAACTTGAAACAAGAGAAAATGTTTTTTTTTTCTAATTTAATTTCGCTATAGCAAGGTAGAATTACCTCTACCTGGGATGGGCACCTGTTCATGATTCGATTCACCAACTTAAACTACACCTTCAGGGAGGGTTCTGTTCTTCCTAGAGTTGAACATTCCGGTGTCTCGGGCAAATTCAAAAACTCATAATGACTACATTTTTAAAGCCACTGAGCCTAGCATGTATACCCACTGAAAGAAATTCAGAGAGGAGCTGAAATGGATCCTCCACCGCGCTCATAGAATGGCCTACTAATCTTTAGACAATTCAGTGTCCACCGCGCTCATAGAATGGCCTACTAATCATTAGACAACTCAGTGCAGGCATTCAGATAGTTCGGTTGTACTTGTACCAGGGAAAAGTAAATGTAAAGGCAAGGATATGGACCGGGTAAGGATCCACCGTTCGTGTCTTCCCGGAGATTGGTGCAGCCAATTCGGGTATAAACCTGTAAATCCTTTTCCAAAAACAATACACCCTATAGTATACATCCTGACATATACCAGAGTAGTCCTCATATGGGAGGTTGTTCATCCTGATACCTTTTTGATAGTGGCAAATTAACCCTGTAGTAAATCGAAGTCCGGAGTAAATTAACTACTGCAAATAGCTGCTACTGTACTCATGAGCCTTTTTCTTTTCTTTTGGTAGTCAGGTAGTTCATCCTGATACCAGCTGTTCTAACAAAGGTTGAAGGAACTTCAGGAAGTACTGCCACCAACCTATCATCTAACTTGGAACTTCTAGAACCAAGAAAGATGATATATAACCACTGAAAAGCATAAACTATGGTAGTGACAAAAATAAACTATTGCTGCAAAAAGATCGTACTACTATTTAAAGGCACAAAATCTGCATGTGAAGTGCAAATCAGGTAAATATGTACTTCAACAAGAAGCTAGCATAAACAAACAGGCATCTAGCACACTAACATACACAGACAACAAGTCATAAGCTGAACCTCATCTAAGGTTGAAGGTCCAGTTTGATTGGTAGTTGGAACAAGCAAGCAAAAGCAGCAACTACCCACTCTGACAAACATGCGTATTCTGAGTAGATGCAGACAGCAACATCAGAGAGTCGACGATTTGGGAGCGCAGAATGACACATCAAGACATAAATGCTCTCAGCAATCAGCATGACACTTGTGTGGTTGACGGGGAGTGTAGCACTGCCCCTGCGTCAGAAACTGAAGCAATTAATTGATCCGAAGAATGGCTTCGAGTACATCCATGATCACAATGACACTGCACACGCATATCCATATCAATGTAATTCCTCATGGGATGACAATGAAATAAACTTACATATGTATGCTCCTACTGTTGTGGAATATTTACCTGGGACTTCAAAATTTACAGCCTCCTATTTGCTAAAGCTGATTTCTTCTGTACTAAATTGTCAAACTAACTGGTGTACATATACTTTATCCTCCGTTGCAGAAGAGGCGTATGGCCTAGGACCAGAGGATCGGGCAGAGTACAATCGTCGATGGCTCTGAAGATGGTCAATTCCTTGTTTTCTAAGAGCATTTGGATTGATGCCTGCCTTGTGAGCAGCAATAACTCCAATTGCTTCCCAGTAGTTCTGGACATTCAGCTGGGGAGAAAAAAAAATGGTGTCTAAGGATCTCTAGAATACAAGATCATGTGGTGTATCAGAAGGAAAACTTGAAGGATAATTATCAAGATATGTTACATACCGCTTCAATACTGAATTTATCAGGGGTGTCATCGAGCACCGTCTCATTTTCCTGAACGGTAATGATTAAGGGCTGCAGAATTACAAGAAAAGTTATCTAGTTTAGCTGTCCTGATAAACACAGAGGGTTACACTTGGGATTCTATCATTAGCTTCACTCATCATGTTGGCATACAATGATGAACTAATCCAAGCACCACTGCATATGCAATTTAAGTGGCAAGATACATCAATATGTAGGAGATATGCCCACGAGGCAATAACAAATGTTATTATTTATCTCCATGTTCATAATTATGTTTATGTTCCATGCTATAACTGCTATGGTTCTTGAGTCTGCAATAACCACGTGTAGGGGAACGCAGCAGAAACAAAAAAATTCCGACCTACGCACCAGCCCAGGATCACTATGGAGACTGCATACAATGTTTGATCTGTTTCGTTACCGACTCGTAGCGCAGCGGAAGTAGAGTCGATGACGATCGGCGGTGCAGATCCCCGCAGCTAGGATTTACAACCTCTCAACCGCGAGGATGTACTCCCACATCTGCTCCTCGGACAGCCCTCCGGGAGGCGGTCGGACAGTCCCTCGGACGGTGTCGCGGACAGCCCTTCGGGAGGACCTTCGAAACTCGAACGGTCACTCGGACAGCCCTTCGGGAGGACCCTCGAAACTAAGACGATCACTTGGACAGCCCTTCGGGAGGCACTCTCGAACTAAGACCGAAACTAGGATCTCTCTACAGAGTTGCACACATACGGTGTCATCTATCCGGCAGGGCTTCGCCGTCCAAAACTAGTTCCCACCGGAACACAGATAGCCTTTCGGCTCTACGAAACTATTTCGCTGGGAGGGAGAGAGAAGCCAGACAAGTCTATGGCATGTGTATGAGAGCAAGCATGATCTGATTTTGGAGAGCTCTCTCCACCTCTATTTATAGGAGGAGCAAGGGGTAGAGGAAAGACCAAAAGGACCTTCCTAGGATCTTTCCACCACATGCCACATAAGGGTGTGTAGAACATATCCACCATGAGGTGGAAGGACACCTCAAGGAGGGCCCCCCCATGCCATGGCCGAAATTGTGCAGCCCCCTTGGGGGGCTCCACCTCCCTTTCACACACCAAAAGTGGTTTTCTTCTAGAAGAAAAACCCCATTTGCAAATCAGCCCAAAAAGTGCTTTTCACTATTCACGAAGACATTTTTCTGCGTCCGTTAAAACCCAAATTATTTCTGTGTGCCTAGAATAATTCTAGCACCCACCAAAACAATTTCGAACGCATTCCGAAACAATTTCGGAACAATGTTTCTTCAACGAAAAGCAACCAAAGTGGTTCCGGCTGCTCCGGAACATTTCCGGTTTTTGTCCCGGAAAATTTCCAGAACACTTCTGGCATCCTCCAAGAATTTTCAGGCGTGTGCCAGAACCAATTTGACTTAATGGAATACCCTGAAACAACTTTTCAGTTTCACCGGAACTATTCCGGTGTTCTCTCCGGAACGTTTCCGTTTCGTCCGAAACTTTTTCGGTGATTTTCTCTCAGACTCCCTGTCTAGTATTCAGCAGATAGATGACCCTTAAGCGTGTGACCCTATAGGTTCGGTGAAGTATAGACATGACCGGAACTCTTTCCGATTAATGATCAACATCGGAGCCGTGGACACCCATATTGACCCCTATACCCACACGAATGAATATTCGAGTGAACCTCCAGTTGCCGTGTGCTATTCCTGTTGCTTCGCGATATGTTACAAATACCCGAGGTGAGACATGTTGGCATCCCCGTGGATCAACAATTTGTCCACTATGCCAGTTACCTCGTTACCGGTATTGTTCTCTTTTCTCGTTCCCGTGTTCCGGCATCCCCGTGATCAAATCACAAAGTGTCTGGCCAGACGATGATGCATACCGTAACACCGAGAGGGCCCAGAGATATCTCTCCATCGTCGGAGGAGCAAATCCCAATCTTGAGCTATCGAGTTACTTGACATACTTTTCCATGAACCCGTAAGCCGCCGTAATAGCCACCCATTTACAGATGACGTTTAACAAACCCCAAAGTTCATGAAGCAAGCATGAAGAATCTCGATACTCTCATGGTCTAAGGAATCATGCAAACGTTAACCATCTCTGTGTTATTAACCATTAACTTGTGACGAATGTATCTCATAGCATAACATCAATTCGGGTCGATTCAACACAAATGTTCTTCTAACATTGTGCTCACAAAATTGCCGGCATAGCCATGCCCATGATCAGGAAAACAGGATCATCATGCAATACTTGAGCCAGTCTTAGAGGCCAGACTAGGAATACATTTTACCGTTTATTATTCCACACGTGGATATGAGTCTTCCTTCGAGCCTCGTGTATTTGTAACATATCGCGAAGCAATAGGAATAGCACACGGCAACTGGAGGTTCACTTGAATATTCATTCGTGTGGGTATAGGGGTCAATATGGGTGTCCACGGCTCCGATGTTGATCATTGATCGGAAAGAGTTCCGGTCATGTCTATACTTCACCGAACCTATAGGGTCACGCGCTTAAGGGTCATCTGTCTGCTGAATACTAGACAGGGAGTCTGAGAGAAAGTCACCGGAAAAGTTTCGGAGACAGCGGAAAAGTTCAGGAGAGAGAGCACCGGAATAGTTCGGTAAAACCGAAAAGTTGTTTTGGAGTATACCATTAAGTCAAAATGGTTTCGGCACACGCCTGGAAATTCTTGGAGGGTGCCCGAATTGGTCTGGGAACTTCTGGGATTTTTCGGAGAGCCGAAAGGCTGTCTGTGTTCGGAGAGCGAAGCAATTGGAGGGTCCTCCCGAAGGGCTGTCCGAGTTGCTGTCCGAGTTTCCCGCCCGAAGGGCTGTCCGAGGATCCGTCCGGTGGGACTATCCAAAGGACTGTCCAGAGGCCTCCCGAAGGGCTGTCTGAGGATCCGTCCGGTGGGACTATCCAAGGGACTGTCCAGAGGCCTCCCGAAGGGCTGTCCGAGGATCCGTCCGGTGGGACTATCCGAGGGACTGTCGCAAGGCCTCCCGAAGGGCTGCCCGGAGATCCGTCCGGTGAGCTGACGAGGGAGTACATCCTCGCGGTTGGGAGGTTGTAAAATCCTAGCTGCGGGGATCTGCACCGCCGATCGTCATCGACTCTACTTCCGCTGCGCTACGAGTCGGTAACGAAAAGATCAAACCTTGTATGCAGTCTCCATAGTGGTCCTTGGCTGGTGCGTAGGTCGGAAATTTTTTGTTTTCTGCTGCGTTCCCCTACACAATATGCACAGGAGAAGTGTACCTTGTTCTTTCTTGCAGTTCGAGAAAAGGCAAGAGCACCGTCACCTCCACAGGCATCTCTTGGAAGAATCACACTATCAACATCACTAGCCACTATGCAACCACTGTCCAAGGTTCCCTGCCTCCTCGTCACATACTGAGGAGCAGTGCTTAAACCAGCGAGCACACATGGTAGAAAGGTATAACCAATCTGTTAGAAAAAAGATCAAAAAGGGTGAAGGGAGACGGGAGATGAAATTTATAAGCACTATGTAGTATGTACTCCTTAGTTTGACATTGGGCATATCACTTGTAATTATTCAACTCAATGATGCACAAGATTTTTAGAATAAGAGCATAAATACCTCTTCAGCAGCAGATCGTGGGGACACTGATGGGCTGAGTGGTGGGGGCAACACCGTAGGAGCGTGAGCAGCAGGAATTTTGAATTCTTTCACAATTAGGTGACTGATGATTGCTTCAACTCCGGCTAACAGATCAACTCCCTGCATTGATATTGAGATATCAACAACATACAAGCTGAGAGGTATATTAAATTCTTGCTAGGATATCAGATATATTTCTCCACAACTGATAAGCCTTTCAACGAAATAAGGGGCAACAATTTTCACATTTATTGAGAAGAGAGGTGCTAACATGTATTCCTGACTTTACATGGGCGCCGAAGAATGCATGTTGTTACAATTTGCAAGAGATACGTTAGATGATGCAAACTATAAGTTCGCATGTCAGAGTAACTCTCCAAACAAGCATATCAAAAGGATAAGGGAGCTCCAAGAATGCTTCTTGCAAATATCAGCTACAACAAGGGCAGAAACTATCATACAAAAATTAGAAAACAAGTACTTGAGCAGATAAGAATTACCTTTCCTTCCCTATAGCAATCTGAATCTTCAGGATCATCGTCTGGGAAGCGCGCAATAACTGCCACATCATTCACGCCAGCATGGTTCACTAATGCGTCGACCGCTCTTAACAGGGAGTCGGAGTTCCCAACACTCCCAGTTGATTTACCACACTTCGGATCGAACCACGTCTCGATCTACACCGCACATGAGTAGTTCATAAGGTGACACTGAAGTTTAGTAGATTACCAATGAATTGATTCATCTTTTCAACCACTACTTTTTGAATAGAATGCGCACCTCCAAAGGAGCATCTGTGACAGTGTACCCTACAACAGGGAGGCCGAGCGAAGCCCTCGCAGCATCCGCGACCTGCAAGTGGCGGAGCCGGAGCTCTTCCTCGATCCCGGAGTCCAGCACCAAGCCTACCTAGGTTAAATCAGTTACAACACATCAACGTGTGAAGAAATGAAATTCTGAAAATTCCTAGTGATCTCCTACAGGGCCACTGCATCTATGAGTATTCAGTAGTAGTTCGGTACCACCCACTGACCTTGTTCTGGTGGACTGGCTGAAGAGCCCAGGCGCCTTCGGCGAACCTGTCGAGGGCGTATCCCTCGACGTAAAGCGTATTGGGCATCGGCCAGTATAGCATCGCGGCGTTGAGCACCTAGGGTGGGGAGTGGAAGCAAGCGCTTCAGACTTTGAGCAGTGAGGAGCAATGGCAGAGTGTGCGAAGGGCCTGAACTTACATTGGGGTGGGAGATGACGCAGTCGGAGACGGCGGCGAGGGGGCGCGCCATGGGGAGAGCATCGCCGGCGAAGCCCCCGACGGCGGCGCCGACCTCCGTGGGGACCACCAGGACGGATGTGTAGGGTCTCTTGAAGCACGGGGACCGCGCTTCGGCGGAGGGGGAGACGGAAGACGCCCGGGCACGAGCGCGCCGGCGCGGCGGAGGGTGGCCGGCGGGGAGGAACGGTCGCGCGAGATGGAGCGCCATTGTTTACCACAGCGAGTGAACGAGAGCGGGGAATTTGCAGGGGATAAGGTTGGACCGAACCTGGGCCACTTGTTCGGCCTAGGAGTCGGCCTGTCAGTCTCACCTGGACCTTTTTTGAATCTCACCTTGACCTCATTCACCGCTACGCCCGTCTTCCATGTAAATTTGCACTCATCTCTTAGCGCTAAGATGTACTTTGTGTACTGAGAAAAAAGTAGACGTGTCTTAAAAAAACCGATAAAAACCGACAAAGAAACAAAAAGAAAATAATGTAGATAGAAAGAAGACCAGTGAAAAATAAAGAAAATCAAAGTATAACGAAGAAAAAGAGAAACCTGAAGAAAACCACTGAACAAAATAAAAACCAAAGAAAAAGAAAAAACCCAAAGGAAGACGAAGCAGAAAGAACCTACAACAACACAAGCGGCAGCGAGCGACCTACGGTAATGGGCCGGCCCGATAGTAGCCCGCAGCACGGGCGAGACATAGCTCTCGTGTCTCTGATGTGAATTGGGATCCGATCTTTCGATAAGAGAGAGAGAACTATGATTTTTGGGAGGATTTGTCCCTCACGATCCGGCTACAAACCGTACATGGTGTTATTGACCGAGCCAATGGCACGATCGACCTATCCCCGAAGGATTTTTCCTGCAAGCAAATCGAAGAACATGCAAGAAAATAATAGCCAAACAATCTGAAATTGCGAATATGTTAGTTGGAATAAAATCTCAGGAGACAAAATAGTTGGGGTTCCGATAGGATGTCTTGACGGTCGCATGTGCCGCTACAAGCGAAGACAAATAAAAGTAACAATAGCTAAACTTCTGTAAACAAAACCCGAGTCTAACCCTAATAATCCCTAGCTATTTATTAGACACGGCCGCCACCTTTGACTGTCGGTGCAACGGGTTATCCGCACGTTGGCCTAATTTTTTGAACACAGTACAGATGCAAGCGCTCATATACACACATACACTCACCCATATGAACGTACACACGCACACCCTACCCCTATGAGCACCTCCGAGAGACTGAGCCGGCATATCATTTTGAGATTTTACGAAGTCACCGTAGGCACCTGGTAGTCGACCGAAACGTATCCTCCCACTGATAAATGCGAGCATCAGGTCCTGAACCCTGATGAGCTAGGGATACCACTGTCCACCTAACCATCTAACCACATATTGGTTCACGCACGTTGACCTAATTGAATTGATGACCCAACGTTATACGACGCACCAAAAGACCCAAAGGCCCACGTACGTGCAAAGTCCAAAGCTCCTGGTCGTGCACTTGGACGTTATGGGCCATGTTGCATGCACGATGGATGGATGGATTGGCAAGGCGCATGCAGTGAGTAGTATTCTTCTTGTGACTTGAACATACATGCATCTCCATCTTCAATCTCCAAGTGCCCTCTCTTCTTGACTCTTTGACCCCTTCGTTCCTGAGTATAAGTAAAATGAATAATGAACGTAGCATCATATTCTTGTCAGTTAAATCATGCGTACGAAGAAGCAAAAATACCTGGTTATTAATTTGTCATGTAATATTTGTAGACGTTTTTATGATAGCTATGTCCACATCAGTCTCCGGTCGCTCGGTCGCCACCAGGTGATCATGATGGCGGATCCTATTTCTCGTGTAAGTAGGCGGATAGCCACCAAACGGATACCCCCTCTCCATGTCCTTTTTTTCTGGGCCTGCCCACTTATCCGCTTTGTGTTCGAAGTTGAACCCTGGTAGAATTTTTTGGTAGACTCCACTTCTAGTTTTGGGAAGGTTGTAACCGGTTTTCTTTTATTCTTTGTGTTTTTTTCGGGTTTTTCTAGGTTTTTCATTTTCGGTTTTTCTTCTTTCCCTTTTCCTTTTTTTTCAATTTTGCTTTTTGCAATACGGGAACAATTTTCAAATACGTGAGCAATTTTTGAAATTTGGAACATTTTTTAAAATTTGCAAAAATATTTTGAAATCCAGGAAGATTTTTAAAAATGCAAACAATATTTTAACATCAGGGACATTTATCAAAATTATGATTTTTTTTTTAATTCGTTTTTTTTAAATCCGGGGTCATTTTTAAAATTCTTGAATATTTTATGAAATTTATAATAATTTTCAAATTTGTGACATTTTTTGAAATTTTGAACATTTTTTTGCAAATTCATGAACATTTTTCAAATTGAGAAAAATTTGTTAAATTCATGAACATTTTTCGAATTTTCTACTTTTTTTTTTAAACTTAGAGCTTTTTGTGAAATCCCGAACATTTCTTAAAGAAGCAAGGAAAAAACAAAAGAAAAAAAGGCAGGTGAGCCCAGCCCCGCATATGGGCTAGCCAAAGCTAGCGCGAGGAAGGGGGCCTATGTGTTTCCTCTCTATTTCGCACGTACATTGGGGAATAGGATGTCCCGATCATCATCGGCAGCCAGAGCCGTGTTTCCCACGGTTGGCACCACGGCAAGCACTAAGAAGAAGACTTGAAAGTAAAGAAAAATAACAAAAATATATATTAACATCAAGTTGATTAAATACCTCCAGTCATGCGATGGTCCGGAGGCGGTAACAAGCTTTGCTCACGACATAACGTCGAGGGATGCAGGAGGAAGAAGACTTTGACGCCTCAAAGACTTGAATGTATTTTTCAATTTTTATAAGAGCATGGTTGATAGTATAGCCAACCTAATAGCACACTTGTACAATAGTTAAGTCATAGTTTGTTATGTCATTCATATGTGGCCCATTTTTTTCTTCTTAAAAAGTGTGTTGGAGCACGTGCTACATCCAGCTGTAATTCTACAGCCCGCTTCTCTTTTCTCTCCTTCAACTAGGCAAAAATTTGATATGACATCTCTTATAGTCCGTCTATGTCGGACGTGGAGCATGTGAGCTCGGGCTCACATGCACCCGTTGCTACAGTGCACACAAAAAAAATATTTAAAAAGTTCAAAAAAATCTGAAATTTTTTGTCAAGAAACTTTGATGTTTTTTCTACATGCGTGCCAATTTTCGTGATGAAATGACATTTGTGGAGGTCCCGGCAAAAAAAACAAAATCATGCTCCAGAAAAACTGTTTTTGGAAGCATTTTGGAGCATCGATTTTGTTTTTTTTGCCGAGACCTGCATGAATGTCATTTTGTCCCGAAATTTTGCACGCATGTGAAAAAGACATCAATGTTTGTTGTCAAAAAATTTCAGATTTTTTTGAACTTTTTAAATATATTTTTCGTATGTACTGTAGCAAAGGGAGCATGTGAGCTCGTCCTCACATTAGCACTTTCGGTCTATGTCATCCTATTATACTTGCTCTAAGGCTATTATTGTAACAACTTGTGCTATTTTTTTAGCGAAAACAACTTGTGCTATTAAGAGAATGGTTAATAGTATATGCAACAACCGATTTTATAAAATTGCCACGTCACATAAAGTCAATCTAATAGCCCATTGGTACAATAGTTAGACATACTAATATGTTATGTTATTAATATGTGGACTACCTTTTTCTCTCACAAAGTCTGTTAGAGCATGTGCTACACCCGACTGTAATTCTACAACCGCTTCTATTCTCTCTCCTCTTCTCTCTTCTCCAACTAGGCAAAAATCTGATGTGGCATCTCTTATAGCTCGTCTATGTCACCCTATTGTACTTGCTCTTAATATATAACCTTTTGCCTTTCCGAGAAAATAATACCTCCAGCCATTATAGAATAACAAACCGCAAATTAATATCAAGCTGATTAAATACCTCCAGGATGCAACTGCTATGATTGGGCTTCTTCAGGATTTTAAGATTTCCAAAATCCACCATCGTGCTAATGTGGTGCCACATGAGATTGCAAAATTTAGTTCTGAAAATAGATCGGATGGTGTCCTTTTTTTTTGTGGGGGTAAAGGGAGTTTTATTGCAAATTCATAGAGTTACAGTATAGAGGCCACAAATCCTCAATACACGGTGGAACCGAGCCCAACCACACGGCGGGAGCTTGCTCGGATTGGCTATAATTGGCCAACCGATCGGCAACTCTATTTTGAGTACGACTAATTTTCTGAGGAAAAAACTCCCTACTACCAAATAAGTCCTTGATCTCTAGGACTAACTGGCCATACGCCGAACGAAGCAACGCATCATTTGACAAACTGGATAGAGCTTCAGAAGAATCTGACTGCACTACCACCGGAAGGTTAGAATGTTGGATCGCCAGCGCCATGCCTTGCATGATCGCATGCAGTTCCGCTTCCAAGGATTCCTTGAATGGTGTCCTTCTTAATTTTGTTCCACCCTGCATGAAATATGCTGTAATGAATGGTTGTAATAACTTTTCATTTTAATTAATATAGGCTGTGGTGTTTTTTTTAAACTCCAGCCAGTATCCCGGAGAAAAAAATTACACCCCGGCTAGTGTCATTGGTTCTTCTGGTAATTTCTTTGCAAGTTCTATACAGCGTTAGTCCCCGACCATATTTCCGTATACACATTGTTGTGTAATTTCCCACGGTTGTTTCATCAGTATACATAGCTTTTTTTTTATTGCAAAAGATCAAGTACATAGCTTTGTGCTGAACGAAGAAGCATATAAACAAGGGGAGATGCCATGCATGCACAAGGCTAGTGAAGAATATGCCGCATGCACCTTGCACCATCGATCAATCATTAGCTCACGATCCAGAACTCTACAAGGAAAACTAATGCTTGCAAACCCTATATATGGCGCGAGTCCTCTACGACAGTACAGGCAATATGGCTTCATCAGCAATTCTCTCCGTGCACTTCTGCCTCCTCCTGCTTGTTCTTCTTGCTCCAAGTCTCGGCGGCTCTTCACTCCCTTCATCCCATGTCCGGCGTGGGCGCGCTCGGCGCGTCCGCGTCCGCCGTGTCCGTGGTGTGCGCCAGGCCAAGCGCGGCGACCCGGCCGCGGTTCACGTGCAAGATGTGGGCGAACCTGGCGGCGTCGAACGGCGGCAAGACGGACGTCGTCCTGGTGGAGATGCAGATGAGGAGCAGCACCTCGCCGGGCGCCGTGGTCGCCGCCAGCGAGCCGACGTTCCTCTCGGTGCCGCCGGTGTACCTGGTCCCAGGAGCGGACGGGGATGGCATGGAGGTGGCCCTCAACGTGCGCATCGACAAGAGCTCGCCATGGTCGGACTGATGGGAAACCATGCATTCCGATCAGCTCGTGCTCAATATTCCTTCCTGAGATCCAGCTGAATTAAACCATTTAAGATGTAGTATTACTAGTGAACTTTAATGACATTCGGTGAATTGGTGCTAATCCTGTTGAGAAATGCATGGACTTGTGTTGTTTTTTGTCATTCCAAGCCGTTCCATTTGCAATCTGTCATGTATATCTCAATGCCATGATAGAGCTCCTTCTCATGTCAGGAAATACTCTGTGCGTGTACAGTTGGAAGGTCACATCTTTGTTCCGTTTTGAAAGTAACTTGTGCTCCACGTACCCATAAATTTGTTTCTGTTTTGTACGGGGAATGGCTAGGCGTCAGTCAATTGAAAAACGAATTTGGGCCAGTCGATTTTGTTTCAGCCGTTGGATGGAAAATAAACGGTGCAGTTTGCTTCTTCTACCTCCAGACTTCTTCTTCTTCCACCCGCCAAACGTGCCACCGGCCAAACCGCCGGCCACCGCCGCTCGCGGCCGGCGGTGCTCCCGCAACTGCCTCGCCACACTGCCCTCCCCTGAACCGCCCCCCACCGCCGGTCTTGCCGCCGCCCCCGGCCATCCCTCTAGCCCCGCCCGCGTACATTTTTTTTTCTCCGGCGAAGCCCCACCACCGCCCCCACCCTGAACCCTAAGATAGATAATGGGATGATGACGGCGAGCCCCTTCCTTCTCTCCGGCGAGGCCCTTCCTTCTCCTTCCTTCATTCAAAATCGACTGACCCCCGAATTCGAAATTCAGCTGACTGACATCTAGCTAAAGTGTTTTCTATGAGCATGCAAATTTAATGGGAGGGAGTATTTGTTAACAGCTCTTTTTTTAAAAAAAAGTGAAAACACTCACCCTCTACATTCTCGAGCTCAAACAATCATAAATTCATAATTTTATTAAAGTAGAATGTGAGGCACCGAGACGGAAGCATCTACCTACACACGAAAATAGAAGTGAAACACGTCATTAGGGCATCTCCAACGGCAGCCCGCAAAAAACCTCCCGCATCCGTCCGCGGACAGGGGGGACCAGTCTACGGACACGGATGTGGGAGGCAGCCATCCAACGCTAGCCGCATATATTTTCACAACAACTCAAACCAACCGGACGAAATTCGTGCAAACAAGTGCGGATTTCATGCGAACTAGATCGGATTTCATACAAACATGACGGATTTCGTACAAACCGGACGCAAACGGTTACATTTTGGAAATATTTTGACTAAAGTTAAAACTATGTGCACGTATGGTCGCGCGGATCTCCACTCCCATGACACGGATACACTACACTAGTCTATGGCCGGCCGCAGCGGATCCCTTCGTCACCGGACTGCCGGGAGTCCCGGAGGCATTCTTCCCCGTATCTTCCCTATGTCCGGCTGCACCGCTCATCGGAGTGTGGCGAAGAGGGTGCTTCAGCCGGAGGGGAAGGGTGCTTCCGTGGACGCCCAGGCCAGGGTGGTCTAAGATAAAGAAGAAACCGGGCACGTCACCAGCTGTACAAGCTGGCGACGCGCCGGCGGTGGCCTTCCTGGGACCCAAGCGGCGGCGGCCTCCCGTGTTCTACTTTCCCTCGAAGTTGCCAGCGGACGTGGACGCGGATGCGCTGGCCACCGACTCGTCTATCTCCTCCGCGCACCCGCCTTCTTTCTTTGTCTGCATAGCGCGGCTACGCGCGCGTCGACGGCGGATGGCGCGGTCGCAGGCACTGGAGGGGCGGTACGACGCGGCGTCGTCCATGCCCGTGCCGCCGTGCTCCCCTCCGTGCCGGCCTGGAGCAACTCGCCACTCCTCCACGAGCTGGCTTGGAGCGGCGAGTTGCTGAACCATGCGCCGGATTGGGGCGGCAACTTGCTCGGCGAGAGCAGCGAGCTGCCTCGCTCGTATCCGCGGGGCTCGGCGGGCCACCATGTCGGCTTTTATGCCGGAGAACTCCTCTTCCTGCCCGTCGGATGCCATGGAAATGGTGGAGAAAATGGTGAAGGAGGAGATGGCGGGAGCGGCAGAGGGGTGTGATTCTTGCCCGGTGCATGCCATCGTTTAAATATAGGGCGGACGGGAGGAGCTTGGCCGGCGTGGCGTTTAATGCCGGCCCGCTCCTGAACGGACGTGTGGCCCGAGTAGGTTTCTTGGCTTCCACGCGGGGGTTAATGGAGGTGTATGAATGCGGCGAGAAGGCGTGTTCAGCCGGGCGTGCAGCGGGCGGCGCCCTGGGCCGGCGCGCCGCTTCAATGGCGGAGGCAGTGAGAGGTCGCGTCCGTCCTGAGCCGTCTTCAATGCGGAGTGGCGCGCTCTACAGCGGCATGAATGCGGGTAGGTGGCACCGGGCGGGAGCGCGTGTGGGAGGGGGGAGGGTTTTTTTTGTGGGTCAGGGCAGTCAGAAGCGGGCTTGGGAGTGGTCCGGACTCCCGCAAACCTCCCCCACTTTTGTCTTCGGTTTGCAGGAGAAATCGCGTCCGGACCGCTCCGCGGACCGATACAGGTCGGCGTTGGATGGCTTCCGCGGTCCGAACAGCGCGGTCCGGACGGTTGCGGGAGGTTTGTGGGTCCGCCTTGAAGATGCCCTTAGTCAATTAACTCAAATTGATTGTAGGCTTTAGGACAACAACTCGAGAATTGATGGATTTAGGCCATCAACTCCTTCGTTTGATAAAATAAGGCGAAAACCGATTCGAAAAGGAAAAAAAATCGTCACGTGACTCCCCACGTCAGCCTACCTTTGACCACTTGCAAATTGACTAATTTTTACAGGGGACTTTTGTAACACTGCCAACCTAACGTGATATAGGAAAAATAATGTCACACGTTGCGTGGGACTTGGACCCGCGACCTAAGAGCATATACAGCCAGACCCCTCAAACCCTACCAACTTTCCTCAAACGCCCGGTCAAAAATCGTCACCCAACGGACCCAACGTCCGGGTTGTCTGGCACCCTCAAAGCCAGCCCATATCAGGGACAAATTTGAGACTGATCGGATGCGTCCGCCACGTCTGACCGGCCCACCCCGACCCCATAAATATCTCATTCCTATCAGCATCCTGAACCAAACCCTAGCCATTCGCCACTCCACTCCACTCGAGTCTGTTCCGCTCTAGCCCTCCAGCTTCTCTCCATTGATCTCCAGCCTTCGTCGGCTTGGCGGACAGCGGATTCGAGTTTGGAAACTCTGAATCTGTCGACTGGGGAGGAGTTAGCCGTCCGATTGGTTCGCCACCGGCCCCGGCAGGATATCCGAGCTCCGCCGTCGGAGTCGCTCCGGCAGAACGTAAGTGGGGCTTGGATCCGACGGCAGTGGCGGCGGCTCGTCACGCGTGATTGCGATGGATCCACGGGTGGCGAGTGGTTGCTGGAGGTACAACCGCGCCCCTGAGAACAGCCCCGACATGTCCACGCAACCCCGGCGGTGGGCCCCCGTCCCCATGATGTCCGGCTTCGAGTTGCAGGTGAACGGCGCCAATGCGGCTGGGCATGGATGCACTGGATGCCCTCGCTGCCAAGGTCGAGGCCCGAACATCGGCGCCCACTGCCATGTCGGTGACAACCAGAAGAAGGGCGGCGTGCTGCCTGTAAGGATATTGGGTGCCGCCGTCGAATTGGGAGGATAGTGGGGGGTACAATGGACAGTCGAGTTGGGATGTTTGTGTTTATGCGAAGGATTTATGTGTGGTGGCGGCTAGGATCAGCGGAAAACACAGGGTACATATTTTGTGGAAGGAGTAACTCATATTGAACATCCTATGGCGTGGTCGTTTTCCTCTAGCAACCGCGGGAACTACAAGTCCCATGCATGATGCCGCCGTTGCGTGCATGTACCGCCGAGCCGGGCCGGACTGGACAGACCGTGGTGCCGCCGTCGCAACGATACAAAGAAGCATGTTTCCAAATCACAGGCAGCCACGGGTTCAAATCCAAAAAGAAAAAAGAAGGAAGCCTTGGTTCAGTTCAAAAACCACAATCTTTATCATACTCTCTTCTTATGTGGCGTGGCGTAATGATCCAAGAATCTGGCTGCTGCATTGCCTTGCGCGGGTGAACCAGTCAACCAGAGAGGCTCCTTGTACCTCCTCACCGACTCCATGGCCGTCCGGGATGCTTTCCGCGGGGTCACCGGCGCCTGGCACCTCCAAGTTGATGCTCTGCCTCGCCCTGCTCTTCATGTTGCCCATCAAGAAATGGCTCAAGCTCCTCAAGTGCCACACGGCTATAACTGCAGGCATTCCTCGGCCATTCACTCTGAACCTGTGGCTGCTTGCCACCAACATGATTCATCAAGCAGGAGCTTTGCTTTGGGATGCCACAAGAGACCGGTCTGTGAAATGCTCACTGATCAGTCTGAACTTGAAGCCCCCCACACTGAAAGTGAAAGGGCACCCCGGGAGAAGCATAGGGCGATTAAGAGACAGGATACCGCGCCTGCTGCTGATTTTGGCCTTCTCTGTGTCCACAATGAACCATGCAGCATAGCTGGGAAGATGTGCAATGGTGCAAACAGCAAGGAAGAGACACATCTTGCACCATGTGTTGAGGAACTGAAACAAGGTGATCCTTCAGAAAAGGGAACATGGACAGCCAAAGAAGCTGGTTTTTCACAAGAAGAAGCAATGCAACAAATTGTTGCAGAAAAGGAGCCAATGACAGCAAAGATGTGCGACGGCGAAAGAAGCAGCAATGGCACTGATCTTCCACCACCTTGTGCCGCTGAGTCCACCAAAGAAGGTGATTCTTCAGAAAATGAAGCGATGCAATGCAAAGTTGATGAAAAGGAAAAACGGACAACCAGGGTGTGCAACAGCAATGCAAGCACCCAAGGGACTCATCTTCCACCACCTTGTGCCGCCGAGTTCACCAAAGAAGGTGATTATTCTGAAAAACAAGTAATGCAACACAAAACTGAGGAGAAGGAGCCATTGACAGCAAATGTGTGCAATCGCGAAAGCGGTAACAAAGAGACTGATCTTCCACCACCTTGTGCCGCCGAGTCCACCAAAGAAGGTGATTCTTCTGAAAATGAAGCGATGCGATGCAAAGTTGAGGAAAAAGTGTGCAACAGCGAAAGCAGCAGCAACTGGACTGATCCTTCACCTGGCAACGAGTCCATGAATGAAGGTGATTCTTCAAAAAATGAAGTAATGCAACATGAAGCTGAGGAAACGGAGCCATGGACTGACAGTGTATGCAAAGGGGAAGGAAGTAGCCAATGGAATGATCCAATTGAATGGACGGACGCAAAACAGAGGGCGTGTGAGAGGGTATTGGTGAAAAGAAGGCGGCCGAGGATCGCAGTGCGTAAAATGCCGAACAGTAGGGCAGCCAAGCTGTATGGCTACAGGTAAACAAACCTTGCTAGTACCATTTATTCACTGGATTACTTTGTGTTGCTGCCCTATAGGAAATGAGCATCATGTTGTTCAAATTATTTTGAAAATGCTCGGGATTTTTCCAGTTGACAATGGACCAGAGCTGGTTCAAATTAGGTTTCCCTCGGCAACAGATAGTTTAATTCTTCGGATTGCTTTAAATCCATGAAAGAGATCAAGCAAAAAAAAAGATCAAGCACCCACACCACGTTAAAAAAAGTTAAATCATAGGAAACCTCAGTGAGTACTGCAAACAAGCACAGTGGGTTTTGCTTGATCAGACAGAACATCAAAGATACGAAATGAGCGATGGCCGAGGTACCCGCCTCCTAGGCGCCTAGGAAATTAAAGGAGTACTAGATCAAGCACTGCAAACAACCACAGTGGGTTTTGCTTGATCAGACAGAACATCAAAGATACGAAACGAGCGTCAGGCCTCCGGGTGGTACCCGCCGCCTAGGCCGCCTCCTGGCCGGCAGCTGCTTTGGCCGAGATCCTGGGCGACGGCCCCTGCTCTCGCCATCCTCGGTCCACCGAATTTCTGGAAGATGTTGCCAATTGCAGACAACACAAAGGATGCGGTCGCGAGAAGGACGCAAAGTGTCTTGGATACCTCGCCGATTCCCGGAATAGACCAATTGGCGGCGCTGTGAACCATCTTTGTCAGTCGATTCACCTTGTCCTCCAGTTCCGCGTGCTGAGTCTCCAAGCGCTCCCGTTTCTCTTCCGATGCCTTGACCAGGGCCGTCTCTGCCACAAGAGCTTTTGTTTCCGCGGCGATAGCTCGGGTCTCCGCCGCCTGGCAGTCCACGCCGGTTACCGGGGGTGACCGGGCCCGCCCTCCGGCGCCGGCTGGGACCGCGATGAGGACCAGGAGAACGAGCACAGCGGTGCCCTGCACAGCAACGGCCATTGAACCTGTATTGCACATCAAGAACGAAACAATTACAAACATATAAGCTTTTTCCGCAAGAATGCAGGAAGTGGATTACTCCAGGAAGTGCCATGGATCCAGGAACTCAAGCTAAGAACAAAAAAAAAAGGTAACAAAACCCCAATATCAAGCCCGAATCCCAAATCTTCGTAAGAAAAAAAATTCTTCCAGAACAAGAACTGCTCAGCTCAGATCCAGGAATATACGAGCTAGAACACAAAAAGAAAAAGGAAAGGAGAACCGAGTCTCGCACAGCCAATGGATCAAGTATCGTCTAAGAATCGGCCATGAAGTGTCGGGCACAGAGTATGTTCGATGTCTTCCCTGTAAATCGGCCCCATATTTCACTATAGCTTTTAAAAAATCTATATTTTACTATAGTTGTAAATAAAACTAGCAGGCCATAGCGCGCGCTCAAAGCTCAAGCCCAAAATGCATGACTACACGATCTGATCACTAGCTCCCTCGTTTCCTTAGTACGTTCTGTAGATGTTGTTGGATTAACTGTCTATGGATGTCCGGACGTGATGCGCCTATGTGCAATTATGTCATGTATAATCATACTCATAAAAAATACAATTTAATCGATATGCCCCTCAGTTATATAGCTCGGCCTCTGCTAGTATGTTGGTATGTTGTATTCGTGGTGTAAATATTTTTATATCAGTTGGACCATCCTGACCCGAAATCTTGACTACACCACTGCACTCGAGATGCCCAATTGATCATCTCACAGAAACTTGAAGAGTGCAAAGCTCGTAGATGATGATTGCTTCCTTTCTAAGCACACAAACAACATGTGCCTTCCGGATAGCTTCGTCGACGCATGTGCTACAACTGGAGTTGTTTGTGTCTCTTCGGCACTGTGCTAGGGCATATGTGGCCTCTCCTTACACGATGGTGTCTCTGGCGAACATTCTTGGAGAAGTTGACACCTTCCGAGGCAGTGTCACGAACAAAGACTTGAATGCTTCTTGGTACCTTGATCTTGTGTAGTTCCCACCAGAGCAACTAAAGCTCGAGATCTGGCTTGCAGCGGTACTGACACTCATGAGCAGAGAAGCCAAGGCAACTAACATAAGTGATATCTTCATGCCAGGCAACTTCATCTGAAAATAAAAATAAGAAAGTAAATGTTAGTTCAGTTAATGATGGCAAATATATCTTTTTATAAATATGAAATGAATTGCTTTGTAATTTTCCCAACTAATCAATCAAATATATGAATTATATTCTACCATTTTGGTCGTTTAATCATGCTCTGGGAGGTTTTTATCTTCCCCAATTAGTCCTCCATTCTTAGCACACAATGACTAGTTGGTGACAATAAAAAAAACCTCCTAGAGCATGATTAAACCACCAAAATGGTAGAAAATATTTCGTATATTATGATAAAATAAACTAAAGGATAGATATGATGGTGGTTGAGCTCACATCTGTGCACACTTGCGTTCCCCTTATGCCCTGCCCTAGTTCACTAGCTTTGCCAAAGATCGTGATATGCCTATAAGTAAAACGAATCAAAACACCAAGTTCTAACCACATGCATAGATTTAATTCCAAAGTTGACATATATATTTCAAAAATGAGTCAATACATTTCCTTTTGTACATAATAAGAAAATCAAGTTCTTCTATGGATAGGACCTCTAACAATCATTCATAATAGGAACATTCTGTTTTCCTCGATGTGTGAATAGACTTTGGTTTTATGGCATACATACATGGATTCGAAGGCTATAAAAAAATTGATTTCCTAAAAAAATTGGTTAGTCTTTAGTGTGCTGGTAATTTATCAAATTAGTCGTTGTGTGCTTATCATTTTCCTTGTATGTTGGGAGGTGGCAATTTACTGCATTTTTGTGACATACTAGCAACCATGTGGCGACTAATGTTTCTCATATTTGCCATCAACAGGTGAAGATCTTGCTTGTTTACCTTACCTATTATATCTTATTGTTTTGTATAATTTCAGAATGCTAGGCATTCTATACATCACATAGGCCAATGGTCAATTACATTCGTTATTTAAGTTATAATTAAGCATTCTTTATGTTGTGATTACTTAAACTAAAGAACATAGCATGGTTAAGACCATCTCTGTACACATGTGCGCCCCTTGTGCCCTACCCTGGTCCACAAGCTTTACCAAATATATGTCTACAAACAAAACCATGTTCTCAAAACACTGAACTTTTTACATGTCCATGCTTCATGTAGCAGGAATTCCAGAATCTTGACGCAAGCGGAGGCTCCTCAGCACCACTGCCGGCGCCTGCCCCTGTTTCTGCCGCCGCTACAACCAAGATCCAGACCGCGGTAATAACCAGTGGCAATCTGTTTCCTCTGAATTTTGGCTATACATTCTGTTTCCTCTGAATTATGAACAACACGGTGGTTTGGTTTAGGTGGACAGAGCATATGGGTTGGTTTGATTTTGGTTCTTCGCCATGATTTTATTTTAGGCAACTGAAGCAATTTCAAAATTACCATGATTTTATTTTACTCAAGCACTCATGCAGAGTATCATCAATATGGTACGCATCTCTTGTAACTAAACAAGTCGAATGACCGGGCGTTGCCCTGGAACAATAAACTTAGATACAGAGACATTTATTGGTTCAAACTTGGGGGGAGGGGGCATTGGCCCCCTCAGCTAAATAGCTTGCCCTCTAATAGTATGTTGGTATGTTGTATTCGTGGTGTAAACGTTTTTTATATCAATTAGACCACCCTGACCCAAAATCCTGGCTACGCCACTGCTCGTCCGCCACACTCCGGGAGCCAACCTGCTCCACACACATGCGTTATTCCTTTCGCAGGAGAGGAGCATGTGTTGTGCCACAGAGGGATGGAGGGGCAGCTCATACACCTGATGTGGATGTGCAGGTGTGGTGTGCCACAGAGGGATGGGTTTTCCCACTCTTTCCGAAAAATCTCACACCTGATGTGGATGTGCAGGTGTGGTGTGGACAGGCGAGGCCCGTGCTCGCGTGTGCCCTTTCTTGTTCTTTCACTAAAGAAGGAAGAGGCTCGGCAGAGACACTCTAGCACACTCTCCTTTGTTGGATGGATGGTGGAGGCGCGCCAGTTAATTAATTAATGGCCGAGCGCCAAATATCTCACCGAGACCGCGGCGGCAAACTTTTCGGATGTCGCGGGCGGTAGATCTTTCGGAAGCAATCCATGTCCCTCAGTGTGATTGGTCAGGATTGACTTCCAACGGATTTGATAGTCTCCTTACGTTGATCATGACTTTCCATTCCCGGCGGTGGACACTCCACCTAACATGAATTGCAGTCCCTGCTCACTATAAAATCTGACGAAAAAAATCTGCCCTAATAAGTTTTCTCGTGTATTTATTTAAATCTGATAAAATATCTAGAAAACAAATTCAATATAAATATATAATGTTGAAATGAATTTCTTTTTCAACCACAACAGCTATATTTCTCCGCCCTCGTGAAGGTTACGTTGATCATGACTTTCCAAAACGTCATATATTCTTTAATAGGGTAGTACATGCATATTATGGGCCCCAAAAGAAAACAACATCCAGACGCTTACTAAATGGAAAAAACCTCCGGAGGTACGTTAATCTCTGCCACTTGTCTCTCCCGTCTCTCTCTGGGCTGCCTCCACAGCGTCAAAAGCACCCTCTCCTAGGCGGTCATTATGAATAGGCACTGTAAAGTCGTCAGTAATACTAAGAGCAAAGTTAATAGTTTAGCAACCTTCGACTATATGAAGTTGTCATGTCAACTACATCGAACCTGAAGTTCTACTCATGCGCTAAATCATTAATGTGTGCCTCACTTTTTCTCTCACAAGAGATGTTGGACCTCGTGCTAGAGCCAGTCGTAAATCTACAGCCCGCTTCTCTTCTCTTTTCTCTTTCTTGAACTATGGAAAAAACCTGATGTGACATTTCTTATAACCCGACTACGTCACCCTATTATATTTTCTCTAATACCACTAACTCATAGACAAGGACCCGCCGTCGGTGGTGGGCTCCATTTTTGGCATATCAGTGGTAGACTCAACGGCGGCATTAAAGGCAAAAAGCTCACCTCATTCCTAAAACCCAATGTCCCGATTTTCGCCTCCTCATCTCTCTCTCTCTCTCTCTCCCTCTCTCTCTCTAGAAGCAAATCAACGGTATTGATGTGCCGCCACACTCACCGAACAATTCCATCTCTCTCTCTCTCTCTCTAGAATCAAATCAACGGTATTGATGTGCCACCACACTCACCGAACAATTCTCTCTCTCTCTCCCCCCCCCTCTCTCTCTCTTCCTCCCCCCCTCTCTCTCTCTCTCTCTCTCTCTTCTGTTATTTTCTCTAGAATCAAATCAACGCTATTGCCCTTAGAACAACTTTAGTAGAGTCGCCATATTAGTATTCTCCAAAACACATATGAAACATGTTCCATGATGTTTTGGAGGCTGCGGAGGATGTGCGCCAATATAGAATCGCCATAATGTGGCCTTCATATTTTTTTTCTTGTTTTCTTCTTTCTACACTATACAATAATTTAGATCAAACAGTTCAATAATTGAAAAGTTATTACTACAATCTAGTAATCCAAATATTTCAAATTAAAAAATATCCAATCAAATAAATTGTTCAGGTAAAACTAAATGAATTTGAGAGAAATTTAAACACAGTATTCCCAGCTAGCTGCCAATGATGCTCAAGGACATCCTCCTTCAGCTGATGATGGGAGCCCCAATCTTCAATCTTCCGGCACACCTAAAGAAATGCTTCAATGTTGTTTGTGTGCCTGCAAAGCCTAACGATTGTGCCAATATTTTCTTATCAATAGAGCTTGTCCTATCCCTCTCATCCTCGATGATCATGTTGTGTAGGATCACACAACATGTCATGATATTTTTGAAGACATCCTTGTTTCAGAAATGAGCTTGCCCTCGGACAATTGAATAACTTGCTTGCAACACTCCAAATTGCCTCTCAATGTTCTTCCTCTGAGCTTCTTGCACGTTGGTGAAATGCTTAAGTTTCTGGGTCTCACGATTAGAATTTGTCTTCCCAAAGGAGAGGTCAATCCGGTCCAAGAGGGAGGGAAGTAGGATGTGGTGTTCGGCGTGTGTGTTGTTGCCACATAGTTACCTGAGGAAGAAGACATGTGAGGCGCCGGTTGGGCTGGGCCGAGTAACTAAGCAGTCAATGGGTCAAAACCATCTTTGTCGGCAGAAGCCGGGTTCAGACAAGCCGAAGACCGAGTCCCGGACGGTATGGCGAGTTTAGGGTGTGAAATAGCCAGCTTTGAAGTTGAGGGTTGATTGCTAAATGAAATGGTAATTTCAGAATTATTGGCATGTAAAGTTTCTCATACTCCCTCTGTTACATAATGTAGTTCATACAGATTTATTTTAATAGTCAAGGTTTAACCAAGTTTACACAGAAAACTATTTATGTCTACAATACCAAATATATAAAATATGAAACTACTTCTTATAATGAATCTAATGATATATGCTTGGCATTTCAGATGTAAATGTTTTTCTCTAAAAATTTGATCAAAGTTTGTAAGGTTTGACTTTTTAACAAACACTATATTATGGAACGGAGGGAGTATATAAGTTGTCTGAAAACATAAGTTGTGGTTAGTCGATTTGGCTGAGAACAAGATGGCGAGACGTAGTCTGAGGCAGCGTCTTTGGTGAAGTCGAGGCGGGAACGTCCCAAAGACTGGAGCCAGGCACGATGCGGCTGGCCGGGACGTGGTCGCCGTAGAGAGGAATCGGAGGTTGGCGGAATTGGACGTAGATGAAAAGTGTCCAAATCTTATTCATCGCTGCCCGACAGCTAGAACACCACATACATAGAGCAGCTAGCATCGTACAACAACACACACAGCAGCTAGCACCGTCGATCTGACCATCTCGAACAACAAAAACAGGTATCAGAATCAGAGCATGCACTTGGGCCCGGGACTGCCGTGGTAGGCGTCCCGGCACATGTAGCCGGAAGGGGCCGACTCGTCCGCTCCCTTCGCCGGCTTGCACTTCTTGCAGGTGGGGAAGCACTGCTCGACCACGTCCTTGCAGCCGCACCAGCTCCTCTTGGTGCACACGGGGTGGTCGCAGCAGTCCCACGGCCTCGTCTCCTCCGTCACCACATCTGCAAGATCCGAAGATCAATGAGCTCACGCACTATATAGCCAGTAAGTATAAACCAGAGATTAATTTCAAAGCTCACCGGAGTGGAGGCGAATAATGGCGTCGTCGGCCACGGCGGCACCGACGAGGAGGAGGGCCGCGAGCGAGAGCATCAGCAGAACGAAGGCGGCGCTTCCCTTCATGGCTGGTTGATTGATTGTTACTGCTTCGTGCTCTGTGTGTGTACGTGTGCTTGTGGGTCGTCCGCATATATCGCATTTGCACCGGTATATGTAGCCTCCTTGGACCAATCGGGAGGCGACACAGCGACGAACTGTGCGAGCTAGCTAGGTAGATCTGGATCTGCATTTTTTTTTTACCCGCAAAAAAAAAAAGATCTGGATCTGCATGAAAAAAAAGCTCCTGCTACATCGACAGAGGCACGGGCGCGTGCATCACATGATCCACTGTTTGTTAATTGCACGCATGGGGCACGTGCATGGCTCGATACCTTCAGTTGCCATTTGTTTTACTATATCCATCCAGGATTCCAGGCTAGAGACATGAATGGACGCGTTATCAACGATCGTGGAAGACACAGGAGACAGGTCGAATCAAATGCATGTGTCCACGCACGGCTGCAGCGAGCTTCATCGAGGCACTCTCAATCTCCATGCAATGAGATCAGATGTGATTAGAGTATTGTCATCAACAAGATAAGATGAAGATGTTGCAACTAATCTCTATGAACTAAAAGCAAGCAAAAAAATTATGTAGCGAATTTATTAATTCTAATCTAGATGAAAATTGCTTATGGCTCATCTAAGTTGTGAAACACACGATCTACTCTTCAAAAATTCGTGCAAACTCTTTGATTCGTTCAGATTTGTTTGTGCCATGTTACTGTTTTTTGTTGGGCCGTTTTTCACGTCAGACCGTGTCAGCGTTGCGAGCATGCTGTTGACCAATTTTTTTTCCTTTAGCAAAGAAGTGTAAGTGTGGCATGGCTAAGAATTGAAGGGTCGGCTTTTTATAGGAGGTGTACCCGTCACTCCGATGTCTCAGTTTTGAGCTAGAAGCTTTCGATTGGTTTTTTTTTCTCTCTTTGCTTTTTTGTCAAATATTTTTCAATTTTAAATTTATTTGATTTCATTTTCTGTTTCTGTTTCTTTTTATATTTTCATTTATTTGTTTTAAAACTCATGATTTTTTTATTTTTTGTGCTTTTATATTCCCTGTTTCCTTTTTTTCTTTCGGGTTAATTAATTCATATCTAGATGATTTTTAGCTATGTCATGTCTAAGTTGTTCACCACACGATCAAACATGTAAGTTTCGTGCAAACCTGTTTTGTTCACGTGCAATGTGCCTCGTGTCATGCTTGTCTCTGCGTTGTCGGGCTGGTGTTTCCCGTCACGCAGGTGGCCGTTTGCTCGTTGTGTCCTGTGTTCGCGCCAGTGTGAGTATATGGGTCTATGTTTCACTTGGGTTGTGACTTCATTATTTTAATAGATTTTGCTACATCTCATCCAGATGAGATTTAGCAATGTCTCATCTTCTAAAAAAATAGCAATGTCTCATCTGAGTTTTCAAATCATATGATTTTTGTTGCCGAACTTTTTGTGCAACGCTTTGATCTGTGTCGCATTGTCGTGTTGTCGGCCCATTTCACGGCTTGTGGCCGTTGCTGGCCGGCTATGCGTCGTCACGCGATTGGGGCCGTTTCACAGTTCGCATTCGTTGTTGGCCTGTGTCGGTTTTGACTTTGTGTGGGCTGCAGCTTTTTTACTCCATGCGGGCGCGGTTTAGTTTTATATAGAGTAACACGGCTCACTGCTCTCTCTCTCTCTCTCTCTCTCTCTCTCTCTCTCTCTCTCTCTCTCTCTCTCTCTCTCTCTCTCCTGTTGAGCCGCTGTTTCCGTTTTTATTTTCATTTTCTTTTTTCGTTTCCTTTTTATTTTTATATTTCATTTATTTGTTTTAAATACAAGAACTTTTCTGAATTCAGGATTTTTATTTATTTTTTATATTTCTATTTCATTTTTTTATTTTTGGTTTTTTCTCCTTTATATATTTGCTTTAAATTCATGAACTTTTTTAAAACAGATTTGTTAATTCTTGTCTAGATGAGATTTAACAATGTCTCGGCTAAGTTCCTGACAGCTCAATCTGTTCACTTTAATAGAGATGTATCTAAGGCCTCCATTATAGATATGTATAATGTCTTCCTCTTGACGAGATGAATAACCCATGTTGTTCTTGCTTTCCTGTTTGTTGAATATGAGAAACCATGAACCATGGGAAACAATTTCAAGTTGAGTCTTATTGAGCGAACTGAGCATTGGTCAATTGGTTAGGTTCCATCTGTTGGAATCAGTCGGCGCGGATTCAAGTCCTAGACTTGTTCCGGGTACTCGTTTGTTCTGGATTTATTTTAGGATTTCCGACAATGCCTGGAGAGATTAATGGCCTTAATGCTTGTGGATACGATATGTTGGGAGTCTAAGAACCAATTCTGATATTCTCCTCCTGCATGTTACGAGCAGCAATCGAAAGAGTGTTCAACTAATGGCTAGATTCGTGAAGACGAGGCCACCTCAATGCTCACCCCCCCCCCCCCCCCCCCCTCCTCATTGATCCGAGCATTTTTTAGGCCCCTCAAATCTGATTCATAACTGTAAGCTCTTCTTATATATGTCCGTAGGAGGGGCTTCTCCCTTGACTTGATTGGATTTTTTATTTTCCCCAGAGCTTAGATGAGTACTTGGATTTTGATCCCAGGGCCGGAAAGTGACAGAAAAGCAGGAGGATTTTACCCACTACATGAATATGTAACTTATACGTTGATTGTCCAACTCCGTGAGTAACTATATTAATCAAGGTCGTGAAAAAACACATCCATGTCATATAAGCAATAGTTTATATTGGACAAATGAATGAATATCTACACAAATCAACAAATATAAACGCCTACAGAACAAATTAATGAATATCTACACCAATATATCTATACAAATAACTAATAGTGCTCGTCGGTCTCATCAATTTTGAATAGTAAGTAATGTCCCAAGTCTCTAGAATTCAACACCACCATTCTACCGAAGCCTGGCCTTGCGCTCCTCCGACAACATGTGTGCGAAATTGGCCAACTCCTCCTCGTATGTGCCCCTCTTCAGGCCGGGCTCGTTCTTGCCTGTCTCGACGTTCACCTTGCACACCTGCCTCTTGAGCAGTGCTTGGCCAACACCGACAAGCCAGTTGAGATTCTCCGGCGTGGACACGTCAACGGAGGCCGTATCGCCCTTGAGCTCGTCGTCCTGGATCCGGAGGTAGCGCTTCTCGCAGTGCAACGCCTGGAAAAGCACAGACGCGTGGATGTCGACGAGGTCCGCGCTGGCCTGGCTGAAGCTGTCGATGATGGGTGTGGCGCCCCTGTAGGAGAGCCACCCGAGGAGGCCCCTGAAAGATCGTGGATGTCGCCTAGAGGGGGGTGAATAGGCGTTTTAAAATAATTACGGTTTACGCTTGAGCAAATGCGGAACAAAACTAGCGTTTAATTGTCAAGCACAAAACCTAAAACAACTAGGCTCACCTATGTGCACCAACGACTTATGCTAAGCAAGATAAACAACTAAGTGATAGCAAGATATATAACAAGAAACACTATGGCTATCACAAAGTAAAGTGCATAAGTAAAGGGCTCGGGTAAGAGATAACCGAGGCACGCAGAGACGACGATGTATCCCAAAGTTCACACCCTTGCGGATGCTAATCTCCGTTTGGAGCGGTGTGGAGGCACAATGCTCCCCAAGAAGCCACTAGGGCCACCGTAATCTCCTCACGTCCTCGCACAATGCAAGATGCCGTAATTCCACTAAGGGACCCTTGAGGGCGGTCACCGAACCCGTACAAATGGCAACCCTTGGGGGCGGTCACCGAACCCGTACACTTTGGCAACCCTTGGGGGCGGTCACCGGTACCCGTCAAATTGCTTGGGGCAATCTCCACAACCTAATTGCAGACCCCGACGCTTGCCCGGAGCTTTACACCACAATGATTGAGCTCCGAGGCACCACCAACCGTCTAGGGCGCCCAAGCACCCAAGAGGAACAAGCTCTAGGGTACCAAGCACCCAAGAGTAAAAAGCTTCTCAAACTTCACTTCCACGTATCACCATGGAGAACTCAAACCGATGCACCAAATGCAATAGCAAGGGCACACGGAGTGCCCAAGTCCCTTACTCTCAAATCCCACCAAAGCAACGAAAGCTATGGAGGAATATGAGAGGAAGAACAAGAAGGAGAACACCAAGAACTCCAAGATGTAGATCCAAGGGGTTCCCCTCACATAGAGGAGAAAGTGATTGGTGGAAACGTAGATCTAGATCTCCTCTCTCTTTTCCCTCAAGAACTAGCAAGAATCATTGGAGGGATTCAGAGTTAGCAAGCTCGAAGAAGGTCAACAATGGGGGAAAAACTCAAGCTAAAAGGATAAGGTTCAAGGGGGAAGAAGACCCCCTTTTATAGGAGGGGAAAAATCCAACTGTTACCTTGCTCTCAGCCCGCACAGAGCGGTACTACCGCTCGGGCGGTAGTAACCCAAAAGCAGTGCAATGGCATGAAGCCACGAGGCGGTAGTGCAGCCGGAGCGGTACTACCGCTCGCCCCAGCGGTACTACCGCTGGGGTTGCAGCTCGGGGTTACTCAGAAGCAGAGCAGGAACAGGGGAGAGGCAGTAGAACTGCTACAGCGGTACTACCGCCCACCTGAGCGGTACTACCGCTTATAGGTAGTAGTGCTGCTCTCCATTGCCGCTTCACTTACGCTGAGAGTGCATCGAGACCTGGAGGGAGCGGTAGTGCAGCGGTAGTAGAGGGTGGTACTACCGCTTATAGGCAGTACTACCGCTTCGCACTACCGTTGCACTTCCATGCAAACCCGACACGAAAGCGAGTTCCCAGAAGTAGCGGTAGTAGCCGCGGAACTGGACATCGGTACTACCGCTAATAAGCGGTACTACCGCTTACCAGAGCGGTACTACTGCTTGTGGCCTCCAGCTCACAAGCACAGCAACAGATGGCTACAAGAAAATCAGAACTACCATAACTTCTGCAAATGAGCTCCGAAAAGAGCATACTCAAGCTTGTTGGATAGAGGACGACGAGTACTATCCAACAGCGACTGGAAATAATAAGAAGTGGCAGAAGAGATATGCCTATGATATAGAGATGTGAAACCTCTATCAATGATGATCCGGCATAAACCCCAACATCGAGAACATAATAGGAGAAGCAAACGAAATCCGTTCTCGATGAACTTGAGCTTGTCATGAAGGTGACCAAAAGCTCAAAGACTCCCAAAGCAAAAAGGCCAAACAAGAACCAAGAAAGATGATGCAAGAATGCAATGGTTTGAGCTCTCTACGAAAGATAAGATTAAGCTACTCATCCGAGAGCCCCCCTTGATAGTACGGCTATCGATCCTATAACCTGGTCTCCCAACTACCACCATGAGACCGGTAAAATAGAAAACCTATCAAGGGCAAACCTTTGCCTTGCACATAGTCCACTTGAGCTAGATGATGACGATCTTGACTCCCTCAAGTTGGACCACCTTTCTTGATTGCGTTGGCTTGATGAAGACTAGTTGATTGCTCCCCCATACTCCACTATGGGTGAGCCACTCTTCGGCACATCTTCACAAGTCCATGTTCATAACAAATGTTATTATTTATCTCCATGTTCATAATTATGTTTATGTTACATGCTATAACTGCTATGGTTCTCGAGTCTGCAATAACCACGAGGCTCGAAGGAAGACTCATATGCACGTGTGGAATAATAAACGGTAAAATGTATTCCTAGTCTGGCCTCTAAGACTAGCTCAAGTGTTGCATGATGGTTCTGTTTTCCTGATCATGGGCATGACTATGCCGGCAACTTTGAGGGCACAATGTTAGTAGAACACTTGTGTTGAATCGACCCGAATTGATGTTATGCTCTGAGATTCATTCGTCATAAGTTAATGGTTAATAACACAGAGATAGATAATGTTTGCATAATTCCTTAGACCATGAGAGTGTCGAGTTTCTTCATGCTTGCTTCATGAACTTTGGGGTTTGTTAAACGTCATCCGTAAATGGGTGGCTATTACGGCGGCTTACGGGTTCATGGAAAAGTATGTCAAGTAACTTGATAGCTCAAGATTGGGATTTGCTCCTCCGACGATGGAGAGATATCTCTGGGCCCTCTCGGTGTTACGGTATCCACCATCGTCTGGCCAGACACATTGTGATTTGATCACTGGGATGCCGGAACACGGGAACGAGAAAAGAGAACAAAACCGGTAACGAGGTAACTGGCATTGTGGACAAGTGTTGATCCACGGGGATGCCGATGTTTCTCACCTCGGGTATTTGTAACATATCGCGAAGCAACAGGAATAACACACGGCAACTGGAGGTTCACTCGAATATTCATTCGTGTGGGTATAGGGGTCAATATGGGTGTCCACGGCTCCGATGTTGATCATTGATCGGAAAGAGTTCCGGTCATGTCTATACTTCACCGAACCTATAGGGTCACGCGCTTAAGGGTCATCTGTCTGCTGAATACTAGACAGGGAGTCTGAGAGAAAGTCACCGGAAAAGTTTCGGAGACGGCGGAAAAGTTCCGGAGAGAGAGCACCGGAATAGTTCGGTAAAACCGAAAAGTTGTTTCGGAGTATACCATTAAGTCAAAATGGTTTCGGCACACGCCTGAAAATTCTTGGAGGGTGCCCGAATTGGTCTGGGAACTTCTGGGATTTTTCGGAGAAAAAAACCGGAAATGTTCCGGAGCTGCCGGAACCGCTTTGTTTGCTTTTCGCAGATGAAAATTACTAATCCGAAATTGTTTCGGAACGCGTCCAAAATCATTTGTGTGGGTACTGGAATTATTCTAAGAACCACAGAAATATTTTCGGATTTAACGGTCGCGGAAAAATGGTTCCGTGAATAGTGAAAGTGCTTTTTGGGTGTCTTCTTGGAGAAGCTACCTTGAGGGCCTTTTGGTACTTTTCCCCTTAGCTTCTTGGAGAAGCTACCTTTGGGCTTGGACTATAAATAGGGGTGGAGGGGGCTGCCTAAAGACACACTCTTTCTCAACATACACAAGCCATGCATGATCTGGCCTTCTTCTCTCCCTCCCAGCGAAATAGTTTCGTAGAGCCGAAAGGCTGTCTGGGTTCCGGTGGGAACTAGTTCTGGACAGCGAAGCCCTGCCGGATAGATGACACCGTATGTGTGCAACCCCGTAGAGAGGTCGCAGGTTCGATCTTTTTGCCCGAGGGGCTGTTCGAGGGTCCTCCCGAAGGGCTGTCCGAGTTGCTGTCCGAGTTTCCCGCCCGAAGGGCTGTCCGAGGATCCGTCCGGTGGGACTATCCGAAGGACTGTCCAGAGGCCTCCCGGAGGGCTGTCCGAGGATCCATCCGGTGGGATTATCCGAGGGACTATCCAGAGGCCTCCCGAAGGGCTGTCCGAGGATCCGTCCGGTGGGACTATCCGAGGGACTGTCCCAAGGCCTCCCGAAGGGCTGCCCGGAGATCCGTCCGGTGAGCTGACGAGGGAGTACATCCTCGCGGTTGGGAGGTTGTAAAATCCTAGATGAAATTTATAAGCACTATGTAGTATGTACTCCTTAGTTTGACATTGGGCATATCACTTGTAATTATTCAACTCAATGATGCACAAGATTTTTAGAATAAGAGCATAAATACCTCTTCAGCAGCAGATCGTGGGGACACTGATGGGCTGAGTGGTGGGGGCAACACCGTAGGAGCGTGAGCAGCAGGAATTTTGAATTCTTTCACAATTAGGTGACTGATGATTGCTTCAACTCCGGCTAACAGATCAACTCCCTGCATTGATATTGCGATATCAACAACATACAAGCTGAGAGGTATATTAAATTCTTGCTAGGATATCAGATATATTTCTCCACAACTGATAAGCCTTTCAACGAAATAAGGGGCAACAATTTTCACATTTATTGAGAAGAGAGGTGCTAACATGTATTCCTGACTTTACATGGGCGCCGAAGAATGCATGTTGTTACAATTTGCAAGAGATACGTTAGATGATGCAAACTATAAGTTCGCATGTCAGAGTAACTCTCCAAACAAGCATATCAAAAGGATAAGGGAGCTCCAAGAATGCTTCTTGCAAATATCAGCTACAACAAGGGCAGAAACTATCATACAAAAATTAGAAAACAAGTACTTGAGCAGATAAGAATTACCTTTCCTTCCCTATAGCAATCTGAATCTTCAGGATCATCGTCTGGGAAGCGCGCAATAACTGCCACATCATTCACGCCAGCATGGTTCTCTAGTGCGTCGACCGCTCTTAACAGGGAGTCGGAGTTCCCAACACTCCCAGTTGATTTACCACACTTCGGATCGAACCACGTCTCGATCTACACCGCACATGAGTAGTTCATAAGGTGACACTGAAGTTTAGTAGATTACCAATGAATTGATTCATCTTTTCAACCACTACTTTTTGAATAGAATGCGCACCTCCAAAGGAGCATCTGTGACAGTGTACCCTACAACAGGGAGGCCGAGCGAAGCCCTCGCAGCATCCGCGACCTGCAAGTGGCGGAGCCAGAGCTCTTCCTCGATCCCGGAGTCCAGCACCAAGCCTACCTAGGTTAAATCAGTTACAACACATCAACGTGTGAAGAAATGAAATTCTGAAAATTCCTAGTGATCTCCTACAGGGCCACTGCATCAATGAGTATTCAGTAGTAGTTCGGTACCACCCACTGACCTTGTTCTGGTGGACTGGCTGAAGAGCCCAGGCGCCTTCGGCGAACCTGTCGAGGGCGTATCCCTCGACGTAAAGCGTATTGGGCATCGGCCAGTATAGCATCGCGGCGTTGAGCACCTAGGGTGGGGAGTGGAAGCAAGCGCTTCAGACTTTGAGCAGTGAGGAGCAATGGCAGAGTGTGCGAAGGGCCTGAACTTACATTGGGGTGGGAGATGACGCAGTCGGAGTCGGCGGCGAGGGCGCGCGCCACGGGGAGAGCATCGCCGGCGAAGCCCCCGACGGCGGCGCCGACCCCCGTGGGGACCACCAGGACGGATGTGTAGGGTCTCTTGAAGCACGGGGACCGCGCTTCGGCGGAGGGGGAGACGGAAGACGCCCGGGCACGAGCGCGCCGGCGCGGCGGAGGGTGGCCGGCGGGGAGGAACGGTCGCGCGAGATGGAGCGCCATTGTTTACCACAGCGAGTGAACGAGAGCGGGGAATTTGCAGGGGATAAGGTTGGACCGAACCTGGGCCACTTGTTCGGCCTAGGAGTCGGCCTGTCAGTCTCACCTGGACCTTTTTTGAATCTCACCTTGACCTCATTCACCGCTACGCCCGTCTTCCATGTAAATTTGCACTCATCTCTTAGCGCTAAGATGTACTTTGTGTACTGAGAAAAAAGTAGACGTGTCTTAAAAAAACCGATAAAAACCGACAAAGAAACAAAAAGAAAATAATGTAGATAGAAAGAAGACCAGTGAAAAATAAAGAAAATCAAAGTATAACGAAGAAAAAGAGAAACCTGAAGAAAACCACTGAACAAAATAAAAACCAAAGAAAAAGAAAAAACCCAAAGGAAGACGAAGCAGAAAGAACCTACAACAACACAAGCGGCAGCGAGCGACCTACGGTAATGGGCCGGCCCGATAGTAGCCCGCAGCACGGGCGAGACATAGCTCTCGTGTCTCTGATGTGAATTGGGATCCGATCTTTCGATAAGAGAGAGAGAACTATGATTTTTGGGAGGATTTGTCCCTCACGATCCGGCTACAAACCGTACATGGTGTTATTGACCGAGCCAATGGCACGATCGACCTATCCCCGAAGGATTTTTCCTGCAAGCAAATCGAAGAACATGCAAGAAAATAATAGCCAAACAATCTGAAATTGCGAATATGTTAGTTGGAATAAAATCTCAGGAGACAAAATAGTTGGGGTTCCGATAGGATGTCTTGACGGTCGCATGTGCCGCTACAAGCGAAGACAAATAAAAGTAACAATAGCTAAACTTCTGTAAACAAAACCCGAGTCTAACCCTAATAATCCCTAGCTATTTATTAGACACGGCCGCCACCTTTGACTGTCGGTGCAACGGGTTATCCGCACGTTGGCCTAATTTTTTGAACACAGTACAGATGCAAGCGCTCATATACACACATACACTCACCCATATGAACGTACACACGCACACCCTACCCCTATGAGCACCTCCGAGAGACTGAGCCGGCATATCATTTTGAGATTTTACGAAGTCACCGTAGGCACCTCGTAGTCGACCGAAACGTCTCCTCCCACTGATAAATGCGAGCATCAGGTCATGAACCCTGATGAGCTAGGGATACCACTGTCCACCTAACCATCTAACCACATATTGGTTCACGCACGTTGACCTAATTGAATTGATGACCCAACGTTATACGACGCACCAAAAGACCCAAAGGCCCACGTACGTGCAAAGTCCAAAGCTCCTGGTCGTGCACTTGGACGTTATGGGCCATGTTGCATGCACGATGGATGGATGGATTGGCAAGGCGCATGCAGTGAGTAGTATTCTTCTTGTGACTTGAACATACATGCATCTCCATCTTCAATCTCCAAGTGCCCTCTCTTCTTGACTCTTTGACCCCTTCGTTCCTGAGTATAAGTAAAATGAATAATGAACGTAGCATCATATTCTTGTCAGTTAAATCATGCGTACGAAGAAGCGAAAATACCTGGTTATTAATTTGTCATGTAATATTTGTAGACGTTTTTATGATAGCTATGTCCACATCAGTCTCCGGTCGCTCGGTCGCCACCAGGTGATCATGATGGCGGATCCTATTTCTCGTGTAAGTAGCCGGATAGCCACCAAACGGATACCCCCTCTCCATGTCCTTTTTTTCTGGGCCTGCCCACTTATCCGCTTTGTGTTCGAAGTTGAACCCTGGTAGAATTTTTTGGTAGACTCCACTTCTGGTTTTGGGAAGGTTGTAACCGGTTTTCTTTTATTCTTTGTGTTTTTTTCGGGTTTTTCTAGGTTTTTCATTTTCGGTTTTTCTTCTTTCCCTTTTCCTTTTTTTTCAATTTTGCTTTTTGCAATACGGGAACAATTTTCAAATACGTGAGCAATTTTTGAAATTTGGAACATTTTTTAAAATTTGCAAAAATATTTTGAAATCCAGGAAGATTTTTAAAAATGCAAACAATATTTTAAATTCAGGGACATTTATCAACATTATGATTTTTTTTAAAATTCGTTTTTTTTAAATCCGGGGTCATTTTTAAAATTCTTGAACATTTTATGAAATTTATAATAATTTTCAAATTTGTGACATTTTTTGAAATTTTGAACATTTTTTGCAAATTCATGAACATTTTTCAAATTGAGAAAAATTTGTTAAATTCATGAACATTTTTCGAATTTTCTACTTTTGTTTTGAAACTTAGAGCTTTTTGTGAAATCCCGAACATTTCTTAAAGAAGCAAGGAAAAAACAAAAGAAAAAAAGGCAGGTGAGCCCAGCCCCGCATATGGGCTAGCCAAAGCTAGCGCGAGGAAGGGGGCTATGTGTTTCCTCTCTATTTCGCACGTACCTTGGGAAATAGGATGTCCCGATCATCATCGGCAGCCAGAGCCGTGTTTCCCACGGTTGGCACCACGGCAAGCACTAAGAAGAACAAAAGCAAAGAAAGTAAAGAAAAATAACAAAAATATATATTAACATCAAGTTGATTAAATACCTCCAGTCTTGCGATGGTCCGGAGGCGGTAACAAGCTTTGCTCACGACATAACGTCGAGGGATGCAGGAGGAAGAAGACTTTGACGCCTCAAAGACTTGAATGTATTTTTCAATTTTTATAAGAGCATGGTTGATAGTATAGCCAACCTAATAGCACACTTGTACAATAGTTAAGTCATAGTTTGTTATGTCATTCATATGTGGCCCATTTTTTTCTTCTTAAAAAGTGTGTTGGAGCACGTGCTACATCCAGCTGTAATTCTACAGCCCGCTTCTCTTTTCTCTCCTTTAACTAGGCAAAAATTTGATATGACATCTCTTATAGTCCGTCTATGTCATCCTATTATACTTGCTCTAAGGCTATTATTGTAACAACTTGTGCTATTTTTTTAGCGAAAACAACTTGTGCTATTAAGAGAATGGTTAATAGTATATGCAACAACCGATTTTATAAAATTGCCACGTCACATAAAGTCAATCTAATAGCCCATTGGTACAATAGTTAGACATACTAATATGTTATGTTATTAATATGTGGACTACCTTTTTCTCTCACAAAGTCTGTTAGAGCATGTGCTACACCCGACTGTAATTCTACAACCGCTTCTATTCTCTCTCCTCTTCTCTCTTCTCCAACTAGGCAAAAATCTGATGTGGCATCTCTTATAGCTCGTCTATGTCACCCTATTGTACTTGCTCTTAATATATAACCTTTTGCCTTTCCGAGAAAATAATACCTCCAGCCATTATAGAATAACAAACCGCAAATTAATATCAAGCTGATTAAATACCTCCAGGATGCAACTGCTATGATTGGGCTTCTTCAGGATTTTAAGATTTCCAAAATCCACCATCGTGCTAATGTGGTGCCACATGAGATTGCAAAATTTAGTTCTGAAAATAGATCGGATGGTGTCCTTTTTTTTTGTGGGGGTAAAGGGAGTTTTATTGCAAATTCATAGAGTTACAGTAGAGAGGCCACAAATCCTCAATACACGGTGGAACCGAGCCCAACCACACGGCGGGAGCTTGCTCGGATTGGCTATAATTGGCCAACCGATCGGCAACTCTATTTTGAGTACGACTAATTTTCTGAGGAAAAAACTCCCTACTACCAAATAAGTCCTTGATCTCTAGGACTAACTGGCCATACGCCGAACGAAGCAACGCATCATTTGACAAACTGGATAGAGCTTCAGAAGAATCTGACTGCACTACCACCGGAAGGTTAGAATGTTGGATCGCCAGCGCCATGCCTTGCATGATCGCATGCAGTTCCGCTTCCAAGGATTCCTTGAATGGTGTCCTTCTTAATTTTGTTCCACCCTGCATGAAATATGCTGTAATGAATGGTTGTAATAACTTTTCATTTTAATTAATATAGGCTGTGGTGTTTTTTTTAAACTCCAGCCAGTATCCCGGAGAAAAAAATTACACCCCGGCTAGTGTCATTGGTTCTTCTGGTAATTTCTTTGCAAGTTCTATACAGCGTTAGTCCCCGACCATATTTCCGTATACACATTGTTGTGTAATTTCCCACGGTTGTTTCATCAGTATACATAGCTTTTTTTTTATTGCAAAAGATCAAGTACATAGCTTTGTGCTGAACGAAGAAGCATATAAACAAGGGGAGATGCCATGCATGCACAAGGCTAGTGAAGAATATGCCGCATGCACCTTGCACCATCGATCAATCATTAGCTCACGATCCAGAACTCTACAAGGAAAACTAATGCTTGCAAACCCTATATATGGCGCGAGTCCTCTACGACAGTACAGGCAATATGGCTTCATCAGCAATTCTCTCCGTGCACTTCTGCCTCCTCCTGCTTGTTCTTCTTGCTCCAAGTCTCGGCGGCTCTTCACTCCCTTCATCCCATGTCCGGCGTGGGCGCGCTCGGCGCGTCCGCGTCCGCCGTGTCCGTGGTGTGCGCCAGGCCAAGCGCGGCGACCCGGCCGCGGTTCACGTGCAAGATGTGGGCGAACCTGGCGGCGTCGAACGGCGGCAAGACGGACGTCGTCCTGGTGGAGATGCAGATGAGGAGCAGCACCTCGCCGGGCGCCGTGGTCGCCGCCAGCGAGCCGACGTTCCTCTCGGTGCCGCCGGTGTACCTGGTCCCAGGAGCGGACGGGGATGGCATGGAGGTGGCCCTCAACGTGCGCATCGACAAGAGCTCGCCATGGTCGGACTGATGGGAAACCATGCATTCCGATCAGCTCGTGCTCAATATTCCTTCCTGAGATCCAGCTGAATTAAACCATTTAAGATGTAGTATTACTAGTGAACTTTAATGACATTCGGTGAATTGGTGCTAATCCTGTTGAGAAATGCATGGACTTGTGTTGTTTTTTGTCATTCCAAGCCGTTCCATTTGCAATCTGTCATGTATATCTCAATGCCATGATAGAGCTCCTTCTCATGTCAGGAAATACTCTGTGCGTGTACAGTTGGAAGGTCACATCTTTGTTCCGTTTTGAAAGTAACTTGTGCTCCACGTACCCATAAATTTGTTTCTGTTTTGTACGGGGAATGGCTAGGCGTCAGTCAATTGAAAAACGAATTTGGGCCAGTCGATTTTGTTTCAGCCGTTGGATGGAAAATAAACGGTGCAGTTTGCTTCTTCTACCTCCAGACTTCTTCTTCTTCCACCCGCCAAACGTGCCACCGGCCAAACCGCCGGCCACCGCCGCTCGCGGCCGGCGGTGCTCCCGCAACTGCCTCGCCACACTGCCCTCCCCTGAACCGCCCCCCACCGCCGGTCTTGCCGCCGCCCCCGGCCATCCCTCTAGCCCCGCCCGCGTACATTTTTTTTTCTCCGGCGAAGCCCCACCACCGCCCCCACCCTGAACCCTAAGATAGATAATGGGATGATGACGGCGAGCCCCTTCCTTCTCTCCGGCGAGGCCCTTCCTTCTCCTTCCTTCATTCAAAATCGACTGACCCCCGAATTCGAAATTCAGCTGACTGACATCTAGCTAAAGTGTTTTCTATGAGCATGCAAATTTAATGGGAGGGAGTATTTGTTAACAGCTCTTTTTTTTTAAAAAAGTGAAAACACTCACCCTCTACATTCTCGAGCTCAAACAATCATAAATTCATAATTTTATTAAAGTAGAATGTGAGGCACCGAGACGGAAGCATCTACCTACACACGAAAATAGAAGTGAAACACGTCATTAGGGCATCTCCAACGGCAGCCCGCAAAAATCCTCCCGCATCCGTCCGCGGACAGGGGGGACCAGTCTGCGGACACGGATGTGGGAGGCAGCCATCCAACGCTAGCCGCATATATTTTCACAACAACTCAAACCAACCGGACGAAATTCGTACAAACAAGTGCGGATTTCATGCGAACTCGATCGGATTTCATACAAACATGACGGATTTCGTACAAACCGGACGCAAACGGTTACATTTTGGAAATATTTTAACTAAAGTTAAAACTATGTGCACGTATGGTCGCGCGGATCTCCACTCCCATGACACGGATACACTACACTAGTCTATGGCCGGCCGCAGCGGATCCCTTCGTCACCGGACTGCCGGGAGTCCCGGAGGCATTCTTCCCCGTATCTTCCCTATGTCCGGCTGCACCGCTCATCGGAGTGTGGCGAAGAGGGTGCTTCAGCCGGAGGGGAAGGGTGCTTCCGTGGATGCCCAGGCCAGGGTGGTCTAAGATAAAGAAGAAACCGGGCACGTCACCAGCTGTACAAGTTGGCGACGCGCCGGCGGTGGCCTTCCTGGGACCCAAGCGGCGGCGGCCTCCCGTGTTCTACTTTCCCTCGAAGTTGCCAGCGGACGTGGACGCGGATGCGCTGGCCACCGACTCGTCTATCTCCTCCGCGCACCCGCCTTCTTTCTTTGTCTGCATAGCATGGCTACGCGCGGGTCGACGGCGGATGGCGCGGTCGCAGGCACTGGAGGGGCGGTACGACGCGGCGTCGTCCATGCCCGTGCCGCCGTGCTCCCCTCCGTGCCGGCCTGGAGCAACTCGCCACTCCTCCACGAGCTGGCTTGGAGCGGCGAGTTGCTGAACCATGCGCCGGATTGGGGCGGCAACTTGCTCGGCGAGAGCAGCGAGCTGCCTCGCTTGTATCCGCGGGGCTCGGCGGGCCACCATGCCGGCTTTCATGCCGGAGAACTCCTCTTCCTGCCCGTCGGATGCCATGGAAATGGTGGAGAAAATGGTGAAGGAGGAGATGGCGGGAGCGGCGGAGGGGTGTGATTCTTGCCCGATGCATGCCATCGTTTAAATATAGGGCGGACGGGAGGAGCTCGGCCGGCGTGGCGTTTAATGCCGGCCCGCTCCAGAACGGACGTGTGGCCGGAGTAGGTTTCTTGGCTTCCACGCGGGGGTTAATGGAGGTGTATGAATGCGGCGAGAAGGCGTGTTCAGCCGGGCGTGCAGCGGGCGGCGCCCTGGGCCGGCGCGCCGCTTCAATGGCGGAGGCAGTGAGAGGTCGCGTCCGTCCTGAGCCGTCTTCAATGCGGAGTGGCGCGCTCTACAGCGGCATGAATGCGGGCAGGTGGCACCGGGCGGGAGCGCGTGTGGGAGGGGGGAGGGGTTTTTTTGTGGGTCAGGGCGGTCAGAAGCGGGCTTGGGAGTGGTCCGGACTCCCGCAAACCTCCCCACTTTTGTCTCCGGTTTGCAGGAGAAATCGCGTCCAGACCGCTCCGCGGACCGATACAGGTCGGCGTTGGATGGCTTCCGCGGTCCGAACAGCGCGTCCGGACGGTTGCGGGAGGTTTGTGGGTCCGCCTTGAAGATGCCCTTAGTCAATTAACTCAAATTGATTGTAGGCTTTAGGACAACAACTCGAGAATTGATGGATTTAGGCCATCAACTCCTTCGTTTGATAAAATAAGGCGAAAACCGATTCCAAAAGGAAAAAAAATCGTCACGTGACTCCCCACGTCAGCCTACCTTTGACCACTTACAAATTGACTAATTTTTACAGGGGACTTTTGTAACACTGCCAACCTAACGTGATATAGGAAAAATAATGTCACACGTTGCGTGGGACTTGGACCCGCGACCTAAGAGCATATACAGCCAGACCCCTCAAACCCTACCAACTTCCCTCAAACGCCCGGTCAAAAATCGTCACCCAACGGACCCAACGTCCGGGTTGTCTGGCACCCTCAAAGCCAGCCCATATCAGGGACAAATTTGAGACTGATCGGATGCGTCCGCCACGTCTGACCGGCCCACCCCGACCCCATAAATATCTCATTCCTATCAGCATCCTGAACCAAACCCTAGCCATTCGCCACTCCACTCCACTCGAGTCTGTTCCGCTCTAGCCCTCCAGCTTCTCTCCATTGATCTCCAGCCTTCGTCGGCTTGGCGGGCAGCGGATTCGAGTTTGGAAACTCTGAATCTGTCGACTGGGGAGGAGTTAGCCGTCCGATTGGTTCGCCACCGGCCCCGGCAGGATATCCGAGCTCCGCCGTCGGAGTCGCTCCGGCAGAACGTAAGTGGGGCTTGGATCCGATGGCAGTGGCGGCGGCTCGTCACGCGTGATTGCGATGGATCCACGGGTGGCGAGTGGTTGCTGGAGGTACAACCGCGCCCCTGAGAACAGCCCCGACATGTCCACGCAACCCCGGCGGCGGGCCCCCGTCCCCATGACGTCCGGCTTCGAGTTGCAGGTGAACAGCGCCAATACGGCTGGGCATGGATGCGCTGGATGCCCTCGCTGCCAAGGTCGAGGCCCGAACATCGGCGCCCACTGCCATGTCGGTGACAACCAGAAGAAGGGCGGCGTGCTGCCTGTAAGGATATTGGGTGCCGCCGTCGAATTGGGAGGATAGTGGGGGGTACAATGGACAGTCGAGTTGGGATGTTTGTGTTTATGCGAAGGATTTATGTGTGGTGGCGGCTAGGATCAGCGGAAAACACAGGGTACATATTTTGTGGAAGGAGTAACTCATATTGAACATCCTATGGCGTGGTCGTTTTCCTCTAGCAACTGCGGGAACTACAAGTCCCATGCATGATGCCGTCGTTGCGTGCATGTACCGCCGAGCCGGGCCGGACTGGACAGACCGTGGTGCCGCCGTCGCAACGATACAAAGAAGCATGTTTCCAAATCACAGGCAGCCACGGGTTCAAATCCAAAAAGAAAAAAGAAGAAAGCCTTGGTTCAGTTCAAAAACCCCAATCTTTATCATACTCTCTTCTTATGTGGCGTGGCGTAATGATCCAAGAATCTGGCTGCTGCATTGCCTTGCGCGGGTGAACCAGTCAACCAGAGTGGCTCCTTGTACCTCCTCACCGACTCCATGGCCGTCCGGGATGCTTTCCGCGGGGTCACCGACGCCTGGCACCTCCAAGTTGATGCTCTGCCTAGCCCTGCTCTTCATGTTGCCCATCAAGAAATGGCTCAAGCTCCTCAAGTGCCACACGGCTATAACTGCAGGCATTCCTCGGCCATTCACTCTGAACCTGTGGCTGCTTGCCACCAACATGATTCATCAAGCAGGAGCTTTGCTTTGGGATGCCACAAGAGATCGGTCTGTGAAATGCTCACTGATCAGTCTGAACTTGAAGCCCCCCACACTGAAAGTGAAAGGGCACCCCGGGAGAAGCATAGGGCGATTAAGAGACACGATACCGCGCCTGCTGCTGATTTTGGCCTTCTCTCTGTCCACAATGAACCATGCAGCATAGCTGGGAAGATGTGCAATGGTGCAAACAGCAAGGAAGAGACACATCTTGCACCACGTGTTGAGGAACTGAAACAAGGTGATCCTTCAGAAAAGGGAACATGGACAGCCAAAGAAGCTGGTTTTTCACAAGAAGAAGCAATGCAACAAATTGTTGCGGAAAAGGAGCCAATGACAGCAAAGATGTGCGACGGCGAAAGAAGCAGCAATGGCACTGATCTTCCACCACCTTGTGCCGCTGAGTCCACCAAAGAAGGCGATTCTTCAGAAAATGAAGCGATGCAATGCAAAGTTGATGAAAAGGAAAAACGGACAACCAGGGTGTGCAACAGCAATGCAAGCACCCAAGGGACTCATCTTCCACCACCTTGTGCCGCCGAGTTCACCAAAGAAGGTGATTCTTCTGAAAAACAAGTAATGCAACACAAAACTGAGGAGAAGGAGCCATTGACAGCAAATGTGTGCAATCGCGAAAGCGGTAACAAAGAGACTAATCTTCCACCACCTTGTGCTGCCGAGTCCACCAAAGAAGGTGATTCTTCTGAAAATGAAGCGATGCGATGCAAAGTTGAGGAAAAAGTGTGCAACAGCGAAAGCAGCAGCAACTGGACTGATCCTTCACCTGGCAACGAGTCCATGAATGAAGGTGATTCTTCAAAAAATGAAGTAATGCAACATGAAGCTGAGGAAACGGAGCCATGGACTGACAGTGTATGCAAAGGGGAAGGAAGTAGCCACTGGAATTATCCAATTGAACGGACGGACGCAAAACAGAGGGCGTGTGAGAGGGTATTGGTGAAAAGAAGGCGGCCGAGGATCGCAGTGCGTAAAATACCGAACAGTAGGGCAGCCAAGCTGTATGGCTACAGGTAAACAAACCTTCCTAGTACCATTTATTCACTGGATTACTTTGTGTTGCTGCCCTATAGGAAATGAGCATCATGTTGTTCAAATTATTTTGAAAATGCTCGGGATTTTTCCAGTTGACAATGGACCAGAGCTGGTTCAAATTAGGTTTCCCTCGGCAACAGATAGTTTAATTCTTCGGATTGCTTTAAATCCATGAAAGCGATCAAGCAAAAAAAAAGATCAAGCACCCACACCACGTTAAAAAAAGTTAAATCATAGGAAACCTCAGTGAGTACTGCAAACAAGCACAGTGGGTTTTGCTTGATCAGACAGAACATCAAAGATACGAAATGAGCGATGGCCGAGGTACCCGCCTCCTAGGCGCCTAGGAAATTAAAGGAGTACTAGATCAAGCACTGCAAACAACCACAGTGGGTTTTGCTTGATCAGATAGAACATCAAAGATACGAAACGAGCGTCAGGCCTTCGGGTGGTACCCGCCGCCTAGGCCGCCTCCTGGCCGACAGCTGCTTTGGCCGAGCTCCTGGGCGACGGCCCCTGCTCTCGCCATCCTCGGTCCACCAAATTTCTGGAAGATGTTGCCAATTGCAGACAACACAAAGGATGCGGTCGCGAGAAGGACGCAAAGTGTCTTGGATACCTCGCCGATTCCCGGAAAAGACCAATTGGCGGCGCTGTGAACCATCTTTGTCAGTCGATTCACCTTGTCCTCCAGTTCCGCGTGCTGAGTCTCCAAGCGCTCCCGTTTCTCTTCCGATGCCTTGACCAGGGCCGTCTCTGCCACAAGAGCTTTTGTTTCCGCGGCGATAGCTCGGGTCTCCGCCGCCTGGCAGTCCGCGCCGGTTACCGGGGGTGACCGGGCCCGCCCTCCGGCGCCGGCTGGGACCGCGATGAGGACCAGGAGAATGAGCACAGCGGTGCCCTGCACAGCAACGGCCATTGAACCTGTATTGCACATCAAGAACGAAACAATTACAAACATATAAGCTTTTTCCGCAAGAATGCAGGAAGTGGATTACTCCAGGAAGTGCCATGGATCCAGCAACTCAAGCTAAGAACAAAAAAAAAGGTAACAAAACCCCAATATCAAGCCCGAATCCCAAATCTTCGTAAGAAAAAAAATTCATCCAGAACAAGAACTGCTCAGCTCAGATACAGGAATATACGAGCTAGAACACAAAAAGAAAAAGGAAAGGAGAACCGAGTCTCGCACAGCCAATGGATCAAGTATCGTCTAAGAATCGGCCATGAAGTGTCGGGCACAGAGTATGTTCGATGTCTTCCCTGTAAATCGGCCCCATATTTCACTATAGCTTTTAAAAAATCTATATTTTATTATAGTTGTAAATAAAACTAGCAGGCCATAGCGCGCGCTCAAAGCTCAAGCCCAAAATGCATGACTACACGATCTGATCACTAGCTCCCTCGTTTCCTTAGTACGTTCTGTAGATGTTGTTGGATTAACTGTCTATGGATGTCCGGACGTGATGCGCCTATGTGCAATTATGTCATGTATAATCATACTCATAAAAAATACAATTTAATCGATATGCCCCTCAGTTATATAGCTCGGCCTCTGCTAGTATGTTGGTATGTTGTATTCGTGGTGTAAATATTTTTATATCAGTTGGACCATCCTGACCCGAAATCTTGACTACACCACTGCACTCGAGATGCCCAATTGATCATCTCACAGAAACTTGAAGAGTGCAAAGCTCGTAGATGATGATTGCTTCCTTTCTAAGCACACAAACAACATGTGCCTTCCGGATAGCTTCGTCGACACATGTGCTACAACTGGAGTTGTTTGTGTCTCTTCGGCACTGTGCTAGGGCATATGTGGCCTCTCCTTACACGATGGTGTCTCTGGCGAACATTCTTGGAGAAGTTGACACCTTCCGAGGCAGTGTCACGAACAAAGACTTGAATGCTTCTTGGTACCTTGATCTTGTGTAGTTCCCACCAGAGCAACTAAAGCTCGAGATCTGGCTTGCAGCGGTACTGACACTCATGAGCAGAGAAGCCAAGGCAACTAACATAAGTGATATCTTCATGCCAGGCAACTTCATCTGAAAATAAAAATAAGAAAGTAAATGTTAGTTCAGTTAATGATGGCAACTATATCTTTTTATAAATATGAAATGAATAGCTTTGTAATTTTCCCAACTAATCAATCAAATATATGAATTATATTCTACCATTTTGGTCGTTTAATCATGCTCTGGGAGGTTTTTATCTTCCCCAATTAGTCCTCCATTCTTAGCACACAATGACTAGTTGGTGACAATAAAAAAAACCTCCTAGAGCATGATTAAACCACCAAAATGGTAGAAAATATTTCGTATATTATGATAAAATAAACTAAAGGATAGATATGATGGTGGTTGAGCTCACATCTGTGCACACTTGCATTCCCCTTATGCCCTGCCCTAGTTCACTAGCTTTGCCAAAGATCGTGATATGCCTATAAGTAAAACGAATCAAAACACCAACTTCTAACCACATGCATAGATTTAAGTCCAAAGTTGACATATATATTTCAAAAATGAGTCAATACATTTCCTTTTGTACATAATAAGAAAATCAAGTTCTTCTATGGATAGGACCTCTAACAATCATTCATAATAGGAACATTCTGTTTTCCTCGATGTGTGAATAGACTTTGGTTTTATGGCATACATACATGGCTTCGAAGGCTATAAAAAAATTGATTTCCTAAAAAAATTGGTTAGTCTTTAGTGTGCTGGTAATTTATCAAATTAGTCGTTGTGTGCTTATCATTTTCCTTGTATGTTGGGAGGTGGCAATTTACTGCATTTTTGTGACATACTAGCAACCATGTGGCGACTAATGTTTCTCATATTTGCCATCAACAGGTGAAGATCTTGCTTGTTTACCTTACCTATTATATCTTATTGTTTTGTATAATTTCAGAATGCTAAGCATTCTATACATCACATAGGCCAATGGTCAATTACATTCGTTATTTAAGTTATAATTAAGCATTCTTTATGTTGTGATTACTTAAACTAAAGAACATAGCATGGTTAAGACCATATATGTACACATGTGCGCCCCTTGTGCCCTGCCCTGGTCCACAAGCTTTACCAAATATATGTCTACAAACAAAACCATGTTCTCAAAACACTGAACTTTTTACATGTCCATGCTTCATGTAGCAGGAATTCCAGAATCTTGACGCAAGCGGAGGCTCCTCAGCACCACTGCCGGCCCCTGCCCCTGTTTCTGCCGCCGCTACAACCAAGATCCAGACCGCGGTAATAACCAGTGGCAATCTGTTTCCTCTGAATTTTGGCTATACATTCTGTTTCCTCTTAATTATGAACAACACGGTGGTTTGGTTTAGGTGGACAGAGCATATGGGTTGGTTTGATTTTGGTTCTTCGCCATGATTTTATTTTAGGCAACTGAAGCATTTTCAAAATTACCATGATTTTATTTTACTCAAGCACTCATGCAGAGTATCATGAATATAGTACGCATCTCTTGTAACTAAACAAGTCGAATGACCGGGCGTTGCCCTGGAACAATAAACTTAGATACAGAGACATTTATTGGTTCAAACTTGGGGGAGGGAGGGGGCATTGGCCCCCTCAGCTAAATAGCTTGCCCTCTAATAGTATGTTGGTATGTTGTATTCGTGGTGTAAACGTTTTTTATATCAATTAGACCACCCTGACCCAAAATCCTGGCTACGCCACTGCTCGTCCACCACACTCCGGGAGCCAACCTGCTCCACACACATGCGTTATTCCTTTCGCAGGAGAGGAGCATGTGTTGTGCCACAGAGGGATGGAGGGGCAGCTCATACACCTGATGTGGATGTGCAGGTGTGGTGTGCCACAGAGGGATGGGTTTTCCCACTCTTTCCGAAAAATCTCACACCTGATGTGGATGTGCAGGTGTGGTGTGGACAGGCGAGGCCCGTGCTCGCGTGTGCCCTTTCTTGTTCTTTCACTAAAGAAGGAAGAGGCTCGGCAGAGACACTCTAGCACACTCTCCTTTGTTGGATGGATGGTGGAGGCGCGCCAGTTAATTAATTAATGGCCGAGCGCCAAATATCTCACCGAGACCGCGGCGGCAAACTTTTCGGATGTCGCGGGCGGTAGATCTTTCGGAAGCAATCCATGTCCCTCAGTGTGATTGGTCAGGATTGACTTCCAACGGATTTGATAGTCTCCTTACGTTGATCATGACTTTCCATTCCCGGCGGTGGACACTCCACCTAACATGAATTGCAGTCCCTGCTCACTATAAAATCTGACGAAAAAAATCTGCCCTAATAAGTTTTCTCGTGTATTTATTTAAATCTGATAAAATATCTAGAAAACAAATTCAATATAAATATATAATGTTGAAATGACTTTCTTTTTCAACCACAACAGCTATATTTCTCCGCCCTCGTGAAGGTTACGTTGATCATGACTTTCCAAAACGTCATATATTCTTTAATAGGATAGTACATGCATATTATGGGCCCCAAAAGAAAACAACATCCAGACGCTTACTAAATGGAAAAAACCTCCGGAGGTACGTTAATCTCTGCCACTTGTCTCTCCCGTCTCTCTCTGGGCTGCCTCCACAGCGTCAAAAGCACCCTCTCCTAGGCGGTCATTATGAATAGGCACTGTAAAGTCGTCAGTAATACTAAGAGCAAAGTTAATAGTTTAGCAACCTTCGACTATATGAAGTTGTCATGTCAACTACATCGAACCTGAAGTTCTACTCGCGCGCTAAATCATTAATGTGTGCCTCACTTTTTCTCTCACAAGAGATGTTGGACCTCGTGCTAGAGCCAGTTGTAAATCTACAACCCGCTTCTCTTCTCTTTTCTCTTTCTTCAACTATGGAAAAAACTGATGTGACATTTCTTATAACCCGACTACGTCACCCTATTATATTTTCTCTAATACCACTAACTCAAAGACAAGGACCCGCCGTCGGTGGTGGGCTCCATTTTTGGCATATCAGTGGTAGACTCAACGGCGGCATTAAAGGCAAAAAGCTCACCTCATTCCTAAAACCCAATGTCCCGATTTTCGCCTCCTCATCTCTCTCTCTCTCTCTCTAGAAGCAAATCAACGGTATTGATGTGCCGCCACACTCACCGAACAATTCCATCTCTCTCTCTCTCTCTCTCTCTCTCTCTCTAGAATCAAATCAACGGTATTGATGTGCCACCACACTCACCGAACAATTCTCTCTCTCTCCCCCCCCCTCTCTCTCTCTCTTCCTCCCCCCCCCTCTCTCTCTCTCTCTCTCTTCTGTTATTTTCTCTAGAATCAAATCAACGCTATTGCCCTTAGAACAACTTTAGTAGAGTCGCCATGTTAGTATTCTCCAAAACACATATGAAACATGTTCCATGATGTTTTGGAGGCTGCGGAGGATGTGTGCCAATATAGAATCGCCATAATGTGGCCTTCATATTTTTTTTCTTGTTTTCTTCTTTCTACACTATGCAATAATTTAGATCAAACAGTTCAATAATTGAAAAGTTATTACTACAATCTAGTAATCCAAATATTTCAAATTAACAAATATCCAATCAAATAAATTGTTCAGGTAAAACTAAATGAATTTGAGAGAAATTTAAACACAGTATTCCCAGCTAGCTGCCAATGATGCTCAAGGACATCCTCCTTCAGCTGATGATGGGAGCCCCAATCTTCAATCTTCCGGCACACCTAAAGAAATGCTTCAATGTTGTTTGTGTGCCTGCAAAGCCTAACGATTGTGCCAATATTTTCTTATCAATAGAGCTTGTCCTATCCCTCTCATCCTCGATGATCATGTTGTGTAGGATCACACAACATGTCATGATATTTTTGAAGACATCCTTGTTTCAGAAATGAGCTTGCCCTCGGACAATTGAATAACTTGCTTGCAACACTCCAAATTGCCTCTCAATGTTCTTCCTCTGAGCTTCTTGCACGTTGGTGAAATGCTTAAGTTTCTGGGTCTCACGATTAGAATTTGTCTTCCCAAAGGAGAGGTCAATCCGGTCCAAGAGGGAGGGAAGTAGGACGTGGTGTTTGGCGTGTGTGTTGTTGCCACATAGTTACCTGAGGAAGAAGACATGTGAGGCGCCGGTTGGGCTGGGCCGAGTAACTAAGCAGTCAATGGGTCAAAACCATCTTTGTCGGCAGAAGCCGGGTTCAGACAAGCCGAAGACCGAGTCCCGGATGGTATGGCGAGTTTAGGGTTCGAAATAGCCAGCTTTGAAGTTGAGGGTTGATTGCTAAATGAAATGGTAATTTCAGAATTATTGGCATGTAAAGTTTCTCATACTCCCTCTGTTACATAATGTAGTTCATACAGATTTATTTTAATAGTCAAGGTTTAACCAAGTTTACACAGAAAACTATTTATGTCTACAATACCAAATATATAAAATATGAAACTACTTCTTATAATGAATCTAATGATATATGCTTGGCATTTCAGATGTAAATGTTTTTCTCTAAAAATTTGATCAAAGTTTGTAAGGTTTGACTTTTTAACAAACACTATATTATGGAACGGAGGGAGTATATACGTTGTCTGAAAACATAAGTTGTGGTTAGTCGATTTGGCTGAGAACAAGATGGCGAGACGTAGTCTGAGGCAGCGTCTTTGGTGAAGTCGAGGCGGGAACGTCCCAAAGACTGGAGCCAGGCACGATGCGGCTGGCCGGGACGTGGTCGCCGTAGAGAGGAATCGGAGGTTGGCGGAATTGGACGTAGATGAAAAGTGTCCAAATCTTATTCATCGCTGCCCGACAGCTAGAACACCACATACATAGAGCAGCTAGCATCGTACAACAACACATACAGCAGCTAGCACCGTCGATCTGACCATCTCGAACAACAAAAACAGGTATCAGAATCAGAGCATGCACTTGGGCCCGGGACTGCCGTGGTAGGCGTCCCGGCACATGTAGCCGGAAGGGGCCGACTCGTCCGCTCCCTTCGCCGGCTTGCACTTCTTGCAGGTGGGGAAGCACTGCTCGACCACGTCCTTGCAGCCGCACCAGCTCCTCTTGGTGCACACGGGGTGGTCGCAGCAGTCCCACGGCCTCGTTTCCTCCGTCACCACATCTGCAAGATCCGAAGATCAATGAGCTCACGCACTATATAGCCAGTAAGTATAAACCAGAGATTAATTTCAAAGCTCACCGGAGTGGAGGCGAATAATGGCGTCGTCGGCCACGGCGGCACCGACGAGGAGGAGGGCCGCGAGCGAGAGCATCAGCAGAACGAAGGCGGCGCTTCCCTTCATGGCTGGTTGATTGATTGTTACTGCTTCGTGCTCTGTGTGTGTACGTGTGCTTGTGGGTCGTCCGCATATATCGCATTTGCACCGGTATATGTAGCCTCCTTGGACCAATCGGGAGGCGACACAGCGACGAACTGTGCGAGCTAGCTAGGTAGATCTGGATCTGCATTTTTTTTTTACCCGCAAAAAAAAAAAGATCTGGATCTGCATGAAAAAAAAGCTCCTGCTACATCGACAGAGGCACGGGCGCGTGCATCACATGATCCACTGTTTGTTAATTGCACGCATGGGGCACGTGCATGGCTCGATACCTTCAGTTGCCATTTGTTTTACTATATCCATCCAGGATTCCAGGCTAGAGACATGAATGGACGCGTTATCAACGATCGTGGAAGACACAGGAGACAGGTCGAATCAAATGCATGTGTCCACGCACGGCTGCAGCGAGATTCATCGAGGCACTCTCAATCTCCATGCAATGAGATCAGATGTGATTAGAGTATTGTCATCAACAAGATAAGATGAAGATGTTGCAACTAATCTCTATGAACTAAAAGCAAGCAAAAAAATTACGTAGCGAATTTATTAATTCCCATCTAGATGAAAATTGCTTATGGCTCATCTAAGTTGTGAAACACACGATCTACTCTTCAAAAATTCGTGCAAACTCTTTGATTCGTTCAGATTTGTTTGTGCCATGTTACTGTTTTTTGTTGGGCCGTTTTTCATGTCAGACCGTGTCAGCGTTGCGAGCATGCTGTTGACCAATTTTTTTTCCTTTAGCAAAGAAGTGTAAGTGTGGCATGGCTAAGAATTGAAGGGTCGGCTTTTTATAGGAGGTGTACCCGTCACTCCGATGTCTCAGTTTTGAGCTAGAAGCTTTCGATTGGTTTTTTTTTCTCTCTTTGCTTTTTTGTCAAATATTTTTCAATTTTAAATTTATTTGATTTCATTTTCTGTTTCTGTTTCTTTTTATATTTTCATTTATTTGTTTTAAAACTCATGATTTTTTTATTTTTTGTGCTTTTATATTCCCTGTTTCCTTTTTTCTTTCGGGTTAATTAATTCATATCTAGATGATTTTCAGCTATGTCATGTCTAAGTTGTTCACCACACGATCAAACATGTAAGTTTCGTGCAAACCTGTTTTGTTCACGTGCAATGTGCCTCGTGTCATGCTTGTCTCTGCGTTGTCGGGCTGGTCTTTCCCGTCACGCAGGTGGCCGTTTGCTCGTTGTGTCCTGTGTTCGCGCCAGTGTGAGTATATGGGTCTATGTTTCACTTGGGTTGTGACTTCATTATTTTAATAGATTTTGCTACATCTCATCCAGATGAGATTTAGCAATGTCTCATCTTCTAAAAAAATAGCAATGTCTCATCTGAGTTTTCAAATCATATGATTTTTGTTGCCGAACTTTTTGTGCAACGCTTTGATCTGTGTCGCATTGTCGTGTTGTCGGCCCATTTCACGGCTTGTGGCCGTTGCTGGCCGGCTATGCGTCGTCACGCGATTGGGGCCGTTTCACAGTTCGCATTCGTTGTTGGCCTGTGTCGGTTTTGACTTTGTGTGGGCTGCAGCTTTTTTACTCCATGCGGGCGCGGTTTAGTTTTATATAGAGTAACACGGCTCACTGCTCTCTCTCTCTCTCTCTCTCTCTCTCTCTCTCTCTCTCTCTCTCTCTCTCTCCCTCCTGTTGAGCCGCTGTTTCCGTTTTTATTTTCATTTTCTTTTTTCGTTTCCTTTTTATTTTTATATTTCATTTATTTGTTTTAAATACAAGAACTTTTCTGAATTCAGGATTTTTATTTATTTTTTATATTTTTATTTTATTTTTTTATTTTTGGTTTTTTCTCCTTTATATATTTGCTTTAAATTCATGAACTTTTTTAAAACAGATTTGTTAATTCTTGTCTAGATCAGCTAAGTTCCTGACAGCTCAATCTGTTCACTTTAATAGAGATGTATCTAAGGCCTCCATTATAGATATGTATAATGTCTTCCTCTTGACGACATGAATAACCCATGTTGTTCTTGCTTTCCTGTTTGTTGAATATTAGAAACCATGAACCATGGGAAACAATTTCAAGTTGAGTCTTATTGAGCGAACTGAGCATTGGTCAATTGGTTAGGTTCCATCTGTTGGAATCAGTCGGCGCGGATTCAAGTCCTAGACTTGTTCCGGGTACTCGTTTGTTCTGAATTTATTTTAGGATTTCCGACAATGCCTGGAGAGATTAATGGCCTTAATGCTTGTGGATACGATATGTTGGGAGTCTAAGAACCAATTCTGATATTCTCCTCCTGCATGTTACGAGCAGCAATCGAAAGAGTGTTCAACTAATGGCTAGATTCGTGAAGACGAGGCCACCTCAATGCTCACCCCCCCCCCCCCCCCTCCTCATTGATCCGAGCATTTTTTAGGTCCCTCAAATCTGATTCATAACTGTAAGCTCTTCGTATATATGTCCGTAGGAGGGGCTTCTCCCTTGACTTGATTGGATTTTTTATTTTCCCCAGAGCTTAGATGAGTACTTGGATTTTGATCCCAGGGCCGGAAAGTGACAGAAAAGCAGGAGGATTTTACCCACTACATGAATATGTAACTTATACGTTGATTGTCCAACTCCGTGAGTAACTATATTAATCAAGGTCGTAAAAAAACACATCCATGTCATATAAGCAATAGTTTATATTGGACAAATGAATGAATATCTACACAAATCAACAAATATAAACGCCTATAGAACAAATTAATGAATATCTACACCAATATATCTATACAAATAACTAATAGTGCTCGTCGGTCTCATCAATTTTGAATAGTAAGTAATGTCCCAAGTCTCTAGAATTCAACACCACCATTCTGCCGAAGCCTGGCCTTGCGCTCCTCCGACAACATGTGTGCGAAATTGACCAACTCCTCCTCGTATGTGCCCCTCTTCAGGCCGGGCTCGTTCTTGCCTGTCTCGACGTTCACCTTGCACACCTGCCTCTTGAGCAGTGCTTGGTCAACACCGACAAGCCAGTTGAGATTCTCCGGCGTGGACACGTCAACGGATCCGGAGCTCGTCGTCCTGGATCCGGAGGTAGCGCTTCTCGCAGTGCAACGCCTGGAAAAGCACAGACGCGTGGATGTCGACGAGGTCCGCGCTGGCCTGGCTGAAGCTGTCGATGATGGGTGTGGCGCCCCTGTTGGAGAGCCACCCGAGGAGGCCCGTGAAAGATCGTGGATGTCGCCTAGAGGGGGGGTGAATAGGCGTTTTAAAATAATTACGGTTTAGGCTTGAGCAAATGCGGAATAAAACTAGCGTTTAATTGTCAAGCACAAAACCTAAAACAACTAGGCTCACCTATGTGCACCAACGACTTATGCTAAGCAAGATAAACAACTAAGTGATAGCAAGATATATAACAAGAAACACTATGGCTATCACAAAGTAAAGTGCATAAGTAAAGGGCTCGGGTAAGAGATAACCGAGGCACGCGGAGACGACGATGTATCCCAAAGTTCACACCCTTGCGGATGCTAATCTCCGTTTGGAGCGGTGTGGAGGCACAATGCTCCCCAAGAAGCCCCTCCTCACGCCCTCGCACAATGCAAGATGCAAGATGCCGTGATTCCACAAAGGGACCCTTGAGGGCGGTCACCGAACCCGTAAAAATGGCAACCCTTGGGGGCGGTCACCGAACCCGTACACTTTGGCAACCCTTGGGGGCGGTCACCGGTACCCGTCAAATTGCTTGGGGCAATCTCCACAACCTAATTGCAGACCCCGACGCTTGCCCGGAGCTTTACACCACAATGATTGAGCTCCGAGGCACCACCAACCGTCTAGGGCACCCAAGCACCCAAGAGGAACAAGCTCTAGGGTACCAAGCACCCAAGAGTAAAAAGCTTCTCAAACTTCACTTCCACGTATCACCATGGAGAACTCAAACCGATGCACCAAATGCAATAGCAAGGGCACACGGAGTGCCCAAGTCCCTCACTCTCAAATCCCACCAAAGCAACGAAAGCTATGGAGGAATATGAGAGGAAGAACAAGAAGGAGAACACCAAGAACTCCAAGATCTAGATCCTAGGGGTTCCCCTCACATAGAGGAGAAAGTGATTGGTGGAAACGTAGATCTAGATCTCCTCTCTCTTTTCCCTTAAGAACTAGCAAGAATCAATGGAGGGATTCAGAGTTAGCAAGCTCGAAAAAGGTCAACAATGGGAGAAAAACTCAAGCTAAAAGGATAAGGTTCAAGGGGGAAGAAGACCCCCTTTTATAGGAGGGGAAAAATCCAACTGTTACCTTGCTCTCAGCCCGCACAGAGCGGTACTACCGCTCGGGCGGTAGTAACCCAAAAGCAGTGCAATGGCATGAAGCCACGGGGCGGTAGTGCAGCCGGAGCGGTACTACCGCTCGCCCCAGCGGTACTACCGCTGGGGTTGCAGCTCGGGGTTACTCAGAAGCAGAACAGGAACAGGGGAGAGGCAGTAGAATTGCTACAGCGGTACTACCACCCACCTGAGTGGTACTACCGCTTATAGGTAGTAGTGCTGCTCTCCATTGCCGCTTCACTTACGCTGAGAGTGCATCGAGACCTGGAGGGAGCGGTAGTGCAGCGGTAGTAGAGGGCGGTACTACCGCTTATAGGCGGTACTACCGCTTCGCACTACCGTTGCACTTCCATGCAAACCCGACACGAAAGCGAGTTCCCAGAAGTAGCGGTAGTAGCCGCGGAACTGGACATCGGTACTACCGCTAATAAGCGGTACTACCGCTTACCAGAGCGGTACTACTGCTTGTGGCCTCCAGCTCACAAGCACAGCAACAGATGGCTACAAGAAAATCAGAACTACCATAACTTCTGCAAATGAGCTCCGAAAAGAGCATACTCAAGCTTGTTGGATAGAGGACGACGAGTACTATCCAACAGCGACTGGAAATAATAAGAAGTGGCAGAAGAGATATGCCTATGATATAGAGATGTGAAACCTCTATCAATGATGATCCGGCATAAACCCCAACATCGAGAACATAATAGGAGAAGCAAACGAAATCCGTTCTCGATGAACTTGAGCTTGTCATGAAGGTGACCAAAAGCTCAAAGACTCCCAAAGCAAAAAGGCCAAACAAGAACCAAGAAAGATGATGCAAGAATGCAATGGTTTGAGCTCTCTACGAAAGATAAGATTAAGCTACTCATTCGAAGCCCCCCTTGATAGTACGGCTATCGATCCTATAACCTGGTCTCCCAACTACCACCATGAGACCGGTAAAATAGAAAACCTATCAAGGGCAAACCTTTGCCTTGCACATAGTCCACTTGAGCTAGATGATGACGATCTTGACTCCCTCAAGTTGGACCACCTTTCTTGATTGCGTTGGCTTGATGAAGACTAGTTGATTGCTCCCCCATACTCCACTATGGGTGAGCCACTCTTCGGCACATCTTCACAAGTCCATGTTCATAACAAATGTTATTATTTATCTCCATGTTCATAATTATGTTTATGTTCCATGCTATAACTGCTATGGTTCTCGAGTCTGCAATAACCACGAGGCTCGAAGGAAGACTCATATGCACGTGTGGAATAATAAACGGTAAAATGTATTCCTAGTCTGGCCTCTAAGACTAGCTCAAGTGTTGCATGATGGTTCTGTTTTCCTGATCATGGGCATGACTATGCCGGCAACTTTGAGGGCACAATGTTAGTAGAACACTTGTGTTGAATCGACCCGAATTGATGTTATGCTATGAGATTCATTCGTCATAAGTTAATGGTTAATAACACAGAGATAGATAATGTTTGCATAATTCCTTAGACCATGAGAGTGTCGAGTTTCTTCATGCTTGCTTCATGAACTTTGGGGTTTGTTAAACGTCATCCGTAAATGGGTGGCTATTACGGCGGCTTACGGGTTCATGGAAAAGTATGTCAAGTAACTTGATAGCTCAAGATTGGGATTTGCTCCTCCGACGATGGAGAGATATCTCTGGGCCCTCTCGGTGTTACGGTATCCACCATCGTCTGGCCAGACACATTGTGATTTGATCACTGGGATGCCGGAACACGGGAACGAGAAAAGAGAACAAAACCGGTAACGAGGTAACTGGCATTGTGGACAAGTGTTGATCCATGGGGATGCCGATGTTTCTCACCTCGGGTATTTGTAACATATCGCGAAGCAACAGGAATAGCACACGGCAACTGGAGGTTCACTCGAATATTCATTCGTGTGGGTATAGGGGTCAATATGGGTGTCCACGGCTCCGATGTTGATCATTGATCGGAAAGAGTTCCGGTCATGTCTATACTTCACCGAACCTATAGGGTCACGCGCTTAAGGGTCATCTGTCTGCTGAATACTAGACAGGGAGTCTGAGAGAAAGTCACCGGAAAAGTTTCGGAGACGGCGGAAAAGTTCCGGAGAGAGAGCACCGGAATAGTTCGGTAAAACCAAAAAGTTGTTTCAGAGTATACCATTAAGTCAAAATGGTTTCGGCACACGCCTGAAAATTCTTGGAGGGTGCCCGAATTGGTCTAGGAACTTCTGGGATTTTTCGGAGAAAAAAACCGGAAATGTTCCGGAGCTGCCGGAACCGCTTTGTTTGCTTTTCGCAGATGAAAATCACTAATCCGAAATTGTTTCGGAACGCGTCCAAAATCATTTGTGTGGGTACTGAAATTATTCTAAGAACCACAGAAATATTTTCGGATTTAACGGTCGCGGAAAAATGGTTCCGTGAATAGTGAAAGTGCTTTTTGGGTGTCTTCTTGGAGAAGCTACCTTGAGGGTCTTTTGGTACTTTTCCCCTTAGCTTCTTGGAGAAGCTACCTTTGGGCTTGGCCTATAAATAGGGGTGGAGGGGGCTGCCTAAAGACACACTCTTTCTCAACATACACAAGCCATGCATGATCTGGCCTTCTTCTCTCCCTCCCAGCGAAATAGTTTCGTAGAGCCGAAAGGCTGTCTGGGTTCCGGTGGGAACTAGTTCTGGACAGCGAAGCCCTGCCGGATAAATGACACCGTATGTGTGCAACCCCGTAGAGAGGTCGCAGGTTCGATCTTTTTGCCCGAGGGGCTGTTCGAGGGTCCTCCCGAAGGGCTGTCCGAGTTGCTGTCCGAGTTTCCCGCCCGAAGGGCTGTCCGAGGATCCGTCCGGTGGGTCTATCCGAAGGACTGTCCGGAGGCCTCCCGGACTGCTGTCCGAGGATCCGTCCGGTGGGACTATCCGAGGGACTGTCCCAAGGCCTCCCGAAGGGCTGTCCGAGGATCCGTCCGGTGGGACTATCCGAGGGACTGTCCCAAGGCCTCCCGAAGGGCTGCCCGGAGATCCGTCCGGTGAGCTGACGAGGGAGTACATCCTCGCGGTTGGGAGGTTGTAAAATCCTAGCTGCGGGGATCTGCACCGCCGATCGTCATCGACTCTACTTCCGCTGCGCTACGAGTCGGTAACGAAAAGATCAAACCTTGTATGCAGTCTCCATAGTGGTCCTGGGCTGGTGCGTAGGTCGGAATTTTTTTGTTTTCTGCTGCGTTCCCCTACACAATATGCACAGAAGAAGTGTACCTTGTTCTTTCTTGCAGTTCGAGAAAAGGCAAGAGCACCGTCACCTCCACAGGCATCTCTTGGAAGAATCACACTATCAACATCACTAGCCACTATGCAACCACTGTCCAAGGTTCCCTGCCTCCTCGTCACATACTGAGGAGCAGTGCTTAAACCAGCGAGCACACATGGTAGAAAGGTATAACCAATCTGTTAGAAAAAAGATCAAAAAGGGTGAAGGGAGACGGGAGATGAAATTTATAAGCACTATGTAGTATGTACTCCTTAGTTTGACATTGGGCATATCACTTGTAATTATTCAACTCAATGATGCACAAGATTTTTAGAATAAGAGCATAAATACCTCTTCAGCAGCAGATCGTGGGGACACTGATGGGCTGAGTGGTGGGGGCAACACCGTAGGAGCGTGAGCAGCAGGAATTTTGAATTCTTTCACAATTAGGTGACTGATGATTGCTTCAACTCCGGCTAACAGATCAACTCCCTGCATTGATATTGCGATATCAACAACATACAAGCTGAGAGGTATATTAAATTCTTGCTAGGATATCAGATATATTTCTCCACAACTGATAAGCCTTTCAACGAAATAAGGGGCAACAATTTTCACATTTATTGAGAAGAGAGGTGCTAACATGTATTCCTGACTTTACATGGGCGCCGAAGAATGCATGTTGTTACAATTTGCAAGAGATACGTTAGATGATGCAAACTATAAGTTCGCATGTCAGAGTAACTCTCCAAACAAGCATATCAAAAGGATAAGGGAGCTCCAAGAATGCTTCTTGCAAATATCAGCTACAACAAGGGCAGAAACTATCATACAAAAATTAGAAAACAAGTACTTGAGCAGATAAGAATTACCTTTCCTTCCCTATAGCAATCTGAATCTTCAGGATCATCGTCTGGGAAGCGCGCAATAACTGCCACATCATTCACGCCAGCATGGTTCACTAATGCGTCGACCGCTCTTAACAGGGAGTCGGAGTTCCCAACACTCCCAGTTGATTTACCACACTTCGGATCGAACCACGTCTCGATCTACACCGCACATGAGTAGTTCATAAGGTGACACTGAAGTTTAGTAGATCACCAATGAATTGATTCATCTTTTCAACCACTACTTTTTGAATAGAATGCGCACCTCCAAAGGAGCATCTGTGACAGTGTACCCTACAACAGGGAGGCCGAGCGAAGCCCTCGCAGCATCCGCGACCTGCAAGTGGCGGAGCCGGAGCTCTTCCTCGATCCCGGAGTCCAGCACCAAGCCTACCTAGGTTAAATCAGTTACAACACATCAACGTGTGAAGAAATGAAATTCTGAAAATTCCTAGTGATCTCCTACAGGGCCACTGCATCTATGAGTATTCAGTAGTAGTTCGGTACCACCCACTGACCTTGTTCTGGTGGACTGGCTGAAGAGCCCAGGCGCCTTCGGCGAACCTGTCGAGGGCGTATCCCTCGACGTAAAGCGTATTGGGCATCGGCCAGTATAGCATCGCGGCGTTGAGCACCTAGGGTGGGGAGTGGAAGCAAGCGCTTCAGACTTTGAGCAGTGAGGAGCAATGGCAGAGTGTGCGAAGGGCCTGAACTTACATTGGGGTGGGAGATGACGCAGTCGGAGACGGCGGCGAGGGGGCGCGCCATGGGGAGAGCATCGCCGGCGAAGCCCCCGACGGCGGCGCCGACCTCCGTGGGGACCACCAGGACGGATGTGTAGGGTCTCTTGAAGCACGGGGACCGCGCTTCGGCGGAGGGGGAGACGGAAGACGCCCGGGCACGAGCGCGCCGGCGCGGCGGAGGGTGGCCGGCGGGGAGGAACGGTCGCGCGAGATGGAGCGCCATTGTTTACCACAGCGAGTGAACGAGAGCGGGGAATTTGCAGGGGATAAGGTTGGACCGAACCTGGGCCACTTGTTCGGCCTAGGAGTCGGCCTGTCAGTCTCACCTGGACCTTTTTTGAATCTCACCTTGACCTCATTCACCGCTACGCCCGTCTTCCATGTAAATTTGCACTCATCTCTTAGCGCTAAGATGTACTTTGTGTACTGAGAAAAAAGTAGACGTGTCTTAAAAAAACCGATAAAAACCGACAAAGAAACAAAAAGAAAATAATGTAGATAGAAAGAAGACCAGTGAAAAATAAAGAAAATCAAAGTATAACGAAGAAAAAGAGAAACCTGAAGAAAACCACTGAACAAAATAAAAACCAAAGAAAAAGAAAAAACCCAAAGGAAGACGAAGCAGAAAGAACCTACAACAACACAAGCGGCAGCGAGCGACCTACGGTAATGGGCCGGCCCGATAGTAGCCCGCAGCACGGGCGAGACATAGCTCTCGTGTCTCTGATGTGAATTGGGATCCGATCTTTCGATAAGAGAGAGAGAACTATGAGTTTTGGGAGGATTTGACCCTCACGATCCGGATACCAACCGTACATGGTGTTATTGACCGAGCCAATGGCACGATCGACCTATCCCCGAAGGATTTTTCCTGCAAGCAAATCGAAGAACATGCAAGAAAATAATAGCCAAACAATCTGAAATTGCGAATATGTTAGTTGGAATAAAATCTCACGAGACAAAATAGTTGGGGTTCCGATAGGATGCCTTGACGGTCGCATGTGCCGCTACAAGCGAAGACAAATAAAAGTAACTATAGCTAAACTTCTGTAAACAAAACCCGAGTCTAACCCTAATAATCCCTAGCTATTTATTAGACACGGCCGCCACCTTTGACTGTCGGTGCAACGGGTTATCCGCACGTTGGCCTAATTTTTTGAACACAGTACAGACGCAAGCGCTCATATACACACATACACTCACCCATATGAACGTACACACGCGCACCCTACCCCTATGAGCACCTCCGAGAGACTGAGCCAGCATATCATTTTGAGATTTTACGAAGTCACCGTAGGCACCTCGTAGTCGACCGAAACGTCTCCTCCCACTGATAAATGCAAGCATCAGGTCATGAACCCTGATGAGCTAGGGATACCACTGTCCACCTAACCATCTAACCACATATTGGTTCACGCACGTTGACCTAATTGAATTGATGACCCAACGTTATACGACGCACCAAAAGACCCAAAGGCCCACGTACGTGCAAAGTCCAAAGCTCCTGGTCGTGCACTTGGACGTTATAGGCCATGTTGCATGCACGATGGATGGATGGATTGGCAAGGCGCATGCAGTGAGTAGTATTCTTCTTGTGACTTGAACATACATGCATCTCCATCTTCAATCTCCAAGTGCCCTCTCTTCTTGACTCTTTGACCCCTTCGTTCCTGAGTATAAGTAAAATGAATAATGAACGTAGCATCATATTCTTGTCAGTTAAATCATGCGTACGAAGAAGCGAAAATACCTGGTTATTAATTTGTCATGTAATATTTGTAGACGTTTTTATGATAGCTATGTCCACATCAGTCTCCGGTCGCTCGGTCGCCACCAGGTGATCATGATGGCGGATCCTATTTCTCGTGTAAGTCGGCGGATAGCCACCAAACGGATACCCCCTCTCCATGTCCTTTTTTTCTGGGCCTGCCCACTTATCCGCTTTGTGTTCGAAGTTGAACCCTGGTAGAATTTTTTGGTAGACTCCACTTCTGGTTTTGGGAAGGTTGTAACCGGTTTTCTTTTATTCTTTGTGTTTTTTTCGGGTTTTTCTAGGTTTTTCATTTTCGGTTTTTCTTCTTTTCTTTTCCTTTTTTTTCATTTTTGCTTTTTGCAATATGGGAACAATTTTCAAATACGTGAGCAATTTTTGAAATTTGGAACATTTTTTAAAATTTGCAAAAATATTTTGAAATCCAGGAAGATTTTTAAAAATGCAAACAATATTTTAAATTCAGGGACATTTATCAAAATTATGAATTTTTTTAAAATTCGTTTTTTTAAATCCGGGGTCATTTTTAAAATTCTTGAACATTTTATGAAATTTATAATAATTTTCAAATTTGTGACATTTTTTGAAATTTTGAACATTTTTTGCAAATTCATGAACATTTTTCAAATTCACAAAAATTTGTTAAATTCATGAACATTTTTCGAATTTTCTACTTTTTTTTCTTTGAAACTTAGAGCTTTTTGTGAAATCCCGAACATTTCTTAAAGAAGCAAGGAAAAAACAAAAGAAAAAAAGGCAGGTGAGCCCAGCCTCGCATATGGGCTAGCCAAAGCTAGCGCGAGGAAGGGGGGCTATGTGTTTCCTCTCTATTTCGCACGTACGTTGGGGAATAGGAGGTCCCGATCATCATCGGCAGCCAGAGCCGTGTTTCCCACGGTTGGCACCACGGCAAGCACTAAGAAGAACAAAAGCAAAGAAAGTAAAGAAAAATAACAAAAATATATATTAACATCAAGTTGATTAAATACCTCCAGTCATGCGATGGTCCGGAGGCGGTAACGAGCTTTGCTCACGACATAACGTCCAGGGATGCAAGAGGAAGAAGACTTTGACGCCTCAAAGACTTGAATGTATTTTTCAATTTTTATAAGAGCATGGTTGATAGTATAGCCAACCTAATAGCACACTTGTACAATAGTTAAGTCATAGTTTGTTATGTCATTCATATGTGGCCCATTTTTTTCTTCTTAAAAAGTGTGTTGGAGCACGTGCTACATCCAGCTGTAATTCTACAGCCCGCTTCTCTTTTCTCTCCTTCAACTAGGCAAAAATTTGATATGACATCTCTTATAGTCCGTCTATGTCATCCTATTATACTTGCTCTAAGGCTATTATTGTAACAACTTGTGCTATTTTTTTAGCGAAAATAACTTGTGCTATTAAGAGAATGGTTAATAGTATATGCAACAACCGATTTTATAAAAATTGCCACGTCACATAAAGTCAATCTAATAGCCCATTGGTACAATAGTTAGACATACTAATATGTTATGTTATTAATATGTGGACTACCTTTTTCTCTCACAAAGTCTGTTAGAGCATGTGCTACACCCGACTGTAATTCTACAACCGCTTCTATTCTCTCTCCTCTTCTCTCTTCTCCAGCTAGGCAAAAATCTGATGTGGCATCTCTTATAGCTCGTCTATGTCACCCTATTGTACTTGCTCTTAATATATAACCTTTTGCCTTTCTGAGAAAATAATACCTCCAGCCATTATAGAATAACAAACCGCAAATTAATATCAAGCTGATTAAATACCTCCAGGATGCAACTGCTATGATTGGGCTTCTTCAGGATTTTAAGATTTCCAAAATCCACCATCGTGCTAATGTGGTGCCACATGAGATTGCAAAATTTAGTTCTGAAAATAGATCGGATGGTGTCCTTTTTTTTTGTGGGGGTAAAGGGAGTTTTATTGTAAATTCATAGAGTTACAGTAGAGAGGCCACAAATCCTCAATACACGGTGGAACCGAGCCCAACCACACGGCGGGAGCTTGCTCGGATTGGCTATAATTGGCCAACCGATCGGCAACTCTATTTTGAGTACGACTAATTTTCTGAGGAAAAAACTCCCTACTACCAAATAAGTCCTTGATCTCTAGGACTAACTGGCCATACGCCGAACGAAGCAACGCATCATTTGACAAACTGGATAGAGCTTCAGAAGAATCTGACTGCACTACCACCGGAAGGTTAGAATGTTGGATCGCCAGCGCCATGCCTTGCATGATCGCATGCAGTTCCGCTTCCAAGGATTCCTTGAATGGTGTCCTTCTTAATTTTGTTCCACCCTGCATGAAATATGCTGTAATGAATGGTTGTAATAACTTTTCATTTTAATTAATATAGGCTGTGGTGTTTTTTTTAAACTCCAGCCAGTATCCCGGAGAAAAAAATTACACCCCGGCTAGTGTCATTGGTTCTTCTGGTAATTTCTTTGCAAGTTCTATACAGCGTTAGTCCCCGACCATATTTCCGTATACACATTGTTGTGTAATTTCCCACGGTTGTTTCATCAGTATACATAGCTTTTTTTTTATTGCAAAAGATCAAGTACATAGCTTTGTGCTGAACGAAGAAGCATATAAACAAGGGGAGATGCCATGCATGCACAAGGCTAGTGAAGAATATGCCGCATGCACCTTGCACCATCGATCAATCATTAGCTCACGATCCAGAACTCTACAAGGAAAACTAATGCTTGCAAACCCTATATATGGCGCGAGTCCTCTACGACAGTACAGGCAATATGGCTTCATCAGCAATTCTCTCCGTGCACTTCTGCCTCCTCCTGCTTGTTCTTCTTGCTCCAAGTCTCGGCGGCTCTTCACTCCCTTCATCCCATGTCCGGCGTGGGCGCGCTCGGCGCGTCCGCGTCCGCCGTGTCCGTGGTGTGCGCCAGGCCAAGCGGGGCGACCCGGCCGCGGTTCACGTGCAAGATGTGGGCGAACCTGGCGGCGTCGAACGGCGGCAAGACGGACGTCGTCCTGGTGGAGATGCAGATGAGGAGCAGCACCTCGCCGGGCGCCGTGGTCGCCGCCAGCGAGCCGACGTTCCTCTCGGTGCCGCCGGTGTACCTGGTCCCAGGAGCGGACGGGGATGGCATGGAGGTGGCCCTCAACGTGCGCATCGACAAGAGCTCGCCATGGTCGGACTGATGGGAAACCATGCATTCCGATCAGCTCGTGCTCAATATTCCTTCCTGAGATCCAGCTGAATTAAACCATTTAAGATGTAGTATTACTAGTGAACTTTAATGACATTCGGTGAATTGGTGCTAATCCTGTTGAGAAATGCATGGACTTGTGTTGTTTTTTGTCATTCCAAGCCGTTCCATTTGCAATCTGTCATGTATATCTCAATGCCATGATAGAGCTCCTTCTCATGTCAGGAAATACTCTGTGCGTGTACAGTTGGAAGGTCACATCTTTGTTCCGTTTTGAAAGTAACTTGTGCTCCACGTACCCATAAATTTGTTTCTGTTTTGTACGGGGAATGGCTAGGCGTCAGTCAATTGAAAAACGAATTTGGGCCAGTCGATTTTGTTTCAGCCGTTGGATGGAAAATAAACGGTGCAGTTTGCTTCTTCTACCTCCAGACTTCTTCTTCTTCCACCCGCCAAACGTGCCACCGGCCAAACCGCCGGCCACCGCCGCTCGCGGCCGGCGGTGCTCCCGCAACTGCCTCGCCACACCGCCCTCCCCTGAACCGCCCCCCACCGCCGGTCTTGCCGCCGCCCCCGGCCATCCCTCTAGCCCCGCCCGCGTACATTTTTTTTCTCCGGCGAAGCCCCACCACCGCCCCCACCCTGAACCCTAAGATAGATAATGGGGTGATGACGGCGAGCCCCTTCCTTCTCTCCGGCGAGGCCCTTCCTTCTCCTTCCTTCATTCAAAATCGACTGACCCCCAAATTCGAAATTCAGCTGACTGACATCTAGCTAAAGTGTTTTCTATGAGCATGCAAATTTAATGGGAGGGAGTATTTGTTAACAGCTCTTTTTAAAAAAAAAAAGTGAAAACACTCACCCTCTACGTTCTCGAGCTCAAACAATCATAAATTCATAATTTTATTAAAGTAGAATGTGAGGCACCGAGACGGAAGCATCTACCTACACACGAAAATAGAAGTGAAACACGTCATTAGGGCATCTCCAACGGCAGCCCGCAAAAAACCTCCCGCATCCGTCCGCGGACAGGGGGGACCAGTCTGCGGAGACGGATGTGGGAGGCAGCCATCCAACGCTAGCCGCATATATTTTCACAACAACTCAAACCAACCGGACGAAATTCGTGCAAACAAGTGCGGATTTCATGCGAACTCGACCGGATTTCATACAAACATGACGGATTTCGTACAAACCGGACGCAAACGGTTACATTTTTGAAATATTTTAACTAAAGTTAAAACTATGTGCACGTATGGTCGCGCGGATCTCCACTCCCATGACACGGATACACTACACTAGTCTATGGCCGGCCGCAGCGGATCCCTTCGTCACCGGACTGCCGGGAGTCCCGGAGGCATTCTTCCCCGTATCTTCCCTATGTCCGGCTGAACCGCTCATCGGAGTGTGGCGAAGAGGGTGCTTCAGCCGGAGGGGAAGGGTGCTTCCGTGGACGCCCAGGCCAGGGTGGTCTAAGATAAAGAAGAAACCGGGCACGTCACCAGCTGTACAAGCTGGCGACGCGCCGGCGGTGGCCTTCCTGGGACCCAAGCGGCGGCGGCCTCCTGTGTTCTACTTTCCCTCGAAGTTGCCAGCGGACGCGGACGCGGATGCGCTGGCCACCGACTCGTCGATCTCCTCCGCGCACCCGCCTTCTTTCTTTGTCTGCATAGCGCGGCTACGCGCGCGTCGACGGCGGATGGCGCGGTCGCAGGCACTGGAGGGGCGGTACGACGTGGCGTCGTCCATGCCCGTGCCGCCGTGCTCCCCTCCGTGCCGGCCTGGAGCAACTCGCCACTCCTCCACGAGCTGGCTTGGAGCGGCGAGTTGCTGAACCATGCGCCGGATTGGGGCGGCAACTTGCTCGGCGAGAGCAGCGAGCTGCCTCGCTCGTATCCGCGGGGCTCGGCGGGCCACCATGCCGGCTTTTATGCCGGAGAACTCCTCTTCCTGCCAGTCGGATGCCATGGAAATGGTGGAGAAAATGGTGAAGGAGGAGATGGCGGGAGCGGCGGAGGGGTGTGATTCTTGCCCGGTGCATGCCATCGTTTAAATATAGGGCGGACGGGAGGAGCTCGGCCGGCGTGGCGTTTAATGCCGGCCCGCTCCTGAACGGACGTGTGGCCCGAGTAGGTTTCTTGGCTTCCACGCGGGGGTTAATGGAGGTGTATGAATGCGGCGAGAAGGCGTGTTCAGCCGGGCGTGCAGCGGGCGGCGCCCTGGGCCGGCGCGCCGCTTCAATGGCGGAGGCAGTGAGAGGTCGCGTCCGTCCTGAGCCGTCTTCAATGCGGAGTGGCGCGCTCTACAGCGGCATGAATGCGGGCAGGTGGCACCGGGCGGGAGCGCGTGTGGGAGGGGGGAGGGGTTGTTTGGTGGGTCAGGGCGGTCAGAAGCGGGCTTGGGAGTGGTCCGGACTCCCGCAAACCTCCCCCACTTTTGTCTCCGGTTTGCAGGAGAAATCGCGTCCGGACCGCTCCGCGGACCGATACAGGTCGGCGTTGGATGGCTTCCGCGGTACGAACAGCGCGGTCCGGACGGTTGCGGGAGGTTTGTGGGTCCGCCTTGAAGATGCCCTTAGTCAATTAACTCAAATTGATTGTAGGCTTTAGGACAACAACTCGAGAATTGATGGATTTAGGCCATCAACTCCTTCGTTTGATAAAATAAGGCGAAAACCGATTCGAAAAGGAAAAAAATCGTCACGTGACTCCCCACGTCAGCCTACCTTTGACCACTTGCAAATTGACTAATTTTTACAGGGGACTTTTGTAACACTGCCAACCTAACGTGATATAGGAAAAATAATGTCACACGTTGCGTGGGACTTGATCCCGCGACCTAAGAGCATATACAGGCAGACCCCTCAAACCCTACCAACTTCCCTCAAACGCCCGATCAAAAATCGTCACCCAACGGACCCAACGTCCGGGTTGTCTGCACCCTCAAAGCCAGCCCATATCAGGGACAAATTTGAGACCGATCGGATGCGTCCGCCACGTCTGACCGGCCCACCCCGACCCCATAAATATCTCATTCCTATCAGCATCCTGAACCAAACCCTAGCCATTCGCCACTCCACTCCACTCGAGTCTGTTCCGCTCTAGCCCTCCAGCTTCTCTTCATTGATCTCCAGCCTTCGTCGGCTTGGCGGGCAGCGGATTCGAGTTTGGAAACTCTGAATCTGTCGACTGGGGAGGAGTTAGCCGTCCGATTGGTTCGCCACCGGCCCCGGCAGGATACCCGAGCTCCGCCGTCAGAGTCGCTCCGGCAGAACGTAAGTGGGGCTTGGATCCGACGGCAGTGGCGGCGGCTCGTCACGCGTGATTGTGATGGATCCACGGGTGGCGAGTGGTTGCTGGAGGTACAACCGCGCCCCTGAGAACAGCCCCGACATGTCCACGCAATCCCGGCGGTGGGCCCATGTCCCCATGACGTCCGGCTTCGAGTTGCAGGTGAACGGCGCCAATGCGGCTGGGCATGGATGCGCTGGATGCCCTCGCTGCCAAGGTCGAGGCCCGGACATCGGCGCCCACTGCCATGTCGGTGACAACCAGAAGAAGGGCGGCATGCTGCCTGTAAGGATATTGGGTGCCTCCGTCGAATTGGGAGGATAGTGGGGGGTACAATGGACAGTCGAGTTGGGATGTTTGTGTTTATGCGAAGGATTTATGTGTGGTGGCAGCTAGGATCAGCGGAAAACACAGGGTACATATTTTGTGGAAGGAGTAACTCATATTAAACATCCTATGGCGTGGTCGTTTTCCTCTAGCAACCGCGGGAACTACAAGTCCCATGCATGATGCCGCCGTTGCGTGCATGTACCGTCGAGCCGGGCCGGACTGGACAGACCGTGGTGCCGCCGTCGCAACGATACAAAGAAGCATGTTTCCAAATCACAGGCAGCCACGGGTTCAAATCCAAAAAGAAAAAAGAAGGAAGCCTTGGTTCAGTTCAAAAACCCCAATCTTTATCATACTCTCTTCTTATGTGGCGTGGCGTAATGATCCAAGAATCTGGCTGCTGCATTGCCTTGCGCGGGTGAACCAGTCAACCAGAGAGGCTCCTTGTACCTCCTCACCGACTCCATGGCCGTCCGGGATGCTTTCCGCGGGGTCACCGGCGCCTGGCACCTCCAAGTTGATGCTCTGCCTCGCCCTGCTCTTCATGTTGCCCATCAAGAAATGGCTCAAGCTCCTCAAGTGCCACACGGCTATAACTGCAGGCATTCCTCGGCCATTCACTCTGAACCTGTGGCTGCTTGCCACCAACATGATTCATCAAGCAGGAGCTTTGCTTTGGGATGCCACAAGAGATCGGTCTGTGAAATGCTCACCGATCAGTCTGAACTTGAAGCCCCCCACACTGAAAGTGAAAGGGCACCCCGGGAGAAGCATATGGCGATTAAGAGACGCGATACCGCGCCTGCTGCTGATTTTGGCCTTCTCTCTGTCCACAATGAACCATGCAGCATAGCTGGGAAGATGTGCAATGGTGCAAACAGCAAGGAAGAGACACATCTTGCACCATGTGTTGAGGAAATGAAACAAGGTGATCCTTCGGAAAAGGGAACATGGACAGCCAAAGAAGCTGGTTTTTCACAAGAAGAAGCAATGCAACAAATTGTTGCGGAAAAGGAGCCAATGACAGCAAAGATGTGCGACGGCGAAAGAAGCAGCAATGGCACTGATCTTCCACCACCTTGTGCCGCTGAGTCCACCAAAGAAGGCGATTCTTCAGAAAATGAAGCGATCCAATGCAAAGTTGATGAAAAGGAAAAACGGACAGCCAGGGTGTGCAACAGCAATGCAAGCACCCAAGGGACTCATCTTCCACCACCTTGTGCCGCCGAGTTCACCAAAGAAGGTGATTCTTCTGAAAAACAAGTAATGCAACACAAAACTGAGGAGAAGGAGCCATTGACAGCAAATGTGTGCAATCGCGAAAGCGGTAACAAAGAGACGGATCTTCCACCACCTTGTGCCGCCGAGTCCACCAAAGAAGGTGATTCTTTTGAAAATGAAGCGATGCGATGCAAAGTTGAGGAAAAAGTGTGCAACAGCGAAAGCAGCAGCAACTGGACTGATCCTTCACCTGGCAACGAGTCCATGAATGAAGGTGATTCTTCAAAAAATGAAGTAATGCAACATGAAGCTGAGGAAACGGAGCCATGGACTGACAGTGTGTGCAAAGGGGAAGGAAGTAGCCACTGGAATGATCCAATTGAATGGACGGACGCAAAACAGAGGGCGTGTGAGAGGGTATTGGAGAAAAGAAGGCGGCCGAGGATCGCAGTGCGTAAAATGCCGAACAGTAGGGCAGCCAAGCTGTATGGCTACAGGTAAACAAACCTTCCTAGTACCATTTATTCACTGGATTACTTTGTGTTGCTGCCCTATAGGAAATGAGCATCATGTTGTTCAAATTATTTTGAAAATGCTCGGGATTTTTCCAGTTGACAATGGACCAGAGCTGGTTCAAATTAGGTTTCCCTCGGCAACAGATAGTTTAATTCTTCGGATTGCTTTAAATCCATGAAAGAGATCAAGCAAAAAAAAAAGATCAAGCACCCACACCACGTTAAAAAAAGTTAAATCATAGGAAACCTCAGTGAGTACTGCAAACAAGCACAGTGGGTTTTGCTTGATCAAACAGAACATCAAAGATACGAAATGAGCGATGGCCGAGGTACCCGCCTCCTAGGCGCCTAGGAAATTAAAGGAGTACTAGATCAAGCACTGCAAACAACCACAGTGGGTTTTGCTTGATCAGACAGAACATCAAAGATATGAAACGAGCGTCAGGCCTCCGGGTGGTACCCGCCACCTAGGCCGCCTCCTGGCCAGCAGCTGCTTTGGCCGAGCTCCTGGGCGACGGCCCCTGCTCTCGCCATCCTCGGTCCACCGAATTTCTGGAAGATGTTGCCAATTGCAGACAACACAAAGGATGCGGTCGCGAGAAGGACGCAAAGTGTCTTGGATACCTCGCCGATTCCCGGAATAGACCAATTGGCGGCGTTGTGAACCATCTTTGTCAGTCGATTCACCTTGTCCTCCAGTTCCGCGAGCTGAGTCTCCAAGCGCTCCCGTTTCTCTTCCGATGCCTTGACCAGGGCCGTCGCTGCCACAAGAGCTTTTGTTTCCGCGGCGATAGCTCGGGTCTCCGCCGCCTGGCAGTCCGCGCCGGTTACCGGGGGTGACCGGGCCCGCCCTCCGGCGCCGGCTGGGACCGCGATGAGGACCAGGAGAACGAGCACAGCGGTGCCCTGCACAGCAACGGCCATTGAACCTGTATTGCACATCAAGAACGAAACAATTACAAACATATAAGCTTTTTCCGCAAGAATGCAGGAAGTGGATTACTCCAGGAAGTGCCATGGATCCAGCAACTCAAGCTAAGAACAAAAAAAAAGGTAACAAAACCCCAATATCAAGCCCGAATCCCAAATCTTCGTAAGAAAAAAATTTCTTCCAGAACAAGAACTGCTCAGCTCAGATCCAAGAATATACGAGCTAGAACACAAAAAGAAAAAGGAAAGGAGAACCGAGTCTCGCACAGCCAATGGATCAAGTATCGTCTAAGAATCGGCCATGAAGTGTCGGGCACAGAGTATGTTCGATGTCTTCCCTGTAAATCGGCCCCATATTTCACTATAGCTTTTAAAAAATCTATATTTTACTATAGTTGTAAATAAAACTAGCAGGCCATAGCGCGCGCTCAAAGCTCAAGCCCAAAATGCATGACTACACGATCTGATCACTAGCTCCCTCGTTTCCTTAGTACGTTCTGTAGATGTTGTTGGATTAACTGTCTATGGATGTCCGGACGTGATGCGCCTATGTGCAATTATGTCATGTATAATCATACTCATAAAAAATACAATTTAATCGATATGCCCCTCAGTTATATAGCTCGGCCTCTGCTAGTATGTTGGTATGTTGTATTCGTGGTGTAAATATTTTTATATCAGTTGGACCATCCTGACCCGAAATCTTGACTACACCACTGCACTCGAGATGCCCAATTGATCATCTCACAGAAACTTGAAGAGTGCAAAGCTCGTAGATGATGATTGCTTCCTTTCTAAGCACACAAACAACATGTGCCTTCCGGATAGCTTCGTCGACACATGTGCTACAACTGGAGTTGTTTGTGTCTCTTCGGCACTGTGCTAGGGCATATGTGGCCTCTCCTTACACGATGGTGTCTCTGGCGAACATTCTTGGAGAAGTTGACACCTTCCGAGGCAGTGTCACGAACAAAGACTTGAATGCTTCTTGGTACCTTGATCTTGTGTAGTTCCCACCAGAGCAACTAAAGCTCGAGATCTGGCTTGCAGCGGTACTGACACTCATGAGCAGAGAAGCCAAGGCAACTAACATAAGTGATATCTTCATGCCAGGCAACTTCATCTGAAAATAAAAATAAGAAAGTAAATGTTAGTTCAGTTAATGATGGCAACTATATCTTTTTATAAATATGAAATGAATAGCTTTGTAATTTTCCCAACTAGTCAATCAAATATATGAATTATATTCTACCATTTTGGTCGTTTAATCATGCTCTGGGAGGTTTTTATCTTCCCCAATTAGTCCTCCATTCTTAGCACACAATGACTAGTTGGTGACAATAAAGAAAACCTCCTAGAGCATGATTAAACCACCAAAATGGTAGAAAATATTTCGTATATTATGATAAAATAAACTAAAGGATAGATATGATGGTTGTTGAGCTCACATCTGTGCACACTTGCGTTCCCCTTATGCCCTACCCTAGTTCACTAGCTTTGCCAAAGATCGTGATATGCCTATAAGTAAAACGAATCAAAACACCAAGTTCTAACCACATGCATAGATTTAAGTCCAAAGTTGACATATATATTTCAAAAATGAGTCAATACATTTCCTTTTGTACATAATAAGAAAATCAAGTTCTTCTATGGATAGGACCTCTAACAATCATTCACAATAGGAACATTCTGTTTTCCTCGATGTGTGAATAGACTTTGGTTTTATGGCATACATACATGGATTCGAAGGCTATAAAAAATTGATTTCCTAAAAAAATTGGTTAGTCTTTAGTGTGCTGGTAATTTATCAAATTAGTCGTTGTGTGCTTATCATTTTCCTTGTATGTTGGGAGGTGGCAATTTACTGCATTTTTGTGACATACTAGCAACCATGTGGCGACTAATGTTTCTCATATTTGCCATCAACAGGTGAAGATCTTGCTTGTTTACCTTACCTATTATATCTTATTGTTTTGTATAATTTCAGAATGCTAGGCATTCTATACATCACATAGGCCAATGGTCAATTACATTCGTTATTTAAGTTATAATTAAGCATTCTTTATGTTGTGATTACTTAAACTAAAGAACATAGCATGGTTAAGACCATCTCTGTACACATGTGCGCCCCTTGTGCCCTGCCCTGGTCCACAAGCTTTACCAAATATATGTCTACAAACAAAACCATGTTCTCAAAACACTGAGGCTGCATTTGGCAGCACAGTATTTTTGGGGTTTTTAGATAATATCATGGTATTTTTAGAAACCACTGTTTTAAATACTTTGATGCGTTTGGTGCCTGTAAAAAATGAAGTTTTATAAACCATAGTATTGCGGAAACCGTGGTTTTTCTACAGTATTTGAAAAAGAGGTGCCGACCTCTTTTTTCTAAACTGAGAAACATGAGCATCTCATTGCTGCTCCCCTGGTATTTTTTCTCACATCTCCATCTTCTACCAGCCTCCCTGTCAACTGCGATTCCCCATCTTTTCTGTTGCCTAGTATGTTTTCGAGTGAGGTACAAATACATAGATTACGAGCGGGGTACCGATTAGTATGCAGAATTATCAGGTACGATCGATTGTTTCCGCAACTTTTCAGGTCGGCGATAGCTAACCGTATGGCGCTGCCGGGTTTCCGACCCCTTGACCAGCGCATTGTGTACACATCCTTCATACAAGTGCTGGAGGTAGAAGAGGATGTGTTGACATGGCGATGCTGCATGCGGTTGGCAGCTGTTAGCACATGCTAATTAATCCGCTCATGTAGCTCGTTAAGTGTAGCTGAGTTAGGTTTAGCTGTTATCCGTGGGTATTTATCGGTCAAAACTACGGCAAGACAGTGCCGACCAAACACTGCGGTAGTATTGCCAAAACTGTGAAAAATGACGGTTTTGAGAAACCAAAGTATTCCTTGCCTGCGCATTGGAATACCTCAGTTTTTGAATGCAATGGTTTTTAAAAAACTGTGTTACCAAACTAGGCCTGAACTTTTTACATGTCCATGCTTCATGTAGCAGGAATTCCAAAATCTCGACGCAAGCGGAGGCTCCTCAGCACCACTGCCGGCCCCTGCCCCTGTTTCTGCCGCCGCTACAACCAAGATCCAGACCGCGGTAATAACCAGTGGCAATCTGTTTCCTCTGAATTTTGGCTATACATTCTGTTTCCTCTGAATTATGAACAACACGGTGGTTTGGTTTAGGTGGACAGAGCATATGGGTTGGTTTGATTTTGGTTCTTCGCCATGATTTTATTTTAGGCAACTGAAGCAATTTCAAAATTACCATGATTTTATTTTACTCAAGCACTCATAGTATCATGAATATAGTACGCATCTCTTGTAACTAAACAAGTCGAATGACCAGGCGTTGCCCTGGAACAATAAACTTAGATACAGAGACATTTATTGGTTCAAACTTGGGGGAGGGGGCATTGGCCCCCTCAGCTAAATAGCTTGCCCTCTAATAGTATGTTGGTATGCTGTATTCGTGGTGTAAACGTTTTTTATATCAATTAGACCACCCTGACCCAAAATCCTGGCTACGCCACTGCTCGTCCGCCACACTCCGGGAGCCAACCTGCTCCACACACATGCGTTATTCCTTTCGCAGGAGAGGAGCATGTGTTGTGCCACAGAGGGATGGAGGGGCAGCTCATACACCTGATGTGGATGTGCAGGTGTGGTGTGCCACAGAGGGATGGGTTTTCCCACTCTTTCCGAAAAATCTCACACCTGATGTGGATGTGCAGGTGTGGTGTGGACAGGCGAGGCCCGTGCTCGCGTGTGCCCTTTCTTGTTCTTTCACTAAAGAAGGAAGAGGCTCGGCAGAGACACTCTAGCATACTCTCCTTTGTTGGATGGATGGTGGAGGCGCGCCAGTTAATTAATTAATGGCCGAGCGCCAAATATCTCACCGAGACCGCGGCGGCAAACTTTTCGGATGTCGCGGGCGGTAGATCTTTCGGAAGCAATCCATGTCCCTCAGTGTGATTGGTCAGGATTGACTTCCAACGGATTTGATAGTCTCCTTACGTTGATCATGACTTTCCATTCCCGGCGGTGGACACTCCACCTAACATGAATTGCAGTCCCTGCTCACTATAAAATCTGACGAAAAAAATCTGCCCTAATAAGTTTTCTCGTGTATTTATTTAAATCTGATAAAATATCTAGAAAACAAATTCAATATAAATATATAATGTTGAAATGAATTTCTTTTTCAACCGCAACAGCTATATTTCTCCGCCCTCGTGAAGGTTACGTTGATCATGACTTTCCAAAACGTCATATATTCTTTAATAGGGTAGTACATGCATATTATGGGCCCCAAAAGAAAACAACATCCAGACGCTTACTAAATGGAAAAAACCTCCGGAGGTACGTTAATCTCTGCCACTTGTCTCTCCCGTCTCTCTCTGGGCTGCCTCCACAGCGTCAAAAGCACCCTCTCCTAGGCGGTCATTATGAATACGCACTGTAAAGTCGTCAGTAATACTAAGAGCAAAGTTAATAGTTTAGCAACCTTCGACTATATGAAGTTGTCATGTCAACTACATCGAACCTGAAGTTCTACTCGCGCGCTAAATCATTAATGTGTGCCTCACTTTTTCTCTCACAAGAGATGTTGGACCTCGTGCTAGAGCCAGTCGTAAATCTACAACCCGCTTCTCTTCTCTTTTCTCTTTCTTCAACTATGGAAAAAACCTGATGTGACATTTCTTATAACCCGACTACGTCACCCTATTATATTTTCTCTAATACCACTAACTCATAGACAAGGACCCGCCGTCGGTGGTGGGCTCCATTTTTGGCATATCAGTGGTAGACTCAACGGCGGCATTAAAGGCAAAAAGCTCACCTCATTCCTAAAACCCAATGTCCCGATTTTCGCCTCCTCATCTCTCTCTCTCTCTCTCTCTCTCTCTCTCTAGAAGCAAATCAACGGTATTGATGTGCCGCCACACTCACCGAACAATTCCATCTCTCTCTCTCTCACTCTCTCTCTCTCTAGAATCAAATCAACGGTATTGATGTGCCACCACACTCACCGAACAATTCTCTCTCTCTCTCTCCTCCCCCCCCTCTCTCTCTTCCTCCCCCCTCTCTCTCTCTCTCTCTCTTCTGTTATTTTCTCTTGAATCAAATCAACGCTATTGCCCTTAGAACAACTTTAGTAGAGTCGCCATATTAGTATTCTCCAAAACACATATGAAACATGTTCCATGATGTTTTGGAGGCTGCGGAGGATGTGCGCCAATATAGAATCGCCATAATGTGGCCTTCATATTTTTTTTCTTGTTTTCTTCTTTCTACACTATACAATAATTTAGATCAAACAGTTCAATAATTGAAAAGTTATTACTACAATCTAGTAATCCAAATATTTCAAATTAACAAATATCCAATCAAATAAATTGTTCAGGTAAAACTAAATGAATTTGAGAGAAATTTAAACACAGTATTCCCAGCTAGCTGCCAATGATGCTCAAGGACATCCTCCTTCAGCTGATGATGGGAGCCCCAATCTTCAATCTTCCGGCACACCTAAAGAAATGCTTCAATGTTGTTTGTGTGCCTGCAAAGCCTAACGATTGTGCCAATATTTTCTTATCAATAGAGCTTGTCCTATCCCTCTCATCCTCGATGATCATGTTGTGTAGGATCACACAACATGTCATGATATTTTTGAAGACATCCTTGTTTCAGAAATGAGCTTGCCCTCGGACAATTGAATAACTTGCTTGCAACACTCCAAATTGCCTCTCAATGTTCTTCCTCTGAGCTTCTTGCACGTTGGTGAAATGCTTAAGTTTCTGGGTCTCACGATTAGAATTTGTCTTCCCAAAGGAGAGGTCAATCCGGTCCAAGAGGGAGGGAAGTAGGACGTGGTGTTCGGCGTGTGTGTTGTTGCCACATAGTTACCTGAGGAAGAAGACATGTGAGGCGCCGGTTGGGCTGGGCCGAGTAACTAAGCAGTCAATGGGTCAAAACCATCTTTGTCGGCAGAAGCCGGGTTCAGACAAGCCGAAGACCGAGTCCCGGACGGTATGGCGAGTTTAGGGTTCGAAATAGCCAGCTTTGAAGTTGAGGGTTGATTGCTAAATGAAATGGTAATTTCAGAATTATTGGCATGTAAAGTTTCTCATACTCCCTCTGTTACATAATGTAGTTCATACAGATTTATTTTAATAGTCAAGGTTTAACCAAGTTTACACAGAAAACTATTTATGTCTACAATACCAAATATATAAAATATGAAACTACTTCTTATAATGAATCTAATGATATATGCTTGGCATTTCAGATGTAAATGTTTTTCTCTAAAAATTTGATCAAAGTTTGTAAGGTTTGACTTTTTAACAAACACTATATTATGGAACGGAGGGAGTATATAAGTTGTCTGAAAACATAAGTTGTGGTTAGTCGATTTGGCTGAGAACAAGATGGCGAGACGTAGTCTGAGGCAGCGTCTTTGGTGAAGTCGAGGCGGGAACGTCCCAAAGACTGGAGCCAGGCACGATGCGGCTGGCCGGGACGTGGTCGCCGTAGAGAGGAATCGGAGGTTGGCGGAATTGGACGTAGATGAAAAGTGTCCAAATCTTATTCATCGCTGCCCGACAGCTAGAACACCACATACATAGAGCAGCTAGCATCGTACAACAACACACACAGCAGCTAGCACCGTCGATCTGACCATCTCGAACAACAAAAACAGGTATCAGAATCAGAGCATGCACTTGGGCCCGGGACTGCCGTGGTAGGCGTCCCGGCACATGTAGCCGGAAGGGGCCGACTCGTCCGCTCCCTTCGCCGGCTTGCACTTCTTGCAGGTGGGGAAGCACTGCTCGACCACGTCCTTGCAGCCGCACCAGCTCCTCTTGGTGCACACGGGGTGGTCGCAGCAGTCCCACGGCCTCGTCTCCTCCGTCACCACATCTGCAAGATCCGAAGATCAATGAGCTCACGCACTATATAGCCAGTAAGTATAAACCAGAGATTAATTTCAAAGCTCACCGGAGTGGAGGCGAATAATGGCGTCGTCGGCCACGGCGGCACCGACGAGGAGGAGGGCCGCGAGCGAGAGCATCAGCAGAACGAAGGCGGCGCTTCCCTTCATGGCTGGTTGATTGATTGTTACTGCTTCGTGCTCTGTGTGTGTACGTGTGCTTGTGGGTCGTCCGCATATATCGCATTTGCACCGGTATATGTAGCCTCCTTGGACCAATCGGGAGGCGACACAGCGACGAACTGTGCGAGCTAGCTAGGTAGATCTGGATCTGCATTTTTTTTTTACCCGCAAAAAAAAAAAGATCTGGATCTGCATGAAAAAAAAGCTCCTGCTACATCGACAGAGGCACGGGCGCGTGCATCACATGATCCACTGTTTGTTAATTGCACGCATGGGGCACGTGCATGGCTCGATACCTTCAGTTGCCATTTGTTTTACTATATCCATCCAGGATTCCAGGCTAGAGACATGAATGGACGCGTTATCAACGATCGTGGAAGACACAGGAGACAGGTCGAATCAAATGCATGTGTCCACGCACGGCTGCAGCGAGCTTCATCGAGGCACTCTCAATCTCCATGCAATGAGATCAGATGTGATTAGAGTATTGTCATCAACAAGATAAGATGAAGATGTTGCAACTAATCTCTATGAACTAAAAGCAAGCAAAAAAATTATGTAGCGAATTTATTAATTCTAATCTAGATGAAAATTGCTTATGGCTCATCTAAGTTGTGAAACACACGATCTACTCTTCAAAAATTCGTGCAAACTCTTTGATTCGTTCAGATTTGTTTGTGCCATGTTACTGTTTTTTGTTGGGCCGTTTTTCACGTCAGACCGTGTCAGCGTTGCGAGCATGCTGTTGACCAATTTTTTTTCCTTTAGCAAAGAAGTGTAAGTGTGGCATGGCTAAGAATTGAAGGGTCGGCTTTTTATAGGAGGTGTACCCGTCACTCCGATGTCTCAGTTTTGAGCTAGAAGCTTTCGATTGGTTTTTTTTTCTCTCTTTGCTTTTTTGTCAAATATTTTTCAATTTTAAATTTATTTGATTTCATTTTCTGTTTCTGTTTCTTTTTATATTTTCATTTATTTGTTTTAAAACTCATGATTTTTTTATTTTTTGTGCTTTTATATTCCCTGTTTCCTTTTTTTCTTTCGGGTTAATTAATTCATATCTAGATGATTTTTAGCTATGTCATGTCTAAGTTGTTCACCACACGATCAAACATGTAAGTTTCGTGCAAACCTGTTTTGTTCACGTGCAATGTGCCTCGTGTCATGCTTGTCTCTGCGTTGTCGGGCTGGTCTTTCCCGTCACGCAGGTGGCCGTTTGCTCGTTGTGTCCTGTGTTCGCGCCAGTGTGAGTATATGGGTCTATGTTTCACTTGGGTTGTGACTTCATTATTTTAATAGATTTTGCTACATCTCATCCAGATGAGATTTAGCAATGTCTCATCTTCTAAAAAAATAGCAATGTCTCATCTGAGTTTTCAAATCATATGATTTTTGTTGCCGAACTTTTTGTGCAACGCTTTGATCTGTGTCGCATTGTCGTGTTGTCGGCCCATTTCACGGCTTGTGGCCGTTGCTGGCCGGCTATGCGTCGTCACGCGATTGGGGCCGTTTCACAGTTCGCATTCGTTGTTGGCCTGTGTCGGTTTTGACTTTGTGTGGGCTGCAGCTTTTTTACTCCATGCGGGCGCGGTTTAGTTTTATATAGAGTAACACGGCTCACTGCTCTCTCTCTCTCTCTCTCTCTCTCTCTCTCTCTCTCTCTCTCTCTCTCTCTCTCTCTCTCTCTCTCTCCTGTTGAGCCGCTGTTTCCGTTTTTATTTTCATTTTCTTTTTTCGTTTCCTTTTTATTTTTATATTTCATTTATTTGTTTTAAATACAAGAACTTTTCTGAATTCAGGATTTTTATTTATTTTTTATATTTTTATTTTATTTTTTTATTTTTGGTTTTTTCTCCTTTATATATTTGCTTTAAATTCATGAACTTTTTTAAAACAGATTTGTTAATTCTTGTCTAGATGAGATTTAACAATGTCTCGGCTAAGTTCCTGACAGCTCAATCTGTTCACTTTAATAGAGATGTATCTAAGGCCTCCATTATAGATATGTATAATGTCTTCCTCTTGACGACATGAATAACCCATGTTGTTCTTGCTTTCCTGTTTGTTGAATATTAGAAACCATGAACCATGGGAAACAATTTCAAGTTGAGTCTTATTGAGCGAACTGAGCATTGGTCAATTGGTTAGGTTCCATCTGTTGGAATCAGTCGGCGCGGATTCAAGTCCTAGACTTGTTCCGGGTACTCGTTTGTTCTGGATTTATTTTAGGATTTCCGACAATGCCTGGAGAGATTAATGGCCTTAATGCTTGTGGATACGATATGTTGGGAGTCTAAGAACCAATTCTGATATTCTCCTCCTGCATGTTACGAGCAGCAATCAAAAGAGTGTTCAACTAATGGCTAGATTCGTGAAGACGAGGCCACCTCAATGCTCACCCCCCCCCCCCCTCCTCATTGATCCGAGCATTTTTTAGGTCCCTCAAATCTGATTCATAACTGTAAGCTCTTCTTATATATGTCCGTAGGAGGGGCTTCTCCCTTGACTTGATTGGATTTTTTATTTTCCCCAGAGCTTAGATGAGTACTTGGATTTTGATCCCAGGGCCGGAAAGTGACAGAAAAGCAGGAGGATTTTACCCACTACATGAATATGTAACTTATACGTTGATTGTCCAACTCCGTGAGTAACTATATTAATCAAGGTCGTGAAAAAACACATCCATGTCATATAAGCAATAGTTTATATTGGACAAATGAATGAATATCTACACAAATCAACAAATATAAACGCCTATAGAACAAATTAATGAATATCTACACCAATATATCTATACAAATAACTAATAGTGCTCGTCGGTCTCATCAATTTTGAATAGTAAGTAATGTCCCAAGTCTCTAGAATTCAACACCACCATTCTGCCGAAGCCTGGCCTTGCGCTCCTCCGACAACATGTGTGCGAAATTGACCAACTCCTCCTCGTATGTGCCCCTCTTCAGGCCGGGCTCGTTCTTGCCTGTCTCGACGTTCACCTTGCACACCTGCCTCTTGAGCAGTGCTTGGCCAACACCGACAAGCCAGATGAGATTCTCCGGCGTGGACACGTCAACGGAGGCCGTATCGCCCTTGAGCTCGTCGTCCTGGATCCGGAGGTAGCGCTTCTCGCAGTGCAACGCCTGGAAAAGCACAGACGCGTGGATGTCGACGAGGTCCGCGCTGGCCTGGCTGAAGCTGTCGATGATGGGTGTGGCGCCCCTGTTGGAGAGCCACCCGAGGAGGCCCCTGAAAGATCGTGGATGTCGCCTAGAGGGGGGGTGAATAGGCGTTTTAAAATAATTACGGTTTAGGCTTGAGCAAATGCGGAACAAAACTAGCGTTTAATTGTCAAGCACAAAACCTAAAACAACTAGGCTCACCTATGTGCACCAACGACTTATGCTAAGCAAGATAAACAACTAAGTGATAGCAAGATATATAACAAGAAACACTATGGCTATCACAAAGTAAAGTGCATAAGTAAAGGGCTCGGGTAAGAGATAACCGAGGCACGCGGAGACGACGATGTATCCCAAAGTTCACACCCTTGCGGATGCTAATCTCCGTTTGGAGCGGTGTGGAGGCACAATGCTCCCCAAGAAGCCACTAGGGCCACCGTAATCTCCTCACGTCCTCGCACAATGCAAGATGCCGTGATTCCACTAAGGGACCCTTGAGGGCGGTCACCGAACCCGTACAAATGGCAACCCTTGGGGGCGGTCACCGAACCCGTACACTTTGGCAACCCTTGGGGGCGGTCACCGGTACCCGTCAAATTGCTTGGGGCAATCTCCACAACCTAATTGCAGACCCCGACGCTTGCCCGGAGCTTTACACCACAATGATTGAGCTCCGAGGCACCACCAACCGTCTAGGGCGCCCAAGCACCCAAGAGGAACAAGCTCTAGGGTACCAAGCACCCAAGAGTAAAAAGCTTCTCAAACTTCACTTCCACGTATCACCATGGAGAACTCAAACCGATGCACCAAATGCAATAGCAAGGGCACACGGAGTGCCCAAGTCCCTCACTCTCAAATCCCACCAAAGCAACGAAAGCTATGGAGGAATATGAGAGGAAGAACAAGAAGGAGAACACCAAGAACTCCAAGATCTAGATCCAAGGGGTTCCCCTCACATAGAGGAGAAAGTGATTGGTGGAAACGTAGATCTAGATCTCCTCTCTCTTTTCCCTCAAGAACTAGCAAGAATCATTGGAGGGATTCAGAGTTAGCATGCTTGAAGAAGGTCAACAATGGGGGAAAAACTCAAGCTAAAAGGATAAGGTTCAAGGGGGAAGAAGACCCCCTTTTATAGGAGGGGAAAAATCCAACTGTTACCTTGCTCTCAGCCCGCACAGAGCGGTACTACCGCTCGGGCGGTAGTAACCCAAAAGCAGTGCAATGGCATGAAGCCACGAGGCGGTAGTGCAGCCGGAGCGGTACTACCGCTCGCCCCAGCGGTACTACCGCTGGGGTTGCAGCTCGGGGTTACTCAGAAGCAGAGCAGGAACAGGGGAGAGGCAGTAGAACTGCTACAGCGGTACTACCGCCCACCTGAGCGGTACTACCGCTTATAGGTAGTAGTGCTGCTCTCCATTGCCGCTTCACTTACGCTGAGAGTGCATCGAGTCCTGGAGGGAGAGGTAGTGCAGCGGTAGTAGAGGGTGGTACTACCGCTTATAGGCAGTACTACCGCTTCGCACTACCGTTGCACTTCCATGCAAACCCGACACGAAAGCGAGTTCCCAGAAGTAGCGGTAGTAGCCGCGGAACTGGACATCGGTACTACCGCTAATAAGCGGTACTACCGCTTATCAGAGCGGTACTACTGCTTGTGGCCTCCAGCTCACAAGCACAGCAACAGATGGCTACAAGAAAATCAGAACTACCATAACTTCTGCAAATGAGCTCCGAAAAGAGCAAACTCAAGCTTGTTGGATAGAGGACGACGAGTACTATCCAACAGCAACTGGAAATAATAAGAAGTGGTAGAAGAGATATGCCTATGATATAGAGATGTGAAACCTCTATCAATGATGATCCGGCATAAACCCCAACATCGAGAACATAATAGGAGAAGCAAACGAAATCCGTTCTCGATGAACTTGAGCTTGTCATGAAGGTGACCAAAAGCTCAAAGACTCCCAAAGCAAAAAGGCCAAACAAGAACCAAGAAAGATGATGCAAGAATGCAATGGTTTGAGCTCTCTACGAAAGATAAGATTAAGCTACTCATCCAAGAGCCCCCATTGATAGTACGGCTATCGATCCTATAACCTGGTCTCCCAACTTCCACCATGAGACCGGTAAAATAGAAAACCTATCAAGGGCAAACCTTTGCCTTGCACATAGTCCACTTGAGCTAGATGATGACGATCTTGACTCCCTCAAGTTGGACCACCTTTCTTGATTGCGTTGGCTTGATGAAGACTAGTTGATTGCTCCCCCATACTCCACTATGGGTGAGCCACTGTTCGGCACATCTTCACAAGTCCATTGTCACCACAATGGACGGCAAGCTTCAAGCATGATCTCTTCGTGATGCTCCACTTGAACTTGCAAACCGCAACCTTGATGACGATCACCACTTGATGTCATCCTTCATGGGTTGTATGATATCTTCCTTTTGATGCATGCCCATGGAAACATACCTAACTCCACAAACAACTCTCACATAGACCACGGGTTAGTACACAAAGCGTAATGGACAATGATTACCATACCATGAGATCACTTGATCCCGCTTGGTACATCTTCTACGCTTTGTGTGTTGATCAACTTGAGTCTTTCCAACTCTCTTCATTAGGATGATGTCTTGAAGGTAAACATGAATGTTCACACAATCTTCTTCTTCAAGACATGCATGCAATTGGCTCAACTCTCACATGACCAATCTTTGGATAAATCCTTGAATAGCACCTTGGTCATCACATAATCTCCTTAAAACCAACAAATGGACTTCAAGAAATGCCTATGGACAAACCCTTAAATATAACTCATGGCAACCATTAGTCCATAGAGATTGTCATCAATTACCAAAACCAAACATGGGGGCACCACATGTTCTTTCAGCCCCACTTGCTGCACTCTGCAGCATCGAATTTCTCTTCAATCTTGGCGGTGCCGGTGCCCAATGAAAGGATCATGAACTAGCCGTAGTCCGCCGGCTTGATGGGGAAGAAGTCCTTTGTTCCCCATCAGTATCTGCTTGCTTACGTCCGTCATAGCCAGCAGGGTATGTATCCATGCCAGTTTGTCAAATAGAGAACAAATGATACATAAACGTCACATCGAGATAAGTCAACCGTTATAGCTTATAAGCCTAGTTTAGATTATCAAGTCTCATCGATGTTGCTTGTCTTGTTGGAACTTAGAACAAGGACCCCGATATGTGCCGAATGTTCGGACTGGAGACGCCCCAGCCCGAACGGATCGTTCGGCAGCACGGGGGGAATCAATCGAACGATTCTGTTCGGTCTGAAAACATCCCAGCCCGAACCCATCGAGAACCCCTTGTCGCTAGTTCTTTTAGGAGGGAAAAACCTGTCGCTAATTAAAAGCCCACAAAGCCTAGAAAAACAAAAATGAAATGGGCCAAAAAAAGATATAAAACAAGATGCACAGGACGGCAAAAAAAAGGGTCTGTCATGGCAAAAGCTCATAAAATACCCCTAATTTTTTTTGGAAAAAACACAAAACTAAGTAAAACTTGCCATGTGAATAAAATTATTTTTGCCATAGAAGAATAGCTTAAATTTTGCCATGGCAAAAAGAGAGTAAAATTTGGCATGGCTGCAAAAGTAAATGTACCATACTATATAGTAAAAATTGCCATGTTATAAAAATGTAAAAATTGCCATCATATATAAATTAAAATTGCCGTGTTCTTAATGATAAATTTGCCGTGTGTGTAAAAAATCACAAATTGTGAAAACAAAAAATGCATGGCATATATTCAAAATTGCCCATTTCGTTTAAGTCATAATTGTCATGCTTTGTATAAGAAAAAAATTACCACGGCAAATTTGAATATGCATTTTGCCATGACAATTTTGATCATTTGTTTGTGTTTTTCACATACACGGAAGATTTTTTCCATGAATGTGAAATAATACAAAAAAATTAATCATAAATTGCCATGGCAAAATGCATTCAAATTCGCCATGGTATAATACCAAAGTTGGCATCTTTTTGCATAATAAAATTGTTGTGTATGTGAAAAAGACAAACAAATGATCAAAATTGCCACGGCAAAATGCATATTCAAATTTACCGTGGTATTTTGATCAAATTTTCCATGCTTTATAAAAGAATTTTGCCATGAATGTAAAAAATACAAACAAAATGATCATAAATTGCCATGGCAAAAATGCATATGCAAATTTGTCGTGGTATTTTTATAAATTTTGCCATGCTTTATAAAAGAATGTTGCCATGAATGTGAAATAATACAAAAAATTGATCAAAAATTGCCATGGCAAAATGCATTCAAATTTGCCATGGTATATTTACCGAAGTTGCCATCTTTTGCGTAATAAAATTGCCGTGTTTGTGAAAAATACAAACACATGATTAGCCCTGGCAACAATGCATATTCAAATTTGCTGTGGTATTGTTACAAATTTTGCCATGCTTTATAAACGAATTTTTCATGAATGTGAAATAATACAAAAAATTATCAAAAAATTGCCATGGCAAAATGCATTCAAATTTGCCATGGTATATTTACCAAAGTTGCCATCTTTTGCGTAATAAAATTGCCGTGATTGTGAAAAACGCAAAAAAAAAATGATCAAAATAGCCATGGCAAAAATTCATATTCAAATTTGCCGTGGTATTTTTATAAATTTTGCCATGCTTTTATAAAAGAATTTTGCCATGAATGTGAAATAATACAAAAAATGATAAAAAATTGCCATGGCAAAATGCATTCAAATTTGCCATGGTATATTTACCAAAGTTGCCATCTTTTGCGTAATAAAATTGCCATGTTTGTGAAAAATACAAACAAATGATTAGCCATGGCAAAAATGCATATTCAAATTTGCTGTGGTATTTTTATAAATTTTGCCATGCTTTATAAATGAATTTTTCCATGAATGTGAAATAATACAAAAAAATGATCAAAAATTGCCATGGCAAAATGCATTCAAATTTGCCATGGTATATTTACCAAAGTTGCCATCTTTTGCGTAACAAAATTGCCATGTTTGTGAAAAACACAAACAAATGATCAAAATAGCCATGGCTAAAATGCATATTCAAATTTGCCGTTGTATTTTTATAAACTTTGCAATGTTTTATAGAATAATTTTGCCATGAATGTGAAATAATACAAAAAATTGATCAAAAATTGCCATGGCAAAATGCATTCAAATTTGTCATGATATATTTACCAAAGTTGCCATCTTTTGTAAGCTATACATATCAATACTATAAAGGTAAAATTGTCGTGTGGCTGTAGAGTTAATTTGCCATGGAGTACAAATTAAATTTACCATGGGCTGTAAAATTAAATGGCCATGTCTATAAAATTAATTTGACATGCGAACATAAAAAAATGGCATGTCTAAAAACTTAAGTTGCCATTATGTTATTCGCTGGAGGTGCCCCACCATCTAATTCAGCCTAGCTAACCGTTTAGAACAAAAAAGGAGTTGACCCACCATGTTATTACAAACCCATATCGATAGAACACTATCATCGCAGGTAGTGTCAAACTACCAGGGAGCTGGTATAAGAATTGCCACATAAAATCTGACATTTTGAAACACACAAGGGAGTGAAAAAAATACGACGACAGTGGCCAAAATAGTACAGCCGCAAAAATGCATTATTCAGTTCGTGTGTATTGAACTAATTAGCACACCAGAACATCGCCGGAGGAGCAAATCCCAATCTTCGGAGGGCCCAGAGATATCTCTCCATCGTCGGAGGAGCAAATCCCAATCTTGAGCTATCAAGTTACTTGACATACTTTTCCATGAACCCGTAAGCCGCCGTAATAGCCACCCTTTTACGGATGACGTTTAACAAACCCAAAGTTCATGAAGCAAGCATGAAGAAACTCGATACTCTCATGGTCTAAGGAATTATGCAAACGTTAACTTTCTCTGTGTTATTAACCATTAAGTTGTGACGAATGTATCTCATAGCATAATATCAATTCAGGTCGATTCAACACAAGTGTTCTCCTAACATTGTGCCCTCAAAGTTGCCGGCATAGACTTGCCCATGATCAGGAAAACAGAACCATCATGCAACACTTGAGCTAGTCTTAGAGGCATGACTAGGAATACATTTTACCGTTTATTATTCCACACGTGCATATGAGTCTTCCTCCGAGCCTCGTGGTTGTTGCAGACTCGAAAACCATAGCTGTTATAGCATGGAACATAAACATAATTATGAACATGGAGATAAACATAAACATTTATTATTGCCTCTAGGGCATATCTCCTACAGACTCCCACTTGTACTAGAGTCAATAATCTAGTCACTGCTAATGCACTTTACACCTATGGCATACTGGTGTAAAAATGCTTCGCTTGTGGTATAGCCTGATGTCCAATGGATCTGACAACTTCAGCTCCATGTGTATCTTTGCATATCCTCGCGTTTTCACGCTTTCACAAAATTCATATTTTGTGTGGACTTGGCTTTGTATATATGTGAATCACAGGTCAAACCTTGATTCCTCAGAATTTGCTATGGAGCAACTATCTGCAATAGTGTCCCATTGACCAAAGCCATCTTGGAACCATACTAAGTTCATGAATGAACTATATGATTCAACATCTTCTATGTCGCTTTGAAAGAGGCAACATACTTAGCCTTTGTTATAGAATTCGCCACAGTAACCTGTTTGGAACAATTTCCAACTACAGCGCCACCATATCGTGTATTTCACAAAACCCTTAACTTAAATCGAAAATCGCATGGAGCATTAGTGAAGACTGTATCGATGTAATTTCTTACAACGAGCACTTCATAATCTCTGCTTGCGAGAAAACATGTCGTCGGTGCTACTATAGTACTTAATGACAATTTTCACTGTTGTCTCATGATCAGTACATTGATCACTTTGGTATCTTTACTCGCAACTCCTTGGGAGTACTGGACATATCTGGTTGTTTTACATACCATGGAATACATGATTAATCCAAACACAAGAGTGTGTGGGATCCATCATGTATTTTGCTCATCAGTGTTTTGGGACACCGAGTCTTGCAAAACTCTTTCCATGTGACTTCGGCAAGAATCACTTCTTGGCGTTCTTATGCTAAACAGTTTTAGCATCTTGTCAATATGTATTTTTGGCTTAGCCTATTAGACAATTCTATCTCACAGATAAATATGCTTAATATCAAGGCTATTTAGCCCAAGCACTTCATCGAAAAACTATTTCTAATGAAGTCCTAATTCGTGTCAAGAAATTTATATTATTTCCAATCAACAATGTGTCAAGCACACAAAGTTTTTTAGAAATATTATTATGCTCCCACTTACTTTCTTGTAACCACAAGCATCTTCGTTATCCATTGATGAAATCAAACTCTTTGACTATTTCATCAAAACGAAGATTCCAACTCCATTTTGCTCTCTTCTGTCCATTGCTGGAACTCTGAAGTTTGCATACTTACTAGCATCCTCTGGATTGAACAAATACTTCGGACTGTATCACATGCAAGTCCTAGGTTGCATTTCCATCACATGGAAATCCTTTTGGCATCCATGTATCATATCTCAAGATTGAAATATGTATTAATTGCTAGTTTAACCCGATCTGACTTTAAGCATCGCTACGGTGAGACAACCTCATCGTAGTCAACTCCTTGAACTTGTTATTGCAACAAGTCGAGCTTTATGGATAAAACATTTTATCCACATCAATTAATAGTTTCATAAATGTTCGTTAGACTCTAAGTATTCCGAAGGGTTCATCAAGATATGATCTTGAATCATTTATATGGAAACTATCTCGGATTGTATTGGCATTTAGCTAATTCCGGAGTCAGGGCCCATCAATGCTTCCTTGTGTATCGTAGGTATACTGTTGTCTAACAATAATATCTCGCTTGCGCACCTGAGAGGTTTGCACGAGTTTTGCCTACGTTGTTCAGTTGCAAGTTCGACCGAAGTCCATACATCTCATGTAGAGGCTTCCGTATCAGTCGCAGTAGGAAACTCTGGAATTACTTCCAAGGTTTCTTTCCTTTGATCTGATGATGAAGATATTGTTATCTCGTCAAGTCGCACTGTCCTCCCACTCACCTTTTTGCAAGAACCATTCTCTTTAAAAGCATACCGTTCTTTGTGGCAAAACCTTTTGCCTCGGCATAGTGGTGGAGGAATTCCCAATAACTTGGGATAACCTACAAAGTAGCACTTGTCTGATTTGGAAATGGTTTGTAAATATTTTACACAAGCCCCATATTCCAAATGTTAAGAAAAGACACAACATGGTTGGGAGTACCATACCATGGAGTCATTTCAACAGATCTGATGGTGCTCTTTTCAGTGTAAAAGCCGCAGTCTCTAAAGCATTACTTTTAAAAGGGATAATGGCAAATTGATTTATGTCATCTTTGATCTTACCATGTCATAAATGGTTTGATTACATCTTCACGGATATTCCACTCACAGTGGTGCTCCGTGAGGTGTAAGTTATGAAACTCTTTTCACGACTCATCAGACATTCGCTAAACTTGTAACTCAAATATTCCTTTCCGCAATCAAATTGCAGAAACATAATTTTCTTGTTACAATAATTTCTACTTCATATTGAAAACCTTATGAATGATTTCAAAAGATCCAGACTTGCGTCTCATCAAGTAAATATCCATATATCTACTTGAGTCATTTCTGAAGATAGATAAATCCACTGCTAGCAACAACATTTATCGGACTACATACATCAAAATGTATGATCACCAATAAGTTCGTTGCTCGTTCCTTATGGCCTGTGAACGGTATTTCAGTCACTTCACTTTTCGGAGGAAAGTTGCAAGTGTCAGATGATTTGTAATCAAACGACTTCAAAATCCATCATTATGGAATTTCTCCATGCGGGTTTCTCCAATGTGACCAAATGCAGTGCCACACATGTGTGGTATTCTCTTAGTCTTGCGACATTTAGCGTCAGTGTTATGGATGTATCATATTACCATCAATATTCATAACATACATCCCATTCACGATGGAAGCATGGCCCTTATGTTATTCATGACACCGAACAACAATTGTTCTTTTATGAACAACCCTTTTGCAACAAACATTATGCAATGGGCTAGAGTGTGTAAAACTCTAAAATGAATTATGAAAGTAAATACAGAGGTAATGTATTATTATCAATATTCATAACATACATCTCATTCATAATGAAAGTATGGCCCTTAAGTTATTCATAACATCGAACATCAAAAGTTCTCTTATGAACAACCTTCTTGCAAGATACCTTATGCAATGGGCTAGAGTGTGTAAAACTCTAAAATGAATTATGAAAATAAATACATAGGTAATACACCAATGGAATGTATAGTAACATTTACTATGTTCCCAGTGCGTATCTGAATCTCACTCCGGCCAGTCTTTTAGGCCGTAGTAGTTCTTGCATCGAATTGCAACGGAAAGCAATCGAGCGGGTATCTTTGTGATCAACTCACAATACCCAAGAATTAGTGACTAACAATTTAATCACAATTCCCAAGATCTATTTCTTTGACCAGCCTTCTATACATCAATAGCTTGTATGACTTTCATACATGAGCTGGACATTCCAGTCTTCTCTCTTTTTGCCTTTATACTTCTAACAGTTTAACTTTCAGTATTTCTCCTACTCTCAGAAGAAGCACTCAACTTAAGAGTGGCGTTAGCCCCGGACTTCCTAGGTGTGTAAGTCACACTAACACCCTTTGGACATTTCCTTTCTCTTAAGTTGTTGTTTTATTCACCATCATCATATGACAGGCGTTCTACTGGATCCCTCTGTTATTAGTCAAATGCATAGAAAACACTTTTACTAATAGTTTGCAAAACAAACATTGCTTTGGATATCACAAATCTTTTAGCCTTTGTTTGTGTCTGAAAATGATTTTCAGTTCCATGAATATCACATAGCTATCCCAAACTTTTGAAGTTCGGGTCTCATGGAAGCAAACATATTGCACTTGACCGTAACGGAATTCTAGCTTTTGGATCGAAGGACGAGAGTCACATCTTCCATAGCATCAGCGGGAGAATACCGAAAAGCATGCGATAGGACAAAGTCCTTCTCGGCACTTTTGAGGACAATCCTCACATTACGTTACCAACCGTAAAGTTTTAACCAGATATTTAATAGCTTATTCAATTTTAACAGGGAAGGTGGAAACGCGAGCCATTATTCTACAACTATTATGCAAATTTTACTTAGACAAAGTTCATAATTAATTGCACTGAGAATTAAGCAAGTTAATTCTACAATGCGCTCCCACTCAAATCAATATCTCTCATAATTGATTGTGAGTGATACAAGACCCGCATTTCAATTGTTCGCCATTGGTGTAACACCACTGATGACGAAAATTTCAACCGGTAGGCCAACTTGCCAATCACATCTCTATGTGATTCTTGTTCACCTTTCGATGGGCGTGTTCCGAGCTCATGACGGTCATGCCTGAACGTCAAGACAACCAAGTGATCTCGCTGCGAGGTCTCAACTCACCCGCCTCACACTTCTCTAATCGTTTGTACTCATGTGACACAGCGCACCCCGAAAAGATAGGTGCCGTGACGGTGCTACACTTGGGTGAACACTAACTACTTGATATTTTTGTGAGAGATCACCCTAATAAAAGCGACTACCGCACAATCAAGAAGGGTGCATCACAAGGGATAAATATCTCAGGCAATTCATAATAGCATCATATGGTATAGCCCTTTCTGACGGAGAAGTCTTGTATTTCTTCGTCTTCGGCATTCGCGTCGGTGTTCACCTTCGCGAAGTTTGCCACCACCTTGTCGATGCACCAGATAATATTGCTATCTCTATAGCTAATAAAATAAGTGCATTACCTAAGGTTGACACGCAGGTCATTAAAGTGACAATCATATGGCTCCAGCCATCATGCCGAATCATAAACCGCAGGTCATGTTAATTCACATTATATAGTCATCTCATACATAATCAAATTATTACGAGCACTGCTATACCACATCACATGCACATCTTATGTCATCCTGCAAAACCAAGTTAGACGCCTCTAATCGGTTCATACAAAATTTCATTTTACGTGGCTTCTAAGGTTTCGAAGCAAACCGAAGCTACCAACGTCCATCATCAAGTATGATTATTCAAGTCGCTAGATTAACTTTGCGGGGTGTATGAAACACGAGATAATAAAATCTCGAGCCCCATACTGAACTTCCTCATACGCATGACCCCCGTGCAGATCATATCTGCATTGCCCTTTTCTGTGAAATTTCATCTTTCTCTCTAACTATGGTGGAATTCAACGAACTGTTAGCACTTCGTTGATCAATCAGGATCGCGGATTGCCAGAACTTTGAAATTCCACCATGCGGTTATCAAGATCAGAAATATGCAAATTCCAGGGAAGCAACAAGAACATCGGGTAACAGATTTCATCTGCTACCCGCACAAATAATTATCAGCAGTAGAACTCATCTACTACAAATTATATTGTGCAACACCCATACATCTCTATGTATTCTAGATCGTAACCTGCATCTACGCATAGCAAGGCTCATGATGCCACTGTAAGGGAACGCAGCAGAAAACAAAAAAAATTCGACCTACGCACCAGCCCAGGACCACTATGGAGACTGCATACAAGATTTCATCTTTTTGTTACCGACTCGTAGCGCAGTGGAAGTAGAGTCGATGACGATCGGCGGTGCAGATCCCCGCAGCTAGGATTTACAACCTCCCAACCGCGAGGATGTACTCCCTCGTCAGCTCACCGGACGGATCCTCGGACAGCCCTCCGGGAGGCCTCTGGACAGTCCCTCGGATAGTCCCACCGGACGGATCCTCGGACAGCCCTCCGGGAGGCCTCTCGACAGTCCCTCGGATAGTCCCACCGGACGGATCCTCGGACAGCCCTCCGGGAGGCCTCTGGACAGTCCCTCGGATAGTCCCACCGGACGGATCCTCGGACAGCCCTCCGGGAGGCCTCATGGACAGCCCTTCGGGCGGGTCACTCAGACAGCCCTCCGGGCAGGTACTCGAACAGCCCCTCGGGCAAAGGATCGAAACTACGACCTCTCTACGGGGTTGCACACATACGGTGTCAGCTATCCGGCAGGGCTTCGCCATCCAGAACTAGTTCCTGCCGGAACCCAGACAACCTTTCGGCTCTACGAAACTATTTCGCGGGGAGGGAGAGAGAAGGCCAGATCATGCATGGCTTGTGTATGTTGAGAAAGAGTGAGTCTTTAGGCAGCCCCCTCCACCCCTATTTATAGGCCAAGCCCAAGGGTGGCTTCTCCAAGAAGCCATGGGGAAAATATCAAAAGGCCCTCAAGGTGGCTTCTCCAAGAAGCCACCCAAAAAGCACTTTCACTATTCACGGAAACATTTTTCCGCTACCGTTAAATCCGAAAATATTTCTGTGTGTCTTAGAATAATTCCAGTACCCACTAAAATGATTTTGGACGTGTTCCAAAACAATTCCGGATTAGTGATTTTCATCTGCGAAAAGCAACCAAACCGGTTCCGGCAGCTCCGGAACATTTCCGGTTTTTATCCCGGAAAAATCCCAAAAGTTTCCAGAACAATTCTAGCACCCTCCAAGAATTTCCAGTCGTGTGCCGAAACCAATTTGACTCTATGGTATACCCTGAAACAACTTTTCAGTTTTACCGAATTTATTCCGGTGCTCTCTCTCCGGAACTTTTCCGTTGTCTCCGAAACTTTTCCGGCGACTTTCTCTCAGACTCCCTGTCTAGTATTCAGCAGATAGATGACCCTTAAGCGTGTGACCCTATAGGTTCGGTGAAGCATAGACATGACCGGAACTCTTTCCGATCAATATTCAACATCGGAGCCGTGGACACCCATATTGACCCCTATACCCACACGAATGAATATTCGAGTGAACCTCCAGTTGCCGTGTGCTATTCCTGTTGCTTCGCGATATGTTACAAATACCCGAGGTGAGAATCATCGGCATCCCCGTGGATCAACACTTGTCCACAATGCCGGTTACCTCGTTACCGGTTTTGTTCTATTTTCTCGTTCCCGTGTTCCGGCATCCCTGTGATCAAATCACAATGTGTCTGGCCAGACGATGGTGGATACCGTAACACCGAGAGGGCCCAGAGATATCTCTCCATCGTCGGAGGAGCAAATCCCAATCTTGAGCTATCAAGTTACTTGACATACTTTTCCATGAACCCGTAAGCCGCCGTAATAGTCACCATTTTACGGATGACATTTAACAAACCCCTAAGTTCATGAAGCAAGCATGAAGAAACTCGATACTCTCATGGTCTAAGGAATTATGCAAACGTTAACTTTCTCTGTGTTATTAACCATTAACTTGTGACGATTGTATCTCATAGCATAACATCAATTCGGGTCGATTCAACACAAGTGTTCTCCTAACATTGTGCCCTCAAAGTTGTCGGCATAGACATGCCCATGATCAGGAAAACAGAACCATCATGCAACACTTGAGCTAGTCTTAGAGGCATGACTAGGAATACATTTTACCGTTTATTATTCCACACGTGCAGATGAGTCTTCCTCCGAGCCTCGTGGTTATTGCAGACTAAAGAACCATAGCAGTTATAGCATGGAACATAAACATAATTATGAACATGGAGATAAACTATAACATTTATTATTGCCTCTAGGGCATATCTCCTACACCTATAACATGAAAGATGTGCTGTCCAGCAGGTAATGCAGTGCAGTTGTTGGACATGTCAATATTTTTGTCTAGTTTCTTTCTAATTTTGGGACAAATTGTACCACACATCTCCCCAGATTCCAGATTTTTGCTATAAAACCTAGTCATTAATTGGCCCATGATCTTCTTAAGACAAGTAACTATAGGCATTTCTCTGGCATCAAGTATATACCTATGAAATCACTACAGTTAGAAAAGCTAACAATATGGAATGCTACAGTGCTGACAATATGAAAATGCTACAATGCTAACATTGAGAAATCACACTTACTTGTTGAACACTTCACAGCTGTTGTTCAGAAGCAAATCACACTTTGGGAGTTCATGGAAAAAGGCCTTGCACCACTGCCTTGGGTCAATTGCATCCACGTACTCAAAGGCCCCCTGGTCCAACTCTTTCATCTCTTGCATGTACTTCTTCCAGTCTGCCTCATGTGTGGCTCTTGCAATTTGCCACAACTTATTCTTGAAAACATCACCTTTCCAGTTCTTTGCAAAGTTTTGATGCAGATGTCTCACACAAAATCTATGTTGTGCATCAGGAAAAAGTGCATTGACAGCATTGATCAACCCCTACATACACACAGTATAGAAAACAAATGAAATGCTACAGTGGCACACACTACAGTATGAATATAGTGGCACACACTACAAAGGAAAACAAATGAAAGGCTACAGTATGAATTGTTGCAGTGTTCTTACTACCTTCTGCCTATCACTCATTATTGTCCATGCTATTGTGTTCTGTATGTTTAGATCCTCCTTCAATGTTTGTAGAAACCACTTCCATGTGTCAGCATCTTCCACTTCTAATATGGCAATTGCAATGGGAAAGAAACAATCATTAGGATCAACTCCAAAAGCTGTCAGCATCACTCCACCATACTTGTTCTTAATGTGACACCCATCAATGCATATAATGGGCCTACAAGCTAGCAGAAAACCCCTTTTGCATGCATCTAAGGACATGTAGCAGTTCTCAAACTTTCCATTGTTTGCATTTACAAACATGGTACTTCCAGGGTTTGACCTTCTGATTTCAGCTGAAAGTCCCATAGTAAATTATACTGCTCAAGTTTATCTCCATGAATTTTCTTTAGTGCAATCCTCCTTGCTCTAGCTAGCTTGCTTCTAGTAGGTAGCATGTTGTAGTCCAACTGAACAAGTCTGGCAAACTTCTGCAGTGACACCTTCTCATCTGCTCTAAATGTTTCCATATACTTGCCAGCCAAATATCTTGCTGTAAATTGCTTGAGTGCCCACTCTCTTTCACATGTATGCTCACCCACATACTTCTTCACAACCCATGCTTTGGTCCTGCTGTCAGGTGCAGCAAACAGGAACCAGGGACAATCTCCAACACAACCTGCCCTTATCCTCTGCCTATCATTCTTTATGTACTGAATTTGCACTCTTTGCTTCAGAATGTACTCTTGAATTGCTGCTCTCAGTTCAATGACAGACAAGAACACCATGCCTATGTGAAAACTAACTTCTTTCATGTTCTCAGGCCTCCACCTTTTCAGCTTCACTTTCTTCTTCATTTTTTTCCTTCCTTGTGCATCAACTACTTCCACTTCCTCTGCTGAATCTGTAGGAGATATGCCCTAGAGGCAATAATAAATGTTATTGATTATCTCCCTGTTCATAATTATGTTTATGTTCCATGCTATAACTGCCATGGTTCTCGAGTCTACAATAACCACGAGGCTCGAAGGAAGACTCATATGCACGTGTGGAATAATAAACGGTAAAATGTATTCCTAGTCTGGCCTCTAAGACTGGCTCAAGTATTGCATGATGATCCTGTTTTCCTGATCATGGGCATGGCTATGCCGGCAATTTTGTGGGCACAATGTTAGAAGAACATTTGTGTTGAATTGACCCGAATTGATGTTATGCTATGAGATACATTAGTCACAAGTTAATGGTTAATAACACAGAGATGGTTAACGTTTGCATGATGCCTTAGACCATGAGAGTATCGAGTTTCTTCATGCTTGCTTCATGAACTTTGGGGTTTGTTAAACGTCATCTGTAAATGGGTGGCTATTACGGCGGCTTACGGGTTCATGGAAAAGTATGTCAAGTAACTCGATAGCTCAAGATTGGGATTTGCTCCTCCGACGATGGAGAGATATCTCTGGGCCCTCTCGGTGTTACGGTATCCATCATCGTCTGGTCAGACACTTTGTGATTTGATCACGGGGATGCCGGAACACGGGAACGAGAAAAGAGAACAATACCGGTAACGAGGTAACTAGCATAGTGGACAAGTTGTTGATCCACGGGGATGCCAACATGGCTCACCTCGGGTATTTGTAACATATCGCGAAGCAACAGGAATAGCACACGGCAATTGGAGGTTCACTCGAATATTCATTCGTGTGGGTATAGGGGTCAATATGGGTGTCCACGGCTCCGATGTTGATCATTGATCGAAAAGAGTTCCGGTCATGTCTATACTTCACCGAACCTATAGGGTCACACGCTTAAGGGTCATCTATCTGCTGAATACTAGACAGGGAGTCTGAGAGAAAATCACCGAAAAAGTTTCGGACGAAACGGAAACGTTCCGGAGAGAACAACGGAATAGTTCCGGTGAAACTGAAAAGTTGTTTCAGGGTATTCCATTAAGTCAAATTGGTTCTGGCACACGCCTGGAAATTCTTGGAGGATGCCAGAAGTGTTCTGGAAACTTCTGGGAATTTTCCGGGACAAAAACCGGAAATGTTCCGGAGCAGCCGGAACCACTTTGGTTGCTTTTCGCTGAAGAAACATTGTTCCGAAATTGTTTCGGAATGCGTTCAAAATTGTTTTGGTGGGTGCTAGAATTATTCTAGGCACACAGAAATAATTTGGGTTTTAACGGACGCAGAAAAATGTCTTCGTGAATAGTGAAAAGCACTTTTTGGGCTGATTTGCAAATGGGATTTTTCTTCTAGAAGAAAACCACTTTTGGTGTGTGAAAGGGAGGTGGAGCCCCCCAAGGGGGCTGCACAATTTCGGCCATGGCATGGGGGGGCCCTCCTTGAGGTGTCCTTCCACCTCATGGTGGATATGTTCTACACACCCTTATGTGGCATGTGGTGGAAAGATCCTAGGAAGGTCCTTTTGGTCTTTCCTCTACCCCTTGCTCCTCCTATAAATAGAGGTGGAGAGAGCTCTCCAAAATCAGATCATGCTTGCTCTCATACACATGCCATAGACTTGTCTGGCTTCTCTCTCCCTCCCAGCGAAATAGTTTCGTAGAGCCGAAAGGTTGTCTGTGTTCCGGTGGGAACTAGTTCTGGATGGCGAAGCCCTGCCGGATAGATGACACCGTATGTGTGCAACTCTGTAGAGAGATCGTAGTTTCGGTCTTAGTTCGAGAGTTCCTCCCGAAGGGCTGTCCGAGTGACCGTTCGAGTTTCGAAGGTCCTCCCGAAGGGCTGTCCGCGACACCGTCCGAGGGACTGTCCGACCGCCTCCCGGAGAGCTGTCCGAGGAGCAGATGTGGGAGTACATCCTCGCGGTTGGGAGGTTGTAAATCCTAGCTGCGGGGATCTGCACCGCCGATCGTCATCGACTCTACTTCCGCTGCGCTACGAGTCGGTAATGAAACAGATCAAACCTTGTATGCAGTCTCCATAGTGATCCTGGGCTGGTGCGTAGGTAGGAAAAATTTTGTTTTCTGCTGCGTTCCCCTACAGTGGCATCAAGAGCCGTGCTATGCGTAGATGCAGGTTGCGATCTAGAATACATAGAGATGTATGGGTGTTGCACAATATAATTAGGTAGTAGATGAGATCTATTGCTGTAAATTATTTGTGCGGGTAGCAGATGAAATCTGTTACCCGATGTTCTTGTTGCTTCCCCTGAATTTGCGTAGTCCTGATCTTGACGGCATTGTGGAATCTCACAAAGTTCTGGCAATCCGCGATCCTTTCATGCTGCTCCTGAGTATGCTGATTGACAGATCAACGAAGTGCTAACAGTTCTTTGGGTTCCACCATAGTTAAAGAAAGATGGATGTTTCGCAGACGAAAGGGCAATGCAGATATGATCTGCACGGGGGTCACGCGTATGACGAAGTTTAGTATGGGGCTCGAGACTTTATTATCACGTGTTTCATACACCCTGGAAAGTTAATCTAGCAACTTGAATTATCATACTTGATGATGGACGTTGGTAGCTTCGGTTTGTTTCGAAACCTTAGAGGCCACGAAAAATAAAATTTTGCATGAACCGATTAGAGGCGTCTAACTTGGTTTTGCAGGATGGTTTGCATGTGCATATGATGTGGTATAGCAGTGCTCATAACAATTTGATTATGTATGAGATGACTATATGATGTAATTTGATTAACATGACCTGCGTGTCATGATTCGGCATGATGGATGGAGCCATATGATTGCACTTTAAATGACCTGCGTGTCAACCTTAAGTAATGCACTTATTTTATTAGCTATAGAGATAGCAATATTATCTAGTGCATGAACAAGGTGGTGGCAATCTTCGCGAAGGTGAACACCGACGCGAATGCCGAAGACGAAGAAATACAAGACTTCTCCGTCAGAAAGGGCTATACCATATCATGCTATTATGAATTGCCTGAGATGTTTATCCCTTATGATGCACCCTTCTTGATTGCGCGGTAGTCGCTTTTTATTAGGGTGATCTCTCACAAAAATATCAAGTAGTTAGTGTTCTCCCAAGTGTAGCACCGTCACGGCACCTATCTCTTCGGGGCATCACATGATCTCCACGGGTGCGAACGATTAGAGAAGTGTGAGGCGGGTGAGTTGAGACCTCGTAGCGAGATCACTTGGTTGTCTTGACGTTCAGGCAGGACAGTCCTGAGCTCGGAACACACGCATCGAAAGATGAACAAGAATCACATAGAGATGTGATCGGCAAGTTTGCCTACCGATTGAAGTTCGCGCCATTTGAGTTCATCTCGAACCGTGGCGTTGAATTGAAATGTGGATCTTGTATCACTCACAATCAATTATGAGAGATATTGATTTGAGTGGGAGCGCACTGTAGAATTAACTTGTTTAATTCTCAGTGCAATTAATTTTGAACACTGTCTAAATGTGGTTTGCATAATAGTTGTAGAATAATGGCTCGCGTTTCCACCTTCCCTATTAAAATTGAATAGCTGTTAAATATCTGGTTAAAACTTTACGGTTGGTAACGTAATGTGAGGATTGTCCTCAAGAGTGCCGAGAAGGACTTTGTCCTATCGCATGCTTTCGGTATTCTCCCGCTAATGCTATGGATCATATGACTCTCGTCCTTCGATCCAAAAGCTAGAATTCCATTTCGGTCAAGTGCAATATGTTTGATTCCATGAAACCCGAACTTCAAAAGTTTGGGATAGCTATGTGATATTCATGGAACTGAAAATCATTTTCAGACACAAACAAAGGCTAAAAGATATTTGATATCCAAAGCAATGTTTGTTTTGCAAACTGTTAGTAAAAGTGTTTACTATGCATTTGACTAATAACAGAGGGATCCAGTAGAACGCCTGTCATATGATGAAGGTGAATAAAACAACAACTTAAAGGAAATGTCCAACGGGTGTTAGTATGACTTACATGCCTAGGAAGTCCGGGGCTAACGCCACTCTTAAGTTGGATGCTTCTTCTGAGAGTAGAAGAAATACTAAAAGTTAAACTGTTAGAAGTATAAAGGCAAATAGAGAGAAGACTGGAATATCCAGCTCATGTATGAAAGTCATACAAGTTATTGATGTATAGAAGGCTGGTCAAAGAAATAGTTCTTGGGAATTATGATTAAACATGTTAATCACTAATTCTTGGGTATTGTGAGTTAATCACAAAGATACCCGCTCGATTGCATTCTGTTGCAACTCGATGTAAGAACTACTATGGCCTGAAAGACTAGCCAGGAATGAGGTTAGATACACGCAGGGAACATAGTAAATGTTACTATGCCATCCATAGGTGTATTCCCTATGTATTTACTTTCATAATTCATTTTAGAGTTTCACACTTTAGCCCTTTGCATAAGGTATCTTGCAAGAAGGTTGTTCATAAGAGAACTTTTGATGTTCGGTGTTATGAATAACATAAGGGCCATACTTTCATTATGAATGAGACGTATGTTATGAATATTGATAATAATACATAACCTCTGTGTTTACTTTCATAATTCATTTTAGAGTTTCATACACTCTAGCCCATTGCACAATGTTTGTTGCAAAAGAGTTGTTCATAAAAACAACAATTGTTGTTCAGTATTATGAATAACATGAAGGGACATGCTTCCATCCTAGATGGGATGTATGTTATGAATATTGATGGAAATATGATACATCCATAACACTGACGCTAAATGTCGCAAGACTAAAAGAATACCACACAAGTGTGGCACTGCATTTGGTCACATTGGAGAAACCCGCATGGAAAATTCCATTATGATGGATTTTGAAGTCGTTTGATTTTGAATCATCTGACACTTGCAACTTTCCTCTGAAAAGTGAAGTGACTGAAATACCGTTCACAGGGCATAAGGAACGAGCAAAGAACATATTGGTGATCATACATTATGATGTGTGTAGTCCAATAAATGTTGTTGCAAGTAGTGGATTTATCTATCTTCAGAAATGACTCAAGTAGATATATGGATATTTACTTGTTGAGACGTAAGTCTGGATCTTTTGAATTCATTCATAAGGTTTTCAAAAATGAAGTAGAAGTTGTTGTAACAAGAAAATTATGTTTCTACAATTCGATTGCAGAAAGGAATATTTGAGTTACAAGTTTAGCGAATGTCTGATGAGTTGTGAAAGGGGTTTCATAACTTGCACCTCCCGGAACACCACTGCAAGTGGAGAGTCCGTGTAGATGTAATCGAACCATTCATGACATGGTAAGATCAAAGATGACATAAAAAAAATTGCCATTACCCCTTTTAAAGAGTAATGCTTTAGAGACTGCGGCTTTTACACTGAAAAGAGATCCATCAGGTCTGTTGAAATGACGCCATGGTATCGTACGCCCAACCATGTTATATCTTTTCTTAACATTTGGAATATGGGGCTTGTGTAAAAGGTTACAAACCTATTCCAAATCAGACAAGTGCTATTTTGTAGGTTATCCCAAGTCATTGGGTATTCCCCCACCACTATACCGAGGCAAACGATTTTGCCACAAAACGGTATGCTTTTAAAGAGAATAGTTCTTACAAAATGTGAGTGGGAGGACAGTGCAACTCGACGAGATAACCAGTATCTTCGTCATCAGGTCAAAGGAAAGGAACCTTGGAAGTTATTCCGGAGTTTCCTACTGCGACTGATACGGAAGCCTCTACATGAGATGTATGGACTTCGGTCGAACTTGCAGCTGAACCGCGTAGGAAAAACTCGTGCAAACCTCTCAGGTGCGCATACGAGATATTGTTGTTAGACAACAGTATACCTACGATACACAAGGAAGCTTTGATGGGCCCTGACTCCGGAATTGGCTAAATGCCAATACAATCCGAGATAGTTTCCATATAAGTGATTCGAGATTAAAATCTTGATACACCTTTCGGAAGACTTAGAGTCTAACGAATATTTATGGAACTAAAAACTGATACGGATAAAATGTTTTATCCATAAAGCTCGACTTGTTGCAATAACAAGTTCAAGGAGTTGACTACGATGAGATTGTCTCACCGTAGCGATGCTTGAAGTCGGTTTGGGTTGAACTAGCAATTAATACATATTTCAATCATGAGATATGAAACATGGATGACAAAAGGATTTCCATCTGATGGAAATGAAACCTAGGACTTGTATGTGATACAGTCCAAAGTAATTTGTCGATCCAGAGGATGCTAGTAAGTATGCAAACTTCAGAGTTCCAGCGATGGACAGAAGAGAGCAAAGTGGAGTTGGAATCTTCGTTTTTGATGGAATAGTCAAAGGGGTTTGACTTCATCAAATGGGTATCGAAGATGCTTGTGATTCAAGAAAGTAAGTGGGAGCATAATAATATTTCTAAAAACCTTGTGTACTTGACACATTGTTAATTGGAAATAAATTTCTTGACACGAATTAGGACTTCATTTGAAAATAGTTTTTCGATGAAGTGCTTAGGCTAAATAGCCTCAATATTAGGCATGATGATCTATGGAGATAGATTTACCTAATGGGGCTAAGCTATGAATACATATTGACAAGATGCTAAAACATTTTAGCATTGAAAAACGTCAAGGAGTGATTCTTGCCAAAGTCACATGGAAAGAGTTTTTGCAAGACTCGGTGTCCCAAAACACTGATGAGCAAAATACATGATGGTGATTCCACACACTCTTGTGTTTGGATTAATCACTACTGGAATCAGGGACTTTGCCATCTGCCAGCTCTTTGCCGTCTGCTGGCAGATGGCAAAGAGGCTCTTTGCCGTCCGCTTTTATAAAGCAGACGGCAAAGAACTTACTGATGGCAAAGAGGCTCTTTGCCATCTGCACTTCTTTGCCGTCTGCTGGCAGATGGCAAAGAGTTCTTTGCCGTCTGCCAGCAGACGGCAAAGACCAAAGTGGGGCCCACGGGGCCCTGCGTTGGCTAGGTCACACGGGCCACTTCTTTGCCGTCTGCTGGCAGACGGCAAAGAACTCTTTGCCGTCTGCCAGCAGACGGCAAAGAGGTGAGGGGGGCCCACAACTTCTTTGCCGTCTGCTGGCAGACGGCAAAGAACTCTTTGCCGTCTGCCAGCAGACGGCAAAGAGGTGAGGGGGCCCACAGTGTAACGGCGGGGACGGGCTAACGGCCCCCCTCTTTGCCGTCTGCTGGCAGACGGCAAAGAATTCTTTGCCGTCTGCCAGCAGACGGCAAAGAGGGGGGCTTAATTTTCGCCCCCCGCGCCCAAACCCCCTCTCTCTCTCTCACATCTCTCTCTCTCTCTCTCTCTGCGCGCCGCCGCCGCCCCCTCCCCGCCGACCCCCTCCTCCCCGCCGACCCCCGCCGCCCCCCTCCTCCCCGCCGCCGCCCCCTCCCCTCCTCCACAGCGCCATCGCCGCCCCCTCCCCTCCTCCACAGTGCCGCCGCCGCCCCCTTCCCTCCTCCACAGCGCCGCCGCCGCCCCCTCCCCGCCGACCCCCTCCTCCCCGGCGACCCCCTCCTCCCCGCCGACCGCCGCCGCCCCCTCCTCCCCGCCGAATGCCGCCGCCCCCCTCCTCCCCAGCGCCGCCGCCTCGACCACCCTCCGATGAGCTCCACCATTCCCCCCCTTTTTTGTTTTTTTCCTGTTTTTTTTTCTGTTTTTATTAGTTCATTTAGTTAGTTTATATTAGTTAGTTATTAGTTCATATTAGTTAGTTTTTATTAGGTAGAAAAAACTTAGATAGAAAAGAAGAAAAGAAAAAACCTAGAAGAAAAAAAAGAAGAAAAGAAGAAGAAAAAAAAGGAAAAAGAAAAAAGAAAAAGAACAAAAAATAATAATAAGAAGAAGAAACAGAAGAAGAGGAGGAGGAGAAGAAAAAAGAAGAAGAAGAAGAAGAAAAAAAGAGGAGAGGAGGAGAAGAAGAAGAGGAAAAAAGGAAAGGAAGAAGAAGAAGAGGAGGAGGAGGAGAAGAAAAAAGAAGAAGAGGAAGAAGAAGAAGAAAAAAGAGGAGAGGAGGAGAAGAAGAAGAGGAAAAAGGAAAAGAGGAAGAAGAAGAAGAAGAAGGAAAAAAAAGGAAGAAAAGGAAGAAAAGAAAGAAGAGGAAGAAGAGGAAGAAGAAGAAAAGAAAAAAAGAGGAAAAACCCCGACCCCGACACGGCACCTCGACCCCGACCCCAACCCGACAACGACCCGACACGCCGACCCCGACACCCCGACCTCGATCCCGACCCCGACACGGCACCTCGACCCCGACCCCAACCCGACAACGACCCGACACGCCGACCCCGACACCCCGACCTCGATCCCGACCCCGACACGGCACCCCGACCCCGACCCGACACCCCGACACGGCACCTAGACGATGATGATGCATTTATTAATGATGACGATGAAGATTAATATTATAGTTCATGTCAGGTATTCAATTATTATTATGTACATATATATTATTAATTGGTTCATGTTAGGTATTCAATTTTTTATTATGTTCATGATGATGATACACTTAAATTATATTCATGTCAGGTATTCATTTTTTTAATGTTGTACTAACTTCGTTTACTCTTTGTCATTGCAGGTGTTGACAGATGGTGGGCGCGGGTCGAGAGCGCTCCGAGGCTCCTTCCTCGGCGCGTGGTGGGAGGGGTACTTCCATCCCACCCCACCACCTCCGGAGAGCGCTGGATCTCAGTATGCAGACACCGGCGGGCGCTTCTTCTTCGACCGGGAGAGGTCGGGGGGGAAGAAGGTTGGTAGAGGTGGACGTGGCGGCGGGAGAGGTAGGAAGGCTGCTACTACGCCTTCCTCGCCGCCACCCCCAGCTGATTCACCCGACCACAGGAGTGCTCCGTCTGAGATGGAGCAGCCTGAGGTGCAGCCGTCTCGGACTCCGGTCCACGAGCCTCAGGCCGACGAGCCTACGACAGACGAGGCTACGACAGACACGCCTACGGCCGACGAGCCTGGGGCCGACGAGCGTCGGGCCGCCGAGCCTTCGTCCCACGAGACTGGGGATCACGCTGAGTCGCAGCAGAACCCAGGTGCGGGCTCGTCGAGTGGCCGTGCTGAGGGTGGCTATAGTTCTGATAGCTATAGCGAGAGTGAGTGGGTTGAGGGGCGCAAAGTCTACCAGCGTGGTGGTACAAAGCTCCCGCCCACCCCGGCGACCCCCGACCAGAGGTGGTTGATTGCGCCGCAGGGGGAGAAGTAAGTGCATTTACTCTTTTTTAACCTTTTGTCTTCACGTTTCTTCGAATATCTAATGCGTTGGCCTTGTCATACTGCAGGTCTTGGACACACGGGCCTGGTTGCCGCAAGCCCAACAGTGTCCTTGGCGTGATTTGTCGCCAGAGCTTCCCGGGGTGGGTCACGTTGCCCGGTGAGGGCCGGGTTCGAGAGCTAGGAATGACCTGGGAGCACTACTTGGCTGCCCCGGCCCCGCCGGGGCATAGGATCGGCGATGTCGAGTGCCACACGGTCGCCGACATTGTGATCCAGACGTTTTGGGTAATTTCTCCTTTGCCGTCTATGTTGTGTTTTCTTCTTTGATTGGCAACCCTAGTGATTGTACTAATCCGTGTTTTCTTGTTTGATTGCAGACCTTCTACAGGTGTGCTGAGGGACAGGAGGAGGCCGCGGCTCGGGTTATCGGCAACGAGTGCAGGCGCCTACTTCAAAACTTTCGGCACGAGGCTCGGACGCAGGCTATTCGAGACTACTACGCCTCGACTGGTATTCGGAGGAAAAAAGAGAAGTGCCGCCTCAACTATCTGAGTAAGGAGAAGTACATGAAGGTAATTACCTATTCTTAAGGCCTTGTACTTAGTTCCTTGATTTGATTCGTATGCGTAGCGCTCAAATTTCTCTTGCTTAACTTAGGTGCCCCCGAGATGGTGTGCGGATAGGATGGACTGTTGGGAGGCGTTGGTGGATGAGTGGTGCACTCCCCAATGGCGCAACGTCCACGACGGTGCAAAGGAGAAGCGTGCCCAAATGAAAGGTGTCCCACACCATCTAGGCAGCGTCAACCTACGTGGGTTCGGGGAAAACTGGGTATGTGGTTTGCTTCATGATTCATGCAAATTCATTCTTCATGCTAGCTTGAGCCCTTAACTAATACTCTGTTCCTCTCTTTTAGGCGCGGCACAACAAGGCTCCAGTGCCAGAGCTGTTCGACCTCTATGCCATGTCCAATACTGCCTCGTACAAGAAGGCCAAGGCATTCTCTGAGTCTGACCTCGATGATCCAGAGAAATTCAGCAACCGCGCCTCCCACAACAAGCTTGTGAGGTACAGAGACGAGGGGAAGGCGACGAAAGGGCCGGAGTTTAACCAGAGCCAGCAACCTCTTGATCCAGAGCTGGTGATGATATCTGGTGGCGGGAGGCACCATGGCTTGTTAGCCATTGGGGATGGACTGATACGTTGTACTAGCACTCTCCCGCAGATCAAGAAGCGCCAGACCAGCTCCGATCCTGAGATAAGGCCTCGTGCACGGCCAATGGAGCTCGAATTCCAGGTTAGTTATACGGACTCAGATACCTTTCCTCCATTACATTGTGTGTGCGGCCGTCGATGATTACAATGCTAACGAGTGGTGTTGCAGGCTGCTATTGAGGCAGAGAGAGCGAAGACCCAGGCTGCTCTTGAGGAAGCAGAAGCGAGGACCCAAGCGCTTCTAGAGGAAGAGAGACGGCAGGCGGCGGCGAGGGAGAGGGAGGCGGAGGAGAGGACGGCTAAGCTATTGGAGGAGGAGAGGAACCGGAACGAGGCGGGTCAACGGGCCCTATACGAGCTCTTCGTGGTAAGTTTCTTCTGCATATTAGCCAAATCATGCACGTAATGTTCCTTTCATTACTAACTAATATGACTGACTCGAGAAAACCAAATGTGCAGAGCATGTGCGAAAAGAATGGCACGACCCCTCCGCCGATGCCAGTCATTGCTCCGGCGGGCACGGTGAGTTTCATTTGAATGGTCATTAGTTACTAGTCTTCACATTTGAGTTGCATCATGCTAACGATACACTGCAAATGATCTTTGGTGCAGCATAACTCCCGACAAGCATCGACCGATGCTTCTCCGTCTGCCACTGGCGCGACCGGTCCTTCACCTACATCTAAGTGATGACGGTAAGTTTTCCCAAGTGTTTAGCTTAACAAAATGACTCAATATGCTTAGCTAGCTAAAAAATGACATAACAACATTAATTAGCTCCAAAATGACCTATTTAACCTAGGATAGCTCTAAAATGACGTATACTTAGCATTTATTTCTCCAAAAATGGATTTATATGCTTAGCTAGCTCAAAAATGACATAATAACCTTAATTAGCTCTCAAATGACCCATTTAACCTAGGATAGCTCTAAAATGACGTATACTTAGCATTTATTCCTCCAAAATGACTTAATATGCTTAGCTAGCTCAAAAAGAACATAACAACCTTAATTAGCTCCAAAATGACCTATTTAGCTCCAAAATGACTTAATATGCTCCAAAATGACCTATTTAGCTCCAAAATGACTTAATATGACCTATTTAGCTCCTCCTTCTCCTTCTTCTTCTCCTTCTTCTCCTTCTTCTTCTCCTTCTTCTCCTTCTTCTCCTTCTTCTTCTTCTTCTTCTTCTTCTTCTTCTCCTCTATTCCTTCTTCTTCTTCTTCTTCTTCTTTCTTCTTCTCCTTCTTCTTCTTCTTCTTCTTCCTCTTCCTCTTCCTCTTCCTCTTCTTCCTCTTCTCCTCCTCCTCCTCCTCCTCCTCCTCCTCCTCCTCCTCCTTCTCCTCCTTCTTCTTCCTCTTCTTCTCCTTCTCCTTCTCCTTCTCCTTCTCCTTCTCCTTCTCCTTCTTCTTCTTCTTCTTCTTCTTCTTCTTCTTCTTCTTCTTCCTCTTCCTCTTCTTCTTCTTCCTCTTCTCCTTCTCCTTCTCCTTCTCCTTCTCCTCCTCCTCCTTCTTCTCCTTCTCCTTCTCCTTCTCCTTCTCCTTCTTCTTCTTCTCCTTCTTCTTCTTCTTTTTCTTCTTTTTCTTCTTTTTCTTCTTCTTCTTCTAGTCTTCTTCTTCTTCCTCTTCTTCTTCTCCTTCTTCTTCTTTTTCTTCCTCTTCTTCTCCTCTTCTTCTTCTTCTTCTAGTCTTCTCCTTCTCCTTCTTCTCCTCTTCTTCTTCTTCCTCTTCTCCTTCTCCTTCTCCTTCTCCTTCTCCTTCTCCTTCTCCTTCTCCTTCTTCTCATTCTTCTTCCTCTTCTTCTTCTTCCTCTTCTTCTTCTTCTTCTTCTTCTTCTTTTTCTTCTTTTTCTTCTTTTTCTTCTTCTTCTTCTAGTCTTCTTCTTCTTCTTCTTCTTCTTCTTCTTTTTCTTCCTCTTCTTCTAGTCTTCTTCTTCTTCTTCTAATTTCTTACTCCCATTTTTGCAGGTTTGATTCACTTCATGGAAGGGCAGAATGCTACTGTTTACATATTAGATGTTTGTGAAACTATGTATATATGAATTGGATGTGTGATGTTTGATGACGATGGTGAAACTATGTTTGATGTTTGAAACTACGTTTGATGTATGATGTTTGATGTTTGAAACTATGTGATTCTGAATATATATATATATGTGTTTGAATTTCTGTGAAAATGAATTGATATAACAAAAAACAGAAAAAACAGGGGCTATATAGCCACTTTGCCGTCTGCTAGCAGACGGCAAAGCTCTTTGCCGTCTGCTGGCAGACGGCAAAGAGGCCACGTGGCAGCAGCCTGTACAAACTGGGCTGGCCTATGTGGCCTCTTTGCCGTCTGCTGGCAGACGGCAAAGAAGGAAAGTTCTTTGCCGTCTGCCAGCAGACGGCAAAGAGCCTGCCTGGCCCAGCTGAAGCCTGACGTCAGCTGACGTCATCTACAGCTCTTTGCCGTCTGCTGGCAGACGGCAAAGAAGGAAAGTTCTTTGCCGTCTGCCGGCAGACGGCAAAGAGCCTGCCTGGGACCAGCTGAAGCCTGACGTCAGCTGACATCATCTACAGCTCTTTGCCGTCTGCCAGCAGACGGCAAAGAGCGCCGTTAGCCACCTAACGGGGATGGAACCTTTTCTGTGCCATCCACGCTCTTTGCCGTCTGCTGGCAGACGGCAAAGAAGGAAAGTCCTTTGCCGTCTGCCAGCAGACGGCAAAGCCGCCTTTGCCGGCAGCCGTTCGGCCGGAGTGTTTGCCGTCTGCTGGCTGACGGCAAAGCCTTTGCCGTCCGCCAAGCATGCCTTTGCCGTCTGCTATGGCAGACGGCAAAGAAGCTGATTCCAGTAGTGAATCATGTATTCCATGGTATGTAAAAACAACCAGATATGTCCAATACTCCAAAGTTGTTGCGAGTATAGATACCAAAGTGATCAAAGTACTGATCATAGGACAACAGTGAAAGATGTCATTGAGTACTAGAGTAGTAGTGATGACATGTTTTCTCGCAAGCAGAGATTATGAAGTGCTCGTTGTAAGTAATTACATCGATACAGTCTTCATCAATGCTCCATGCGATTTTCGATTTAAGTTAAGGGTTTTTTGTGTAATACACAATATGGTGGCACGGTAGTTGGAAATTGTTCCAAACAAGATACTGTGGTGAATTCTATAACAAAGGCTAAGTATGTTGACGCTTAAGAAGCGACAAAGAAGTTGTTGAATCATATAGTTCATTCATGAACTTAGTATGGTTCCAAGATGGCTTTGGTCTATGGGACACTATTGCAGATAGTTGCTCCATAGCTCAGTCTGAGGAATCAGGTTTCGACCAATGATTCACACATATGCAAAGCCAAGTCCACACAAAATATGAATTTTGTGAAAGCGTGAAAACGCGAGGATATGCAAAGTTACACACGGAGCTGAAGTCATCAGATCCGTTGGACATCAGGCTATACCACATGCGAAGCATATTTTACACCGGTATGCCACAGGTGTAAAGTGCATTAGCATTGACTAGATTATTGACTCTAGTGCAAGTGGGAGTCTGTAGGAGACATGCCCTAGAGGCAATAATAAATGTTATTGATTATCTCCCTGTTCATAATTATGTTTATGTTCCATGCTATAACTGCTATGGTTCTCGAGTCTACAATAACCACGAGGCTCGAAGGAAGACTCATATGCATGTGTGGAATAATAAACGGTAAAATGTATTCCTAGTCTGGCCTCTAAGACTGGCTCAAGTATTGCATGATGATCCTGTTTTCCTGATCATGGGCATGGCTATGCCGGCAATTTTGTGGGCACAATGTTAGAAGAACATTTGTGTTGAATCGACCCGAATTGATGTTATGCTATGAGATACATTCGTCACAAGTTAATGGTTAATAACACAGAGATGGTTAACATTTGCATGATTCCTTAGACCATGAGAGAATTGAGTTTCTTCATGCTTGCTTCATGAACTTTGGGGTTTGTTAAACGTCATCTGTAAATGGGTGGCTATTACGGCGGCTTACGGGTTCATGGAAAAGTATGTCAAGTAACTCGATAGCTCAAGATTGGGATTTGCTCCTCCGACGATGGAGAGATATCTCTGGGCCCCCTCGGTGTTACGGTATCCATCATCGTCTGGCCAGACACTTTGTGATTTGATCACGGGGATGCCGGAACACGGGAACGAGAAAAGAGAACAATACCGGTAACGAGGTAACTGGCATAGTGGACAAGTTGTTGATCCACGGGGATGCCAACATGTCTCACCTCGGGTATTTGTAACATATCGCGAAGCAACAGGAATAGCACACGGCAACTGGAGGTTCACTCGAATATTCATTCGTGTGGGTATAGGGGTCAATATGGGTGTCCACGGCTCCGATGTTGATCATTGATCGGAAAGAGTTCCGGTCATGTCTATACTTCACCGAACCTATAGGGTCACACGCTTAAGGGTCATCTATCTGCTGAATACTAGACAGGGAGTCTGAGAGAAAATCACCGAAAAAGTTTCGGACGAAACGGAAACGTTCCGGAGAGAACACCGGAATAGTTCCGGTGAAACTAAAAAGTTGTTTCAGGGTATTCCATTAAGTCAAATTGGTTCTGGCACACGCCTGGAAATTCTTGGAGGATGCCAGAAGTGTTCTGGAAACTTCTCGGAATTTTCCGGGACAAAAACCGGAAATGTTCCGGAGCAGCTGGAACCACTTTGGTTGCTTTTCGCTGAAGAAACATTGTTCCGAAATTGTTTCGGAATGCGTTCAAAATTGTTTTGGTGGGTGCTAGAATTATTCTAGGCACACAGAAATAATTTGAGTTTTAACGGACGCAGAAAAATGTCTTCGTGAATAGTGAAAAGCACTTTTTGGGCTGATTTGCAAATGGGGTTTTTCTTCTAGAAGAAAACCACTTTTGGTGTGTGAAAGGGAGGTGGAGCCCCCCAAGGGGGCTGCACAATTTCGGCCATGGCATAGGGGGGCCCTCCTTGAGGTGTCCTTCCACCTCATGGTGGATATGTTCTACACACCCTTATGTGGCATGTGGTGGAAAGATCCTAGGAAGGTCCTTTTGGTCTTTCCTCTACCCCTTGCTCCTCCTATAAATAGAGGTGGAGAGAGCTCTCCAAAATCAGATCATGCTTGCTCTCATACACATGCCATAGACTTGTCTGGCTTCTCTCTCCCTCCCAGCGAAATAGTTTCGTAGAGCCGAAAGGTTGTCTGTGTTCCGGTGGGAACTAGTTCTGGACGGCGAAGCCCTGCCGGATAGATGACACCGTATGTGTGCAACTCTGTAGAGAGATCGTAGTTTCGGTCTTAGTTCGAGAGTTCCTCCCGAAGGGCTGTCCGAGTGACCGTTCGAGTTTCGAAGGTCCTCCCGAAGGGCTGTCCGCGACACCGTCCGAGGGACTGTCCGACCGCCTCCCGGAGGGCTGTCCGAGGAGCAGATGTGGGAGTACATCCTCGCGGTTGGGAGGTTGTAAATCCTAGCTGCGGGGATCTGCACCGCGATCGTCATCGACTCTACTTCCGCTGCGCTACGAGTCGGTAACGAAACAGATCAAACCTTGTATGCAGTCTCCATAGTGATCCTGGGCTGGTGCGTAGGTCGGAAATTTTTTGTTTTCTGCTGCGTTCCCCTACAGAATCACTATCTTCAAGCTCTGAATCTTGTAGCTCCTGCAATTAATCTGTATCATAGTCACTGTCCTGCTCCCATTCAGATTTCTTCTTTTTCTTCTTCTCAAATTTTTCATCAACCCATTCTTCATATAGATCATCATCTTTGCCTACTTCATTGTCAGAGTCAATCATGTCTGAATCCCATTCACTGTCATCACTGTCACTGTCATTTTCATTGGGGATTTCTTCTTCTACCAGAAGTTTCCTCCTGCTTCTTCTAAGCTCATGTCCAACATTTTGTCCCACTGGTGGAACACTGCTACTCCCTTCATTGCTGATGCCTGCATTACATTGATTCAGTCTGCCTTTCTGAGCTTTCACCTTTAACCTGGGACTTCCCCTTATTCCACTGCTAAACCCAGGAGATTTAGGGCTTAGTACAGGAGGCAGCTCAGGTGTACCACTAACATGAATATCATCAATTACATTGTCAAAGGTCATGTCTTTGTGATCAACAAACAACTGAAAGTACTGGAATTTTGGAACAACTGCTGTCATGTGCAAAGTGTCAGTGTCACAGTCCACAATCCGCAGTCCATCACCTAAATTCTTTCCAGGCAGTAACCAGTAAATAACATGCTTAGATTGGTCACTATATCCCAGTTGCTGCATAAAATCATTGAGCCAGAGAGGAGACCATGTATCTAATTCGCAACCATCGAACAGAGCAACTTTCCCATCGACATACGTTTTCGACCGGCCAAATCCGCAAAAAAATCCAGCATAGTTGATTTCTACGGTAAAAACCTCCTCTTGTGGTCCTAGATATTGAGGGATTCAGTCAAATACTACCATCGATTCGAGCTAAATCGGAATCCGCAGAAAAAGAGGATCGAGGGTTAGGGTTACAGGCACGGCACTCACCGTATCGCGGAGGAGGATCTCCGGGTCGCCGCAGCACGGGCGCTATCCTAGCGGCGCCGCCGCCGGGCAAACGCCTGCGATTGCCGGCTCTTCTTGCCAGACCAACGCCACCGCCGTCGATCGCCTCTGTGTCGCCAGAGAGAAGTGGAGAAGAGGAAATGACTGCTGTTGGGAAGAAATTAGGGTTGGGGGGTTCTTTTGCAAAAACGCACGGTCGGTCGTTATCCTGCCTGGGCCCGGGTGTCGACGTGGCGGCGGTCAAAGCGCGGTCAGACGAAAATAGGACCTCGGGTGAACAACTTAGAAAGAATTAGGACCCAGATATGCATTTTGAAAGAATTGGGACCCAATCGACACTTTTGGGAAAGAATTAGGACCGCGCTTGCATTTTACTCCCCGAGTTTCTTCCCCACTCGGCACCGCTCATGCCCCCAACTGTCCATCGTTCTCCCCGAGAAAAAGAACTGTCCACCATTCCCGCGCCTTCCTCCCCAGAACCCTAACCCTCTTCCTCCTCGTCCCGCCGTCGTCGAGGCGGGCGCGGCGGACGACGCGGCCTCCATCCGACGATGGCGCCGGTGCCGGCGGAGGAGACGAGGAACTGGGCGGAGCTGCCGCTCGACGAGATCTCGGCCATCCTCCACAAGCTCGACCACGTCGACATCCTGATGGGGCCCGGCCAGGTGTGCCGCTCCTGGCGTGGCACCGCCCGCGACGAGCCCGAGCTGTGGCGCCGCATCAACATGCTGGGCCACGCCGACCTCTAGCACGACCTCAACTTCCACGGGATGGCGCAGGCCACCGTCCGCCGCAGCGCGGGGAGGTGTGAGGCCTTCTGGGGCGAGTGCGCCGCCGACCACGACTTCCTCCTCTACCTCGCCGACCAGTGAGATTTTGAACACCCTCCACTCCCACAAACCCTCCCAACCCCAAATTCGGGGCTTTCATTCAGTTCTTGTTTGGTTAAGAGGTGGTCACATGAGATTCTTATAGCGGCTCTTTGGTAGTATTACACTTTATCATGTTTTTTAGAATTTTTTTTAAAGAGGGTTCCCCCAAATTTCTCTAGAGGAATCATAGCATTACAATGTCAACAGCCTCACACACTAAACCACCACATTAACCAGACCAGAGAACATAGGCAACAGAAAGTAGAAGACCAATGTTTAGACTCATAACATTAGTTATTTTTCTTGAATTTATATGTATTTCGGTGAGGGCAGTTACTATTCTTATCTTAGTTTCATAAAGACAAAGTACGCTAGAGGAAACTTGCCACTATGCATTTGCTCCATACACCATACTGCCTTCATTTTCTCTGCAGCTTTTTAAAATTCTGTGTTACTTAATTGGCAAGGAAGAAGGGTTGGGTGACTTACAAATAGAAGCACATGTGGATGTATGGGTAAATCACAGAAAGTTTCCAATAAATGGATGATTATGACACTGCCTCAAGTTTTACTCTGCTGAATTTCTCTTATCACAACATTTAGCCGCTTCAGGTAATCGATAATGTACTTATCTTTACACAGTGAAACTACACCCTGTGGCATGCATATGGACCTATTCCTCTGCCCCCAATTCAAAATGAATGCTGAGTTTCTGCCCAACCAAAAATTGATGTCGTGTCGTCAATCTATGCATTGGTCTGGCAATGATGATCTCCGCTGAGTTCTTCACATATTGGCTTCTTGATACAATGGGGAAGTACTCTTTGGTTTGGTTTGAAACAGAGTACATCTGGGAGTTTGCTTTTTTGGGCTTCTGAGCGTTTGCCGGCGAGACAGTCGAATTGGCAGTGATTTGAATTATGTTAATTGTTGAACAGAAAGAACTCAACTGATTTCATATGCCAGAGCACAGAATTTATCCTAATTTGAGCAATTGCAGGCTTCAACAAATTAGCATCCTTGAAATTTCTGTCAAATCTAACAGATAATCGTTTAGTGAATTCTTGCTAAACTGCTTTTTAAATCTGTACCTATGTCCTATGATGCTATTGCTATGCAATTATCTGAATTTTTGAAATGTTCTATCCATGCTATGCAAGTCTGTCAAAATATACTCTCTAGCTGCCTGTTTCATACGGCATGCTTATGCCTTTCTATATGCATGGCATATTTATTGGTTATTGAAATCCAAGTGCTATATTTGCAGGGCACCATCTCTCAAGAGTCTTCGCCTCATTTCTTGCTATAATTTTGATGATGAAGGACTTCAAGAGGCGATAGTGAAGTTCCCTTTGCTTGAGGAGCTTGAGCTTTCATTGTGTGCAAATGTGGGTGAGAGTGGTATGTTTGGGGTTGTTGGCAGGGCATGCCCACAACTGGAGCGCTTCAGACTGAGTAAGGACGTGTTCTATGACTTTGAAGCCAGTGGGTACGACAAGGACGACGAAGCCCTGGGGATTGCAACTATGCATGAGTTACGGTCTTTGCAGCTGTTTGGCAATTGCCTCACCAATATAGGACTGAGCTATCCTGGACAATTGCTGCCACCTGGAGTCCCTTGACATTCGTCATTGCTTCAACGTCGACATGGATGACGCCCTGCGCGCAAAGTGTGCCCGGATAAGCACAGTGAGGCTTCCCAATGACTCAACTGATGATTCTGACTTCGAGGTTCAGGAGCCTTCCTGGGCGGATTCAGTGTCCTTTTCGGGTGATTATATGGGATCTGGTTCTGACTATGAGCTTGACTCGGAAGATTACGATGATTATTGTGATCCTTCTCGCTACCTTGATGGTGTGTACGAGGATGAGCTTGATGAAGAAGATAGGATGATTCTCGGGGGTATGCGTATGCTTATGAAGTGAACTCCATCGGGGATGTTGTGATCGAAGTGCCTGGATGTTTTCACCTTTTTGACAAAGTATCTGCACTACTGATCTGCGTTTTGGTGCTTCTGTTGGCGGCATAGATCTGCTTCTGCATCGACTTCTCCTGTAAGATCGTAGAGAGTGTTCCCTACATTGTCCAACCGATCTTCTGAAACATGCGTTGAGAGTCATTTACCTTGCAGTTTAGTTCTAGTACACTAAGCAAAGCCCACCGTTACCGAGTATGGAAGAAAGAACACTTGACGAAAGCACGGTACTCGACAAAGTCAACCTATGCCGAGTGTGTTCAAAAGGACACTCGACAAACAACCTTTTCTTTCTCTTTTTTGCTTTCTCTTTTCTTTTCTGTTCTTTTCTTTCTTATCTTATACTTTTTTGCTTCTCTGTTTTTCTTGCCAGTTTTATTTTACTTTCTTTGCTTTGATTTCTTCTCTTCTATTCTTTTCTTTCTTCTTGGGTCAAGTTTCGAACCGAAGCAACCGCTGGTTCGTCTTCTAGGCTTGTATTTTTTTTTCACACTCAACACTCACCATCACATGTATGTAACATGTCCAAATTTGATATTTTCTGAAGCACGTTTGCAATATTTATTACCATGTGCCACCCTGCCCTTTCGTCAACCTCCCACACCGTCGTGCTTGCCGTCGTCCAAGGCTATCCCTCTAAACCTCCTAAACCTCATGTTTTAGCGACAGAAGCCCCCGCACCCACACCGCACCCGTTAACTTGCTTCCTCGCCTTCGCCCAAGACGCCACGGCTCGCTGCCGCTCGCAACATCATCCCCATTTTGGACGAGGTCCTAGTCTGGCCTCGCCCTGGCAGATGCTCATTGCAGTTGCTCCTCACGTCGTCACCGCCTTCAACCTCGCACCGAAATCAACTGACAGCAGAAAAAAATCCCAGGTACATGAGATTTAGCAAACGCCATGTAGAAAAAATTCGCGGGCACAACGTAGTTTGTCGAAAGATTTAGGGCAATGCTACACTTACGTAAAAATTGTTATCGGCTTGTGACGGAGCAAACCCGTGAGTACGTCCTTATCGGCTCGGCGACCACGACGAGGCAAGTGCGTGGCCTGGCTAAGTGTCGGCCAGCGACCGACCCGTGCGTTGATCAGCTAGCTAGTCAGCGCATAGGGGTTCGGTTATGACCGGTGGGTGCGCGCCAGATGCATGCAACGCATGCGCCCCACGCGGCCACGCCATGAATTCATGAAGTTTAACAAATGCTCTGGCTCCAAACTCGAGGTCCGCGACCACCGGGCCACGCCACCAGATCACCTCTACCGTCGCTTCGCCGTCGTTGGTCCGGCGGGGCTACATATACTCCATCTAGTCGACGTGAACTCCACACCACCATCTTCTGCTTAACTAGCTACAGGTAACCAGCCATGGCGAGACGCGCTGCAGCCATCCTGATGCTGATGCTCACGCTGCCGGCGGCGGCCCTCCTCGTCGCCGCTGACGACGTCGGTGTGGACACCATCCGCCTGCCCAGCGACGGCGGCGAAGGTGATCCGTCGACGCATGCTTTATTTATACTAGTAAGTAGTACGTACTTATTAAAGAGGACGTCGGACTGAACTACTGATCAAGTTGTGCTCGTTCAGGTCTTGCGGCTGGGGCTGGGGCCAGAGAGTCACGGAAGGAGGAGAAGAGCAGGGGAGGCGACGAGCCGAGGCTCGCTGGCCAGGTAACGGCGGCGAGGGAGCACCTCGTCGGCGGCGTCCTCGAAGAAGAGGAGAGGCCGTGGGCGTGCTGCAACAGCACCGTGTGCACCAAGTCCATGCCGCCGACGTGCCGGTGCCTGGACGAGGTGGAGGAGTGCGCCGCCGCGTGCAAGCGGTGCGAGCCGTCCGGGTTCAACCCGGCCTTCCACGTCTGCAACGACCAGTACCACGGCGACCCAGGGCCGACGTGCGGCAAGGAGAAAAGGCCGTGGACGTGCTGCGACCGGACCGTGTGCACCAAGTCCTTCCCGCCGACGTGCCGGTGCCTGGACGAGGTGGAGGAGTGCGCCCCCGCGTGCAAGCGCTGCGAGCCGTTCGGGATCAACCCGAAGCGCCACGTCTGCAACGACCAGTACCACGGCGATCCCGGGCCCACGTGCGGCAAGGACGACGACGACGACGATACCAGCGGCTCTCCATCCCTCGCCGCCGCCGCCACACAGATACAGTTACTGCTAGTTTCTCTGATCTTGTTGTTTATCCAGAGTCAGAGTGGTTAGATGCCTGCGTGCACTATCATGGTACTACTGTAAACGCCAGGCATCATGTGAGGGTATTGTAGACGCCGGCGTGCACTATCGTCAGATTAGAACTGCTAGGGTGTGTCGAATAAGAAAAAAGAACTAAGTCTCAGTCGATAATATATCCATGAGATGTTACATTGATATCCGTGTAAAATTTTCTTTTCAGTTTTTTCTTTCTCTCTAGCATGTTATGTCACTTGACTGACACTTGGTTAAATCTCAATCGACTGAGACCTAACCACACCCAAAAAAGAAAGTCACATATGACGGTGTGCCTTTGTATTGTAGTCATAATCGATGTTTGGGATATTGTAGTCCTAATAGATGTTTGGGACAGAAGCAGTCGTAGAAACTGCGTGTTTTCCCTCCAAAAAAGAAAAAAGGTATAACTAGGTCTCAGTCAAGTGACACAGTATATGAGAGAAAAAAACTAAAAAGAAAAAAAAAGACATAACGAAGTCTAAGTCGACTGAGACTTAGCAAAACTGAAGAAAAAAAGTTCGTTGTGTTAAGCAACTCTAGTAGAGTTGCTTCGATCGCCATAATGACCGTTATTATAGTGATGTTGTCGAGAAAAGACGCTCTAGCAGGATATTTGTCATCTTGTTAGGGATCGTCATACTGTATGAAATGTCCTTCATATATGGCCTCCTAGCCGTCATATATCGTGCCTCAAGGATGACTTTAAAATCTATAAGGAAGAAGTTGACAATCAACTTGAAAGGGAAAACAAAATGGTTTGGTCAGATCGTGGTGGGGAGTACTTTTAATATGAGTTCAATCTATTATTTGTGGAACATGGTAAAATCAATGAATCATCCCAATCAAACTGGGTTATAACATCTTCCATAAACATGTGCAATTCAGTTTTGCTTCAGCGGCTTCAAAACGAGTATTAACTTATTTAGGGCACTTAGGAGTCCATGAAAAAAAGCATAAAATTGCATAGACCAAAAACTGATAGTTACATACTGTACTTATATAGTTACTAGATTTGTATGACAATTTATTGAGCTGTGAATATTCTCGCAAGATCAAAAAAGCTACATCAATTGCTCATTTGGTAACCATGATCTTATCTAATCATGCTAAAGGCAATTCTTGACCCTTTACTTAACAAAGTATAGAGAAAAACACTCATCAAGGGAGACTCAACTTTAGTTTGATAAAAGAGAGGCCTCCCCCTCCGGTTTCCATTACATAGGAAAAAAATACAAGGTTGTCTCCCGTGAGCGCTTTATTTATATCCATATTTTTCAGCTTTTATTGACTTTGTAAGTCTTTTCATTTCATTGCTTACCTAAGCTAAGGCTTTAGCTTTAGTACTGTTAGATAAATCATTTAAAGTTGTTAGGATTTCATATATGATGAATGATTATCATAGTTATAAACATTTACAAAATAGAAGTGTGGTCAACAAAGTCAAGCATTTTAAGGTCACCATTATCTACTTCTGTAATGCATGGTATAAAATGTGGGTAGGAGTACTGCCAATTTTGGATTTTGCTACATAGTTAGGCTTTTATTGAAGGAACATGAGCATTAAATGATGAGGCTATCTCTCATTCTCTCTTGTAGTAAATGGACCAGACCTCTCTTCCTTTCCTTCGAGCAGATGTTCCAATGGCTGCGTCAAGAGCTTCCTTGGCATTGATCCACCCAATACAACTAATAGCTGCTTAATACTACTTGAGTAATTAAGGAGCGGTGATGTGTTTCAACTTGTGATGATTTATGCGTCATACATATATAGTCAGTACGCATAGTACAATTACTAATAGCACACTGTTTCATACAGTAGAGAAACCCTCGACCGATGAAGTGAAACCCTCCAAATTTATTTTTATTTTTTTGAACAATCACCGGGGGGAAGAGCGTCCCCACCTAAATATATTACTCAAAAGGGCCGTAGCCGAGAGTTACATCATAGGTTACAGTGAGAGGAGAGGAACAGGCGCCAAGACAGGGCGGCGTCCCTACAGACCGGGTCTTTAAAATGAAAGACCCAAAGTGTGAAATCTGAGATTACATTGCGTAGAGTATTTAAGGCTGAGTGAGTCTCAGAGCGGAACACCTGGGCGTTGCGATAGTCCCAGAGTTTCCAGAGGATGGCAAGGGCGACGGTGTGCCAAATGTTAATGCCGAGGCTAGGCGGGGTGACTGTATCCCACAATTGGTTGATGTCGGGAGGTGGGTGAAGTCCTAGCAGCTGCCACACCTAGACCGCTCTAGGGCACGAGATGACCAGGTGTGTGGCGTCCTCGAAGGGGTGGTCACACCTCGGGCAAGTAGAATCAGGGGCGATCGTCTTGTGGTGAAGGTTCGCCTTGGTGTTGAGCCTATCGCGGAGTAGGAGCTAGCCGAAGATCTTGACTTTTAACGTTTCCTTAGAGCTCCAGATGCTATCGGCGTGGATGTCTGGCTCGTCGGCGGAGGAGAGCAGCGAGTAAGCGCACCTTGCAGAGAACGGGGTGCCATGGTTGAGGAACCTGTCATCAGGGGCATCCGTGGAAGTAACATCCTGCAACAAAGATAGAACCACAGCAAGCTCAGAGGACGCAACATGGGTTAGGCGGTTCCGCGGGGTCGCGAGCAATCCATCATGCAAAACCTCAGAGACCAGAACATATTGGTAGGTGGAGTGGGAGAAGAGGTGGGGGTATTTTTGGGCTAGAGAGATATGAGTGGGCCAGGTGTCAAACCAGAAGAAAGTAGTGGTTCCGTTGTTGGTTAAAACGAAGGAGGTTGCGAAAAGGTTTTGGAGCTGGTGTTTAAGAATCTTCCAAAGGAAGGAGGGGTAAGGTTGAACCAAAGAAAAATTAAGCGAGTTATGAAGAAGAAACTATTTTGCCCAAGGCAGGTCTGGCTTTTCTAGGAGTTTGTAGGAGAATTTTAGGAGAAGGCAATTGTTTTGAAGCTGCAAATCTTTGATGCCTAGACCACCACAAGTTTTTTCCTTACACACATTTTTCCAAGCGATGAGGCACCTAGCGCCCGAACACGTTTCCTCGGCGGCCCAAAAAAGGAGCGGCGAATCACGTCTAGCCGTTTAATAATATTTTTTGGGAGTTTGAACACTGATAAGAAGTGAGTGGCGAGTGCGTCAAGAGTAGCGGAAATCAGGGTTAGACGACCACCTTTGGAGAGCAGCCGAGCGGCCCAACCAGCAAGGTATTTTAGGAAGTGCTGGACTAGGGGTTTGAAGGCGGTGGAGGGGAGACGGGTGGGGGACAGCGGGAGACCGAGATAGATCTGTGGGAAGGAAGATAGATCACAGCAAAAGGTGAGCGCGATGTTTTGAGCCAGGGAGGGGTCCATGTGGATGGGAACAAACATAGTCTTGTGGAAATTGATGGTCAAGCCTGTGGCGAGGGCAAAGTCGTCGAGAATGGTTTTTAGCTTAGTAGCTGCAGAGGAAGAAGCATGGGCGATGATAAGGGTGTCATCCGCGTATTGAAGGACCGTGGGAGGGCGGTCAAGGTATATTGGGTGGCAGAGCTCGTTCGGCGAGAAGGCTCGCAGGATCAAGCGTTGAAGTAGGTCCGCGACGATGATAAAAAGGTAAGGGGAGAGGGGGTCTCCTTGACGTAGGCCATTCTTACAGGAAATCCAGTTGCCGGGGACACCGTTGAGAAGGATGGCAGTTTTGCTAGAGCTGAGCAGGTTTCTGATCCAGGAGACCCAAGTCGATGGAAACCCCCTAGCCACTAGGATTTGCAAAAGAGATTCCCAGCAGACAGAGTCAAAAGCTTTTCGAAAGTCAAGTTTGAGGATCATCGCGGGAGCCTTCCGAAGGTGGCAGGCACTCAGCAGGTCGGCAGCAAAGATAAAATTCTCAGCAATATTCCTGCCAGAGATAAAACCCATTTGGTTGTCGTGAACAAGCAGGGGGATAAGAGGTTTAACTCTATTGGTGATAACTTTAGCGATAGCCTTGGGCGGACAATTATGAAGCGAGATAGGCCGAAAGGCATCGGGAGATCGAGCGGAGGCGTTCTTAGGGAGGAGGCACCTGCTGTCGGCTCCAGGTTATGTAGGATGGCTGTGTCAAGAGCTTCCAGGACAAGGTAATCTTCCTTGGCATTGATCCACCGATCAGAGGTTCGAAGCAAAGAAATTAGTAGCTGCTTAATATACTGAGTAATTAAGGAGCGGTGATGGGTTCTTGGAGTAGTATAGTCAGTACACATACTACAATAATAGGACTGTTTCTTATGGTACAGAAACCATCAACCGAAGTATATAAACACCACGTGAGACCCTCCAAATTAAGTAGACGTACTGCACGGCGTAGAGAGGGTGAGCTCCAGGTTCACTTGAGCGAGGCACCACCTGCTGTCAGCGTCCGATAATGCACAGTCGTCGTCGCCGTCGTCGTTGGAGGAAGAGGGACGGCCAGGGTTTGGCACTGCCCTTGGCAGATGCTCGCCGTGCTGATCATGTGAGGAGGCTAGCAAAGCCTGTAGTAGCGCACGATGGTTGTCGGGATCGGCGCCTCCCGTGCGCCTCCTCATCGCCGGCGAACCCCAGTGGGCCTCGACCTTCTCGCCCGTCCTCCCAGGCAGCCTCCCGGCGATGATGGACCAGCTGGATAGATATATTCGTGACTCGTCATCAGCAGAACATATACAGAAGCTAGTACGTAGCTAGGATCGATATATGCGTCTTAGGCGCGTAGCAGGTACCGGTTTCCGAGCAAAGCGTGCAGCTTGATGAGGAGGTCCTCCTCGTCCTCGGAGAAGCTCGTCGTCGTCCCAGCTGCAAGTAGTGCCTTAGCCGGCTGCTGCGACGGCGCGCCGCTGCTTCTAGAGAGAAGCTTGGCATCTCGAACGCTGCTGTTCGTCCGGAGGCGCCATTGCCGGCCGTGTTTCTCCGTCGTCATCGGCTGCTTGCACGGACTGCGTCGTGGCCGTGGCTCCCTCATGGTTAGGTACGTGCTTGCGATGGTTAGGTCGACTTAGATATAGCTAGGGTTAGATAGGGGGTCGAAGGTGGAGAATATGAAGTCTGTGTGGCAATGGCATATATATAAAGCATGCATGAGCTCCATTTTATATTTTTAATTATTAGGAAAACTTGTTTTTTCGCCAGTTGACTGGAAGTGGCAGCAAGCAAGACCGGCCGGTTGGTTCGCTTCAACTGGACGACCTAAGCTAGCTAGCCACGCGCGTGCGCTGCCTCTTTTTGTTAGTTGTGGCATCGTGTGCTGCCTGCATGCGCGCACGTACGTACCGGTACTACTGTAGCATGCATGCCGCCTTACCGGTCGGCAGCACCGTACCTACCCGTAAATATCACAGGTCCCCTACGATATCCATTTATAATATCTGGTACAGTGCAACTACGATATCCATTTATATTTGAGATCGGCCAAATATGAGACAGCCCAACTGAAAAAGGAAAAGAAGTATGTTTTTGTCTCTCAATTTATATATGATTTTTTTTCAACTGAATATATAGGAATTGCTTCCTATAATATAGTTTTCTAGTTTTTTAAATAAAGTCAGGTACAACACCAAAAGTCTTCAGAACTATCTAAAAAGTAAAGAAAAAGTTTGGTGGTTTCGGAATCTCGATTTAATTTACTTCAGTTGACATTCAAGCGGGTGATTTTGTACTAGATGCATCCGTCTGAACGTCAATTAAATCCGGACGGAGAGAGTATTATGTTTGAGATGCTCTATCTTCTGGTGAACTTTGCTAATATATATGGATACCTTTCACAAACAAAGTAAGAAAGACAATAGTCAAAAAAAAGTAAAGAAAGAAAAATGACAACTACTAGTACAACACCAAATTCCTTTCTAAAGGCACCCGTGCCCATCCAGCCAATTACGCACGGCCACCTCACCCCGTATCCTTGATGTACCAGCCAATTCGGTTTCCTGTTTGAGAATCTCGGGTATTTCTCTCACCTGGTCCCACCAACTTTTTGTCACACAAATGTCCGCATTGCCCATGGTGCATTCATGGTTGCACCATTCTCTCTCCTCTATCCCTCTTTCATAGCATTTTACTTCTTAGGGGCTTTTAGATGCTTCATATATTTTAAATCCAAATTTTGTCTTGGTTTTTTAATATATTTGTAATCCTAGCGACAAGACCTTTCCATCAAGACCAATATTGGATATATTTTTCACAGTCTTGTAAATTTCACTGTACCAACCCCGCAAAAAATAAAAACACTGTTCCAAGAAATTGATTGAAATAAATTTCACAAATACTAAAAATATTTTTAAAAATAGTTAAATTTTTTAGAAATGTATTGCAGTAAATTCAAACTGATTTAAAATTTTACATCGAAAGTGAAAACGGATTCAAAATATTGATTTCAATTAGCAACTATGAAAAATGAATTCATATTTAAAAATATGTTTTATAAAAAGAGATTGCAATTATTTCAAACACTAATTTTAATTATTATTTTTCCTAATTTGGACATAGCAATATTAGCACATTTTCCAGTTTAACTTACTTGAAATATTTCATAGCTCACATATTTCACATATTTGAAATATTTCTGAAACATACATCTCCGTAATTTTAGTACATATTTAAATTTCACTTATATGAAATATTTCATAGGTTATATATTTCATGTATTTCAGTTTTTACGACATCTATCTCTGTAATTTCTATAATTTCATTTATTCTATTATAATTAGCTATCTCATTTTAAATTAAAATAATCTCAAAAATTTAAAATCAGTTGATTCTACTATTGAGAAACAATAATTTCAATTATTTCCATCTAGTGATTTCAATTATTTCCATCCATTGATTTCAATTATTTTGAAAAGATGATTTTTAGTTATTTCACACTTGTGTTTCAATTATTTAAGACAAATGTATATCAATAGAGTTATAATGATTTTTCATAAACACATTTTAATTAATTTACTTTTTTGGAATATTTAAAATATTTCACATCACTAAGATTTCAATTAATTTATTTATCAAAAAATGTATATGCTAATTTCAATACCTATTTTAGTTTCACAACTTCTAAATATGACATAGATTGCATATTTCACTTATTTGAAAATTTTCACATATTTCATATCTCCTTTTTTCAAATATCTCTGAAACACATATCTCGGTAATTTCAGTTCCTATTTCAATTTCAATTATTTGAAATATTTTAGCGTATCACATATTTAACTTATTTTGGAATATTTCATATATGTGAAATAAGTTTTCATTGGTTTCATCTATTTTAATAATTTGCCGGATCACTATTTCATTATTATGAATTTGTTTACATATGTGAAATATTTTTTTAAATATTTCACTTCTTTAGATAGATCACTATTTCAGCATATAACTAATTCACTTATTTTGAAATATTTCACATTGTGAAATAAGTTTGCCACTTCTTTCCTCTGTTTTAATAGTTTACCAGATCATTATTTCACTTATTTTGTAATATTCACTTTTGTGGAATAAGTTATTTCACATAGGTCATTATATCGCTATTCCACATTCAATTTTTTGAATTATTTCATATATTTGAAATAAGTGAAATATTTTTGTCTTATTACATCTATTTCTATTTATGAGTGAAATATATTTCAGTCTATCACTTATTTCAACTATTTCATTGCTTATTTTAATTACTTCAATGATTTGTTGTTTCATTAACTTCACATATTCCATAGATTAGTTTCAATGATTTTGGCAGAGTTGACTAACTTCACATATTTTATGAACTTACTTATTTCAAAGAATTTCATTTCTTGATCTATTTTAATAGTTGAAACATGTCTTCAATTTCATTTGAGATAATGCAGTGTATATGGAACTCATTTCAAATATTACAGAAACATAAAATTAAAACTATTTTAAATGTATCCAAGATTGATCTTATTCTGAAGATTTTTTGGGTAAGAATTCAAATATAAGAAAGGTTCAAAATCTAACTTTTGGTCTAAAAGATATCAATCCATCAAAGATATCCAAGGGTTGGGTTTTGATTAGGGAGAAAAGAGAGTGATCCTACATGCAACTCTCTCTCTCTCTCTCTCTCTCTCTCTCTCTCTCTCTCTCTCACACACACACACACACACACATTGGCTGACAAAGGAAGTGGTATGTGCATGCAACTGTACCTTTGTGGGTCCTAGCTGTACTATTCTACCCAAAAAAAAGTATACATGTGAGGACAAAAGTGTTCTTCTAATCCCGAGCTCAGATGCTCCTGCTATGAATAGTAAAATCATAGAAAATAGAAAAACAATTCAAAAGGTTCTGATTTTTTTTTACAATTTTTTTTTAGGTTTCTACATGCGTTAATTTTTTGTGTGATGAAATTACATTTGTGGAGGTCTAGGAAAAAATAAAAATAAAAACACTCCAAAATGCTTTCAAAAATAGTCTTATTGGAGCATCGGATCTGCTTATTCACCCATGACATTAGGAATGTTTTTTATTCACGACAATTTGCACGTATGTAGAACATTCAACAATGTTTGTGGCCAAAATAATTCTGAATGTTTTAAATTTTAAACTTTTTTATTTATTTTACTGTACATGATGGTGCATTTGAGCTCGAGTGTAGAAATTATGTGTCCAACTCTCTCTGAACGTGGATTTTGTGCTCTTGGGAGCACATGCTCCGTTTATTTCAGAAAAAAAATGAAAGTTTCAAAAGTAAAAAAAAAACTGGTGTGTAGATTAGAGCGAGTCATGTATCATCAAGTTTTTGTGATGAAGAAACATTACGTTTGTTGTCTAGATAAAAAAACAAATATAGCATTTTCCAGGTTTCAAAGAAGTGTTTGTTTTTCCGCAGCGAGCAGATGAACAGTGATTTCCAAGAAATTTGAATGGAAACGAACTTGAGTCATTTGCATGTGAGATTCTATTGGGATCATTTGGATTAGTGTTTCTATTAAAAATGTAGTGCATGCTCCTTGAGCGCAGTCAAGAGTCGAAAGGTTTGTGCATAAAGAAAGCTTTGAGTTTCACAACGATTGCAGATTATTACTTTGCTCGCTGGTAAAATAAACAGTGTAAGTACAGTAGACCAGCTACATGCACTCATGATAGACGAAATTAACCCCCCAAACAAAACTCAGTATGTTCCATTGGGGCACATCTCAGTCAGGAGAATATCTTGTGCACCAACCCTTGTGGTGCCAGTCATCCAAAATACACTCTATAAGTGTCTGAAAAATCTCAAACTAATTTCGCACATACAAGAAACATATATCTACTAGTTCATAAAATTTCAGATTCAAATTAGAACTAAAAATATAGAAACAAAAAGTCAAATCATTTTATGAATAGTACCCATTTCAGATTGGGTCATGAATTTGGCCCATTAACACAATCAATGTCATATTTTTTTTATATTGTTTCTCAAGCTGAGACGTGGTTAATATATGTTATGTGTGCACACACTAGTGCAGAATCGGTCTATAGTGCCGGTTCGTAAGGGCCTTTAGTCCCGGTTCAGGAACCGGCACTAAAGGGTGGGGACTAAAGCCCCCCCCCCCCCCCCCCCCCCCGTAGTCCTGGTTCAACACGGCCCGGGACCAAAGGCCCACCACGTGGCACGAGCCGGCGCCGGGGGCTGGGGGACCTTTAGTCCCGGTTGGTAACACCAACCGGGACTAAAAGTATTTCATTTAATTCTGGGTTTATGAATTATGGTTTTTTTTCCTTTTAATTTTGTGTTTTCCATTTAATTCTTTTTCATTTCAAACATATTTTACGCTACTACATATTGTACACGTTATGCATATATATATAAATAGAATTTCTCGTAGAACCGATCATATATATATCATCGAATTTCTCGTACGACCATTCACATACACATATATATATACAATTTGGTGTTGGGGAACGTTGCATGGGAAACTAAATATTCCTACGCACACGCAAGATCTATCCATGGTGATGAGCATCTACGAGAGGGAGAGTGAATCTACATACCCTTGTAGATCGCTAAGCGGAAGCGTTAAGAAACGCGGTTAATGTAGTCGAACGTCTTCGCGATCCAAATCGCAAGTCGTTCCTCGATCCAAACATGATCTAGCGCCGAACGGACGGCACCTCCGCGTTCAACACACGTACGGCTTGATGACGCCTTCACCTCCTCGATCCAGCGAGCGATGGTGAAGTAGTGGATGAGTTCCGGCAGCACGACGGCGTGGTGATGGTGGTGAGGAACAATCTCTGCAGGGCTTCGCCAAGCACTACGGAGATTGTGACGGGACGAGCTAGAGGGTTAGGGTTGCCGGCACACGGCTTGGGAAATCTTGATGTGTCCCATGTGCTAGCCCTGTCCCTCTATTTATATGTTGAGCCCTGGGGTCTAAACTTGGAGAAAAAGCCTCGACAAGGTCGGTTTTGCCCGCACAAGGTCTGTTTGGCCCGCACGGAAAGAGTCCCACTCGGATTCCAGCAGTACTGCGTACAAGCGGTAGTACCGCTCACGAGCGGTAGTACCGCTTGAGAGGTAGTACCGCTTCACACAAGCGGTAGTACCGCTTACGCGGTAGTACTGCCTTACCAGCGGTAGTACCGCTTAAGGCAGCAGCAAAACTTCCTTTTGCACTTTCCAATACCTCGTGGGCTTTACCCCTTTGGCCCATATAAAGTGTTGCTGCACCCGAACACTTCGGTAAACACCCGGAACCCCTTCCGGTGAATTTCGGAACCCTTCCGGAGATCAAAACACTATTATCACATATATCAATCTTTACCTCCGGACTCTTCCGGAGATCCTTGTCATGTCCGGGATCTTATCCGGGACTCCGAACAACCTTCGGTCACCAACACAATAACTCAACTATACTAATCGTCACCAAACGTTAAGTGTGTAGACCCTGCGGGTTCGAGAACTATGTAGACATGACCGAGACACCTCTACGGTCAATAACCAATAGCGGGACCTGGATGCCCATATTGGTTCCTACATATTCTACGAAGATCTATATCGGTCGAACCTCTATGTCAAGGATTCAGTTAATCCCGTATGCTGTTCCCTTTGTTCTTCGGTATGTTACTTGCCCGAGATTCGATCGTCGGTATCTCTATACCTAGTTCAATGTCGTTATCGGCAAGTCTCTTTACTCATTCCGTAATACAAGATCTCGTGGCTAACACTTTAGTCACATTGCTTGCAAGGCTCATTGTGATGTTGTATTACCGAGTGGGCCCTGAGATACCTCCACTACTAGAAAAAGGATTGTTAGTGGAGCACCTATTTTTGCCATTAATGGCGCACTATAGGTGCGCCACTATTACCACGCCATTAGTAACAAATACTAATGGCGCACCTCTGGTGCGCCATTAGTATTGCAGGTAACAGTGGCGCACCTTGTAGTGCGCCATTACTATTGCTACAGGTGCGCCACTGGTAACTTTTTTTTTTTGAAATTTATTGATTTTTTTTTAATTTTGAAGGTGGGAAAATAGTAGTGGCGCACCGTCTAACCCCCACCGTGCGCCATTGCTATTTTTGAATTTTGAATTTGGATCTGGATCTAGATCTGGCTCATTTTTTTGGCTCGTTTTTTTTGGTTAAATTTTTTTGAAATTTCGTTCTCGACCTGGATCTTTTACGTTCTTTGTGCCAGGGGAGCTCCACATGTGGCCGGAAGTAGAGGAGGAGGGAGGAGAGACCGTGAGGAGGAGAGGAGGGAGGAGGAGGTCGCCGGAGAGGAGGAGGAGGACCGTGAGCAGGAGAGGAAGGAGCACCGTGAGGAGGAGAGGAGGGAGGAGGAGGTCGCCGGAGGAGGAGCACCGTGAGGAGGAGAGGAGGGAGGAGGACCGTGAGCAGGAGAGGAAGGAGCACCGTGAGGAGGAGGTCACTGGAGGAGGAGCACCGTGAGGAGGAGGAGGTCGCCGGAGAGGAGGAGATGGAGTGGAGGAGAGGAGGAGAGGAGGAGATGGAGTGGAGGAGAGGAGGAGAAGAATGAAGGGGAAGGGAGGAAGAAGGGGAAGGGGAAGGGGAGGCGCGACGGGCGGCGGCGCTCCTGTGGCTCGGTCACCGGCGAGATGAAGGCGCCGGTCTCGGGATAGAGGAAGCCTGCGGGCGGCAGCCATGTCGGGGAAGGAGAAGGGAGGAGGAGGAGGGGGAAGGGGATAAGGAGAGAGGAAGGAGAGGGGTGGGTGGGTGCGTACGTGGTGGGGCTTGTGACATAGTAATGGCGCACCATGGGGTGGTGCGCCATTGCTATGGTACATAGTAATGGCGCACCTAGGTGTGGTGCGCCATTACTATGTAGCATAGCAGTGGCGCACCTAGGTGTGGTGCGCCATTACTATTTTTAAATTTTTTTGAATTTTGAAGGCGGGAAAATAGTAGTGGCGCACTATGCACTGGTGCGCCATTGCTAACTTTTTTTAATTTTTTTATTTTTTTGCCTCCAGATCTTAAAAGCATCGTAACTTTTTTTCTGTGGGGTTTTTGAGGATTCTAAAAAATCGATAACGGGCATAGCCCGTTGAATTCGGATGTAACTTTTCAAGTAGATGCTTTTTCATATAAAAAACTTTTTCATCGGAGGTCGTATGCAAAAGTTATGGCCATTTTACCGAAACACGGCGGCCTTTTGCAAAAAAAATCGAAATTCATGTTTGTTAATTTTCCTAACAACTAGAACACATAACACATGGGCATCTCGAAGGATTTTTAAATTTGAATCTTTTATCATTTTCTTTTATTTTATTTTAAACTGAAAAGGCGATCCAAGGGGGGGCGGTGTGTGTGTGTGTGTGTGTGTGTGTGGTGGGGTGTCTGTTTGTGTGTGTGAGACGTTAGTAATGGCGCACCCTCCCTGGTGCGCCATTGCTAACCTTAGCAATGGCGCACCAGGGAGGGTGCGCCATTACTAACCTCACACACACGCAGGCACACACCCCCACCAGACATAGCAATGGCGCACCACACCAAGGTGTGCCATTACTATGTAGCATAGCAGTGGCGCACCTAGGTGTGGTGCGCCATTGCTATGTCTGGTGGGGTGGGGGGATGGACAAAAAAAATAGCAATGGCGCACTGCTCAGGTGGTGCGCCACTACTAAAAAAGAACAATGGCGCACCTGCTTCTGGTGCGCCATTGCTATATAGCAGTGGCGCACCACCACCATGGTGCGCCACTAATAGGGATATTGGCTATAGCCATTTTTCTAGTAGTGCTCTCCGTCACACGGAGTAACAAATCCCAGTCTTGATCCATGTCAACCCAACAGACACCCTTGGAGATACCTGTAGAGCACCTTTATAGTCACCCAGTTACGTTGTGACGTTTGATACACACAAGGCACTCCTACGGTGTCAGTGAATTGCATGATCTCATGGTCATAGGAACAGATACTTGACATGCAGAAAACAATAGCAATAAACTGACATGATCATATGCTACGTTTATAGTTTGGGTCTTGTCCATCACATCATTCTCCTAATGATGTGATCCCGTTATCAAATGACATCTCATGTCCATGGCTAGGAAACCTTCACCATCTTTTGATCAACGAGCTAGTTAACTAGAGGCTTACTAGGGACACAGTGTTGTCTATGTACCCACACATGTATTTGAGTTTCCAATCAATACAATTATAGCATGGATAATAAACGATTATCATGAACAAGGAAATATAATAATAACCAATTTATTATTGCCTCTAGGGCATATTTCCAACATTTGGTATATACAATTTCTCCTACAATTTGCGAATCATTACATGCAGGCATTACAGCTTGTAATGGTATTCTCCTTTGGAATCTATGACCTGGTCGAGCCAAAATCCTGCTATTTCCTCTTGAATTGCTCGTACGCGATCCGTTGGTAGGAGCTTGCCCCGCATCTCAGTCAGCTTTAAAGAAGGAGATCAAGATGAATATATTAGTTGTGCGTATATATATTAGATCATGATAAAAAAAATGTGGATATATAGTGTTCTGGCAAACGTACCGAAAGTATTCTTTCAGATCTGCCAATTTCGGACGTCATCATGCGAATGGTCTCGCAAACGTAGTATGCGCATAAATTATTCCCCGGCCCCTGGCTCAGCCACTTTACAAGAATAAAATTCAATCAGATAATAATTAATCAAGCATGATAATGGTATTGAAACTAGAATTAAAGAGATGCACGGACGTAGCTAGCTAGTACTCCCTCCGTCCGAAAAAGCTTGTGCCTCAAATGGATGTATCTAGCACTAACTTGGTGCTAGATACATCCATTTGAGAGACAAGCTTTTTCGGACGGAGGGAGTACTACTTAATTACCTTGGGTCGCACCCATTTCAGCCGTTCTTTCCATTCGCCGGGGACCTCTTTGATGAACTTTTGCCAAGCCCTGCCCGCCGGCAAAGAAAATGAATAAAGGAGTTATTAATTAGTTGATATCAGGAAATGAACTAAAGAGGCCGACATAGTGCGATAATGATTGAAATTACCTGTCGACCATCCCCCTCACGATTGCGTATTCGGATGGGTCTTTATATAGTGAGTCCAGTACTTGAACTTTTCCCTTGTCAACTTCAATGATTAACAAGATCCAGTGGAAACTGCATGCGCACATGTTTGTATAATTAAGCGGGCATGTGCATAACTCATCAACTACACTTATTAACATCTAATAAGCAAAAATAGAATTTGTAGTACAAGATATAGTAACACTCACCCGAAGTTGTAAGGAAGTAGTATTTCTGGTTGGGTGTTTAGTCGCTTCAAAAACTCTAGCAAGCTGATCTCTGTGTCTTTTCTCGACCATTCAATTGACCATGTCTCTTGATTAATCGTATTTGGGTCAATGAACCCAATGCCATAGCGTCCAGCTTTTTCCATTTCATACATCTTCATTCTGCATAATACCACAGAAAAGAATATAGTGAGGATAATTACAGGTAAAGAACGAGCACAACTAGCTAGAGACTTAAATTACAGAAAGAAATCACTTACAGACAATAGCAACTGACGATAGATTTGTCGAGTGCGTCTTGATTGAATAACTGAAACATCTCTTCAAACTCAACCCACAAATCTTTTGCATGGAAGTAATGCTCTTCCTTGACTTTCACCATGAGGGACTCTCGATCGGTCTTTGCTGCTTCTATCATGTACCACTTCTGCAAATTGTACATTCTCGTTGGTAGAAGCAGGACCTGCTCGGGCTTGGCCAGAGGTTGGCCGCGGACATATTTCCATCTTAGTTCCTCCTCTTTAAACACGGGGAGTTCCTCGGTGCCTAGGAGTTGTTCAACAGTGAGACCGGCCTCTTTAGCCTGCCTTCTATGATCGTCGGTTATTACCAGCTGATGGGCGGTACTCACATGTGTTTGTACAATGAGCGGGGGGATCGATTGCACTGCCTGTTCTCCCAGCTGGGGAACAGTTTTCCCGCTTTTTTTGCCAACTGCTTGGCTCGAGCTCGAGCTCGACTCCTTCTTTTGTTGTGCCTGATATAACTTCTTGATACAGCGCTCATAGTCTGAGTCCGTATGCTTGACAGCCGGTTGAGCATTATCAATAAAGTGTTGTATGACATCCTCACGTACTTTCTCCTTTGGCGGCGGGGGCAGTTTCGGTCCAAAATGGGCCTTCAATTGGGCAGCCACTTCGGCTTTGGTTTCCTCCTCAGTCAGGTGGTAAGGCAATTTCGGAAGAGGCTTGAGGCTTGGACCATATTTGTATTTCTTGCCTGTTGTACCGCTAGCCGCCGTAGCTGCGGCGCCTCTCTTCCGCTGTTGCTTAGGCGGCGGAGCCCGCTGAGGCGGCAGAGACGGATGACGCGGTGCCGGACTTGGAGGAGGAGTCGGCTGACGCGGTGCCGGGGGAGACGGCTGACGCGGTGCCGGGCTTGGAGGAGGAGGAGTCGGCTGACGCGGTGTCGGCGGAGCCCGCTGAGGCGGCGGAGATGGCTGACGCGGTGCCGGACTTGGAGGAGGAGGAGTCGGCTGACGCGGTGCCGGACTTGGAGGAGGAGGAGTCGGCTGACGCGGTGCCGGACTTGGAGGAGGAGGAGTCGGCTGACGCGGTGCCGGACTTGGAGGAGGAGGAGTCGGCTGACGCGGTGCCGAACTTGGAGGAGGAGGAGTTGACTGACGCGGCGGCGGACTTGGAGGAGCAGGAGTCGGCTGACGCGGTGGCGGACTTGTTGCAGCAGGAGTCGGCTGACGCGGTGGCGGACTTGTTGCAGCAGGAGTCGGTGGCCTTGGAAAGACGATGCAATCCTTTTTCCATAGAATGATACGATGTATGGCCTCTCCCAGTGTGCTCTCCTCGTCACCTCCAGGAATGTCAAGCTGTAGCTCGTAATATCCTGACATCACTTCATCAACCCCGACACGAGCATAGCCAGCTGGAATCGGATTGCAATGGAAGGTTGCTTCAGGGGGATTTGTTAAAGCATAGCCGTCCGCCACCTTCATGGATAGGTTCTTCACTTTCATGTGTAGCTCACAAGTAGTCCTATCTTTGATATCATCCATAGGGTATCTAGCCAGCAGTGCATCATCGGCCGGGGTGGAACCCACGCTGCTTCTCGGCATAGATGGGACGGTGCTATCCAATGCTGGATCGATCTGCTCCTGCTGCCGCTGAGATGCCCTTTCCTGGCTAAGTGAGTCGATCTGCTCCTGCTGCCGCCTGAAAGCGCGTTCCAACTCCAAGTGCTTTGATTCTAGGCCTTCAAGGCGGAGTGCTTCCTCCTTCCTCTGCTCCTCCTCTAGCTTCCTCTTCTGCTCCTCCTGCTGCTTCTTTCTCGCACGGCTTCTGTAATCGGCGTTCCAATCCGCAAACCCCTCAAACCACGGAACAACGCCTTTGCCTCGTGTTCTTCCCGGGTGTTCAGGATTCTTCAGGGCGCGCGTAAGCTCGTCGTTCTCTCTGTTGGGCGTGAACACCCCCGTTCGAGCTTCTTCTATTGCAACAAGTAAATCGTCCTGAGCTTTTTTAAGACTTGCCCGCTCCATAATCAGCCCTGTCTTTGGGTCCAACTTCCCCCCATGCGCATAAAACCAAGTCCTGCACCTGGGGGGCCAGTCCAATGTAACTGGAGTGACCCCTGCATACATCATCTTTTGCTCAGCGAGATCCCACTTAGGCAGGGCCACCTGGTAGTCACCTCGCCCCAGAGTATGGTGCCACTTCTTTTTCGCAGCATTAATCTTGTTTTGTCTCGACCGTTCCTGAGCTAGTTCCGATTCCTTGAACTTCACGAAAGTGTCCCAGTGATCTCTTGCCTTCTCCAGTGTTCCATTGAATTCTGGAGTCTGCTTTCCTGCTCTGACGTACGCGGCCCATATATTTTTCTTGTGGTTGTTGAATGCTATCGCCATCTTCTTAAGAGCACTCTTCCTGACTTTTGCCAGATCTGCATCTGTCAAATGATCTGGTAGGGTGAAATGTGACATGAGCGATTCCCAAAGCAGATCTTTTGCTCTTTCGTCGACAAAAGTAACTCCTGGATCTCCCTTTGCTGGCTTTTTCCATTCTTGAATGGAGATCGGGATTTGGTCCCTGACAATAACTCCGCATTGACGAGTGAACTTGGTCGCATTCTTCTTAGGTTCAAGCGGTTCGCCATTTGATTTGATGGCATCGATGTTGTACTTTACGCCAGCCTGCAACCTTTTGGCCGGGCCTCGAACTGCCCTGTCGCTTGTAGAAGATTTGCTCGATCCGGAGGGATAAAAGAAGAAAGATCGATTCGTTAATATATACAAATCAATTAATACATGTAATAATCACCAGATGGCTTATATAATAAATATACCTCGCCGGTCTTTGTTATTTGAAGAACATTTCCTTCGTCATCATTGTTGTCGCCTTCATCTATTCGTTCGTCTTCATCAAACATCATACCCTCACCCGTAGTGTTCAGATATTGCGAGCCGTCATCATGATCATCTGGGCTCGGGGAGCGTATGATGTCGAACAGAGCCTCTTCTCCTTCTCTGCCGGTATTGTCCATAGCTTTTATTTAACTAATCCAGAAGAAAGATAAAACAATTTAGTATTCAAATTAGAATGCATGCAATCAATAAGGAAAAACTGAATCATAGTAGATAATATGCATCTCGAATAATCCAGATAATATGCATCATCGAATATAATCTCGAATACATTGTCTCGAATATTATCGAATAATATAATCTCGAATACATCGTCTCGAATACATCTCGAGTATTATCACTGATACATCTCGAATATTATCATATATATAACATCACTAGCTAATACAGATCGAATATTATCGAAGAATCTAGTTCACTCGCGGTTCCTGAGGCGCAGGCGGTGGACACCCAAAGAGAAGGAACCATCACATGATCATAGCTCGGGTGAGATCCCTGAAGAACCTGCCAGGTATTGGAGAACCTGACGTCCAACGCATCCATGTAGCGACGGACGTGCTCGTCCTCCTCCCTGACACGGCGACGTACCACCTCCGGCGAGGCCGGCTGCCTCCGCACCGAAAGTGGCCCACGCGAACGCCACCAAAGAAGCTCCGGGTCGACGACGGGACCCGGGGCCGGGTTCCTCACCAAGCTGCGCGCTCCTGAAGGTAGCACCTCCCAGTGCCAGCCCAGCGGAGCCCAGTCCCGAACGTGGCGCCTCTGAAGCAGGACGTCGTCGCGAACGAGTCGACGACGAGGATGCGGGCCGGGCATCGTTGACGTCGAGAACAAATTCTTATGAAAAAAAATTCCTATATATGCAATGTCATTTTATTAGGAAATTTTGAGCAAAATATCCTCTTTTCAATTATAATGTCCCATTCCTAGGTTATAACTACCCTAATAATATTCCTTTCTCAAAAAATTCCGAAACTTTTCCCACTTATATATAGTCCTTCCCACCATATCAAGTATATCATCACCAGTACGGTGGCGAGGCTTCTTCCGGTGATCTGCCTCACCTTTGAAATGCTTGCCTTTCTTTCTTACGGGATGCCTGCTCGGAAGAAATCGACGATGTCCCAGGTACACATTCTTCTTACATTTATCCAAATATATACTATCGGTATCATCTAAAAAGTGCATGCATGCGTGGTATCCCTTGTTTGTCTGTCCTTAAAGGTTACTGAGAGCAGGCCAATCATTGATGGTTACAAACAGCAACGCTCGCAGGTCAAATTCCTGCTGTTTGTGCTCATCCCACGCACGTACACCTTCTATACTCCACAGCTCTAAAAGTTCTTCAACTAATGGCCTTAGGTACACATCAATGTCGTTGCCGGGTTGCTTGGGGCCTTGGATGAGCACTGGCATCATAATGAACTTCCGCTTCATGCACAACCAAGGAGGAAGGTTATAGATACATAGAGTCACAGGCCATGTGCTATGATTGCTGCTCTGCTCCCCAAAAGGATTAATGCCATCTGCACTTAAACCAAACCATATGTTCCTTGCGTCATCTGCAAAGTCCTTCCACTTTCTCTCGATTTTTCTCCACTGCGATCCGTCAGCGGGTACTCTCAACTTCCCGTCTTTCTTACGGTCTTCTTTGTGCCATCGCATCAACTTGGCATGCTCTTTGTTTTGGAACAAACGTTTCAACCGTGGTATTATAGGAGCATACCACATCACCTTGGCAGGAATCTTCTTCCTGGGGCGCTCGCCCTCAACATCACCAGGGTCATCGTGGCTGATCTTATAGCGCAATGCACCGCATACCGGGCATGCATTCAAATCCTCGTACTCACCGCGGTAGAGGATGCAGTCATTAGGGCATGCATGTATCTTTTGCACCTCTAATCCTAGAGGGCAGACAACCTTCTTTGCTTCGTACGTACTGTCGGGCAATTCGTTGTCCTTTGGAAGCTTCTTCTTTAACATTATCAGCAACTTTTCAAATCCCTTGTCATATACACCATTCTCTGCCTTCCATTGCAGCAATTCCAGTGTGGTACCCATCTTTTTCTTGTCATCTTCGCAATTTGGGTACAACAATTTCTTGTGATCCTCTAACATGCGCTGCAACTTCAGCTTCTCCTTTTCACTTGCGCAGTTTCTCTTTGCATCGGCAATGGCCCGACCAAGATCATCAGCGGGCTCATCTGATGCCTCTTCTTCAGCTTCTTCCCGCATTGCCGGCTCAGCTTCTTCCCCCATTGTTGTACCATCGTATTCAGGGAACCCATGGCCAGGATAGCTGTCGTCATCCTCTTCTTCTTCATTCTCTTCCATTAGGACCCCTCTTTCTCCGTGCTTGGTCCAACAGTTATAGCCGGACATGAAACCGGACTCAAACAGGTGGACGTGAATGGTTCTTGAGTTAGAGTAATTTCGATCATTCTTACAGCCAGCACATGGACAATACATAAAACCATCCGCCCGCTTCTTTGCTTCAGCCGCAACCAGAAAAGTACGCACGCCATTAATGAACTGGGGAGAGCATCGGTCATCATACATCCATTGCCGGCTCATCTTCATTACACAACACCGAAAAGACCAAATTAATACAAGTTCATACATAAAGTTCATACACACTTGTTCTCATAAAACAACATACAAACTCTCTAGCTAAAGCATTCAAATGCAACAACAAATGCGATCAAGATCGCAACTAAGGTAACAATTGATCCAACAGCATAGTGATACCAAGCCTCACTATCGATGGCATATTTTTTAAATTTTCTAATCTTCAAGCGCATTGCATCCATCTTGATCTTGTGATCATCGACGACATCGGCAACATACAACTCCAGTTTCATCTTCTCTTCTTCAATTCTTTTCAATTTTTCTTTCAAATACTCGTTTTCTTTTTCAACTAAATTTAACTTCTCGACAAGAGGGTCGGTTACAATTTCCGGTTCACATACCTCCTAGATAAAAATATCTATGTCAACTTGATGGGCATAATAGTCATAAACACGAAATGCAACAAATAGTTATAAAAGAGAATATACCACATCCGAATCATAAACCGGACGAGGGCCCACGGGGACGGATATCAAAACCATGCCACTATGTATAACAAACAACGTACGGGTAAGAAAATTATACAAGTAACTATCTAAATCACACAAACATGATTTTCTTTTTATAAAAATGATAAGAACAAGAGGCTCACCAAGGTGGTGCCGGCGACGGGACGGTGCGGGCGATCGACGGTGGTTAGGACGGGGACGTGAAGGCACTAAGTAAACCACACCTACACATCCAAACTAAGAAGTTAATTTGAGCTCAAATTGCATATAAATCAAATAAACTACCACATATAAATACTCCCAAACTAAAACCCACAAATCACTATACTTATAGAGCATTGCAAGAGCTAATCTAGCAATGAGAGATGAAAGGACAAAGTTGCTAACCTTTGTGAACACTTGGATGGATGGGGTGCCTCCAAATCTTGACAAATTTTGGAAAAAATGGAGGGTGAGCTCGAGGAAGAGGGGAAGAACAGAGAGGAGAGGAAAGGGGAAGAACAGAGAGCTAGGGCTGGACGAAGGGTTTATATAGGAGCATCTTTAGTCCCGGTTCGTTACACAAACCGGGACTAAAGGTGAGCCTCTAGTACCGGTTCGTGACACGAACCGGGACTAAAGGTGATCGTGGGGCCCCAGCCTGCCACCACCCCTTTAGTCCCGATTCGTGTCACGAACCGGTACTAGAGGTTCAACACGAACCGGGACTAATGATGCCCGCCCCCCTAGCCGTTGGAACCGGGACTAATGGTCACATTAGTACCGGTCCGTTTCCAAACCGGGACTAATGGGGCTCACGTAAAGTCCTTTTTCTACTAGTGACACTAAACTATTTTGAGATTTTTCTAAAACTTGCAGTGTGACATTTGAGAGTCCGGTGCACCGGTAGCACCACAAGGCTGGGTGCACCACATACCTGCCCCATCTCAGTCGCCTACGTTTTCTCTTTTGCCTCTAGTATGCATGTGTCGCCAACAAGGGTTGTTGCTATAGAGATGCTCACACGAGCGACTATGTGTCAATCCAGGGCAAAGAAAACACCATGCATCGGCTGAACCACTTTCAAGGTTGAAGACTGACAAAATGTGTTTGGTTTTGCATATTAGGAGGTCAAGGCATCGAAGTTGGTGGACCGAAATTTGTGCCCAACAGGAACTTGAAACAAGAGAACATGTTTTTTTTTCTAATTTAATTTCGCTATAGCAAGGTAGAATTACCTCTACCTGGGATGGGCACCTGTTCATGATTCGATTCACCAACTTAAACTACATCTTCAGGGAGGGTTCTGTTCTTCCTAGAGTTGAACATTTCGGTGTCTCGGGCAAATTCAAAAACTCATAATGACTACATTTTTAAAGCCACTGAGCCTAGCATGTATGCCCACCGAAAGAAATTCTGAGAGGAGCTGAAATGGATCCTCCACCACGCTCATAGAATGGCCTACTAATCTTTAGACGACTCAGTGTCCACCGCGCTCATAGAATGGCCTACTAATCATTAGACAACTCAGTGCAGGCATTCAGATAGTTCGGTTGTACCTGTACCAGGGAAAAGTAAATCTAAAGGCAAGGATATGGACCGGGTAAGGATCCACCGTTCGTGTCTTCCCGGAGATTGGTGCAGCCAATTCGGGTATAAACCTGTAAATCCTTTTCCAAAAACAATACACCCTATAGTATACATCCTGACATATACCAAAGTAGTCCTCATATGGGAGGTTGTTCATCCTGATACCTTTTTGACAGTGGCAAATTAACCCTGTAGTAAATCAAAGTCCGGAGTAAATTAACTACTGCAAATAGCTGCTACTGTACTCATGAGCCTTTTTCTTTTCTTTTGATAGTCAGGTAGTTCATCCTGATACCAGCTGTTCTAACAAAGGTTGAAGGAACTTCAGGAAGGACTGCCACCAACCTATCATCTAACTTGGAACTTCTAGAACCAAGAAAGATGATATATAACCACTGAAAAGCATAAACTATGGTAGTGACAAAAATAAACTATTGCTGCAAAAAGATCGTACTACTATTTAAAGGCACAAAATCTGCATGTGAAGTGCAAATCAGGTAAATATGTACTTCAACAAGAAGCTAGCATAAACAAACAGGCATCTAGCACACTAACATACACAAACAGCAAGTCATAAGCTGAACCTCATCTAAGGTTGAAGGTCCAGTTTGATTGGTAGTTGGAACAAGCAAGCAAAAGCAGCAACTACCCACTCTGACAAACATGCGTATTCTGAGTAGATGCAGACAGCAACATCAGAGAGTCGACGATTTGAGAGCGCAGAATGACACATCAAGACATAAATGCTCTCAGCAATCAGCATGACACTTGTGTGGTTGACGGGGAGTGTAGCACTGCCCCTGCCTCAGAAACTAAAGCAATTAATTGATCCGAAGAATGGCTTCGAGTACAACATCCATGATCACAATGACACTGCACACGCGTATCCATATCAATGTAATTCCTCATGGGGTGACAACGAAATAAAGTTACATATGTATGCTCCTACTGTTGTGGAATATTTACCTGGGACTTCAAAATTTACAGCCTCCTATTTGCTAAAACTGATTTCTTCTGTACTAAATTGTCAAACTAACTGGTGTACATATACTTTATCCTGCGTTGCAGAAGAGGCGTATGGCCTAGGACCAGAAGATCGGGCAGAGTACAATCGTCGATGGCTCTTAAGATGGTCAATTCCTTGTTTTCTAAGAGCATTTGGATTGATGCCTGCCTTGTGAGCAGCAATAACTCCAATTGCTTCCCAGTAGTTCTGGACATTCAGCTGGGGAGAAAAAAAAATGGTGTCTAAGGATCTCTAGAATACAAGATCATGTGGTGTATCAGAAGGAAAACTTGAAGGATAATTATCAAGATATGTTACATACCGCTTCAATACTGAATTTATCAGGGGTGTCATCGAGCACCGTCTCATTTTCCTGAACGGTAATGATTAAGGGCTGCAGAATTACAAGAAAAATTATCTAATTTAGCTGTCCTGATAAACACAGAGGGTTACAATTGGGATTCTATCATTAGCTTCACTCATCATGTTGGCATACAATAATGAATTAATCCAAGCACCACTGCATATGCAATTTAAGTGGCAAGATACATCATCCGTAATATGCACAGGAGAAGTGTACCTTGTTCTTTCCTGCAGTTCGAGAAAAGGCAAGAGCACCATCACCTCCACAGGCATCTCTTGGAAGAATCACACTATCAACATCACTAGCCACTATGCAACCACCGTTGAAGGTTCCCTGCCTCCTCATCACATACTGAGGAGCAGTGCTTAAACCAGCGAGCACACATGGTAGAAAGGTATAACCAATCTGTTAGAAAAAAGAGCAAAAAGGGTGAAGGAAGACAGGAGATGAAATTTATAAGCACTATGTAGTATGCACTCCTTAGTTTGACATTGGGCATATCACTTGTAATTATTTAACTCAATGATGCACAAATAATTTAGAATAAGAGCATAAATACCTCTTCAGCAGCAGATCTTGGTGACACTGATGGGCTGAGTGGTGGGGGCAACACCACGGGAGCGTGAGCAGCAGGAATTTTGAATTCTTTCACAATTAGGTGACTGATGATTGCTTCAACTCCGGCTAACAGATCAACTCCCTGCATTGATATTGCGATATCAAGAACATACAAGCTGAGAGGTATATTAAATTCTTGCTAGGATATCAGATATATTTCTCCACAACTGATAAGCCTTTCAACGAAATAAGGGGCAACAATTTTCACATTTATTGAGAAGAGAGGTGCTAAGACTTTACATGGGCGCCGAAGAATGCATGTTGTTACAACTTGCAAAAGGAGTGAAGTCTAAAAAAAACCTTGAACTCGTAGAGCCAGTCGGAATCAAACCTTGAACTCCCAGTCCCTGAAATTGATACCCTGTACTTAGCGATCCCGGTCAATTCCAACCCTAAACCGACCATATATGGTTTGTCGTGCCGGGAAGAGGATGATCCCGGCAGGGATTGTCGTTTCTTTCACTGACTATGCGGTCCCACTTGTCATATTCATCTTCTTCCCCAAACTCTCTTCCCAAATCCCGTCTCGTGTCCCTCATGGTCGGGACTGGCCGCTGTCCCTCAGGAATCTCAGCACGCCGTTCTCCGGCATTAGCGCGTGGTTCATGGACGACGAGCAGTCACGCTCTTTCTTCGAGATGCACGGCGGCGAGGAGACGTGGGACATGGCCGCGCAGGAGGCGCTTGGTGGCGGAGGTGCTTCTTTGGAGAGCCGCGCGCAAGATGTCTTCCTCTTCCGTGGGGTGCGCTCGATGGCCCTGCTCGTCGTGTGCAGTGTCCTGGATCTGCCTCACGTCGTCGCGGAGGCTCCGCCGACGGCGAGGAGCAGTTCATCGCCGGCGTTATGTTCCCCGGACAACGCTGTTCAGCGACCTGAATGTGTTGGGCTCGAACAGGATTACTAGATTCGGCGAGAGATGCAAGTGCAACAAGGTAACCTAATCAAGCAAGCAGGGTTGATTCCTAAGCTAGCCATGGGATTTATTCGTGAGTTTACGGACAATTTGCGTGTGTATAAACATTAGCTATTAGCCATCACAGCGGGCGGCCGTGGACACGAGATGGAGTGGGCGGACGCCAGCGACGCGATGTCCTCGAGCGCAGGTTGACGGCGTTGAGGCGCCGGGCCCCCGTGGAGATGAGGAGGTGCTGGATGAGAACTGGCGCTGATTGCAGGAAAGCGAGAGAGAATGGGGTTGGGAAGAAGATGCATATGACATGCGGGGTTGGGATGTCAGTGAGAGTAGATCATGATCCCGGCCGTGGTGGAACTTATCCATGTACGCCAAACAGGTCCAAGGTCGAGATTGATCGGGATCATTGACTTCAGGACGTCAATTTCAGGGATTAAAAGGTTGAGGTTTGATTCCGACGCGCCATACGAATTCAAGGTTTAAAACAGACTGTCAGAGTAACTCTCCAAACAAGCATATCAAAAGGATAACAAGGGAGCTCCAAGAATGCTTCTTGCAAATATCAGATACAACAAGGGCAGAAACTATCATACAAAAATTAGAAAACAAGTACTTGAGCAGATAAGAATTACCTTTCCTTCCCTATAGCAATCTGAATCTTCAGGATCATCGTCTGGAAAGCGCGCAACAACTGCCACAGCATTCACACCAGCATGGTTCACTAGTGCGTCGACCGCTCTTAACAGGGAATCGGAGTTCCCAACAATCCCGGTTGATTTCCCACACTTCGGATCGAACCACGTCTTGATCTACACACCGTACATGAGCAATTCATAAGGTGACACTGAAGATTAGTACATTACCAATGAATTGAGTTATCTTTTCAACCACTACTTTTTGAATAGAATGTGCACCTCCAAAGGAGCATCTGTGACAGTGTACCCTACAACAGGGAGGCCGAGCGAAGCCCTCGCGGCATCCGCGACCTGCAAGTGGCGGAGCCGGAGCTCTTCCTCGATACCGGAGTCCAGCACCAAGCCTACCTAGGTTAAATCAGTTACAACACATCAACGTGTGAAGAAATGAAATTCTGAAATTCCTAGTAATCTCCTACAGGGCCACTGCATCTATCAGTATTCAGTAGTTCGGTACCACCCACTGACCTTGTTCTGGTGGACTGGCTGAAGAGCCCAGGCGCCTTCGGCGAACCTGTCGAGGGCGTATCCCTCGACGTAAAGCGTATTGGGCATCGGCCAGTACAGCATCGCGGCGTTGAGCACCTAGGGTGGGGAGTGGAAGCAAGCGCCTCAGACTTTGAGCAGTCGAGCTCCGGCGGAGGAGCAATGGCAGCGTGCGCGAAGGGCCTGAACTTACATTGGGGTGGGAGATGACGCAGTCGGAGACGGCGGCGAGGGCGCGCGCCACGGGCAGGGCGTCGCCGGCGAAGCCCCCGACGGCGGCGCCGACCCCCGTGGGGACCACCAGGACGGACGTGTAGGGTCTCTTGAAGCATGGGGACCGCGCTTCGGCGGAGGGGGAGAGGAAATGTGCCCGGGCACGAGCGCTCCGGGGCGGCGGCGGCGGGAGGCCGGCGGGGAGGAGCGGTCGCGCGAGATGGAGCGCCATTGTTTACCACAGCGAGTGAGCGAGAGCGGGGAATTTGCAGGGGATAAGGTTGGACCGAACCTAGGCCACTAGTTCGGCCCAGGAGTCGGCCTGTCAGTCTGACCTAGACCTCATTCACCGCTAGGCCCGTCTTCCATGTAAATTTGCACTCATCTCTTCGTGCTAAAATGTACTTTGTGTACTGAGAAAAAAATAGATGTGTGTTGAAAAACCCTGATAAAAACCGACAAAGAAACAAAAAGCAAACAAAAAATGAAGAAAACCAAAGTATAATGAAGATAGAAAGAAGACCAGAGAAAAATAAAGAAAACCAAAGTATAACGAAGAAAAAGAGAAACCTGAAGAAAACCAATGAAAAAATTAAAAACCAAAGAAAAAAGAAAAAACCCGAAGAAAACCAAAGTAGAGCGAACCTACAACAACACAAGCGGCAGCGAGCGACCTACGGTAATGGGCCAGCCCGATTGTAGCCCGCCCATAGGTGATTCCTAATAGGAATCAGCACGGGAGAGACATAGCTCTCGACCTCTCGTGTCTCCGGCCGCTCGGTCGCCACCAGGTGATCATGATGGTGGATCCTATTTCTCGCGTAAGTCAGTGGATAGCCACCAAACGGATACCCCCTCGCCACGTCCTTTCTTTTCTGGACCTGCCAACTTTTCTGCTTTGTGTGCGAAGTTGAACCCTAGTAGAATTTTTTGGCAGACTCCACTTCCGGCTTTGGGAAGGTTGTAATTGGTTTTCTTTTATTCTTTGTTTTTTTTCTTTTCAGGTTTTTCTAGGTTTTTCATTTTCAGTTTTTCTTCTTTTCCTTTTCTTTTTTTTCATTTTTGCTTTTTTCAATACAGGAACAATTTTCAAATAGGTGAGCAATTTTTGAAATTTGGAACATTTTTTAAAATTTACAAACATATTTTGAAATCCATAAAGATTTTGAAAAATGCAAACAATTTTTGAAATTCAGGGACATTTATAAAAATTATGAACATTTTTTGAATTCAGAACATTTTTTAAAATTCATGATATTTTTAAATCTGGGGTGATTTTTAAAATTCTTGAACATTTGATGAAATTTATAAAAAAAAATTCAAATTTGTGACATTTTTTGAAATTTTGAACATTTTTCAAATTCACGAACATTTTATGAAATCCAGGAACATTTGTTAAATTCGTGAACATTTTTTGAATTTTGCTACTTTTTTGAAATTTAGAAGTTTTTGTGAAATCCCGAACATTTCTTATAGAAGCAAAAAAAAAAGCAAACCACAAAAAACAAAAGAAAAAAAGGCAGTGGAGCCCCGCCCGCATATGGGCTAGCCAAAGCTAGCACAGGGGAGGGGGCTATGTGCTTCCTCTCTATTTCGCACGTAGGTTGGGGAATAGGTAGCACTACTAGGAAAAGGGCTATAGATGATATGGCTACTAATGGCGCACCAGACATGTGGTGCGCCACTACTATATAGTAATGGCGCACCATGAGTTGGTGCGCCATTAGTGTGGTAGACACTAATGGCGCACCAGACCCACGGTGCGCCATTAGTGACAAATGTTTTTTTTTCATTTTTCCAAAAATACTAATGGCGCACCAGGGAAGAGTGCGCCATTACTAGTTTAACTAGTAATGGCGCACCTCCAACACAGTGCGCCACTACTATTTTATTTTATTTTTTTTTGCAAAACTACTAATGGCGCACCTCAAGCTGGTGCGTCATTAGTAACCAGGGTTACTAATGGCGCATATATGGGTGGTGCGCCATTAGTAACCTGGGACCAGCTAGATATTTTGGACAGCCACACCTACACACTCACTTTCCCCACTTCATTCTCTCCACCTCCTCCTCCAAGATTGTGTCGGCTGCCTCCTCCTCCTCACCTCATTTGCACCATAGATTCATCAAAATTAGGTGGTTAAATTACCTTTTTTTGATAGGTAAGTAAGGGGAAAGCTATCTTTATGTTGTAGATCTACTTTTTTTCTCTCCCTCGCTCCAACAACGTGCACATGCACTTTTTATGGCCTTGCTAGATCTATGTATGTTTGTGGTGTTGCATATGTTTGTGGTGTTGCATATATGTTTGTGTTTGCAGGTACCGGTATTTGAAATGCGATAGTTGCCAATATTTTGCCGGAATGTTGATTCATTTCCGTTTCGGCGAGAATTTTGGCACTATGCATTCTTTTTGGTCCTATTTTTAGGGAAAGTCATGCCAAATTTTTTCTTGGTTCTAAAATATCGTTTTGCTCTACCCCGCAGGCGACCATGGTTCGCACGATGACCGAAGGCATCGTGAATAGGTTTTTGAGCTCCGCGAAGGCCGAGATGCTTCAAAAGAACGAGACGGAGATAAGATGTCCGTGTCGAAGATGCAAGCTGAAGAGCCTTATTGCGGACCCGGATTCCGGGCAGGTGCGGGACCACCTGCTCTTGCGTGGTTTCATGGATGGCTATCGGTGGCAAGGTGATGAAGATGACTATGAAGTCGTCCATGGGGGCCGGGCAAGAAATGAGGAAGGGCAGCAAGACAACCACCGCGGCGAGGGCGGTCGAGAAGACGAAGAATCTCCAGGACATGATCACGACGGTGATGCTGTACACAGTCATCATGTAGAAGATGCCGGACATGATGATGAGGAAGATCAAGACGAAGGGCATGATCATGAAGATGAAGATGCCGGAGCAGACGACGATGGAGGCTGGGTGCAGGACCCTCATATTCAAGAGCTGCTTCTCAAGCAGACGGATAACGCAAGAGCTGCCGCCCGAGAGAAAGCCAAGCTGGATCAACTGGAGATAGACGCGGTTACTCCATTGTATGAAGGATGCAGGCCCGAGGATACCCGCCTGAAAGTAACGCTCATGGCTCTGGAGATGAAGGTAAAACACAAAATGACCGACGCATGCTTCGACGAGAACATGTCATTCTGGCACGAACGTCTTCCCAAGGGGAACAAGTGCCCGACCAGTTTCGAGGAGGCGAAGAAAATCGTGTGTCCTCTGGATTTACCGCACGTGAAATACCATGTGTGCATGAACAATTGCATCATTTATCGGGACGAGCACGCGGAGTCTACCATATGTCCGGTGTGCGGCGTCACTTGATACAAGAAGAGGAAGAAGGCTCGCTGGATGGGGTCACCGTGAGGGTCGGCGCGAAATGCATGTCGACTTCGAGGGTCGACTCGCCGACTTTGAAAGAGCAAACCTAGTCGCGCTACAACACATAGACGTGGTCGATCCTTGGGTGGTAGAGCACAAACCTTTATTGAGAAGACGTACAATGACCGAGGCCAACAGAGGACGGACGGAGATATAATCAAAGAGCACAACTCATGTTTCACGCGTTGGTTCAAGCAGAAGCTTCTGTCGTACCCTTTACATGAGGATTCTTTCGCGGAAGAACAACTCATATTCTCCTTGTCACAGGGCGCCGAGCACAACCTGATGACCTATGAGGCGTATGATATCAACGGCTACACATTCTACACCGAGGACAAGGACATGAAGAGCGATGGTTATCAGAACTCCGGGGTAACGATGGAATCCTACACCGGTAACGACAAGGACAGATACTACGGAAGGATCGAGGAGATCTGGGAGCTGAGCTACGCTGGAGAGAAGGTCCCGATGTTCCGTGTCAGATGGGCCAAGAGGGTCCTAAAAGAAGACCGGTATTTCACCACCATGGTTATACCCGAAGCCAAATCCAAGACCGCGGGCGCAAACGTCACCGCGAAAAATGAGCCATGGGTACTGGCTTCCCAAGTGGACCAATGCTTCTTCATTACCGACCCGTCAAAGCCCAGTCGTGTTGTCGTGAGGAGAGGCAAAAGGAAGATCATCGGAATGGATGGAGTCGCCAATGAGCAAGACTTCGACAAGTACGGCGACCCGAAGATGGAACATGACGACGACGATGAAGTAGCAGCATACACCACAAGAAGAAGCAGGACCACCCTACCTAAAGGACGTCCGTTCCACAGAAGAACTCCATTTGCGAAAAAGAAGGGCAAGAAGATTGTGAACAGATAGCTAGCTAAGATCGATTGTATTTAAATCGTAGTCTTCATTTCTCGATTGTATTTCATGGGCACTTTTTGAATTCATGAATATTTTTTCAAATTTGATGATATTTTTTCATATTCAATATGAAAAAATATTGAATATTCATGAGGACACTCGATCTCGATCCCCCTCCATCTCGATCGCTATCCCCCTCCATCTCGATCTCGATCCCCCCCGCACCCTCCCCCGCTCCACCGTCGCCGCCGACCCCCCGCACCCTCCCCGGCCCGCTCCACCGCCGCCGAGCACCCCCCGCACCCTCCCCCGCTCCACCGCCGCCGACGACCCACCGCACCCTCCCCCGCTCCACCGCCGCCGCCGAGCACCCCCATTTGATGATATTTTCAAATAACAAATTTGATGATATTTTTTCATATTAATAAAAAAATTATTACTGTTTTTATAAAAAAATTATTACTGTTTTTATAAAAAAATATTAAAAAATAGCAACAAAAAATAATAATTAAAAAACATACTAATGGCACACCGCTCGGGTAGTGCGCCATTGCTATCTAAAAAAAAAGCTTTCTAATGGCGCACCTCTAAGGGGTGCGCCATTGCTATAAAAAAAAGATTTCTAATGGCGCACCGCTCGGGGGTGCGCCATTAGTAAGCTTCCCCCTAGCTCTAACTCGCCCGACCCCTTCGTCCCTCCCTCTCGCCAGATCCACTTCCCCCCCGCGCGCTGCCCCGACCCACGACGCCGCCGCCCCTACGTGCGCCGCCGCCCCCGCGCCCCCCACCACTGCAGCTCCGCCATCGCCGACGCCTCCGCGACCTCGCCGTCGCCGACAGCCTCCCCGCGTCGGCCCCTGTCCTGCGCCGCCTCTACCTCAGTCCGGGCACGGGGTGCAGGACGACGACCGCCGCCGACCCGCGAAGCACGTGGCCGTCGGCCTCCCCACGACCAACCGAGGCGCCCAGGAGGACCGCCGCCGTCTTCTTCTTCGACTACGAGGACCCGGACGAGCTCGGACGCCCTCGAGCCATCCCTTCGACGCCGCCGCCGCCGCCGACCCAGACCCCGACCCCGACCCCTCCGGCGACCGGCCGCGCCCGCCCAGGTACCTCTCCTCCTTCCTCCTTCCTCTGCCCTCCTCCTCTGCAAGTTCTTGTATTTCTACTGTTAATGGATTGAGTACGACATTACTACTGTTAATTTAACCGGGGCCTTTCTGGTTATGAATTAGAGCTATGTTAGACAATGCACTATGAAAATTATGCCAATTTTCTCATTCGATTTTTAAAATTCAGCACATGAGGGAGTACCTAAAATGACCAACAAAACCATCCGTGCCTATTGTATTGATCTGATTTTTTCCCCCTTGTTGCAGTACAATGAGGTGTTGGGGAGAGGAGCTGTGAAGACTGTGTATGCCCTTACCATCATATTGTTTCATTTATGTTTCTTTGTTAATTGATAGGTTGTGTCATTTTCTTTCCAGACCTTAAAAGATTGACAATGATTCGTATTCTAGTAACCAATGCACATGCTCTGTTCTAGGTTTATAGCCATAGTATAGGCACCCTTTGTCGCTGTTCCACTTTGTTCAAAATAACCAGAAAGGCCCCGGTTAAATTAACAGTAGTAATGCCGTACTCAATCATATCTTAGACTCCCGGTTCATGGATTGTGATACTCTCTGTTGTAATTTTGAGTAACTCTATACAAGATTTTAGAGGACCATATGGTTTGTGGCCTTTTCATCCATATGAAAGTAGAGGCACATTGTGGTGCTAGTTTGCTGGGTTTTGTCTCCGACCATCGTGTCGTGATGATTTTGCAGGTACCCCGAGAGGCCCTTGAGTTTGCCGGAATGTCGATTAACTTCCGTTCCGGCAAATTCGGGTACTCCATATGTCCTATTTTCAGCAAAGGTCATGCTGAAATTTTCCGTGAATTTTAGCATGACTTTGCTAAAAATCGGACATATGGGGTACTTGCTACTAATGCATGGGCCGGGGTATCTTAGTACTTAATTAAGTAGCTTTTAGGGTGCCTCGGTGTCGATAAGAACCTAAATGATGAAAGCTTAGGCTTTTAGGGTGCCTCGGCGTCGACAAACCCTAAATGATAAAAGCTTAGCTTTTAGGATGCCTCGGTGTCGACAAACCCTAAATGATGAGACCATGATCTTGTTCCTTGACAATAACCAACTTTTTGACCAAACTTTTTTCCTATTTAGAGCGAAACATGGCCCACAACGATGAGGTCGGTGGTTCGGGCGGCAAGCAATTCTGGGAGCTGTCCCAGGAGATGGAGGAACAACCTCACCGCTATGAGGACGCCGCGGAAGACACCGATCCTGACTACACAACCCCTAGTGGCGTCGGGGATGACACCACTGATGGTGCCGCCGAGGATGCCACCACTGATGGTGCCGCCGAGGATGCCACCACTGATGATGGCAGCGCACGCACAGATGGCAGCCAACCGAAGAGGCAACAGAAGGACCGGCGCCCGAACGTGCTCCGCACCGTCAAGGAGGAATTTACTCAAGTGGACTCCGACGGGCATCCAACGGAGCCCAAACAAATAGTCAAGGGGTACTCGGTTCAGCTCGGGTGCATTCTCCGGAGCACCGTCTCGATCAACACCGAGAACCTAAGGCATAAGGACCGAGGGAATTTGCGCAACCTCCTCTTCACGAAGCTGCACGAACGATACAAGTTCCCCGCTGAATTTGAAAACACACGCCTCTCAGGGAATAAAGTGAACAGTGCCGCCCTCACGAGGATGAGCACGGCCCTGTCTACTTGGAGAAGCGCGGTGAAAAGAATGATTGAGAAAGGTGATAGTTATGAGAAGATCAAGGCGAAAAATCCTTCGATCAGCGAAGATGACTACAAGGAGTTCAAGATCAAGTGCGAGAGCAGCGCAACCTCCGAATCAAGTCAGTGGGGGAAAGAAATGCGGGAGTTGAACTTAGGGGAACACAAACTCGGTCCCGGCGGTTACAGAGTGGCGGAGCCTATATGGGACAAGGAGGACGCGGAGCGTGCTGAGCAAGGCCTACCGCCCCGCTTCGAGAAATACCATGACAAGCAGACCAGGAACTATGTCAGGGCCCGGTACAAGGAGGACCCGGTAACAAAGGAGCTTACCACGGATCCGAAGACCAGGGCGCTTGAGCTTGTTCTGGCACAGGAGACTGAAAGCAGTAGCGCGGGGTCGTCTCAGAGCATCCCTTGGGACAGCACTCTAAATAGGGCGTTGAACGTAATGAAAAACAAGGATAAGCTCAGTAAGCCGTCGTCAGCTGGTCGTGTGGCCGGCAAAGGCTTGTCCACAAAATGGTCGTCATACTATAACGCTGGTGGGCGAAAGGAGAGAAAGACCAGCTCGGAAAGCCAGTCGCGCGAGGTTCAAGAACTCAAGGCACAAGTGGCGCGGATTCCGGAGATTGTCCAAGAGCAAGTGCAACAACAACTGGGATCGACGCTCACCGGCATTATGCCTACCTTGATTCATGGGCTGACGACGTGGATTGCGAGCGGCCAACAGGGGCCGCCCCCGATTCCCAGCTTCACGGCCAGCAACTCGCACAACGCGCAGGCGGCGCCATTGGTGTCTCCGGCGGAGCCGGTATTGGTTTCTCCGACGCCGGCACGGGCATTGGAGCTTAATGCACCCGGGTGTACGCCGGCCGGCACCTCGGCAGCAAGCGGCCCCTCCGTCAATTGCACGCCCGCCGTTGGCGGTGCCTCGACATTAGCCGAGCTCGACGCCATCATCACGGTAACTAATTAAGCCTCTCGGCCGAGGACTTCATCTCCTTGCCTTTGACTGGGCATCCCTGACGCCCTACATGTTTTCGCAGGGCGCCGCCGACGTTCCGTGCACTCTCCTGCACTTCGTGAACAACGAGTTGGTCGATGTCGCCAAGGGCAAAATCGTTCAACCGGGCAACCCCGTGTTCCACGGTAATCCAATGCCACCCACCGTGTATAGGGTTCAACTGGTTCGGGTGCTGCCAGGCTGCGACGAGTTGTTACCTCCGATTCGACCCGCCGGGGCCGACGAAGATGATGTGATGACCCTCAGCGCCTGCCTAAGCTGGCCCCTGCTTTGGCCGAAGAGCCAGATTCGTTTGGGGGCGGGGAACACCACCCCAAAGACAACACCGCCAGTCGTGCCGGCGCCAAGCCATGGCAAGACCTCCGCAACGCTACCGGACATGCCGGACATGCATATGGCACAGGATCCGGGCATGCATATGGCACAGGATCCAGACGACGACGACAACAATGACGGTACATTTACCAACGTCGATAAGTACTTCAACGAACATGGGTGCGATGACGAATTCATGGGGCCTCCTTCTCAAGAACCCAACCCTGCAAAAGACGATCGCGATCTAGCTGGTACCGCGGAGAAACCCAATTGCAACAGGCGTCGTCTGGCATTCAGTTCTCAGGAGACGCCTCCAGCTGCCGACTTCACCGAGCCTCAGATAGCCGAGGTGCGAAATATTATCAGCCCCAGCACACTCAAGAAGGCGGTCTGTGAGCAGAACTCGGTCCCATTACAGCAGAAGAAGAAGGGACGGAAAAGAAAGAGTAACAAGGGTGCGAGCCAGCCGGCACCGAGTACGACCAGTGCTCAGGACGGGCCACCTTCACCTAAGGATATCTCGAGGAGGGTGCATGTGGCGGGTAGGCCGATGCTACCGACTAATATGCTCAATGCTGCAACCGGTGCTATGCGGAGTCTGCATGACAGTGTTCTTTCTTTGGAGAAGCGGCGTCTCCGAGAGAATGACGTGGCATACCCGGTTTTCGTGGCCAAGGTGCCAGAGGGCAAGGGCTTTGTGGATAGCGCCATCGGGGGTACGATCGTCCTGCGGTTTGATGACATCTTCGCTATGTTTAACCTTCATCCGCTGCACTACACCTTCGTTCGGCTATTTTCGCTGAGTATGGAGATGCGGATCATTAGAGACAAGACCCCGGACATCGTGATAGTCGACCCCTTCTACATGCGTGCCAAGATCTTGGGCAGCGCTGGGGACCGGCAAGTCGCGAGTTCTTACCTCGAAGGCGTCATTCTGGCAAACCCAGATAAGGATAACTTCCTCGTGCCTTACTTTCCCGAGTAAGTCGTCCCCTCAACCGCCCCGTAACATATGATTTCTTAGATTTCGATCGTTTTTTTTAACATTCCGTGTTTTGTGCAGTGACACACATTGCACACTCATCCTCTTAAGCCCGAAATATTCCATGGCCACGTATTTCGACTCGGACCGTCAGTCGAAGAAAGACTACACAAATGTCAAGAAAGTTCTTGATGATGTTCTCCCCGGCTACGCCAAATCTGGAGGCACCTTCACCAGGCCAGTTCGTAAGTACGGCAAGCACGTGTTCGCCCACAATACGACGTTCCCCTGCGTCAAGCAGCCGCCTGGCGGTCAGAAGGATGCCTACTACGCCCTCCATCACATGCGGGCGATCGTACGGGACCATAATCACCTTCTGCTACCAAATAATCTCAAAGCTTGGGCCGCAAGCTTGTCGGCAATCCAGGACACGGACATCAGACAAGAATTCTTTCGCATCCAGTCGGAGTTTCCGGAAATCATCCATCAAGATGTCCTTCGTACCTCGGGGCAGTTCTACCTCAGAAATCAACCGTCCAACAGTGAGATAGACACAACGCTACAAATGCAGGCTGACAACGCCCGCGATTTCATGACCATCACAATAGACGGCGGCTTCATCCACGCTCCGGTCCCTTGAGTCGAGTTGAAAGTAGTGATGCTATGTCTAGTTTTGAAACATCGATTGGCTCATGTTGTAATTAAACTTTGATGAACTTGTATGTCTCTTTGGTTTGGACAGTCGTTCAACTTAGATGTAATCGATGCTATTAATGTCTTGCTTTTCTCTTCCGATCCTTTTGTTGCATACTTATATATTGCTTATGTATTGTCTGTGAATTGGTACTAACGTTTTGTTTGGCTAGTGCATAGAGATGCCGTCGTATGTCGTGTACAAGGGTAGGGTTCCCGGAGTCTACGACGACTGGGAGGAGTGTCGGACACAGGTTCACCGTTTCAGCGGTAACAGTTACAAAGGGTACACCACTAGGGCGGAGGAGGAATCTAGATACGCGCGCTATCTAGCGGGAGAGAGGAGGGAGCGTTGGAGGAACCGGATGAAGACCAGTTTCATCGCGATTATGCTCATCGTGATGACCGCAGCTCTCTTCTATGTGATGGTAGTTTAGATGATCGATATCGACTTGTAATGTGAAGACAAACTCGCTACTCGCGGTTTCGAGACTTGTAATGTTCTAACTTTGTTCGGTATTTTAAATTCGGAGACTAATATGATGAATTGTATTCGGACACTAATCTTCTATTGTATTCGATGAATCTGCTGTTGCTGTGTGGTGCTAGCTATATTCTGTCAAATAATATATTTTGTAACATGTGAAAATATCAGAAACAAAAAAAAATCCCTAATATTCATACTAGTGGCGCACCACCACATAGTGCGCCATTAGTAAGCCAGAGCACACTAATGGCGCATCATCCACCAGTGCGCCATTAGTATGCCAAAGCACATGGGTAAATATGGCCCCTGGGAGGCATACTAATGGCGCACTGCATGGTGCGCCATTAGTATACCAGATACTAATGGCGCACCAGTGGTGCGCCATTAGTAAAAAATTCTAATGGCGTGGTGCTAGTGGCGCACCTGTAGTGCGCCATTAGTAGCGAAAACAGGTGCGCCACTAGCAGCCCTTTTCCTAGTAGTGTAGTCCCGATCATCATCGGCCGCCAGAGCCGTGTTTCCCACGGTTGGCACCACGGCAACCACTAAGAAGAACCACCAAGTCAAAAGCAAAGAAAGTAAAGAAAAATAACAAAAATATATATTAACATCAAGTTGATTAAATACCTCCAGCCATGCGAAAGTCTGGAGGCAGTAACGAGCTTTGCTCACGACATAACGTCGAGGGATGCAGGAGCAAGAAGACTCTGACGCCTCAAAGACTTGAATGTATTTTTCAATTTTTATAAGAGCATGGTTGATAGTATAGCCAACAGTGGGCTATATGAAGTTGTTGCATCACTTATAGCCAACCTAATAGCACACTTGTACAATAGTTAGTCATAGTAGTATGTTATGTCATTCATATGTGGCCCATTTTTATTCTCTTACAAAGTGTATTGGAGCACGTCCGCTTCTCTTTTCTATCCTCCAACTAGGCAAAATTTTGATGTGACATCTCTTATAGCCCGTCAATACCATTCTATTATACTTGCTCTAAGGCTATTATTGTAACAACCTGTGCTATTTTGTTTAGCGAAAACAACTTGTGCTACTTAGAGAATGGTTAATAGTATAGCCAACAACCGATTTTATAAAGTTGTCAAGTCACATATAGTCAATCTAATAGCCTATTAGTACAATAGTTAGTCATACTAGTATGTTATGTTATTAATATGTGGACTACCTTTTTCTCTCACAGAGTCTGTTGGAGCATGTGCTACAGCCGACTGTAATTCTACAACCGCTTATATTCTCTCTCCTCTTCTCTCTTCTCCAACTAGGTAAAAATCTGATGTGGCATTCTTATAGCTCATCTATGTCACCTATTGTACTTGCTCTTAATATATAACCTTTTGCCTTTCCAATAAAATAATACCTCCAGCCAGTATAGAATAACAAACCGCAAATTAATATCAAGCTGATTAAATACCTCCAGGATGCAACTGCTATGATTGGGCTTCTTCAGGATTTTAAGATTTCCAAAATCCACCGTCGTGCTAATGTGGTGCCACATGAGATTGCAAAATTTAGTTCTGATAATAAGATCAGATGGTGTCCTTCTTAATTTTGTTCCGCCCTGCATGAAATATGTTGTAATGAATGATTGTACTCCCTCCGTTCCTAAATATAAGACCTTTTAGAGATTTCACTATGTACTATATACGAAGCAAAATGAGTGAATCTACACTCTAAAATAGGACTATATACATCCGTATGTAGTTCATAGTGGAATCTCTAAAAGGTCTTATATTTAGGAACGGAGAGAGTAATAGCTTTTCATTTTAATTAATATATGGTGTGGTGTTGTAAAAAATAAACTCCAGCCAGTATACTGGAGAAAAAAATTACACCCCGGCTAGTGTCATTGGTTCTTCTGGTAATTTCTTTGCAAGTTCTATACAGCGTTAGTCCCCGATCATATTTCCGTATACACATTGTTGTGTAATTTCCCACAGTTGTTTCATCAGTATACATAGCTTTTTTTTATTGCAAAAGATCAGTACATAGCTTTGTGCTGAACGAAGAAGCATATAAACAAGGGTAGATGCCATGCATGCAGGGACGGAGCTCCCGTGTAGCCATTGGTGTCAATTGACACCAATGCGTTCTGGCTTTTCAGCTAACTAGTAACCATGCACGTGCAACGCACGTGTCCGTCATCAAATATAAATGTGAGTATGCTCAAAGGACCCGAAATTTAAAATCCATGTCCTAGTATAATTTATAAAAAAAGTTTATAAATAGGAATCTATATACAGATATTCTAGAATGAGCTTTCGGAGATAAATTACAATTGAACATACGAATTTTAACATTCCTTTCAAAAACCGATGAATACATTCAGCAAACCCCATGCCAGGTGTATGCCAAGTGCACTTCACCAAGTTTTACACTCGGCAAACCCTATGCTGAGTACATATCTGCCTTCGCCGGGTGCTCGGCATAGAATGTTTTTTCTGTAGTGCATTTGCCCAATGGAAAAATACAACATCACAAACTGCAGGGTCCTCATAGAGAAAAGGTCGGTTTGATATACAAATAGACTATTCAAACAAGACTTCAAATCATAACCTGAAAATAAGGTGGGCACTTAACTTTGGTGGCAAACAGAGGACATGGCAAATCTGACCTGAATAATCATATGCATGTGTGCAAATACACGTACAAACTAATGCACAAAATTTTATTGCATATATTAAATAGATACGCTGCTTATTCAATATTCAAGATCGTACTATGTACAAATACCAAGTCAAAAATATTGCAGGGCGATCAAATAGTGGTAGTCAACTACATATCTTCAGATTTTCACTGAAAAACAGGACAATGAAGCGAGAATACACCGACACAGTATCATCCAAGCAGCTCAAAGCAAAATCCTGCCGGGCAATGACCTCATTATGCATGTCGTTACCGTCGGTGGCGTCTTTGTTTCCATGCATGACAGAAGCAACTTATGGGGCATGAAGATGACAATAACTGTTGCACGGGCTTGGTCCCAAGCTAAGCTACGCTCGCCTGAATTAGAATTTGGCGAAGAGCGTTGTTGTATCATCACTTATGTCTGAATTAGAATATATGATAACCGTCTTGCAAACAGAATTTTCGGTTTCTCTGTTTCTATAAGAAAAATAGAAAACCACAACCCATCAGTGTGTAATGCCATCTATCAACACAAGGCCATAAATTTTATTTAACTTTGAATCCAGATTGGCCTATTTATTAGCAAAAAGAGTCTATATTCAGAAAAAGAAATTTTGTATTGGAAAATGCATTTGGAAAACTTCATACCAGAATAATGTAAAGCAGTGTAATTAAATAAACTACAGAGCGATGGAAATAATAGTAAACTTTGATCAAGGAAAAATTGATTAACACAGTGCTTGTAAGGTAGCACGACATGTAAGGCAAATGCTTATATAAATATAATACAAAATCCTAAATTAGCTGAGAGCAGGAGACAAACGTCTTAAGCTCAACTTAACTGGAAGAACCACTACGAAGATTTCAATACATAATCTCAAGATTGTTATGTAAAAACATTGAGAGTAGCATTACTACATGTGGAAATCATCATACTAATTACAAGAGCTGAAGAGCATACCCTGTAACTCCTTGATCACCACGTCGAACCCCGTGCCTCGGCCATGGCAGCACCTGCCTGGGGTGTGTCCAAGATGGTTGGGACAATTTTCCAGTCCATGCTGCCAGTCCAATCTGTAATGCATACACAAATTACTACAGATATCTCAAATGCTTGCCAAATTTTGAGATGACCAAATTATTTAGACCCAGTGGGCCTACTTCGAGATGAGCAGCACTATCCATTATTTCATCATTCAGCTAAATATTAAATATTTGACTGACATTAAGACCCAGACCCTCCAGAAGAAACAGAAAATGAGGCTCTTCAATATCTATCCATCGTCTCTTCATCTCTAACTCAAAAGATATTCTAAATCCGAAACCAAGACCATATGCACAACATGAAAGGGGTTGACGTCGAGCTGAATCTGTAACAGATAGCAGATAATTTCTGACTTTGTGTCTAGGCTGGATTGTACGTAAGACATGTACGTATTACATATTCAAAATCATTCGGGTAAACAGGAAGGCTTGCATCAACAAAACAAGAATATAAACTGTGATACATGGAAGTGTAAGAATACATTGTTCGAATCTGGGATCTACCATGGAAATGCTCAACAAGCAGCCCTAAACATAGCAGCGCTGCTCAACAAATAAGATAAACAGAGATAACAATATTAGTTGTAGATTCAGATTTAATTGAACAAATATATCTTAAGTTTGTCTGCTAATTAGAATAAGAATAAGAAGGGACCATAGCTAGTAATTCAGACGAATTAATTCTACAGAAGAACTGAGCAAAGTTACGGCGTCATAGCAAAACTGGGTTTGTATACTGTGTGTACCTGTTGATTACAAATGAAAGAGCAAAGCGCCTCAGTGCAGCACCTAAAGCAAAATAAAAAGGCACGCTGTGCTAGTGCCCATACTCTGCATCTCTACCTCTGCCCATAAGGTGTTCGCTGAATTGTTTGCTCCGATTCAGTCAATCAATCGAGTCGTGAACCTGTCCACCCTGTTCGTGAGACAGAGATAGACTCGATCCCCAAAAGTACCTCTATAGAGTCATCGTTGTTGTGGCTGTCGGCCTGTCGCAGAAGAGTTGAACTGCTCAGCCAGCCCCTTGCGTTGATGGGGAGGACCAATGGTATACGTGGCCGCATATTCCACCTGCAGCGTCCGCACCCACAACGGAGCTGTGCAAGGAGCGGGCCAGGCCAGGGAGGAGCGGGGGCGGGGAAGGAAGTGTCAGAGAGAATGCGAGGCTTACCACCACTGGGGAAGTAGAAGATCGCTTGCAACGTCTGTGCGGCGTCAATGGGGTCGGCGGTTGCGGGATCTGCCGGTCGTGGATGGGCGGAGGATTGCGGCGGCCAGGCGGCGGGTGGGATGCAAGCGGGGGGCGGTCCGTCGGAGCCGCCGGGAAAGGGTGAGACGCGAGGAGAGGATGGGCAGCGCGGCGCTAGGGCGGAGGAAGTTAGGAGAAGAGAGAAAAAATAGGCAGCAGCGGTTTGCTGAGACAGATTTTTTCTTGAGGTCGATCGTGACTCGCGAGTCAAGATGGCAACGGGGATGAAACCCATCGGGTTTTGCCTGCCCAAACCCATCCCCACGAGAAAATCACAAACCCGTCCCCGTCCCCGTTACCGTGCGCGGGGCTAATTTTTTACCCGTCCCCTAAACCCACGGGGAAATCGGCATATTTAAGCAAACATAGTAGCAGCACAGAATAGCATTTCAGCAGCAAAAAGAGCATATTTCAGTACAGCAGCTACAAGGAGCAAATTTCAGCACAATACAATAGTACATGGTTCATCAGCTACAAGGAGCATATTTCAGCAGCATAACTTGAGCAAAAAGAGCAATAACATCAGCTACAAAGAGCAGTAACAGCAGCTACATAAGCATATTTCAGCCATATGGGTGGGACGCTGGGGCTGGGACGCTGGGTGGGACGGTGTGTAGTCGAGGCTGAATGGCCCAATACGCTTAGTGTAGTATTTTGACGGGGATGGCGGGTTTCGGGTTCGGGTATTGCTTAAATGGGTTTGAACCCGCGAAACGTGTCGGGTTTTATACTTTACCCAGCAGCAGCCCCACGGGGTTAAAAAGACGCCCATCCCCGTCCCCTAATAGGGTAAAAACTCACGGGGACGCGGGTTTCGCGGCCCCATTGCCATCTTGACTCGCGAGGGACAGGACGGCAGTACGTGCGCGGTGATTGTTCTGCTTGGCAGAACATTGAATCCTGGCCTTTGATTAGATTGGCAGACCATCAAAGCAATAAGGACTCTTAGATTTAGTTAAGTGGATTAGATCGAACGCCCCTGGTAATCCTGTGTACATTTTTAGGTGTGGTTGTAGGGTAATTTAAGTTTGCTCTTTTATTAGTAGTGGAGATACTATTAACAAAAAGTGCGTCTGACCCCAGCCCAAAAATTACATTGACCCCAGCCCAGCAGCTAATCCCTAAAGCCTCAGCCCATAACATACATAAAGTTTAAAAAAAAAATCAACAGCCAGCGGCAGCAAACAATGACACAAGGCCCGGCCCAATGCATACGCACGTTTCTATGGGTCTATCGATTAATCGATGTAGGAGTACGCTGCTGTACGCATGTACCTGTACGCGATCAGACGGACGCCCTCGTCTCTTCGCCTCCTCATCTGGATCCCTAATCCCACACCTGCAGCCGGCGCAGCGAATCGGCGACGAACGATGGCGAACTTGACGCCGTTTCATCTGGTGAATGGTGAAATCGGCCGACCGTCCGCCACTGCATAATCTTTAATTTGCCAAGTGTTGGCTCTTCCCATCCCAGGTAATCTGCACTCTCTTTGATCTCTCGGTCTCTACTGTCTATAACTCTACATGTGCTTTGATTTCGTGATGGCTATTGGCTAAGTAATTTTTTCTAGTTTCTCTTCTTTAATTCGCCTACGACCAGGAGGATATGGATAATTTTTTGTTGATAGGGAAACGAACAGCACCAGATAGTAATGTGGCAGGGACTTCAAGGCCAGTTAGACCAAGACAAGATCCTGCATCAAATATTGGTACTACTCCTCCGCCTCCAGCAGAAATTAACTTAGATGACCTTCCTCATGATCCAGCTGATCGTTAAATAATAGGGCAGTACACAAAGAATCCTAAGAAGCAAGATGAGATTAGAAGAATATATTTAAATAGAGGACCTTACAGACCAAAATGGGTGACGAGTTCATGAGTGATTGCCTGATTTGCTATGTGGAGAAAGACATATTTTCTACAATAACGAATGATGATGTGATTGATCTATTTAAGAAGATGAAAGATCGAGAAGGGAAGTTATAAAATGTGAGTCTCATATCACTTTAATTTTTTTTGCTTAATGATACTTACTTTCTACATTATTTGTTTCTTACTATTGTTGTGAATATAATATGTTCTTTTGTTCATCCTTTTCAGAAAGTTACAAATGAAACGTTCCAAAGTCATCTTTTTGCTTATTATTTCCGGAATATGTAAACAAGTGTTGTTTTATGACTTCGCTCAGCCAATACTCGGCATGAACTTTTTTTTGATGTAATAATAATATCACCGGCTCATTGCATATTTCCGCTCTTTATATTGCCCTAGGCCATTATCTATGTTGTTGCACCGCTATAATTTTTGCTCGAGTGGTCAGCGGTTGACACCGGTGCCCATTTTTTCTAGCTTCGTCCCTGCATGCATGCACAAGGCTAGTGAAGAATATGCCGCATGCACCTTGCACCATCGATCAATCATTAGCTCACGATCCAGAACTCTACAAGGAAAACTAACGCTTGCAAGCCCTATATATGGCGCCAGTCCTCTACGACAGTACAGGCACTATGGCTTCATCAGCAATTCTCTCCGTGCACTTCTGCCTCCTCCTGCTTGTTCTTCTTGCTCCAAGTCTCGGCGGTTCTTCACTCCCTTCATCCCATGTCCGGCGTGGGCGCGCTCGGCGCGTCCGCGTCCGCCGTGTCCGTGGTGTGCGCCAGGCCGAGCGCGGCGACCCGGCCGCGGTTCACGTGCAAGATGTGGGCGAACCTGGTGGCGTCGAACGGCGGCAACCGGCAAGACGGACGTCGTCCTGGTGGAGATGCAGATGAGGAGCAGCACCTCGCCGGGCGCCGTGGTCGCCGCCAGCGAGCCGACGTTCCTCTCGGTGCCGCCGGTGTACCTGGTCCCAGGAGCGGACGGGGATGGCATGGAGGTGGCCCTCAACGTGCGCATCGACAAGAGCTCGCCATGGTCGGACTGATGGGAAACCATGCATTCCGATCAGCTCGTGCTCAATATTCCTTCCTGAGATCCAGCTGAATTAAACCATTTAAGATGTAGTATTACTAGTGAACTTTAATGACATTCGGTGAATTGGTGCTAATCCTGTTGAGAAATGCATGGACTTGTGTTGTTTTTTGTCATTCCAAGCCGTTCCATTTGCAATCTGTCATGTATATCTCAATGCCATGATAGAGCTCAATCTCATGTCAGGAAATACTCTGTGCGTGTACAGTTGGAAGGTCACATCTTTGTTCCGTTTTGAAAGTAACTTGTGCTCCACGTACCCATAAATTTGTTTCTGTTTTGTATGGGGAATGGCTAGGCGTCAGTCAATTGAAAAACGAATTTGGGCCAGTCCATTTTGTTTCAACCGTTGGATGGAAAATAAACGGTCAGTTTGCTTCTTCTACCTCCAGACTTCTTCTTCTTCCATCCGCCAAACGTGCCACCGGCCAAACCGCCGGCCACCGCCGCTCGCGGCCGGCGGTGCTCCCGCGGCCGCCTCGCCGCACCGCCCTCCCCTGAACCGCCCCCCACCGCCGGTCTTGCCGCCGGCCCCGGCCATCCCTCTAGCCCTGCCAGCGTCCATTTTTTTTCTCCGGCGAAGCCCCACCACCGCCCCCACCCTGAACCCTAAGATAGATAATGGGGTGATGACGGCGAGCCCCTTCCTTCTCTCCGGCGAGGCCCTTCCTTTTCCTTCCTTCATTCAAAATCGACTGACACCCGAATTCGAAATTCAGCTCACTGACATGTAGCTAAAGTGTTTTCTATGAGCATGCAAATTTAATGGGAGGGAGTATTTGTTAACAGCTCTCTTTTTTTTAAAAAAAAAAGTGAAAACACTCACCCTCTACATTCTCGAGCTCGAACAATCATAAATTCATAATTTTATTAAAGTAGAATGTGAGGCACCGAGACGGAAGCATCACCTACACACGAAAATAGAAGTGAAACACGTCATTGGGGCATCTCCAACGGCAGCCCGCAAAAAACCTCCCGCATCCGTCCGCGGACAGGGGGACCAGTCGGCGGACACGGATGCGGGAGGCAGCCATCCAACGCTAGCCGCATACATTTTCACAACAACTCAAACCAACCGGACGAAATTCGTGCAAACAAGTGCGGATTTCATGCGAACTCGACCGGATTTCATACAAACATGACGGATTTCGTACAAACCGGACGCAAACGGTTACATTTTGGAAATATTTTAACTAAAAAGTTAAAACTATGTGCACGTATGGTCGCGCGGATCTCCACTCCCACGACACGGATACACTACACTAGTCTATGGCCAGCCGCGGCGGATCCCTTCGTCACCGGACTGCCGGGAGTCCCGGAGGCATTCTTCCCCCGTATCTTCCCTATGTCCGGCTGCACCGCTCATCGGAGTGTGGCGAAGAGGGTGCTTCAGCCGGAGGGGAAGGGTGCTTCCGTGGACGCCCAGGCCAGGGTGGTCTAAGATAAAGAAGAAACCGGGCACGTCACCAGCTGTACAAGCCGGCGACGCGCCGGCGGTGGCCTTCCTGGGACCCAAGCGGCGGCGGCCTCCCGTGTTCTACTTTCCCTCGAAGTTGCCAGCGGACGTGGACGCGGATGCGCTGGCCACCGACTCATCGATCTCCTCCGCGCACCCGCCTTCTTTCTCTGTCTGCATAGCGCGGCTACACGCGCATCGACAGCGGATGGCGTGGTCGCAGGCACTGGAGGGGCGGTACGACGCGGCGTCGTCCATGCCCGTGCCGCCGTGCTCCCCCTCCGTGCCGGCCTGGCGCAACTCGCCACTCCTCCGTGAGCTGGCTTGGAGAGGCGAGTTGCTGAACCATGCGCCGGATTGGGGCGGCAACTTGCTCGGCGAGAGCAGCGAGCTGCCTCGCTCGTATCCGCGGGGCTCGGCGGGCCACCATGCCGGCTTTTATGCCGGAGAACTCCTCTTCCTGCCCGTCGGATGCCATGGAAATGGTGGAGAAAATGGTGAAGGAGGAGATGGCGGGAGCGGCGGAGGGGTGTGATTCTTGCCCGGTGCATGCCATCGTTTAAATAGAGGGCGGACGGGAGGAGCTTGGCCGGCGTGGCGTTTAATGTCGGCCCGCTCCTAAACGGACGTGTGGCCGGAGTAGGTTTCTTGGCTTCCACGCGGGGGTTAATGGAGGTGTATGAATGCGGCGAGAAGGTGTGTTCAGCCGGGCGTGCAGCGGGCGGCGCCCTCGGCCGGCGCGCCGCTTCAATGGAGGAGGCAGTGAGAGGTCACGTCCGCCCTGAGCCGTCTTCAATGCGGAGTGGCGCGCTCTACAGCGGCATGAATGCGGGCAGGTGGCGCCGGGCGGGAGCGCTTGTGGGAGGGGGAGGGGTTTTTTGGTGGGTCAAGGCGGTCAGAAGCGGGCTTGGGAGTGGTCCGGACTCCCGCAAACCTCCCCCACTTTTGTCTCCGGTTTGCAGGAGAAATCGCGTCCGGACCGCTCCGCGGACCGATACAGGTCGACTTTGGATGGCTTCCACGGTCCGAACAGCGCGGTCCGGACGGTTGCGGGAGGTTTGCGGATCCGCCTTGAAGATGCCCTTAGTCAATTAACTCAAATTGATTGTAGGCTTTAGGACAACAACTCGAGAATTGATGGATTTAGGCCATCAACTCCTTCATTTGATAAAATAAGGCGAAAACCGATTCGAAAAGGAAAAAAATCGTCACGTGACTCCCCACGTCAGCCTACCTTTGACCGCTTGCAAATTGACTAAACTTTACAGGGGACTTTTGTAACACTGCCAACCTAACGTGATATAGGAGAAATAATGTCACACGTTGTGTGGGACTTGGACCCGCGACCTCAGAGCATATACAGCCAGACCCCTCAAACCCTACCAACTTCCCTCAAACGCCCGGTCAAAAATCGTCACCCAACGGACCCCCCCCCCCACCCACCCAAAAAAAACCCAGCCCAACGTCCGGGTTGTCTGGCACCCTCAAAGCCAGCCCATATCAGGGACAAATTTGAGACCGATCGGATGCGTCCGCCACGTCTGACCGGCCCACCCCGACCCCATAAATATCTCATTCCTATCAGCATCCTGAACCAAACCCTAGACATTCGCCACTCCACTCCACTCGAGTCTGTTCCGCTCTAACCCTCCAGCTTCTCTACGGTGATCTCCAGCCTTCGTCGGCTTGGCGGGCAGCGGATTCGAGTTTGGAAACTCTGAATATGTCGACTGGGGAGGAGTTAGCTGTCCGATTGGTTCGCCGCCGGCCCCGGCAGGATACCCGAGCTCCGCCGTCGGAGTCGCTCCGGCAGAACGTAAGTGGGGCTTGGATCCGACGGCAGTGGCGGCGGCTCGTCACGCGTGATTGCGACGGATCCACGGGTGGCGAGTGGTTGCTGGAGGTACAACCGCACCCCTGAGAACAGCCCCGATATGTCCACGCAACCCCGGCGGTGGGCCCCCGTCCCCATGACGTCCGGCTTCGAGTTGCAGGTGAACGGCGCCAATGCGGCTGGGCATGGATGCGTCGGATGCCCTCGCTGCCAAGGTCGAGGCCCGAACATCGGCGCCCACTGCCATGTCGGTGACAACCAGAAGAAGGGCGGCGTGCTGCCTGTACGGATATTGGGTGCCGCCGTCGAATTGGGAGGATAGTGGGGGGTACAATGGACAGTCGAGTTGGGATGTTTGTGTTTGTGCGAAGGATTTATGTGTGGTCGCGGCTAGGATCAGCGGAAAACACAGGGTACATATTTTGTGGAAGGAGTAACTCATATTGAACATCCTATGGCGTGGTCGTTTTCCTCTAGCAACCGCGGGAACTACACAAGTCCCATGCAAGATGCCGCCGTTGCGTGCATGTACCGCCGGGCCGGGCCGGACTGGACAGGCCGTGGTGCCGCCGTCGCAACGATACAAAGAAGCACGTTTCCAAATCACAGGCAGCCACGGGTTCAAATCCAAAAAGAAAAAAGAAGGAAGCCTTGGTTCAGTTCAAAAACCCCAATCTTTATCATACTCTCTTCTTATGTGGCGTGGCGTAATGATCCAAGAATCTGGCTGCTGCATTGCCTTGTGCAGGTGAACCAGTCACCAGAGAGGCTCCTTGTACCTCCTCACCGACTCCATGGCCGTCCGGGATGCTTTCCGCGGGGTCACCGGCGCCTGGCACCTCCAAGTTGATGCTCTGCCTCGCCCTGCTCTTCATGTTGCCCATCAAGAAATGGCTCAAGCTCCTCAAGTGCCACACGGCTGTAACTGCAGGCATTCCTCGGCCATTCACTCTGAACCTGTGGCTGCTTGCCACCAACATGATTCATCAAGCAGGAGCTTTGCTTTGGGATGCTGCAAGAGATCGGTCTGTGAAATGCTCACTGATCAGTCTGAACTTGAAGGCCCCCACACTGAAAGTGAAAGGGCACCCCGGGAGAAGCATAGGGCGATTAAGTGACGCGATACCGCGCCTGCTGCTGATTTTGGCCTTCTCTCTGTCCACAATGAACCATGCAGCATAGCTGGGAAGATGTGCAATGGTGCAAACAGCAAGGAAGAGACACATCTTGCACCATGTGTTGAGGAACTGAAACAAGGTGATCCTTCAGAAAAGGGAACATGGACAGCCAAAGAAGCTGGTTTTTCACAAGAAGAAGCAATGCAACAAATTGTTGCGGAAAAGGAGCCACTGACAGCAAAGATGTGCGACAGCGAAAGAAGCAGCAATGGCACTGATCTTCCACCACCTTGTGCCGCCGAGTCCACCAAAGAAGGCGATTCTTCAGAAAATGAAGCGATGCAATGCAAAGTTGATGAAAAGGAAAAACAGGCAGCCAGGGTGTGCAACAGCAATGCAAGCACCCAAGGGACTCATCTTCCACCACCTTGTGCCGCCGAGTTCACCAAAGAAGGTGATTCTTCTGAAAAACAAGTAATGCAACACAAAACTGAGGAGAAGGAGCCATTGACAGCAAATGTGTGCAATCGCGAAAGCGGTAACAAAGAGACTGATCTTCCACCACCTTGTGCCGCCAAGTCCACCAAAGAAGGTGATTCTTCTGAAAATGAAGCGATGCGATGCAAAGTTGAGGAAAAAGTGTGCAACAGCGAAAGCAGCAGCAACTGGACTGATCCTTCACCTGGCAACGAGTCCATGAATGAAGGTGATTCTTCAAAAAATGAAGTAATGCAACATGAAGCTGAGGAAAAGGAGCCATGGACTAACAGTGTGTGCAAAGGGGAAGGAAGTAGCCACTGGAATGATCCAATTGAATGGACGGACGCAGAACAGAGGGAGTGGGAGAGGGCATTGAAGAAAAGAAGGCGGCCGAGGATCGCAGTGCGTAAAATGCCGAACAGTAGGGTAGCCAAGCTGTATGGCTACAGGTAAACAAACCTTCCTAGTACCATTTATTCACTGGATTACTTTGTGTTGTTGCCCTATAGGAAATGAGCATCATGTTGTTCAAATTATTTTGAAAATGCTCGGGATTTTTCTAGTTGACAATGGACCAGAGCTGGTTCAAATTAGGTTTCCCTCGGCAACAGATAGTTTAATTCTTCGGATTGCTTTAAATCCATGAAAGAGATCAAGCAAAAAAAAAGATCAAGCACCCACACCACGTTAAAAAAAGTTAAATCATAGGAAACCTCAGTGAGTACTGCAAACAAGCACAGTGGGTTTTGCTTGATCAGACAGAACATCAAAGATACAAAACGAGCGATGGCCGAGGTACCCGCCTCCTAGGCGCCTAGGAAATTAAAGGAGTACTAGATCAAGCAATGCAAACAACCACAGTGGGTTTTGCTTGATCAGACAGAACATCAAAGATACGAAACGAGCGTCAGGCCTCCGGGCGGTACCCGCCGCCTAGGCCGCCTCCTGGCCGGCAGCTGCTTTGGCCGAGCTCCTGGGCGACGGCCCCTGCTCTCGCCATCCTCGGTCCACCGAATTTCTGGAAGATGTTGCCAATTGCAGACAACACAAAGGATGCGGTCGCGAGGAGGACGCAAAGTGTCTTGGATACCTCGCCGATTCCCGGAATAGACCAATTGGCGGCGTTGTGAACCATCTTTGTCAGTCGATTCACCTTGTCCTCCAGTTCCGCGAGCTGAGTCTCCAAGCGCTCCCGTTTCTCTTCCAATGCCTTGACCAGGGCCGTCTCTGCCACAAGAGCTTTTGTTTCCGCGGCGATAGCTCGGGTCTCTGCCGCCTGGCAGTCCGCGCCGGTTACCGGGGGTGACCAGGCCCGCCCTCCGGCGCCGGCTGGGACCGCGATGAGGACCAGGAGAACGAGCACAGCGGTGCCCTGCACAGCAACGGCCATTGAACCTGTACTGCACATCAAGAACAAAAGAATTACAAACATATAAGCTTTTTCCGCAAGAATGCAGGAAGTGGATTACTCCAGGAAGTGCCATGGATCCAGCAACTCAAGCTAAGAACAAAAAAAAGGTAACAAAACCCCAATATCAAGCCCGAATCCCAAATCTTCGTAAGAAAAAAATTGCTTCTAGAATAAGAACTGCTCAGCTCAGATTCAGGAATATACGAGCTAGAACACAAAAAGAAAAAGAAAAGACACCGAGTCTCGCACAGCCAATGGATCAAGTATCGTCTAAGAATCGGCGATGAAGTGTCGGGCACAGAGTATGTTCGATGTCTTTATTTCATCATCAGCATGCTACCAACAGTGGAGTTCTGTGGCGTAACTGCAGGGTGGACAGGGTGGTCCATGGACCACCCTGTAAATCGGCCCCATATTTCACTATAGCTTTTAAAAAATCTATATTTTACTATAGTTGTAAATAAAACTAGCAGGCCATAGCGCGCGCTCAAAGCTCAAGCCCAAAATGCATGACTACACGATCTGATCGCTAGCTCCCTCGTTTCCTTAGTACGTTCTGTAGATGTTGTTGGATTAACTGTCTATGGATGTTCGGACGTGATGCGCCTATGTGCAATTATGTCATGTATAATCATACTCATAAAAAATACAATTTAATCGATATGCCCCTCAGTTATATAGCTCGGCCTCTGCTAGTATGTTGGTATGTTGTATTCGTGGTGTAAATATTTTTATATCAGTTGGACCATCCTGACCCGAAATCTTGACTACACCACTGCACTCGAGATGCCCAATTGATCATCTCACAGAAACTTGAAGAGTGCAAAGCTCGTAGATGATGATTGCTTCCTTTCTAAGCACACAAACAACATGTGTCTTCCGGATAGCTTCGTCGACGCATGTGCTGCAACTGGAGTTGTTTGTGTCTCTTCGGCACTGTGTTAGGGCATATGTGGCCTCTCCTTACACGATGGTGTCTCTGGCAAACATTCTTGGAGAAGTAGACACCTTCCGAGGCAGTGTCACGAACAAAGACTTGAATGCTTCTTGGTACCTTGATCTTGTGTAGTTCCCACCAGAGCAACTAAAGCTCGAGATCTGGCTTGCAGCGGTACTGACACTCATGAGCAGAGAAGCCAAGGCAACTAACATAAGTGATATCTTCATGCCAGGCAACTTCATCTGAAAATAAAAATTAGAAAGTAAATGTTAGTTCAGTTAATGATGGCAACTATATCTTTTTATAAATATGAAATGAATAGCTTTGTAATTTTCCCAACTAATCAATCAAATATATGAATTATATTCTACCATTTTGGTCGTTTAATCATGCTCTGGGAGGTTTTTATCTTCCCCAATTAGTCATCCATTCTTAGCACACAATGACTAGTTGGTGACAATAAAAAAAACCTCCTAGAGCATGATTAAACCACCAAAATGGTAGAAAATATTTCGTATATTATGATAAAATAAACTAAAGGATAGATATGATGGTGGTTGAGCTCACATCTGTGCACACTTGCGTTCCCCTTATGCCCTGCCCTAGTTCACCAGCTTTGCCAAAGATCGTGATATGCCTATAAGTAAAACGAATCAAAACACCAAGTTCTAACCACATGCATAGATTTAAGTCCAAAGTTGACATATGTATTTCAAAAATGAGTCAATACATTTCCTTCTGTACATAATAAGAAAATCAAGTTCTTCTATGGATAGGACCTCTAACAATCATTCATAATAGGAACATTCTGTTTTCCTCGATGTGTGAATAGACTTTGGTTTTATGGCATACATACATGGATTCGCAGGCTATAAAAAAATAGATTTCCTAAAAAAATTGGTTAGTCTTTAATGGGCTGGTAATTTATCAAATTAGTCGTTGTGTGCTTATCATTTTCCATGTATGTTGGGAGGTGGCAATTTACTGCATTTTTGTGACATACTAGCAACCATGTGGCGACTAATGTTTCTCATATTTGCCATCAACAGGTGAAGATCTTGCTTGTTTACCTTACCTGTTATATCTTATTGTTTTGTATAATTTCAGAATGCTAGGCATTCTATACATCACATAGGCCAATGGTCAATTACATTCGTTATTTAAGTTATAATTAAGCATTCTTTATGTTGTGATTACTTAAACTAAAGAACATAGCATGGTTAAGACCATCTCTGTACACATGTGCGCCCCTTGTGCCCTGCCCTGGTCTACAAGCTTTACCAAATATATGTCAACAAACAAAGCCATGTTCTCAAAACACTGAATTGTAACTAAACAAGTCGAATGACCGGGCGTTGCCCTGGAACAATAAACTTAGATACAGAGACATTTATTGGTTCAAACTTGGGGGGAGGGGGCATTGGCCCCCTCAGCTAAATAGCTTGCCCTCTAATAGTATGTTGGTATGTTGTATTCGTGGTGTAAACGTTTTTTATATCAATTGGACCACCCTGACCCGAAATCCTGGCTACGCCACTGGTGGAGTTTATGTTTGGTAAATTACCGTGTTGTGCTGACTCGCTTCCCTGATGAAGTGCTGGAAGATCCCTGAAGTTGCTGAAAGATCCTGTAAAGAAAACAAAATAAACACAGTTCATCAGAAGAACTGAGTTGGATTACCTTGCTTACCAACATATTTTTGTGGAGAGATGGGAGGAGGGAAGCAGGGGTGACTGGGTTACCTCTCCGGTTACCTTGTTTAACTGTGCGGTGACTGAGGTGGGGCGGAGCACAGTGGAGAGGATGGGAGTGGGCGACGTTATATAATGGGTGGGAATGGGAGAGTTGGAGTAGAGGGAGTAATTATGATAAAGTTGCAATTTTGACAATGGAAAAAATAATAGGGCAAGACGAGCGCGTCCATGCATGTGATTCTGCAGGATAGCTACGTAGGCAGGCAATTTTGGCAAACATTTCTTGCCGTTGGGCATTGCATTGTATGGTTCTTATTTTCCAATTTCTTTTGGGGGCGCGTGTTCAATGTGTATTAAAGTTTATTCAGTGGGTGTTTAATAAAAGTTCATCGGTTATTCAAAAATAGTCTTCGTGTGTTTGAAAAGGGTTCATTGTTTTATTAAACAAGTTTATCGTGTATTTGAAAAGTGTTCATATGTTTATAAAAAAAGTTTGTTATGTATTTAAAAATGAGTTCATCGTAAATCAGAAAATGTTCATCGTGTATTCAAAATATCTTCACCTTGAATTTTAAAAAATGTTCATCATGTGTTTAAAAATGATTACTGTGTATTAAAAAAATTCATCATGAATTTATAAATGCACAATGTGTAAAACAGGAAAAAGAATTAAAAGTAAGGAAACATAAAAACAAAAAATAAAAGACGAAAAAAAAGCCCAAAAGAAAAGCGATAAACCAATAGAGGAAAAAAGAAAAAAAATGGAAGGAATATTTCAAAAACAGACCGCAAAAGATCGCCAGAGCGCCTATATGCACCTTGCAATAGGCGAGACATAGCATTTGCACCAATCAATGCTTATTGTGTTGCAAATGTTGAGGTAACACCCAGGCGGGCGTGGTGAGCTGTCCCAGTTCAGCGACTGGGCTATGTAGTTTTCCTTTTTTCTTTGATTTTCGATTGGTTTCCTCCGAGTTTTTCTAAACATGTTCAAAAAATTGCAACCATTTTTAAACAATGATTGAGCATTTATCAAAAAAATTGCAAAATTATGAACATTTTTTTTTAAATTTCCATAACATTTTCAGAAAACCATGAGCAATTTTTTAAAATTGTGTACTTTTAATAAAACTTATTAACTTTTTTCAAATTTCAGAAAATTTTAAAAATTCGTTAGTGTTTTTAAAAACCATGATATTTTTTTCAATAAACAATAGAAGAAAACAAAAGAAAAAGAAACCAGAAAAACCAATAAAAATCGACATAAAAACATGAATGAATTAGAAGCAAAGGAAAATCGGTTGACTGGTCAATGCATGGGTCAGCCCATGCGAGCGCACCTTGTGCGTTACGTCGACACTTTGACGCCGTGAGCATCAAATAGGAGCCACCTGCAAATAGTGTCATTGTGAAGAGCCAGGACAGAGGTCTCTACGTCTCCCTCAATGTCTAACTCTGCTCACCTCCATCAACTTCGTCCTTCCTTCAAGATTAACATTCTTCTGCACTCCCCAACCTCTCTCCTAGTGAAGGTTAGAGGAGGGCAACGCAAGATTGAGTCGAGGAGATCGATTGTTACAACCTGTTGTCCTGATTCAGGTCACTCTCATGTTGTTTTAGCTATAGTACTTTTCTCTCATTGTGCTCATATCATAACATGCTTTCTTGGCAACGACGAATTCACCAATAAAACACTTATAATTTGATTCAGCAAATTATGCATTGATCCATCTTTTTGTTACGCGACATCGACATCGATCCATCTAGATGCGTGGAGCTTGCCAAGCATGTCAAACTAGCATGCCCAAACCTAATAGTTCACATCTCATGACAATAGGGATGAAAGGCTACACAATAGCGGGAAATATTAAGGTGAGTATGAAACCATCATTAATCTTGGAATTAATCATAATATCTACTTTTTTCATGTCTTCGTTCAGATAGAGCTGGGCAACACAAAAGTGAGGATTAGTTCGACCATTTGTGAACCAAGGGAGTGTATATCCAAACAGAAAGTACAATAAGTCGGAACTACTAAAAGTAGAATCAGTGAAACTCGGCGATTATTACACCACAATGCGCAACACATACAAGATTGTTGCGTCTGCCTGCATAGATTATATGCAAGATGGCACCAACCAGTTGCGTAGCCAGGATTTTCCAACGTTCTAGGCCAACAGCAAAGGAACAGTGCTAAACAGTGATTAACACTCTACTGCAGAACGTGCTAGTAGTGGCGGGCACAAAAGGCTCAGTTTGTGGTGGGCGTGGCAGTGGAGGGCGCCCGCCACTGATGTACCACTACTGCTAACAGGTTAAGAGTGGAGGGCGAACAAAATAAACCGCCACTGGTAGAAGGGAAGGGGGTAATCTAGTAAAGCACATTTCATCACCTTGCTTCTTCTTCCTCGCACCTCCTTTCCGCCATTGGAGACAACAAAAGTCTAGATCCAAAATCTTCTCTAGCAATGATGCCAAGGGAGAGTGTCCTGGTCGCCCTCCGCAGAGAGGGAGAGCGTGTGTCGACGGGGGACGCCGCAAGTCACCGCACGACCTCGACCGTCAGAACGGCCGCCGCCGGCAAGGGTGCAGGGAATCGGTCAATCTCCACAACTACATACCCCCACCTGACAGAACTAGTCAAGCAAGGGCTCCTTCCTCCCCGAAGCGATCTCTTATGGCTGCCTGCGGATAAGATAGAGGACGTCCCGAAGCCGGATAGCTAGAATAGGGTAATACACACATCTTTCCTCTATCGCGGCCTCTCATTGCCCCTGCATAGTTTTGTTCGTGGCCTCCTAGTCTTCTACGGTTGCCGGCTACATCGCATTACGCCAAATGGAGTTCTGTACTTGGCTTGTTTCATCCCCATGTGTGAATGCTTCCTGGGGATCTCGCCACATTTTGGGCTTTGGCACTACCTCTTTAAGGGGAAGATGCAGACGGAAGATGACGCGGTTCCATACTACAGGGAAGCTGTCGTATATGTATGTCTACACTATACATACCGAAGGAGGAGATTGATTACGTTATGTTTATCCCTAATGTTGCAATGCTTTCAAATTGCCAATCATATTATTCATGTTGTCGTTAGTTCAGGAGGGTGCCTTTCAAAGTTATGGCATAAGTAAACACTGGTGTAGAAGAATGCAAGTACAGAGGAGATATTAAATGGACCCAAATAAATTAACTTTAATTAGTAGCCACGCCGAACAGTATGTCCAAACTATTGTCCTGATTCAAATCACTTCCATATTGTTTTATTTGTATCCCATTTCTTTCATTATGATCATATTATAGAAGGCTTTCTTGGCAACGACGAATTCACTGATGAAACACATCCATTTTTTTTGACATGAAACACATCAATTTTGATTAAGCAAAGTCTTGTAAACGCGTGGAACTTGCTGAGCATGTGAAACTATAGCTTGCCCAAACGTAATAATTTTAGGTCACATGACAATAGGGATGAAAGATTACTCCTCAACACCGATATTCACAAGTGCTCTTTCTTGTATCGACTTTCTGAAGTTGCTTTTTTCGTGTGATCTAAATATATGGCACTGTTAAATTATAAGATTGAAGTTTGCGAGGTCCTTGGATACCGACAAAACAGTTCGAACTCTCCATGGGATTGCTTGGTGACTTTGAGGGTGCAATAAGAAAGTATTTGTCAGTTGTGACTCATGTTTGTAGAATTGTGGAACTTCAAATTAGATGAAGAAAATTAGGTGCAAACATGATAAAATTCATGGAGCTCCATTAATCCTGGAAGTAATTGTGACATTACTCCATTAATTATGGTGGCTTAGTGGCAGCACAATGAGGATTGGTTCAACCATTTTTTGTACCAAGGGAATATCCAAGCCTAAAGCAAAATCAGTGAGACTCAACGGGATTGTACAAACAATTAACATAACTTTTTAGGGAACTGACGGGATCGTTCTAACTGAACTTTCTCATACAATCCTGGAAGTTAGATAGATAAATCACTGATATGAGAGAGAAAGAGAGAGAGAGAGAGAGAGAGAGAGAGAGAGAGAGAGAGAGAGAGAGAGAGTTGGACCGGAGCAGAGATGCACGGAGAAAAGCATTTCTACCATGCATGGGAGGTCCTGTGCATGGGAGCACCGTTGATTTTTCTTGGAGATTCGATGTCGTGCATTAATCTGTTTGTAGTTTGTTAGATCTTTCTCTGACCACATGCAAGCCTCTTCTCCACCATTCCATGATTTGTTATTTTAATTCCAAGTTTAAACCTATTTTATCTTTTAAACCAAAAGTACAATTTATGATCCGTTTGCATATTGGTGTTTATGACGAGGAGAACTTTAAAACGAGACCACTTTTGAATGTGTTTCAGCATGTTCTAAAAAAAATCAAATTCTAAAACATAATGAAACAGTACTAAAAGTACACAAAACTATGAGATATTTTGTCAAACACTATAAAAGTTCAAAGTTTTGTTTGAATAACTCATTATTGATTTTTGCATCGAATTAATAAATTTGTATGAAACAAGTTTGAAGCATGGTGATTTACTTGTAAAAAAATATTTCCTAAAAATATATTCAATATTGGTCTTGTTTTAAAGATCTTGTCTGAAAAAACACAATTGTGCAAACAGAATGTAAATCAAACTTTTATTTCAACATACAATAGGCATCTATTTATTTGGATGAAACTTAGTGAGTAGAATAACATGTGAATGTATGCTAGATGAGAGAGAAAACGCTATAGGTGATGTCAGTGGTACCACACAGTAATAAACAAGGCGGTGGATGCATGTACGATTTCTCTTCTTCCAAATATTGCACACGACATACATGGTAGCCTTTCCAAAAGGAAAACACTGCATCTTATATATAGTTGTCAAGTTTCACCACTCTTAAGGGAAGAAAAGTTGTTCCACCATTGCCACCGTGAGTGTTGTACTAGGTAGCACAAACCCTTGGTCCACAAACTCACAAAATGCATGCATTTAGCACCATATCTTCTCTTAAGTGACGTAGTTTGGTCCTAGCCATCCTTAGTGAGCACTGAAGTGGCCTAGCTAGGAGTCGCCCTCCCCTCACAGTGAGCATGACCTTTGTCTTGAACACCTCTACCCCACCCATGCATCCTCCAGACCGCGGGGAGAAAAGCACGTGGCTCATGTCCCGGGTGGCGTCGAGGAGGCCCACGACTGGTGCACAGACAGGTGTGAGGATCGTGAGAGGTTGCGGGGCGGAATGGGTTGTCCTTGTTGCAGGGATCGGTGGGGGCAAAAGGAGAAGGAGTTGTGGCAGAAAGACAAAGAGAGAAGGTGAAGTGTGGGGCGAGAGAGGTTGCGTGGGAAGAGAGAGAAGGGGTTGTGGCAAAAAGAGCAAATGGAGGACGAGCTCCATGAAGCCCGGCACTCAAATATCAATTTTATACATCGCAAATCTGAAAAATGTTTTGCATACACATACATATGTATACTCCGTATGTAAGAATATTTATAATGTTATACTTTCATACGTGGTGTACAAAATAAAGGCAAATATGTACACGAAAATGGATCATTTTTTTTTTGTTGTGGAGGGATTTTATATTTTCAGTGTACCTTACAAATCATCCATAACGACCATGTATAAGTTTTCACAAAAAAATGATTTTTGATGTAAAGTGTTAGAACCTTTTTTAAAATGTCATGAATATTATTATAAATGTTATGAATTTTTTTATAAAGTTGCTCCAAAAACTTATTACATCTCATGAACATTTTTTAATGTCATGAAACATATTTTGTAACTCATAAATATTTTTTAAATTTCATGAATCAAATTTAAATTGGTATAGATATGTTTTTACAAATTAGCGAACAAACTTTAATATTTTCATGAACATTTTTTTAAAATGTGATGAATTTCTTTAAATGGTACAAATATGTAGGACAAATTATGCAAACAATCTTTTAAATTTTCATGAACATTTTTAAAATTTCATAAACACATTTCTAAACATTTGAACATTTTTGAAATACCGCAAAAAAGTTTGATTGTATGAATATTTTTAGAATTGTGCCTACATATTTTTATATTTCATTAACATTTTCTTAATGGGCGGTACAGTTTTAAATTTTGAAGTGAAATTAATTTTTCAAATATACATAATTAGGATATGTTGAGATATAAACAAAATAAAAAATAATGGGAAAGAAACAAACGAAACTAATGAACGTAACCCTACGGTCCGGCCCAGTGCACGGCCCGCTAGAGGCTAGGCAATAATCTGCCTTCTAAAATTATGTTTGTTTTTTAGACATACTAAAATTATGTGTACATGCGGTCTACAATGGATCGGTGCCCGTTGATATTCAAGGCTAGTTATAGAAATAATGGGTCACATCAAGATAGGCTCATATTGATTGTACAGATGTTGCTGAACTGGTCACTTAAATAATGGATGGAGCCGTCTCCCTCGTCCGCCACACTCCGGGACAGTGGCGTAACTGCAGGGTGGACAGGGTGGTCCATGGACCACCCTGTAAATCGGCCCCATATTTCACTATAGCTTTTAAAAAATCTATATTTTACTATAGTTGTAAATAAAACTAGCAGGCCATAGCGCGTGCTCAAAGCTCAAGCCCAAAATGCATGACTACACGATCTTATCGCTAGCTCCCTCGCTTCCTTAGTACGTTCTGTAGATGTTGTTGGATTAACTGTCTTTGGATGTCTGGACGTGATGCGCCTATGTGCAATTATGTCATGTATAATCATACTCATAAAAAATACAATTTAATCGATATGCCCCTCAGTTATATAGCTCGGCCTCTGCTAGTATGTTGGTATGTTGTATTCGTGGTGTAAATATTTTTATATCAGTTGGACCATCCTGACCCGAAATCTTGACTACACCACTGCACTCGAGATGCCCAATTGATCATCTCACAGAAACTTGAAGAGTGCAAAGCTCGTAGATGATGATTGCTTCCTTTCTAAGCACACAAACAACATGTGCCTTCCGGATAGATTCGTCGACGCATGTGTTGCAACTGGAGTTGTTTGTGTCACTTCGGCACTGTGCTAGGGCATATGTGGCCTCTCCTTACACGATGGTGTCTCTGGCAAACATTCTTGGAGAAGTTGACACCTTCCGAGGCAGTGTCACGAACAAAGACTTGAATGCTTCTTGGTACCTTGATCTTGTGTAGTTCCCACCAGAGCAACTAAAGCTCGAGATCTGGCTTGCAGCGGTACTGACACTCATGAGCAGAGAAGCCAAGGCAACTAACATAAGTGATATCTTCATGCCAGGCAACTTCATCTGAAAATAAAAATAAGAAAGTAAATGTTAGTTCAGTTAATGATGGCAACTATATCTTTTTATAAATATGAAATGAATAGCTTTGTAATTTTCCCAACTAATCAATCAAATATATGAATTATATTCTACCATTTTGGTCGTTTAATCATGCTCTGAGAGGTTTTTATCTTCCCCAATTAGTCATCCATTCTTAGCACACAATGACTAGTTGGTGACAATAAAAAAAACCTCCTAGAGCATGATTAAACCACCAAAATGGTAGAAAATATTTCGTATATTATGATAAAATAAACTAAAGGATAGATATGATGGTGGTTGAGCTCACATCTGTGCACACTTGCGTTCCCCTTATGCCTGCCCTAGTTCACTAGCTTTGCCAAAGATCGTGATATGCCTATAAGTAAAACGAATCAAAACACCAAGTTCTAACCACATGCATAGATTTTAAGTCCAAAGTTGACATATGTATTTCAAAAATGAGTCAATACATTTCCTTTTGTACATAATAAGAAAATCAAGTTCTTCTATGGATAGGACCTCTAACAATCATTCATAATAGGAACATTCTGTTTTCCTCGATGTGTGAATAGACTTTGGTTTTATGGCATACATACATGGATTCGAAGGCTATAAAAAAATAGATTTCCTAAAAAAATTGGTTAGTCTTTAGTGGGCTGGTAATTTATCAAATTAGTCGTTGTGTGCTTATCATTTTCCATGTATGTTGGGAGGTGGCAATTTACTGCATTTTTGTGACATACTAGCAACCATGTGGCGACTAATGTTTCTCATATTTGCCATCAACAGGTGAAGATCTTGCTTGTTTACCTTACCTGTTATATCTTATTGTTTTGTATAATTTCAGAATGCTAGGCATTCTATACATCACATAGGCCAATGGTCAATTACATTCGTTATTTAAGTTATAATTAAGCATTCTTTATGTTGTGATTACTTAAACTAAAGAACATAGCATGGTTAAGACCATCTCTGTACACATGTGCGCCCCTTGTGCCCTGCCCTAGTCCACAAGCTTTACCAAATATATGTCTACAAACAAAGCCATGTTCTCAAAACATTGAATTGTAACTAAACAAGTCGAATGACCGGGCGTTGCCCTGGAACAATAAACTTAGATACAGAGACATTTATTGGTTCAAACTTGGGGGGAGGGGGCATTGGCCCCCTCAGCTAAATAGCTTGCCCTCTAATAGTATGTTGGTATGTTGTATTCGTGGTGTAAACGTTTTTTATATCAATTGGACCACCCTGACCCGAAATCCTGGCTACGCCACTGCTCCGGGAGCCAACCTGCTCGACACACATGCGTTATTCCTTTCGCAGGAGAGGAGCATGTGTTGTGCCACAGAGGGATGGAGGTGCAGCTCATACACCTGATGTGGATGTGCAGGTGTGGTGTGCCACAGAGGGATGGGTTTTCCCACTCTTTCCGAAAAATCTCACACTTGATGTGGATGTGCAGGTGTGGTGTGGACAGGCGAGGCCCGTGCTCGCGTGTGCCCTTTCTTGTTCTTTCACTAAAGAAGGAAGAGGCTCGGCAGAGACACTCTAGAATACTCTCCTTTGTTTTTTTTTAAATTCACCACCCTCTCTATTTATTCATAATAGGCAGGGATCTCTGCCGAGATAATGTGCAAAATACAGTCCAGAGGTTCATGCAACCAAACTTTACACAAATTATTTAAAACCCCCTCCTTAGCTAATCCATGCGCAGCGCTATTAGCTGTCCGCCTAACCCACGACACCTTCCACCTCTGGCGCATCTCCAGCATGCGTTTAACCTCTTGGATCATAGGCCCTAGCGGCGACAAATCCGGTTCCTTGCTCTGCAACTTGCTAACAATTTCATGGCAGTCCATCTCTATATATATGTAGGCTAGTTGCATTTACCTCATCTGCTAACTGAACCGCTCGCCTGCAGGCTTGAAGCTCAATCTTTGCTGGTTCTTGACACCGAGGGAAGAAGTGGCACGCCCCTCCCAGGAAGGCTCCTTCATGATTTCTGAACACCACTCTTGCGCCTCCATTCTCTCCCCATTTGGAGGTAGCACCGTCAACATTTACCTTGACCCAACCTTCATCCGGCGGCTTCCATTTCTCAACAGGTACAGCTTTGGGTAGCTTGCTCTTGCTTCCATGGACTGTCTGCCACTCCTCCATCAATCTTCCTATGGTCACTGCTATGTCCGATGCCTCTTCTATCTTCTTTCCCTCACGTGCATTGTTCCGAGCCAGCCACAAGCCGTAGAGACCCTGAACCATGACAGCTCTCTCATCGTCAGATGCACCAGCAAACCATGACAGGAGCCACTTCGAAAGAGCACCCTGGGAGCTCACAGACTCCGGCGGGATCGCTACCGGTACTCCCAATTCCGAGTGCAAAACTTTCCAGAACTTCAGCGAGTGATGACAGCCCCAGAACCTATGATAGTTCGTCTCCTCTCGCCCGCAAGCAACACAAAAAACTTTGGGTTTTATCTTCCGCCTGTGAAGTTCAGAGCCAACCGCAAGTCCATTGCGAATGAGCCGCCAAGTGTGTGTCTTAACCCTGCCCGGCGCCACTGTATCCCAAAGGTTCAGCCACGCCTTGTGGTTCAGCACCGAAGATGAGCATTCCGGTCGTCCAGATTTCAGGCTTTTTTGTGCCATGCGAAGATGGTACGCTGACCTGACCGTGAACACGCCGTTTCTTGTAAAATTCCAGGCCAAATAGTCCTCAACCAGCGGCCCTCCAACAGAAATCTGCATTATTTCATGTGCTTCATCCGGTGGAAACATCTCCTGCACCTTCACTGGATCCCAAGACGTACCATGCGAGTTCATCAGGTCACAAATCCTGTTAATCCCGTGGATATAAACCTGGCCCAGTGGCTTGAGGCTACCCTTCCGTGGGATCCAATTATCGTGATGAATTCGAATCTTTGAGCCGTCCCCTATGCGCCAAATGAGACCATCCAGTAACAGATTTCGGCCATGCAATATGCTCCTGAGCGTGAATGACCCTCCACCGGGGCAAGTGGCATTCAGAATGGACCCATCGGCAAAATACCTAGCTTTTAAAACTCTTGCACATAGCGATGAAGGGACCTGCAAGATACGCCAAGCTTGTTTCGCAAGCAACGCTTGATTGAACGCCTCTGGGTCGCGGAATCCAAGACCTCCCTCATGTTTCCTCGTACACATCTTGTCCCACGCAATCCAATGAACCTTTTTTTCACCATTAGCATACTCTCCTTTGTTGGATGGATGGTGGAGGCGCGCCAGTTAATTAATTAATGGCCGAGCGCCAAATATCTCACCGAGACCGCGGCAGCAAACTTTTTGGATGTCGCGGGCGGTAGATCTTTCGGAAGCAATCCATGTCCCTCAGTGTGATTGGTCAGGATTGAGTTCCAACGGATTTGATAGTCTCCTTACCTTGATCATGACTTTCCATTCCCGGCGGTGGACACTCCACCGAACATGAATTGCAGTCCCTGCTCACTATAAAATCTGACGAAAAAATCTGCCCTAATAAGTTTTCTCGTGTATTTATTTAAATCTGACAAAATATCTAGAAAACAAATTCAATATAAATATATAATGTTGAAATGAATTTCTTTTTCAACCACAACAGCTATATTTCTCCGCCCTCGTGAATGTTTTGTTTGACATCCGCTTCTTCGGTAAACCGGGTAACCCAATTGGGGACAATCTTGAGCTCGAAAGGAAGCGTGACTTATGCTCCGTAGATGAGAACCTTTCTTTCTCGTTGGTAGCTCGACTTTGGTTTTACTTACGCCGCACCATGTAGTTGGTCGCTCTTCATATGACTTACAGAGTGGGAACCCCGTGGTTTTCATGTTTGTGTGTTTAGGTTTATATGGTAATGAATGCATATAGTTGAAAATAGTGCCAAGATAAGCATGTCGTTTATGGCTAGCTGTTGTAGGAGAGAGGCGACGCGAATGAGGCGGAATATCGCCTTACCAAAGGAAAGGGCTATCTCATCGATCTGTTCCATCGACAATGTATGTTGCACTCCTCTCATGATCTAATAAAGGCATCATACATGTACGAGTACGTATTAATTGTGGCGTCGACCAACTCCTTCCATCCTCATGATTGCTACTGGTGGAAATGGTGGTCTTGGCCGGCGTTATGGACTTGTTGCGGACGGTTGAAGGAAAACTTGCGAGAAAGACAGCCTCCGGGGCTACGCCGGTTCCGTCGTCGCCGGCGTGGACGCGTGGTAAGGAAGGAACGAAGGTGCGAAAAAAAAAAGTGTTCTTTGTGCTGGCGCGGTATTGCAATCGATAATGGCGAGTAGTCTAGCTAGGGAGGCGCGAGGAATTGAGTCGCCGGTCGGCCGGAGTCGACTAGGCGGCCAGGCGGGGAGGAATGAGGCGATTTTGCGAAGCGGCAGCATGCAGTTGGAGGCGGCGATTGGGTTCGCCGGAGCCGACGACGAGGTGGCGCTGAGCCTGAGCGGAGAGAGAGGAGGCGAGAGAGGCGCATCCGTTCCGTCGGAACGCGGCGACGAGTGGGTTCCTGAGACAGACGTACGTGCACGCCGATTCGATTCGGTTCGCTGGTGCGGTTGCAGTTGCAGTTGACCAAAAAGAAAACGGAATCTATAACTACCGAACGTGCCGTGTTTTCTCGTCTCGGCCCGAACGCTTTGATCACCGACCATCTCGATACACTAATATTGATGCACAGGGACTTGACACGTCATCTCCATCAATTGTTCGGTACAGAGGCAGACCGAACCGAACGCAGTGTCCCACCAGTCCACCACTCCTCTTTCTCTTCTATCAACTACTCGATCCCCATTTTGCTCGATACCATCACACCAGTGAGCAGCGGTGGCAGGTCTGACCACGGCGGCGACCAGCTTGGTGGCGGCGGCGAGCTCGGAGGGCAGCGGGATGGTGTGGTGAGCAGTTTGGTGACGGGTTCGATCCAGGCGAGAACGAGGCGGCCGCCGCCATGGGGCTCGGCGGTCCAACGGCGCCTCTGCTACGCGAGGAGGCTCGTGTTGCCGGGAGGGCCGCGCCTACGCGCGCAACGTCCTGTGTGCGCTGGTGGCTCCGGGCGGCGGCGAGCTCGGAGAGCATAGGGATGGTGCGGCGAGCAGTTTGGCGGCGGGTTCGATTTCGGCGAGGACGAGGAGGCCGCCGCGCATGGGACTGCGCGGTCCGACGGCGCCTCTGCTACGCGAGGGGGCTCGTGTTGCCGGGAGGGCCGCGCCTGCGCGTGCGCCGTCCCGTTTGCCCTGGTGGCTCCGGCGGGGCTGGACGGGGCAGGCGCGGGTGTACGAGGAGGGCGCCTTCGTCCCGGCGAGATCCAGTGTCCTCGCCGTCGCCGTACGTCGTAGAGTTGCGGCCGCTCGCCGGTGAGTCCTTTTGTGCTCTTTTTTTCGCCTTCTCCTCCTCCTTGCTCATATCCACGCGCCCGCGGCCAGAGATGGCTCGCGTCGACGCTCAGCGCCGTCGCTGCTTTCCATGCGCCAGCGCCAGGATGGCTCTGCTCGGGGGACGCCCCTATGACCGTGTTCCTACTCTGCAACTCTTACAGCAGTACCAGCAAGAGGAGCAAGCCGGAGGCGTCGAGCAATGATCGCGTACATCATATTCCCTCTCAATGCTTCGATCCGCCAAATCCATCAGGAAAGCGTTTTTCAGAGTGAGCAGTGCTTCGGCCCCCATGTCATTCCCTCTCAATGCTTATTGGTCATCCCGTGCATGACTGCCTGCTAAAAACATTCACGTAATGGCAATTACCACATTAACTTGTTCAATCCCATGGCAAATTTATAACAAAATGTATCCATAATCATGGCAATTTCGTATACAGTAAATGATGGACATGGCAATTTACTCATTAGTTGCCCTTAATTTTTGTTCGAAGTTCATGGAATTCGTTCATACCTTGCAAATTCGTATCTGGTCGCATGGAAAATTCTACAACAAAAATGGTGGCCACGTCCCATGGTATATAGCAAATTTTACAACAAAACCATTTTTATGCTTTTAACATGTCAAAAATTGTTTGTGAATTTTCCCATGCCCTTGATGTCCCACGGCAAATTTGCTTTATTGCACATGGCAAGTTTCTTTTTTTTAAGACAATGTCAAACTTTTTTTTATTATGGACCATGGCAACTTTTCTTTTATGTATGACGACAATTTCACTTCATGACCATGGCAATTTTTTGGGGACAATGGCAAACTTGTTTATCATGGCAAAAATTGTTAGTGAATTTGCCATGGCAAATTCACTTGATGTCCCATGGCAAATTCACTTTATTGCCCATGACAACTTTATTTTATTGCCTTCACTTTATTGCCCATGGCACCAGTACTCGTCGACGACACTGGTGCGTAGCACCGTGTTGATAGCGGCGGAGAGTGCCTCGCGCGCGTGGTGGTTGCCTGTCACCGAGGCCGAGGTGCTGGGGGTGGAGATTCGTGGGCTCGTCGTCCCGCCGTCGGTCGAAGAGGCCGCCTCCCGCGTGCCCTCCGTTTGAAGCACGACCGGGGGCATCGCTGCTACCGCCCCGTTGGTCGCGCGTGCCTGCAAGCCGCCGCGCCATGCGTGGAGCCATCGAGGCTGCCCGCCGCTGCGTCTAGAGGAGCAGAGGCGCTCCATGGCTGCCGCACGAGTACTGGTTCACGGAAGGGTCCGCGACGGCCGAGCATGGAGGAGCACCGGTGCGTCTAAGTCGTCTTCGTCGTTTCCTGCTCTGTCGCCGCGCGTGGAAGAGCACGCGTCATCAGTCCTTCGTCGGTCGTCAGTGCTTCTCCTCCCTCTCAGTACAGATCATTTTTTAGCGTTGTTTGCTGCCGCTATGCCGATGCATTTTTCTGCTCTAGAATGCTCAGTTTACTAGATCGAGCCTACCAGTATATTCAGTGTCTCCTTCAGATGTATTTTACACTTTTGTCCAAAGTTGCCATGTTTATTCAGTGATTTAAACTTGACATCTCACCTAATTTTTTTGGCTTGTCAAATTTTTTTTTGCCATGGTTAATTTAGTGATGATGCCGCTACTGTAATCAAACAATCAATTGGTCAACAAATCATTTTTTTTTATCTGCCATGATTGTGTCTTTTCTTTAGGGTACAATTACAGTTTTTTTACATAACTGCCATGTTTTTGGTAAATTTGCCATGCTCGTGTCTTTTTCTTTAGGGTACATTATAGTTTTTACATAATTTGTCATGCTTCTACGTAGGAATACAACAATTTGGCAAATTTGCCATGTGTGCAGTACAAATTATTCAACTTTTTTTTGAAATGATCATTGTAACTTTTTCTACCAAAACTACGATGTGTTTTTGCCATGGCAACTTAACTTGTATTGTCATGGTAAATTTTGGGACCATCGTCACATGGCAAATGTATTTTTGGCCTTCTCTAAGGCATGGCAAATTCTACAACATGGCAAATTATGGAAGTTTATCAATCATGGCAAACTTGCCATCCTTCAAAAAAAATTGTCACAATCTTCATCAAATGTATGTTAAACTTTTTAATGGATCATGGCAAGTCTAGTTCAGGCACCATGGCAACTTAACTATGTTATAGTTTACGAAACTACGATGTGTCTTACCACGGCAACTTAACATGTACTGGCATGATAGATTTTTTGGGACCATCTTCACATTTGCAAATGTACTTTTGCTCTTATTCTAAAACATGGCAAATTATGGAAGTTTCTCAATCATGGCAAACTTGCCATCCTTCAATTTTTTTTCTTTTTTGCCAATATTTTTTTCTTTCCAACATGGCAAACTCTACATGGCCCATAGCTAGTTTAATTCAAGCACCATGGCAACTTATCTAGATGTTTTTGCCACGGCAAACTAAAACTATGTGTTGCCATGACGGTAACTTTTCGTAGTGTCTTCGCCATATCTATTCCAAGAATGTTGCCATGGTTAGTTACATTATTTTTTGCCATGACAAATTTGATCTTCTTAACACTTTACCCCTTTTTAAGAACATGGCAATCTTGACATGTATCATGGTAAATTTAGTTTTCATAGCCGTGCTAAATTTAGCTTAATTGCCATGGCAAATTTACTTTTACAACAATGGCACTTTTTACCTTTATTTTTTTACTTTTCAAATTTGCCATGGCAAATTTAACTTAATTGCCATGGCAAATTTACTTTTACATACATGGTAAATTTACAATTACAACATTGACATTTTTTATCTTTTATTTTTGTCATGGCAAATTTTACCTTTCAAATTTGCCATGGCAAATTTATCTTAATTGCCATGGCAATTTTACTTTTACATACATGGCAAATTTACATTTACCACAATGCAATTTTTACCTTTTATTTTTTCCATGGCAAATTTTTCCATTCAAATTTGCCATGCCAAATTTAACTTAATTGCCATGGCAATCTTACAATTATATGCATGGAAAATTTTCATTAATAATGTCAATTTTACTTTTCATTCGACGTGGCAAATTTACACTACGGGGCATGACAAATTTACTAATATTTTGTTATGGCAAATTTACTAATATTTTGTTATGGGCCAAAACAAATTGTTTTTAATATATCATGGCAAATTATTTTTGTTCAGTTTTTGCAAGGTCGAGCAATTCATTTTGTTCTGTTTTTGGTCTTTTTTGGGCAAATTTTTTCATGCACCATGGCAAATTCTTTTTTCCTCGTGTCATGGCAACATTGTTTCATGTGCCATGGCAAATTTGCCATTAATCAGAATTAGCTTAATTTCATAGTAGGCAGTTTTTTATCTACTAGTTTTACGTTCCTAGATTTTCTCTATTTTTTCATGCAAAAGGGATTTTTGTTTTGGCCCAGGAAGCTATTGGGCCTGTCTGGCAGGCGTTCGGGCTGAGGGGGTGTTTGTATCGAACAAAATTGTTCGATCGACCGCTACTCCCTGCCGAACGTTTCGTTCGGTCTGGTGCCTCCCCAGACCGAACGTTCGACTGTTATCGGCGTCCAAAGAAAAGAAAAGAAAAAGAATGGACGATGCGGCAGCTCGTGAGCGGCTGATACGACCAGTGGCGTAACTGCGGGGTGGACAGGGTGGTCCATGGACCACCCTGTAAATCGGCCTCATATTTTACTATAGTTGTAAATAAAACTAGCAGGCCATAGCGCGCGCTCAAAGCTCAAGCCCAAAATGCATGACTACACGATCTGATCGCTAGCTCCCTCGTTTCCTTAGTACGTTCTGTAGATGTTGTTGGATTAACTGTCTATGGATGCCCGGACGTGATGCGCCTATGTGCAATTATGTCATGTATAATCATACTCATAAAAAATACAATTTAATCGATATGCCCCTCAGTTATATAGCTCGGCCTCTGCTTGTATGTTGGTATGTTGTATTCGTGGTGTAAATATTTTTATATCAGTTGGACCATCCTGACCCGAAATCTTGACTACACCACTGCACTCGAGATGCCCAATTGATCATCTCACACAAACTTGAAGAGTGCAAAGCTCATAGATGATGATTGCTTCCTTTCTAAGCACAGAAACAACATGTGCCTTCCGGATAGCTTCGTCGACGCATGTGCTGCAACTGGAGTTGTTTGTGTCTCTTCGGCACTGTGCTAGGGCATATGTGCCCTCTCCTTACACGATGGTGTCTCTGGCGAACATTCTTGGAGAAGTTGACACCTTCCGAGGCAGTGTCACGAACAAAGACTTGAATGCTTCTTGGTACCTTGATCTTGTGTAGTTCCCACCAGAGCAACTAAAGCTCGAGATCTGGCTTGCAGCGGTACTGACACTCATGAGCAGAGAAGCCAAGGCAACTAACATAAGTGATATCTTCATGCCAGGCAACTTCATCCGAAAAAAAAATAAGAAAGTAAATGTTAGTTCAGTTAATGATGGCAACTATATCTTTTTATAAATATGAAATGAATAGCTTTGTAATTTTCCCAACTAATCAATCAAATATATGAATTATATTCTACCATTTTGGTCGTTTAATCATGCTCTGGGAGGTTTTTATCTTCCCCAATTAGTCATCCATTCTTAGCACACAATGACTAGTTGGTGACAATAAAAAAAACCTCCTAGAGCATGATTAAACCACCAAAATGGTAGAAAATATTTCGTATATTATGATAAAATAAACTAAAGGATAGATATGATGGTGGTTGAGCTCACATCTGTGCACACTTGCGTTCCCCTTATGCCCTGCCCTAGTTCACTAGCTTTGCCAAAGATCGTGATATGCCTATAAGTAAAACGAATCAAAACACCAAGTTCTAACCACATGCATAGATTTAAGTCCAAAGTTGACATATATATTTCAAAAATGAGTCAATACATTTCCTTTTGTACATAATAAGAAAATCAAGTTCTTCTATGGATAGGACCTCTAACAATCATTCATAATAGGAACATTCTATTTTCCTCGATGTGTGAATAGACTTTGGTTTTATGGCATACATACATGGATTCGAAGGCTATAAAAAATAGATTTCCTAAAAAAATTGGTTAGTCTTTAGTGGGCTGGTAATTTATCAAATTAGTCGTTGTGTGCTTATCATTTTCCATGTATGTTGGGAGGTGGCAATTTACTGCATTTTTGTGACATACTAGCAACCATGTGGCGACTAATGTTTCTCATATTTGCCATCAACAGGTGAAGATCTTGCTTGTTTACCTTACCTGTTATATCTTATTGTTTTGTATAATTTCAGAATGCTAGGCATTCTATACATCACATAGGCCAATGGTCAATTACATTTGTTATTTAAGTTATAATTAGGCATTCTTTATGTTGTGTTTACTTAAACTAAAGAACATAGCATGGTTAAGACCATCTCTGTACACATGTGCGCCCTTTGTGCCCTGCCCTGGTCCACAAGCTTTACCAAATATATGTCTACAAACAAAGCCATGTTCTCAAAACACTGAATTGTAACTAAACAAGTCGAATGACCGGGCGTTGCCCTGGAACAATAAACTTAGATACAGAGACATTTATTGGTTCAAACTTGGGGGGAGGGGGCATTGGCCCCCTCAGCTAAATAGCTTGCCCTCTAATAGTATGTTGGTATGTTGTATTCGTGGTGTAAACGTTTTTTATATCAATTGGACCACCCTGACCCGAAATCCTGGCTACGCCACTGGAGACGACAAACGACGACTGACGCTCCGCGACGAGCCGACGACCGCTACAACCGTTCCAGATGGCGAATGCAAGGACCTCGCGGAACCATCATGGTGGTCCGTATCGTACATCCGTTTATTCAAAACGTTTTATTTCTTAAACCATGTGTCCAAATCTCGAACCGTTTTCATTATTGGATTCCTCGCGTCGAGATTTTCAAAACTAGATCCCATGTTGATAGGTTTTGACAAAAAAAAATTCACAAAAAAAGGGGACGGAAAAACCGAACCGGGAGCACATTTTTTTCCCTTTCCGAAAGAGGCACGGCCGTGCCTTTCGCGGAAGCAAAACCATGGCTCTGGTGGATGGAAAAAAAAACAGAAAACACGTTTTTTTCCCGTTTCTGAGAGGCATGGCCGTGCCTCTCGCGAAAGCAAAACCGTGCCTCTCGCGGAAGAAAAAAAACACGTTTTTTCGCGTAAATTAATTTTTTTGAAAACTTTTTTTTGGTCCAAAAGGTAAGGACGACCGGTGAAAAACCAAAAAGTCAAAAAAACCCGAAAAAAACCGTTTAAAAAGCCGAAAACGCGTACGAAAAAAAAAATCTGGAGGGAGCGCCCAGAGCGCGACACGTGGCGGCGGCTGAGAGCGCGCTCTCAGCCCACCCCCAAGTAATCGTTGGGAGGCTTCCGAAGGAGCGCTCGTCAACTAGTTGCTCTCCTCCTCGCCAGGAACGTTCCCCAGATAACATTACCGTAATTCAAAGAGGCGGCCCACTAGGCCATTGTACATAAAAATAAGTCGGCCCATCTATACTACTACCACCCAAAGAAGTGTACACAGGATAAGCAGAACCCTTGGATCTAATCCGTTTAGTCAAATCTAAGAGCCCATAATGATTCAGTGGTCTGCCAACCAATTGAACGGTTCAGATTCGATGTTCTGCCACGGCAGACCACGCACGTCCCCTGATGGATTACCCTAAAAACGCCCCATGGATCTGATCCGTAATTTAAGGAAATCTAACTAATTATCATTTATTTGGGAAACCCCGTCTCCTTCCACCCTCCTCGTGAGACTCTGCGTCGCCGCCAACCTCCTCCGCGTCATCCACGCTCGCCCCCTTCGCCCGCCCAAAAATCCTAGCCGCGGTTGGCGGCTCATCCTCACCTTCTCCCCGGTCGCCTCCCACCCTGCACGCGCCCTCAGCGTCTCGGGTGCGCACTGCCGCCATGGTCGCGGCCCCGGCCAAGGTCGCCGTCGCCATGTCGTCACTCGACTTCAACATCGCCGTCTTCAACAAGCAAAAGATCTCCCTCCCCGAATTGGTTTCTGATGTTTTTTTAATTTGCGTGTGCCACTGCAGTCCATCGTGACGGGCAGGCTGTACCTCTTCCCGCTGCTTCCGGAGGCGTTCAAGGGCATCAAGCATGTCACCATCATCGGATGGGGCTCCCCAGGTTCAGCACTAGCTTCGCTTTGCTTCCTCACTACACAGTTTCTCTCCTATCTGTCGAGATTACCATGTCTGTATACTCTACTGATATTCTACCGAATATTGTTCTTGGATAAACACATCAATCAGTGTGGCTGAACGGACTGACCAATTTCACAAAGATTTTTTTTGTCGTGCTACTTGGGTTTAGAGTTTACGGGTGTGCTGGCTCTAACAGAGTTTTCTCATGGTGTTTTTGCAGGGTCCGGCGCAAGTCCCGAACCAACAGACTATGAAACTTCCCTAAATTATTCACATCGGCATTTCTTAATTCATCTTGAGAACATGGTCTGTGACAATGTGTGATGATGATTTGGTTTATCTTAATGTTGTCAGACTGATACAGAAGAACAAAAAACTAACTAACTACAGTGTGGATGTAACAGCGTACACGGCATAGAGAGACAACACGCAGAAGTCAGGAGAGCGCCCACGCGCCTAGGTTGAATTTAAGTTTTGCTCCATCTGATGCAGATCCCTCCTATTACGGTGAGGTTTTAGAGATCAGAGTTGTTGTATCTATGCAACTGAAGAGTACTCCATCTAAATTTGATTGCAGAACAAACAACACGTTTTAACTACATGCTTTTCAACTTCCTGCAGGAGGGTGAGATGATTAGTCGCCGATTAGTGCCTTCACTGGCTTGAGCTCTGATGCATGTGAACTGTGAGGTGTTTGTGGTATGGGAATCATGAGGTTCTGAAGGTTTGTACCTGATTGCCATGTTTGGGTATCAATTAAATTGGTGTCCGGAATTGGCTATTATCTTCTATGAATTTAGGCATTGTTCACATGTCGTTTCACTCAAACAGAAATATAGTTCTGAAATCCTCTTGGTAGAGAGCAAATTTATTAACTTTTCACATTTTGAGAAGGATGTTTATTTGGTATTCATCAGGTTATGCTAAAGCAGAAGGAATCGTGCTGACATTTTTTAAGCCTTTCTTGATTTTGCTATGTGGTTCTTAACTGTTTGCCCTTGCACAAACAGCAAACACTATTCCTATGTCTTACTTAGAAGCAAAGGTGCATTAATTACTAACTGGTAGATATATGTTGCATGGTGGGTGGCGTAGAAAACAAAGCTTCTTTGTAAGACATTAGATGTTCTGTTACTAGCAAAAAGGCGTTAGAATTTAGAAGTACTGATTCAAAGAAAAAAATTTGGCTGGAGAACTGTTTGCTTCTGCCATTCCTTTCAAGTCAAAGTAAAAATCATATTGACAAGTAACTTGTGCTCCTGCAATTTTTTTTTTGTTTTGCTTTTCTGTAATGTTAAAGGCATGCCGACTAATTCAATTGCAGCAGTTATGATCCCTAGGCCCGACAAAAATCAGACACGGTTAATCGGCGGTGGCAGGTATCATGCTAGAGGAGCCGAATTGCTTGCCTGATGAGGTACTATGCTTCACCTGGCATGCTTATATGGCCATCATTCCGCTTCATGGTCGTATATAACTATGGTCATTTGCTCAGCTTCTGCTGCAACGTGAAGCATGCTTAGAGTGCAAAGATGAAGAAGGGGCAATTCCTCTTCATGATGCTTCTGCTTAAAGGTATGCATTATTTATCTGCATTGAGCTTGTACTTCCTTTTTGCATTTTATGTGTTCAGTTTATATACAGGCTTCACCGAGATAGTTCAGTACATTCTCAGTTTTGCTGCAAATACTGATGGCTGAGCAACGCGAATGCTCAACACCGTCGATGCTAAAGGTGATACTGTTAACTCCCTTGACCATTCGATCTTGTACGGACCATAAAAGCTACATGCTATTTGGCGTCGTTCATAAATTTATATATTTGCTCCGTGCAGCCACTCCACCATGCTGGCTGCCAGAGGGGAACACATGGACACTGTAAAAATTCTGCTGAAGGCCTGACTTTATGTCCCAAGAAGGAGAAGGCTTCATGTCCCAAGAAGGAAAATACGTACAGGCAGGCACTCGTCGACATGGCCGATCAAGATACCGAAGTCCGGGCCCTATTAACTGCAAGAATTTTGAAGGAAATCTTTCACCCATGACAACCTGAGACTCACTAGCCATGGAGTCTGCTGTTTATCATGGTAGGGTGAAACCCTGTTTTTCCATAGGTAGATATAGTTATGTTTTGATACGGTATAATACATATCTTTTGCGAAGGTAAATTATACATATCTTTTACAAAATTAAATACCAAGAAACTGGATGCAAATTAATTGTGAAATATCACTACTAATTTCATGGTGTAATATAAGAAGAACAATTGAACAATTGCCTTTTGATCAAGCAATTCGGCGACAACAATGCCAAGGTTCAGTTCAGCAAGTAGACCAACTACCCCTACAATGTCCATTCCTATAACACCCTGTCCTGGCAAACAAGAAGACTCGGTGCAGCCAGCTGCTAATAAGGAGATGACTGTGGCCCTCTCGACAACCAAGACAAAGAAGACGCAGAACAAGCCAAGAACAGGCAGATGAAGTAAGCGGTAAGCTTATTTTGTTTGTGAGTTGTTATATCGTTTCCATCCTTCTAGATTTGTTGTAAGAGTATGGAGTTGAATGCGATGAATGATGTGCTTACCGGACGGGCACATGTTTTGTAAAGAGACCAATCTTAAAAAAACATCCTATTCGGTGCGAGAATTTCTTAAGCATAGTAGACAAAAGTTATATCTGGTTTTCCTTCGGTTGTATTGCAACACTTCAGTTTCTCCTCCTGGTTCTTGTACCATAAAATGTGAAGACAAATTTGTAAGGTCTCTTATGTTTGATTTAATGTATACATCAGCTGATACATTCGTTGCTTGCATGATTACTCATTATACTCATGTTTATATGATGTTATGTTTTTGAACTATGTACATTTATGTGTGTTTACTGATGGTGAGCTTTGGAAATGCATAATGTTATGCATCGATTTTTTTTTTCATGGTCATGCCTTATTCTGTTTTTTTTAAAGAATTTTAGAATAAAAATGTAAAATTTATACTCAGACGAATTTTATGTGTATTGGTGGAGACGTGCGTTGCACGTGCACGCTTAGTAGTGTCCAGTCTAAATGCAAACGAGTCGGCCCATCATCTGTTCTCCCTGGGCCCATTCGTCAGCCAATTCCACCAACGCGTCACAACCCAACTCTGCCAACTCTGTATCCATCCCCTCCTCTGCCACTAGACGAGAGGCACGCGAAGCTTCGCCGGCCGCCATGTCGCCGCCGTCGCTCTGCTCCGCCCCTCCCCGCGCCGGCCCGCCCCCTCTCCTGCGCCTCCGCCTCCCCGCGGCGTTCTCCGTCTCCGCGTCGCGCGCGGCGGCCCCGTCCGTCTCCGACGACCTGGTCCTCCGCATCGCCGAGCAGCTGGAGGACTCGGCGTCCTCCTCGCCGCTGCTGGACCCGCTCCGCTCTGCCTCCGCGCTCTCCCTCCTCACCACGCCCTGGCCCACCCGCCGCTCCAACGAGGCCTTCCGCTTCACCGACATCTCCTACCTCCGCTCCCTCCCCATCTCGACCCCGACCCAGACCCCCGGCCTCGCGCCGCCGCTCTCCTCCGACCTGGAATCCCATATCCTCTTCTCCGATGGCCGCCTCGTCTCCTCCTCTGGCGCCCACGTCTCCGCCCTCGCGGACATGCCCCCTGGCCACGCCAGGGACCGGGCGGCCGCCGCCATCGCCGCCTCCGCGCAGTTCTCCCACAGGGACATCTTCTACGACTTCAACGCCGTTGGCGCGAGCGACGTCGCCGTGGTGTACGTGCCCGAGTGGGCCAAGATGGCCGACGACCCCGTCCACATCATGTTCGCCTACAGCGGCAGCGACGGTGCTAGTCTAATGATGTCGAACCCGAGGGTTCTGGTGATAGCGGAGAAGGGGGCGGAGGTCGCCATCGTCGAGGAGCATTTCGGGATTGGGGAAGAGGACGGTGGCTGCTATTGGGCCAACCCGGTGGTGGACATCATCGTGGAGGAGGGTGCTAGAGTGGTTCATTCCTATGTGCAGCGACAGTCATCTGCCGCGGCGCATACCAAGTGGACCACCGTCCAGCAGGTGCAACTACTGTCTTATGCATTTTGCGCTAATTTTATTTGATATTGGTTTTACATCAATGTTGTGATACTGATGGTGGTAAAAGGTTGCTTGAGCTATATAATTATTTGCACATTTAGCTAGGACAGTAATCAGCGCTCATGAGAAATCTATTATGAAGAGATATGGTTGCAATTGATTAAATGATTGTTGGGGGCAGTGAGCACATTAATACCTGATCCTTTGATTTATATATTGCAATTGTGGATTGTTTACACCTGTTGTCTATTGTTCTAGCGGTTATGAGTATCATCATCATGTGCTTGCTTTCAGTGTAGGAGTAGGATAGTAAACAAGTTCGTCAGTGAACTCGCTCTTCAGCAACACAAGTTAGTCAGTGAATTAACAAGCAGTAAAACCAAATAGATCCCCCAGCAAATTTACATTTCAGAGTAATGGTTTCACATCTTAGTTCATCATTTTCACTATTAAATTGGACATAACTTGATGTATTCCTAGTTCCTACTCATTACTGAATGAGTTGCTATTTTGATTCAATTAGGATTTAGGAATAAACATGGTCAGGCTTATTCGGTTCATTGTAGAGGCAGTAATTACTTTAATATCTGTGAAGATGGCTATCATAAGGTCTAGGACCACAGAATATGGATCAGTGGGGACGCCAGTTAAGTCAGTCTTAATTAGCAGCAACAGCTGCAATTTAGGCAATATCTTATCCTTTGAGCTAATTCGAGTTAGTCGATGAACTCGATCTTCAGTAACACTAGATACAGAAGGAGAATATGATCATTTGAATGTAAAAAAAGAGGAATATGTGAAGTTTCTACATTTGATGCCTTGGTATTGCTTTGGTTATCTTGAATTAGCAACCAATAAACCAAATAGATCCCTGCAAATTTACATTTCGGAGTAATAGGTTTATGTCTTAGTTCATCATTTTCACTATGGAATAGGAACCTACTCATTACTGAATGAGTTGCTATTTTGATATGATATGGAATAAACATGGTCAGACTTATTCGGCTGATTGTAAGGGTAGTAATTACTTCAATATAAAATAGTTTGAGCTGAGATCTGAGCTAATCATATTCACATATGTGGGGATGGCTGGCATAAGGTAGAGTAGGAGCACATAATATGGATCAGTGAGGACGCAAGTAAAGTCAGTCTTAATCAGTAACCAGTGGCAATTTAGGTTTTTCTGAATTGGCTATCCATGTAATCAAGCAATTATCATGGAAACCAAAATTTTGGAGTTATTCTTGTTTTCTTGCTATATCCTCTTAAAGGAGTACCATAAAGTGGTCACATTGTTTCTATTCATGCTGTTGCCAAGTTTACTTTTTTCTGACTATATAAAGAGTAGTATGCATATTTATGTTTCAGTACTTACGAGAAATGCTCCATGTAAATAAGGGTTTATTGTCAAAATTATTCGAAATGGATATTGTCTGTCTCATTAGTTATATTTTTGTTTTTCGTTTTTGCAGAATACATCTAGTAAATATGAGTTTGTTGAAGTCAGCACCGGAGCAAGACTGAACAGGCACAATCTTCACATCCAGCAATTGGGTCCTGAGACAGAAACGGAATTATCAACGTTTCACTTAACATCTCAGAATAAGCAGATTCATGATCTGCATAGCAGACTAATACTTGATCACCCAAGAGGTTTTTCACGACAGCTCCACAAATTGATTGCTTGTGGTACAGGAAATGGTATTTTTGATGGAAATATTCAAGTCAACAGGTATTTGGTCAGACTCTTCTCATTTATTAACTTTTTGTATTCCGATAGAAATCCTTGCAGTCATCATTGAAACAACATTGGAGAAATGTATATTTCAGTAGTACTTCCTCTGTCCCAAATTAGAAGATGTTTTTGGTAGGCTAAATTTGGGGCGGAGGTAGTACCATCTTACTAATGCTATGTGAATTCTTTGATTACATACATGTTTCACTGTTGTTGAAAATACGTCTAGATACATCCATTTGAGTGACAAGTAATATGGATCGGAGGGAGTATTAGTTTTACATAAAAGATGCCGTACACTGATGCAAATACAAGCAAGCTAGCAGAGGCATGTTTTGGTTGTAGTCTTTGTAGGCTTGTAGCCGTAGCAGTACAATGCAATGAATGTAACATTTTACTAGTTTTGGCAATATACTTGTTACCCCTGCTATCTGCTATGTAAATTCTTTGATTTCCCACATGTTTAACTGTTGCTGAAAATAGGATCAATATTAATGTGGAATACTGCAGTAGTTTAGATTAAAATGGTGTATACTGATGAAAATATTACAAGTGTATACTGATGAAAATATTACAAGTAAACTAGCAGAAGCATGTTTTGGCTGTAGTCTTGTTGCTATTGCATTACAAGGCAATGAATGAAAAAATGTAGTACCTATTACTTCAGGAAATGCACAGTGTTAATTTGTTTACCTATTGTAACATTGTCTGTATGATGCAACATGAGAAAATATGGCATTTATGGCTATTGACAAAGCTTATAGCTACATGTGAGCTTTTCCCTGGCCTAACGTTTTGATTCTGTTGATTTACAGGTATGCACAGCAAACCGATGCAGGGCAACAAACCAAGTGTCTTCTGCTCTCACCAAAGGCTGTCGTGAATGTGAAGCCAAACCTTCAGATCATCGCCGACGATGTCAAATGCACGCACGGAGCTGCCATCAGCGGGGACCTCGACCCGAACGAGCTCTTCTACTTCCAGGCGAGAGGCGTTGACGCCAAAACAGCGACCGATGCCCTGCTTTTCTCGTTCGGAGCTCAGGTGATAAACCGCATCCCGTTTAAGGCCATCGAGAAGAAGGCTCTAGCACAGCTCAAAGAGTTGCTTGCCGTGTCAAGACAAAGCAATTGATGAGACCTTGCGGAGCTCTTTGAAGTGGTTCAACACCTTTTGTGTTGAGGTGGAAAGAGCAGGGCGGGAACGCTGGGAAGCTTTGGCATTGAACAAGGTGAGCGACTACAACTGCGTATGTTGGTTGACTGCCGGAGGAAATACCACTCTAGTCTTTTCAGATTCTGTTTATTATTTGTAAATTACTTGTTTATCCCTATCAAGAGCAAGAATTCACCAAGCTTCTTCGAAATAGATGTTTCTTCTATTAGTGGAAAAAATGTAGCTTGTTTATCCCTATCATTGCTGCCGCCGACTCGCCGATGTTACCAGCCGGCCAGACCCCCAAACAGCAAGGTTGCAGGTACAGTACAGCCAATGGAATCTTGCACCACAGATCTGTCCGTTTGTAGTAATCCATAAAGGATTCGTTCTTTATGTGGTTTTGCCTCCTGCTTTCTTCTTTTGGTTTGCAACTGTCCGCAGGCATGCAAATCTGGATGGCAAAAACGAATATACAGTGGGATTTAGTAACATGTTGTTTTGCATAAAGAATAATAAAGTGTTTTCTCTTCCTACCTCTGTATCACTGTATGAATGCTTGGTTTGCCATACGATACACGTCTTCTGTTCAGATTTTCAGTGTCAGTGACAACAGTTAAGCCAAGGTCTTTTTTTTTTTTTTTTTTTTTTCATACATTCACCTTGAGCATAAGAAAGAACAAACAAATTCATCCAGTGAAAAATGGTGAACTTTGAAAAACGCAAAAAAGGAATGAAAGAAACAGGATAGATGGGGACATGGAGTTTTTTATCCGGAGCTCATATGCACCCTAGTGAACAGTCAAATTAAAAAAAATAGTCAACAAAATCTGAATTACTTTTTGATAAACATTGATGAAGAACCGCTTACAAATTTTTGTGGTAAAATGATATCCATGGAGGTTTGGGCAAAACAAAAACAAAATCAATGCTCCGAAAGGACTATTGTTGGAAGCATTTTGGAGCATTGAGTTTTTTCCAGACCTCCACGAATATCATTTAATCACAAAATTTTGCACGTGGTTAAAACATTCATCAAAAAAAAAAAAATGATTGCCTTTATCATTTTTTCTATTTTACTGTTCACCAGGGAGCATGTGAGCTCAGGATCCAAAGAGTACTTTTGGCATAGCTGCTCTACCACATATCTCACTGTCACATGGCACACATGAGAGAAAACACGCTTTGTAAAAAGGGAAAGGAAAACTTGCAATGCAGATAAGCCCATTGAGAAACAGCAAATCCCATATTTGAGACAATCTCGCGAAGCTTTTATTAAATCGTCACAATATTTATAGGGATGAAAGGGAGATCATCGGGCTGATCTAACCAAACATGGTGGCCAGCCCCAGAGACAAGGCATGCTTCGCTAAATTGTGAGCTTCAAAATTTGAGCTCCTAAATTCATGACATCCTTCAAATAAGGCCACTCGAGTCTGTCATATGCTTTCATCATGTCCAACTTCAAGGCACAATAAATGTTGGTCTTTGATTTGGTGCGCTTCATAAAATGTAGACACTCATATGCACAAATGATGTTGTCAGTAATTAATCTGCCAGGCACAAACGCACACTGTTCCTCAGATATTATTTCAGAGAGTATGAGCTTAAGTCTATTAGGAACTATTTTTGATGCTATCTTGTATAAGCAAATCCCATATAAGATAAAAAGAAAAGACGAGGAATGGTGAGTTCCCGTGAGCAATAAAAAAAACATATGACAAAGAGAAAAGCCCATTAGCTGGATATAAATGTGTCACCCCCCGGAGGAGAGCAACTAACGAAGGAGTACTCCTTTGGGAGATCCGCAACGATCACCTGAAGTGGGCTGAGAGCGCGCCACTTGGCGCGCTCTCAGCCGCCGCCACGTGTCGCGCTCTTAGCCGCCGCCACGTGTCGTGCTCTGGGCGTTTCCTCCGTTTTTTTTTTTATTTTTCCGCACGCGTTTTCGGCTTTTTAGATGGTTTTTTTTTCATTTTTTCGGTTTTCCACTGGTCCTTCTTAGCTTTTGGACAATTTTTTTTTTGATTTTTTTTGCGAAAAAACGCGTTTTTTTTCTTCCGCGAGAGGAATGGTTTTGCTTCCGCGAGAGGCACGGTTTTGCTTCCACGAGAGGCACGGCCGTGCCTCTCGGAAACAAAAAAAATGTGTTTTTTTCCTTCCGCGAGAGGCACGGTTTTGCTTCCGTGAGAGGCATGGCCGTGCCTCTCAAAAACGGAAAAAAAATGTTTTCTTTTTTTTTTCTTCCGCGAGAGGCACGGTTTTGCTTCCACGAGAGGCACGGATTTGCTTTTGCGAGAGGCACGGTCGTGCCTCTCGAAAACGAAAAAAAAACGCGTTTTCTTTTTTTTTCCTCCGGGAGAGGCACGGGTTTACTTCTCGTGGAGGCACGGATTTGCTTCCGCGAGAGGCACAATCGTGCCTCTTTCGGAAAGGGAAAAAAAAATATGCTCCCGGTTAGGTTTTTTTCGTCCGGTTTTTTCGTGAAAAAAAAGTTTGTCAAAACCTATCAACATGGGATCTAGTTTTGAAGATCTCGACGCGAGGAATCCAACGGTTCGAGATTTGGACGCACGGTTTAAGATTTGGACGCACGGTTTAAGAGATAAAACGTTTTGAATAAACGGATCTACGAAAAAAAGAAAAACTCCCCGTTTGCGACAAGTGGCGCATATGCAGTGCACCACTTGTCGCAACCTGGGGAGGTGGGAGTGATCTTTGGAAGGAGTACTCCCCAATTAGTGATTTCGCCCCGGAGACAAGTGCAAAACGGGCCGCACAAAAACTAAAAAACTACAAACTGGCCGTGCCACCCCCGTGACAACCAGTGCAAGCCCATTCGTCAAAAATGAAAAAAAAAACCCAGCGGAAGCTTTTTTTTCCGCACAAATCACCGCGTGGTTTGATCGGTCGCCTGGGCGGGGCGGGGGGGGGGGGGGGGGGGGGCAGATCAAGCAACATACAGTCCCGTCCTCAAGGAAACGACGGATCACATTCTATGATGCAGCACGCGTACCTGGATATTAATCTGCATATTTTAAAATCAAACCAAAAAACCACACTGAAAAAAGCCAAACCGAATAAATTTTATGGTTTCTTGTGTCGACACAGTATGAAATTTTCTTTATCTTTTGAATTTTGGTTTTTTCAGTATATACCAAAAACCAAACGGTTAACCGAATTAACTGAAGTAAAAAATATAATTATATTTTTTGAGCGAACAGCCATACAAGTAGTTGATCATGTGAGCACATGAGCTTGTCTCGGTTGCATTGTCCAACATTCACACGCCCAGACACAGTCTTATATAGACCTAACATCTACTCTTCGCCAGGTTAGTAAACAAGGTGGTACTAAAGTTTCTACCATCGTACGTATACACGCACTGGCCGGTGACCATATTGCATATATTGCATAAAAGATTAAAAGGAGCTGCGATCTGCTCTCTCAGGGTCATAGAAAAGTTAATGGCCAGACCAAAGGTCCAAAAGAGCTTGTAGCGTAGTCTTTTTTCTTGTACAGGACCAGATTTCCTGTTAAGCACGTCCATTTTTCTAGCAAAAAAAAATGCTAAGCACGTCCATAAACAAAGCAAAGTATGCATTGCACATTTGCATGCACGACCAGCCACCAGGCATGAATCCATGCATGCATATATACTTGTATATAGTTATATACTGTTTGTATAAAAAAGTATGTGTTTTGAGTCATAAATTTGTAAAATATTATTATGTCAATTTCAAATTCGCAACAACTTTGGTTATTATTGTATATACCGAAATAATTTGGTATATATTGAAACGGAACCGTATTTTAATTTCATATCGTATTTACCGAAGTATCAATATGGTACAAACCGAAAAACCATATAAACCGAATGCACAGAGTTAGGCTGGATCCGAATACGATTTTATTTCTCAAATGACAGGGATGCTAGAAATGCCAGTTAACGGACTATCAGCTGCCCTGTTGCCATCGACTCCATATGGATGCTAATTATCAGACGCCAATCATGCATGGATTAAAAAGGTTGTGTAGTTGGAGATTTAAGGGCTTCAGTTCGTTAAAGCCGGCAAGCGCCTCCTTTCTAAAAAAAAAAAAGTTAAGAGATTCATTACGGAGACTTGTCAGGCAGGAACGACTTGATGTCAAGCTTATCATCTTATCAGGGCAAAAACATTGGTCTTTACTACCCTTCCAATTTATCTTAATCAGATTTTATATCCTTGACAAGGATGGCACCTTTACGCGGAAATAAACTCACTTAGAAGAACTGGCTATTCATTAGGGAGGCATCACGATGCACTAGTGCCGCTTAAAATAAACTCTGGAGGGAAGGTCCTTAGCAGCGATCATTGTCCACCGTTGTCAACGAATCGGATGCTGAAAATAGCCATAAAGTAAGGTCAATCATTGTACGATGGTCTGCCTTTCTTCCCACAAAAGGGCAGAGGATAAAGTCGGATCACCTCGCGCGCGCGCGCCTCCATAAATAAAGCCAAGGAACCCGATTCTCGCATTCCCCATCGATCGATTGATCCTTGGATTCCAGCTTACACAAACTAGGCACGCGCACACGTACTCTTTCTTGTCTTCCAGACCAGTCACACAAACAAACAAACACTGAGTTAATTAAACTAGCACAACGCCCGTACTTCGCTCCCGAGCAAATGTCAGTTGCCATGAATCAGGGTCGAGAAATTGGGTTGCGGGACAAGGGTCGCTGATGACAAAAACGATGGGGGGAGGGCGAGGGCATGGTCGCAGGCGGTGGCGGCAGAGCAGTTGAGCGAGTTGAGACCCGTGTGTGCGTGCGTGCGTGCGTGCGTGTGTGTGTGTGTGTTTTTTTCACCCTAGCAGATCGTGCGTGCGTGGGGGGATCGCAACCAAGGTTTGGGTACCGAGCGGAAAAATCAGTTACCGGGCGGTAACCGCAAATCCCAGTACCCCACGAGAAATCGCCTTACCGAGATAAAAAATCCTGAATTTGAGCGAATTTTAACTGAATTTTATCCCGATTCAAAATTCATTAAAAAAAATTGTCCGGTAACCTCCCGGTATTTTTCGATTACCGCAGTAACCGAGAATCTCGGTGCCCCATGAGATTTTTTTTCATCCGGGATCCAAAACATTGATCACAACTAAGGGAGGAGGAAGGACGATGGGACATGGTATGAAGATGTTGACATATTGTCCCAATAAGGTATATGGATTTGCCGTATGTAGAAATTGAAGGACATATTCCTGCAAAAAGGGAAATTTAAGGATATGTTGTCATTTACATATTGTCACCCGAACCAAATCAAATTGTAAATTTTAATTCAACTGATGATTGTTATGTCCATCAAATGAAAATATAAAATGAGTGAAGAATTAGGATAAAAACTGAACATAATGGATACTCCAGCAATCTTTCTTTTTTGAGCTAGAACGGGGAGTTTTATTGCTTAGGCTTTCGATCTGACCAGCTGCAGTTCATTGGGCCCTTGTCCATTGGAACGCTCGGCTGAAAGCTCAAGTATGTTCCAGTTCAGTAATTGAGCCATAGGCCCAAAAGCTCGTGGGCTTTAGCGAGCGAGTCCATTCGACAGCACGGTGGGTCGCGCCTCCACACAGCCATCGTGGTGGAACTCTCCTCCAGTACCCACGTCGCCTCCTCCCCGACCATGGCAACCTCCACACCGCCGTTCTAGCAGCCACCCGCCCGACCTACCCCTCGAACCAGCCCACCGCGCTGGCCTCAACCCGTCCGCTCCGCCCCGGGATCACGCAGATCAGATGCTATCCCTGGGCGCCATACGCAAGCTTGCGCCGCCTTCGACGCCGTCACGCTCACCATCATCGCCGCCGGCCTCTCCCACGCTTGCTGCCGGCCCTTACACTATTGGGAAAAGTCTTATAGGTGGAGTCACATTAGTGACGGGCGAGGTCTGTCACCCGCCATTGCTATTTTGAAAAAGTACCAGTGGCGGCCACTACTAAACGAACATCAGTGGCAGGCAGAATTCGGCACACGCCAATCATAAGTTTTCACAGAATTAGGAGTGGGATAAATACATCAGTGGCGGGCGTCAAAAGGCTGCCTGCCACTGGTTATCATCGTACCGGTGGCGGACAAAAATAGGGCCCACCGCTGCAATATTTCTCTAACCCGCGCCCGCCACAAATCTTGTAAGTAAGGAAAGTGCTTGAACAAATCATATTTATTAATCCAGAATAATCCCAATCTTGAGCATGACGCTTTCAATGGTGTATATTCAACATAGAAAAAGTTTAAAGGGGAAATGATGTAAAAAAAATGAGTTCTATGTGGAAGATGACTGTTTTTGTTCGCTGGAGAGTATTCAATTTGTACACGAAGTGCATCCAGTTTTTTCCGTAACACTCTTAAATTTTTACCACACCCTATAGGGGTCATATAATGGCACCATGCCAAGTTTCATCATTTTCAGAGCTCATTTACATATTATTTAGAATCAAAGAGTATTTTGCTCTTTTTAATGGCCACAAATTCATTTAATGCTTTAAAAATAGCAAACCAACTCAAAAAGTTGTAAAATTCGAGCATGGCACTTTGAATGGTGTGTATTAAACTAGAAAAAGTTTGAAGGGAAAATGATGCAAAAAAATTGAGTTCTATGTGGAATGCGGCGGTTTCCGTTCGAAACTCTGATACTTCGTGGGAGAGTGTTCAGTTTGTACACGAAGTGCATTAGGTTTTTCCCATAGCGATCTCAATTTTTTACCACACCCTATAGGGGTCATATGATGACACCATGCCAAGTTTCAACATTTTCCGTCCTCATTTGCATCTTATTTAGAACTGAAGAGCATTTTGCCCTTTTTAATGGCCAGAAAATCAATTCATGCTTTAAAAATAGCAAACCAACTCAAAAAGTGGTAACATTTGAGCATGGTACTTTGAATGGTGTGTATCAAACATAGAAAAAGTTTGAAGGAGAAATGATGTAAAAAAAATGAGTTCTATGTAGAAGGCAGCAGTTTCTGTTCGAAACCCTGATACTTCGCGGGGGAGTGTTCAGTTTGTACACGAAGTGCATCAGGTTTTTCCGTAATGATCTCAAATTTTTACCACACCCTATAGGGGTCATATGATGATACCATGCCAAGTTTCAACCTTTTTCGTCCTCGTTTGCATGTTATTTAGAACCGAAGAACATTTTTCCATTTTTAATGACCAAAAAATCAATTAATGCTTTAAAAATAGCAAAACAATTTAAAAAGTGGTAAAATTTAAGAATGACACTTTGAATGGCGTGTATTAAACATAGAAAAAGTTTAAAGGGGAAATGAAGCAAAAATATACCCCTAACACACTAATACCATAAGATTTGCGGAAAATCAAAGAATTAAAGTAAGTGGCGGGTAACCAGAAAGACCCGCCACTGCTAGTATGTTTGAGTGGCGGGATTTTCTTCCCACCCGCCATTGGTTTCAAGAACCTATTTGACAAAAACGCAAGTGCGCGCGACTCTAAACTATCGTTCCCTTCCATATTCTCCCCTTTCTCCTAGCCAGCGAAGCGCGCGCTGCCTTCGTTGTCTCGTCATCACCGCATCCAGCGCCACCGTCGCCGTCATCACCTCGCGGCTGAAGGTAAGCCCCGGCCTTGTCCCTCTCCTCTTCCTCTTATTAGTACGTAGTAAGATCCGCGTTGCCGGCCGCTGAGGAAAGGGCGCTGCCGGGGCAAGGGGGCCCCGCCAGATGTGGTGGGTGTGGGGAACTGCGCCGTGCCGCCGCCGGGTAAGGGCCCCTCCAGATGTGGTGGGTGTGGGGGTCCGTGCCACGCCGTCGGGGCAGGGCGCCGCCGTATGTGGTGGTGGGTGGGTCCGCGCCGCCACCGAAGGAAGCTGGCCGGATGTGTGGTGGGTACGTGTAGGGGTCGACGCACCGCCGGGCCAGGGCGCAGCCGTACGTATGTGGTGGTGGGTGGGTTCCGCGCCGCCCCCAAACCCTAGTTCCCCTCCATATTCTCCCCTTAGAAATTATGTTGTTCTAGTACATGTGAATTAAATTTGCGATAATGTTTGTAGGGATAAAATGAGTCATGTGCGTGCGTAACAGGATGTACTATATGCATGCTATTTTTTCTTATTTGATTCAGAGTTGAAATCAATGTTCTGCTAATTTAGACGTCTACTGCAATGCTCAATCGATTTATTGATACAAATTTTCATGCATATTGTGTGTGTTGATATGAAGTTGGCCCCCTCTTGTAATGTCCGCAACTATATAACAAGTGTTAATTAGTTGAATGTTCATCGAGGACGTGCATGTCTTTACTATTTGCAGCGATTCAAAATGAGTGCCAGCGTTTTGGCAAAACATTGATTTATTTTCGTTTCATCAAATTTCTGGCACTAAAAATGTTTAATTTTTTAGCAAAGGTCATGCCGATTTTTCCGTTGATTTTTAACCTTTTTAAGACGTCAGCATCTTCTCTCCGGTGAGGTGAGATGTTTTCAAATGTTAATTGGATAAGCTAGTATGTTAAAAATTAACTGCATGATAATTATTGATAGCGGTCATGCTGCGTAACAGGATGGCGTGCCAAATCTGCAAATCTGAATGTGCAGACAGCTTGCTATCTGCAGTGCAATTCAGACTATACTTGAAGGAGGGATTCGAAGAATCAGTGGTAACAATTTTTAACTTTAGCATTCAACTGTAACCATTTCTGTAGTTATTTTACTGTCTTTACCATTAATTATTTACTGCATTTTTCTATATTGTTGCATAGTGTATCCCATACAACGTAAGGGTGGAAATCAACGATGCAACAGGTGACAATGTGCTCTTTAAGGATGATAAGGAGCGGTCATTCCAAGTTGAAGTGCGTAAAGAACAGGATAGGACCCTCATATGCGGCGATGGATGAGAGAAGTTTATTTCGAGAATGAGCTCATCGGGGGAGAGTATATAGGCTTTTACTTGAATGGAGTGGTCCCCAGACTATGTATATCAGCGATGAAGTTGAGGATGATCCATTCGATTCTGCATATTTCTCTCAAAGAATGAAGAACCTTACTGAGGATGAGACCGGCAATCTCTTCGAGATCCTACCACCCACTAAGGACTACATGGGGGTGCCCTTTGTGCACCGTTTGACTAAGACCAACATCATCACACACAAAATGGTAAGTTTTTTAGTATTATTTCCTCTCTTTTTTTGTTCATAACACTATATGGCGATGTCTAACTTTGTCTGCTCTTTTTGCTTTTAATCCATGGGGTCTTAGAAATTACCTATGAAGGTGATTTCCGGCCTGAACATCCCGGGGATCGGCTTTGCTGGAGTACGCCTTGGAGCAGGGCCCATCATCACCGTTGATGGCGGTGTCATACATGACACCGGGGGTGGCTCACCGAGAGGAGCCCGGCAGAAGGCCTGCCAGAGGACCCATAAGGCCCAGCAATGGAGGGGAGCACACATAAGAGGATAAGCGCCTAGCGACCAACTTGATCTCCAAGTTGGGGGCGGCGGCTACCCTAGATCGCATCTCTCTCTGTAAAACCCTAGCCTCCACCATGTATATAAGGGGAGGCTAGAGAGCTCTCATTCCCATCTAATCGGAGAAAAACAAACCCTCGGTAGCAATCTCATTTACACCATTGTACTCCCTCGCACGAGGTATCCCTCCACAATGAATAACAAGAAGAAGCAGGACGTAGGGTTTTACTCTCCGGAGGCCCGAACCTGGGTAACTTGTGTGTGCAGGCTCCGTCCCGGTACATCCAATCACGTCAGGCACCCTACCGAGGAATCTGACGGTTTTCTGCACCGTCAGTTGGCGAGCTAGGAATGGGCGACGCTGGTCGGAGACCTAGTCCGGGGCAGATATCCAGATGAGCCCGGCGAGTTCACACCGGGCCAGACCTTTACCTTTGGCTCTTTTTAGCTGGCGGCTCATGGTTGGGGGCGGTTCTTCGATGTTACGCCACCACCCTACATCGACTACATGCGCTTCGGGTCGATCGAGTTCCTCTTCGACAAGCACGGCAAGGCCATGGCGTGTTACTCCTACTCGACCCGTATCGCAAGGAAATACGCGCGAGCTGTTGCTCGCAGGGAAAAAGCTGGATCTACTTCAACCCACCAGCCCTCCCAATCACACACCATCAACATGATCTTCCCAACGGCGGAGACGCACCGAAACCAGAAGCTCACCCGACGTGCGATCTATGCAACGGAGCCGGAATCAAGCGAGCTCCTCACATGGTCTGACGCCACAGTAAACTTTGGCAAAGACGACCACACAAGCCATATCCCACACCCTGGCAAGTACGCGCTGGTGGTAGATCCAATCATCGGGGGCTGCCACCTCCCACGCGTCCTGGTGGACGAAGGCAGCGGCCTCAACATCATCTTCCCCGACACCCTGGAAAAGATGGGGACCTCCACATCCAGCCTCCAGCCCTCGGATACCGATTTTCATGGTTTTGTTCCAGGCCGCCCCGTCCAACCCCTCGGGCAGACCGAACTTGAGGTCATCTTCGAGGATGAGGGGAATTTCCGAGCCGAGCCCCTTCAATTCGAGGTCGCCCCGTTCTGTAGCGGCTACAACGTGATCTTCGGCAGGCCGGCATACGCCCGGTTCATGGCAGTACCGTCCTATGCATACCTACAGCAGAAGATGCCAGGCCCAAAGGGCACGATCACAGCCCACGGCTGCCCGGAGAGGGCACACGAGGCGGAGGTCGCCAACGTGGAACTCGCAGAGGCCGCCCTAGCCTTCGCAGAGCTCGAGCGGATCAAGCAATTTGTGGACACCTCAACAATGGAACTCCCGGCAAAATCAAGGCCAGGTCCAGTCTTCCAACCCACAAAGGATACCAAAAAATTTCAGGTGCACCTACAGGACCCGAGGAAAAATGTAACAATCGGAGGAGACCTATCGGATGAGCAGGAGACCGACCTCCTCGCATTCCTTTGGGCTAATTGGAACATATTCTCCTGGAAGCCCGTAGACATGCCAGGAGTAATAGCAAACAAAGCGCAACACATCCTCAATGTCCGCAAGGATGCAAGGCCGGTCAAGCAAGCTCTTCGATGTTTTGCCACAGAGAAACAGCAGGCCATCAGAGAAGAGATTGCCCGGCTCCTAGCTACTGGGTTCATCAGGGAGGTCGCACACCCAGAGTGGCTGGCCAACCCAGTCATGGTGCGCAAGAAGATCATGCCTTGGAGAATGTGCGTAGACTACATAGACCTCAACAAGGCATGCCCCAAGGATCCGTTCCCCCTCCCACGCATTGATCTAATCAGCGACTCAACGGCGGGCTGCGAAAGGTTGTGCTTCCTGGACGCCTATTCAGGATACCATCAGATACGCATGAAGGAGTCTGATCAGGAGAAGACATCCTTCATCACGCCCTATGGCCACTATAGCTACATCACAATGCCCTTCGGGCTCAAGAACGCTGGAGCAACATATCAGCGAACCATGCAAAAGTGCTTCCACAACCAAATCGGAATCAATGCAGAGGCCTACATCGACGACATTGTGGTCAAGTCATGCTAGGGCTCCAGCCTCCTATCCGACATCCAGCAGACATTCGACAACCTCCATAGTTTCAGTATGAAACCGAATCCCGAAAAATGCGTATTTGGGGTCCCCGCAGGCCAGCTCCTAGGGTTCATAGTCTCCCAGAGGGGGATCGAAGCAAACCCAGAAAAAATTCAAGCAATAATCAACTTGCATTGAAGCCACCAGAAACAGTATGAGAGGTCTAGAAGCTCGCGGGATGCGTGGCCGCCCTCAGCCGTTTCTAATATAGGCTGGGGGAGAATGCCCTCCCACTCTACAGGCTCCTGAAGAAGGGCGACAAATTCTATTGGAGCAATGAGGCTAAAGAAGCATTCGCCGACCTCAAGAGGCTACTACAGTCCAACCCACTGCTAGTGTCTCCAGCACAGTCCGAGCCCATGCTACTGTTCATATCTGCGACCACCCATGTGGTCAGCGTGGTAATGGCAGTGGAAAGGGAGGAGGCCGGAAAAACTCATTGGGTCCAACACCCGGTATACTACGTCAGCGAGGTGCTGACACCGTGCAAAACATGGTACCCACATTACCAGAAGATTACATATGGGGTATTCATGGCAGCCCAAAAATTGTGACATTACTTCCAAGCCAACCCAATAATAGTTGTCAGCCACACCCCACTCTCAGACATCATTAACAACAAAGATGCTACAGCCCGCGTGGCAAAATGGGCGATCGAACTCCTGCCGTTCGAGATCTCCTACAAGCCGCGCTCAGCGGTCAAATCTCAGGCGATTGCGGATTTCCTGGTGGAATGGACTGAAGCGCAACAGGTCCCTAAAAACATCGACCTCGAGTACAGGACAATGTATTTTGATGGGTCGATGACAGTCCAAGGACTAGGGGCTGGCGTGGTTCTAGTATCACCAAGAGGCAACAAGATGAACTACGTCCTACAGCTACACTTCTGGGACTCCAACAACACGGCTGGGTATGAGGCCCTCCTCCATGGGCTCCGCATCGTGGCCTCCGTGGTCATCCAGCGACCCTTCTGCCAAGGCGACTCTGACCTCGTAGTACAGCAAGTAATGAAGACCTTTGACACCAAGGATTTAAAGATGGTCGCATATTGCGCGGCGGTCCGAGAGTTAGAAGGCAAGTTTGATGGCATCGAGCTACACCACGTCAAGAGAGACGATAACATGGCGGCCGATAGTCTTGCACGAATGGGAGCTGCAAGAGACAATGTACCAGATGAAATATTCTTGGAAATACTCCATAAACCTTCTGTCAAGATACATGACGTCGAGGACACTGACGGTGCAAAATACCGTCAGATCCCTCGGTAGGGGTCCAAGCGCAGCTGGAAGTCTCGGATCAGAGGTCGCATAAAGGTTTTACCCAGGTTCAGGCCTCCGTAGAGTAATACCCTACATCCTGCTTGCTTTTGTTATTCATGGTGGAGGGATACCTCATGCGAGGGGTTACAATGGTGTATGAGGTTGCTATCGAGAGTTCTATTTGAGATTAGATGCCCTAGAGGGTTCCCTGACCTCCCTTTAGATAGGCAGGGAGGTCTAGGGTTTACATGATGGTAGATGCCATCTTCAGTTCCGTCGCCCTTGTCTTGTAGGGCAAGAAGGTCTTCGGTGCTTCCTTAGGGTTTCTCCTTTGCCCTGGGCCTTGCGGGCCCCCGATAAACATCGAGGCCGGGCTCCCTTGAGAGGGCCACCCTCGGTGTTGGACACCGTCAGTAGCCCCCGAGCACGGTGGAGGTCATAGGGGAGATCCCTTAGTTCTTCGGCGGGCTCCCGTACCCCTTCGAGTCTTGCCTTGGACTTCTCTTGTCGGGAGGTCGGATACCGGACTGATGTGTGCGCGCTGTCCCATAGGAGGCCGCGCGCCTGATCGGCGCTCCAGCTCGGAGCAAGGTTAAATATCGCCAGGAAGGCACTTGAAGCGTATCCCGATAACCTCAGGGAATTGCGGCGATGTTGCCACGACTTTCGCACTAGCCCCCTGGAAAAAAGGAAATCACCAAAGGGAAAGGCACTTATCTTGTTTGTGAGGTCCGGCGCTTTGGTTTTGGGTGGCTATAAGAGGAGGGAAAACAAAGGGTTTTTAGTTTCACCCCACCTTTGCTCATTTCAACTCCTTCCTCCGCCGCCAGCCTCATTGATGCGTCGCCAACACATCGTCCTTATTTTCCCGCCACGCGCCTCGCCGCCTCCATTTCCCCCACCACTGATGGCCAGGACGAGGAGCATGAGGGGGGAGCGAGCCTCCAGCCAGGAGCCACCGTCGGGCGTCACTGGTAAAAAGCGGAAGCTGATTGCCTCCAGAAGTGGAGAGAAGGCAGTGCGGGCCGATCCTAAGTCCACAGGGAAGTGGTTCCCCTCCACGGCCACAGAAGGAGAAGTCCAGGCATACAAGGACGAGCTCCTAATGCTGATGGATCTGAGGGTCTGGCTCCCGTCTAGAGAAGTTCCACCAGAGCCTCGCGATGGTGAGCATGTCTTGTGCTTGGGGTACTTTGGGAGAGGGCTCGGATTCCCGCTCCATGGCTTCGTGCGTGGCCTCCTCCGGTTCTTTTGCTGCCAGCTGCACCATATCCTACCCAACGGGGTGCTCCACATCGCCAACTTTATCACCTTCTGTGAGTGTTACCTTGGAACAGCTCCTCACTTCGAGTTGTTCTGGCATTTCTTCCGGGTTTGCATCTGGGCGAAGGAGGGCGTGGTCTGCGACCTTGGGGGTGCCATCTTGCAACTCCACCCCAATTCCACCTTCTTCTCCTTCTGCCTCCTGAAATCTGTTCGAGGGTGGCACAAGTCCTGGTTCTACGTGGAAGGCCTCGGCGATGATCTGCCGGCCTTTGTGAACGAGCCCCCACAAAAGCTGTGATCGTGGGCTCCGCAGGCCAGGTTGTTGCCAGAGGCTAAGGCACTGGCAGATGCTACCGCCCGCCTGAAGAAGGGCCAATTGACCGGAGACCACATCGTGCGGACATGGGTGGCGCGCCGCGTCCTGCCGCTGTAGGCCAGAGCTCTTCCCCTCTACCAGTACATTGGTCCGAGGGACCCCGCGCGGGTCTCCCAGGAGGAACTGAGCCCGGAGGACATCGACACTTATCTTGGTTTCTTGGTGGGGCCCGATGCCATCACGAAGTCACAGAAGAAGGCCATCAAGCCTTTTTCGGCTGACCTCCCGCCGGGCAATGTAAGTATTCCTTGTAGCTCTGTCTTCATTGGAGGTTGGGGTATTTCGTCATACTGCTATCTGTTATTGTTGAACAGGGGTTCGCCGTCTTTGCGACAAACCACTCAGAGCCCCCGCTGCTGGGGCAGCACGTGAGTCCCGCCCTGGCCGCTCTGACGATGACAGCCCCTCCAGAGCCCATCCGGGTGAAGGGCGGATCTGCTAAGAAGCAAAAAGGGGCCCCCGCGGAGGCCTCCGAAGAAGAAGGCTCCATGGAGGAGGCCTCCGGTGACGCGGACAGGGGAGACCCCGTCGAGCAGGAGGGCGACGAGGGCATGACCTCCTCACCTAGCGGCCGTGGCAGTGGCTGCGACAGAGGTGGTGGTGATGACGATGACGATGATGATGATGATGAAGCTGACGATGACGATGATGATGCGGGCGACGTCGAGGAAGCTGTGGAAGACTAATATTTCACCCAAATTTATTGATTCGACACAAGGGAGCCAAAGAATATTTATAAGCCTTAGCAGTTGAGTTGTCAATTCAACCACACCTAGAAAGCTAAATATCTGCAGCAAAATATTTAGTAGCACAGTAGTTGATAGTTTTGATAGTAACAGTAATAGTAGCAATAGTAACAGGAACAGTGACAGTAGCAGTTTTGTAGTGATTGTAAAGACAGCAGCAACAGTAGTTACTTAGCAAAGATCAATATGAGCAAAGCATAGGCATTGGATCAACGATGGATATTTGTGTTGGATAACATTCATCATGTAACAGTCACAACCTAGAGCGATACACAATAGCTCCAATTCATCAATTCAATGTAGGCATGTATTCCGCATATAGTCATATGTGCTTATAGTAAGAACTTGCATGACATCTTTTGTCCTACCCTCCCATGGCAGCGGGGTCCATAAGGAAATCTAAGGGATATTAAGGCCTCCTTTTAATAGAGAACCGGAACAAAGCATTAACACATAGTGAATACATGAACTCCTCATACTACGGTCATCACCAGAGTGAATCCCAATTATTGTCACCTTGGGGACTACGGATCATAACACATAATAGGTGCATACAACTTGCAAGATAGGATCTAAAACTCACTTATATTCATGGAAACATAATAGGTTCATATCTGAAATCATGGCACTCGGGCCCTAGTGACAAGCATTAAGCATAGCAAAGTCATAGCAACATCAATCTCAGAACATAGTGGATACTAGGGATCAAGACCTAACAAATTGACTCGTTTACATGATAAATCTCATCCAACTCCATCACCGTCCAGCAAGCCTATGAAGGAATTACTCACTCTCGGTGGTGAGCATCATGGAATTGTTGATGAAGAAGGGTTGATGATGACGACTGCGACGAATCCCCCTGTCCGGAGCCCCGAACGGACTCCAGATCAGCCCGCCCAATGAAGGACATGAGGTGGCGGTGGCTCCGTATCGTAAAACATGATGATTCCTTCTCTCTGATTGTTTTCTCCGCGAGACGGTACTTATGGAGTTGGAGGTAGGGCAAACGGAGGCTCGTGGGACCCACAAGCTCAGGTGGCGCGCCCTGGGGGGTGCATCACCTGAGCTTGTGGCTCTGTGGTGGCCCCCCTCCAGCAGGTCTTTTTTCCAATAATTTTTATATATTTCAGAAAAATTCTCCGTAAATTTTCAGCCCAATCCGAGAACTTTTATTTCTGCACAAAAATAACACCATGGTAGTTCTGCTGAAAACAGTGTCAGTCTTTGTTAGTTTCATTCAAATCATGCAAATTAGAGTCCAAAACAAGAGCAAAAGTGTTTGGAAAAATAGATACGTTTGGGACGTATCAACTCCCCCAAGCTTAACTCATTGCTTGTCCTCAAGCAATTCAGTTGACAAACTGAAAGTGATAAAGAAAAACTTTTACAAACTCTTTTGTTCTCGTTGCTGTATATATACTTAGCTAGGGATCAAGTTTTCAGCAAAGATTATGAACTAACCATATGAATGATAACACTTAGGTCTCACTTTTACTCATGATAATAACATAATCAACTAGCGAGCAATAATAGGATATCTCAGATGCCGACAATTTGTCAAAATCATCATGATATAATATGATAACACGGTATCTCGCTAGTCCTTTCTGAGACAGCAAAACATAAATGCATAGCACCTCTGAAGTTCAAGCAGCGACTAAACATTGTAATTCAGGATAGAAGAGATCCAGTGATGCTCACATCCAACATTAACTAGACTCAATGCATGTTAAACTAAGAATGACAATAGCGCTCTCAAGGTTGGTGCTTGAATGAGAAGGTGATGACTCAATAGTAAAAATAAATAACATTAAAGTAAATAGAAAGGCCCTTCACAGAGGGAAGCAGAGAATTGCAGAGGTGCCAGAGCTCAAAGCTTAAAACAGAGATGAATACATTTTGAGAGGTGTGCTTTTCCTGTCAACATCACGACAAAGGATTTCAATATCTTCCATGCTAAACACATTATCGGCGGTTCCCATGCAGAAAGGTAAAGTTTTACTCCCCTACCACCATACAAACACAATCCATGGCTAGCCGAATACTCGGGTGCCCTCCAAACAATCAACTTTCCGGGGGAGTTTGTTTTATTATATTTTTCTTTGTTTTTGTTTAACGAGACTAGGCATCCCAATTACCAGCCTCTCTCGTGCAATGACAAGTGAATAAACTCTCATCATGAGAATAACCCGCTTAGCATGGAAGATATTGACCAGCCCGTCGCTCCATGAGCGGTACGGGCACACAAAACAGATGTTTATTTGAATGATTAGAGATGGCACATGCAAATTTACTTGGAACGACAGGGTAATACCGTATATAGGTAGATATGGTGGACTCATTTGGAACAACTTTGTGTTTCAGTATCTTGGATGCACAAGCAGTATTCCCGCTTAGTACAGGCGAAGGCTAGCAAATAGATTGAGAAGCGACCAACTAGAGAGCGACAACGGTCATAATCATGCATTGCGAATATTTAACATTGACCATGGGCATGAGTAGGATATAAACACCCTGAACATAAATATCATAAAGGCTGCATTGGTTTTGAATCAACTACATGTGTGAACATGTGCCAAGTCAAGCCACTCGAATTCTTCAGAGGAGGATACCATCCTAACATACTACATCACAACCATTTTGATGCATGTTGACACTCAAGATAAATCATTATTCACTCCTAGATACTTAAGCATGGCATGAGCAACTATAATCTCTAATTGTCATCACAAATATGTTTACCCATAATATGCTGAATCGAGACAACTGAGCTAAACATATTTACAAAAACGAAAAACAAGAAGAGTTCATACCAACTTTTCCTTGACACAGTCACTTCATCAAATCATCGTCATTATTGCCTTTCACTTGCTCAACCGAATGATGTGATAATAATAATAGTGCGAGTGTGCCGTGGACTAAGCTGAAATCGGCAAACATTTATTCCAAGGAGAAGACGAGGAAATGATGGCCCTTTCGTTAGAGCCTCTCAGCAATTTTTACGAAGTCTTTTCCAGACGACGACTCGAAGAAAAGAAAAGAATTTCAAAGAAACACACTAAAATATTTTTGGAGTTTCTAGTTGTCCGAAGAAAGCAAATGAAGGAAAACAAAATTGAGAAAAACTATTTACACCGAAGAACTCCTCACAAACAAGAAAAGAAGAAAAGAGAAATGTTTTTGGGTTTTCTTTTAATACTACGAACTAACTAAACAAGAAAGAAAAGCCGAAAAGAAGCAAGAAATATTTTTGGATTTTTGAAGTTTTTCAAACACACAAAAGAAAGCTAAACTAAAAACCTAACATGGATATGCAATGAAAATGATGAACACCGACAACTGGAATGAATGTGTGGTACATGAATGTAATGTCGGTGAGAATACGTACTCCCCCAAGCTTAGGCTTTTGGCCTAACTTGGTCTACGACCATGGCTGGAAATAGTCTGATCCAGGGTGATACTGAGGCTGCAGAGGCTCCCACTGATAGTCAGATGCCGGAGCTGGTGCTGGTGTAGGTGCTGTCCCCGTTATCAGGCTCCAGTATGCATAAAGATCATCCGGCATGATAGTGTACCTTCCCCTGGAAAGATCAAACAAACCAGGTGCAGGCAAAATAATTTCCTCTCGAGTGCCCTGACTAAATACCAAGTTATACTGGAACCGAATCTTACCGTTACTAATGAAATCATGCTCAGTCATGCTATTATAATCTAAGTATTTCATGGGTAAGAGCTCATCCTCCTCTTGTCTAATAGGGATCTCAAAGTGTCTAGCAAGGTGAGAAGCATAAATACCACCATAGATGACACCCTTAGAGCGGTTAGTGTGTAACCGCTGTGCAATAATAGCTTCCAAACTAAAAGTCCTGTCACCATGGACTGCACAATGCAAGATAGCAAGATCAGGTGAACTAAGCGTTCCACTCTCCCACCTACCAGTTAAACACCTCCCGGCAAATAATGAAAAGTAGCGTAAAGCAGGAAAAATGTAAACTAGCAACTCTGGCTTTCGAGACCCCTCTACTTTCCCCCATTGTTACTTCAAATACAAAGTTCTGAACATCCCTAGGGCGTGACTCTAGAGGGCTGCCCTCATTGGGAATTTTGCATACTTGGCAAAATATATCAAGTGTCATTTCATAGGGGATATCATAGAGATGGAATGTTACAGTGGGTGTGTCTCTCCTAGCATAAAAATAGAAATTTTGCACAAAAGTATTAGTGAGGAGGAGATACTGATCACACTTATCTTCAAGGAATGGAGTGAGCCCGGCATTATTCGCCAAATAATAGAAATCCTCTTGAATGCCTGCATCTCTCAAGAATACGTCACTCGGCCATTCGCACGGCCGCACCTCGGCAGCGCGAGGGAGGTTGTACTTGGGCTTCTCCTCCAGAGCCTCAGAACTCTGGCTCGAAGAGCCTCTCAAGAGCCTCCTAAACATTTTCTTTTCTCTGAATTTTTTTTGAAATTTTTAGTCCCCAAATTAAAAGTGAATGGAATTCAACAAAATTGGTAGTAACTACTCCCACAAGTATCTAGAGGATATATCCTGCATTAAAACTACTTGGCACCAAAAAAATTCAACATGCAAGCTCATATACGTGGTCACCAACAGTAGCAAAGTAAGCAAAACATAAACAACTAGAACAAAAACTAATTGGACCATCGGAGGGGTCACATACCAAGGAGCAATTCCTCCGAACAGTTACGGAAATGGAGCTCCGAGCAAGGAGATCGAAAATCTCACGAAAATGAGCAAGAACACGGGAGTGGGAGCAAGGGTGATTTTTTCTGGAGGTAGAAGGAGGCAGTGGGCAAGTGCACTAAGTGAGGGGACCTCTGGGGGACCCACAAGCTCACATGGCGCGCCCAGGGGGGTGGGCATGCCGTGTGAGCTAGTGGCTCATAGGTGCACCCCCCTGGGATGTGTTCCCTGCCAAAAATTCTTAAATATTCTGGAAAAAATCATATTAAATTTTTAGGACAATCCAAGTACTTTTATTTTTGGGACATTTTTTATTGCACGAATAATTCAGAAGACCGCATAATCATGGCATTTTTCTTTATTAAACTATAAATAACAGAGAGTAAACTATAAGTACAGTCAATGTTGAGGATATCGCTTATCGTTAGCGTCTCGGTCAGCTGGGGATTAGAGATTAATCGGAAATCGGTCGATTAATCGATTTTAGCGGTCGACTATTAATCGGCCATTTTTTTGCAAATCCCAGGTTCCGAACTGCAAAATATGCTATATTCAACACCAAAACAACAATGGACATAAGTGTTACCTTGATTCATAGCCTTTGAATCCTCGTATGATGATAAACAAAATAGGACAACAGTAGATATTGTGTAACAAGGTTCACAAAACGCAAATAAACATAGTTTTTACAAACATAGTGCTATGAATAGGCCCGATTTATCGATAGATTCCCGATAAATCGCTTGTCATAGCGATAAATCGGCCAAAATGATAAACGGTGAAGATAAGGCATAATCTTATCGGTCACCCCAAGTGTAGCGATAAATCGGACGATAAATCGCTGAATCGGAAGATTTTTTGAACAGTGAGTACAGTAGGATGTGCTTACTGAATTCATCGACCACATGCCCCTAAAAAAGAATCCATTAATAAGGTTGATCAAGTCGTATTAACAAACTATTTCCGAGTAACATGAAACTGAAGAACTTTCGTATAACACTAGGTTACCTCAATGGGGATATGCATTTCCCCGACAATACGAGTTTGATATTTCTTTTTGATAACCGGAAGTGGAAATTCAAAACCTCCAATAGTAATTGTCATAATTCTTTCAATAGAGTTGATACTATTCACTTGGTGCTGTTTCTTCGGAAAATATACCGTATGCTCATTACCACTGACATGAAAAGTGACCTTACTTTTGTTGCAATCAATAACAGCCCCTACAGTATTCAAAAAGGGTCTACCAAGGATAATCGACATGTTGTCGTCCTCAGGCATATCAAGAATAACAAAGTCCGTTAAGATAGTAACATTAGCAACTACAACGGGAACATCCTCACAAATACCGATGGGTATAGCAGTTGATTTATAAGCCATTTGCAAAGAGATTTCAGTAGGTGTCAACTTACTCAAGTCAAGTCTTCTATATAAAGAGAAAGGCATAACACTAACACCAGCTCCTAAATCACATAAAGCAGTTTTGACATAGTTATTTTTGATAGAGCATGGTATAGTAGGTATTCCGGGGTCTCCCAACTTCTGAGGTACTTTTCCTTTAAATGAATAGTTTGCAAGCATAGTGGAGATCTCAGCCTCTGGTATTTTCCTTTTATTGGTGACAATATCTTTCATGTATTTAGCATATGGAGGCATTTTCATAATTTCAGTCAAGGGTGTTCTCAGATACAAAGGTCTAAGCATTTCAACAAAGCGATTAAAAGCCTCTTCATCTCTATTTTTAATAGCCTTGCTAGGAAATGTCATAGGTTTTTTAACCCATGGTTCTCTTTCTTTATCATGTTTCCTAGCAACGAAATCACTTTTATCATATCTTTTATTCCTAGGAGGTGGGTTATCAGGCTCAACTGCAGGTTCTATTTCTACCTCATTATCACATTCTTTATCATTGTCTGGTTGAGCATCAACATGATCATTATTAGCATCATCATTATCATTATCACTAGGTGAATGTTCATTACCAGATTGTGTCTCAGCATCAGAAATAGAAACATCATTAGGATTCTCAGAAGGTTTGTCTACAACAGGTTCACTAGAAGAATGCAAAGTTCTATCCTTATTCTTTTTCTCTATCTTCTTCCTAGGTGAGATAGGTGGATCATTATTAATTCTCTGAGACTCTTGCTCAATTCTTTTAGGCTGACCCTCAGGATATAAAGGATCCTGAGTCATTCTACCACTTCTAGTCACTACTCTAATAGCATGATCATTCGTTTTATTATTCATCTCATTAAGCAAATCATTTTGTGATTTAGAGACTTGTTCTAATTGGGTATGAACCATAGATGAATGCTTACTTAAGCCTCTAACATCATTAGCAATTCTAAACATCAAATCACTCAAACGTTCAATAGCAATAGCATTACGTTTCAGTTGATCACTCACATATTTAATAAAGTTCTCTTGCTTTACAATAAAGTTATCAAATTCATCCAAGCACTGACTAGGATATTTATTATAGGGAATGTCACCTTCATGAAATCTATAGAGAGAATTTACCTCTACTACCTGTGTCGGGATGTCAAGTCCATGTATTTCTTCAATAGGTGGTAGATTTTTAACATTTTCAGATTTAATACCTTTCTCTTTCATAGATTTCTTGGCTTCTTGCATATCTTCTGGACTGAGGAATAGAATACCTCTCTTCTTTGGAGTTGGCTTCGGTGGTGGTTCAGGGAGTGTCCAATCATCGGCATTCCTCAATATATTATTCAATAGCTCCTAAGCCTGTTCAACAGTTCGTTCCCTGAAAACACAGCCAACACAACTATCTAGGTAGTCCCTAGATGCATCGGTTAGTCCATTATAAAAAATATCAAGTATTTCATTTTTCTTAAGAGGATGATCAGGCAAAGCATTAAGTAATTGGAGAAGCCTCCCCCAAGCTTGAGGGAGATGCTCTTCCTCAGAGTGCACAAAGTTATATATTTCCTGTAAGGCAGCTTGTTTCTTATGAGCAGGAAAATATTTTTTAGAGAAGTAATAAATCATATCCTGGGGACAACGCACACAACCAGGAGTAAGAGTGTTAAACCATTCTTTAGCCTCACCCTTTAATGAAAAAGGAAACAACTTAAGAATATAGTAATAGCGAATTTTTTCCTCATGAGCAAATAGGGTGGCTATATCATTTAATTTAGTAACGTGTGCCACAACAGTTTCAGATTCATAACCATGAAAAGGATTGGATTCTACCAAAGTAATAAGTTTAGGATCAATAGAGAATTCATAATCCTTATCGGTAACAAAGATAGGAGAAGTAGCAAACTTAGGATCATATTTCATTCTCTCTAGCTTTTTCTTTCAGCTTACTCAGGAATTTCTTAAGATCTTCTCTATCATTACAAGCAAGAAATTCTCTAGCAATCTCCCCATCCATAACATAACCCTCAGGTGCTTTAGGCATTTCAAATCTAGGAGAGCTAGGCACATCAGGTGAATCATAATTTTCATTAGTTTCAGCATTCTCAATTCCTTTAGCTTTAGCAATTTGTTCATCAAGAAATTCACCTAGTGGCTCAGTTTCATCAAGCACGGGAGTAGCATCATCACGAGTTTCATTTATAACAGAAGTAGCATCATCAATTACTTGTGACATATCAAATTGAATAACAGGTGGTGGTGTCGCAACCCTACTTAAAACAGAAGGTGAATCAAGTGCAGAGCTAGATGCCAGTTCCTTACCTCCCCTCGTCTTAGAGGGTACAATCTTGGTTTTAGCGTCCTTTAGATTCTTCATAGTGATCAGAAGATATAATACCCAAGTGAACTTAATAAATAGAGCTATGCTCCCCGGCAACGGCGTTAGAAAAAGGTCTTGATAACCCACAAGTATAGGGGATCGCGATAGTCTTCGAGGGTAATATTTCACCCAAATTTATTGATTCGACACAAGGGGAGCCAAAGAATATTTGTAAGCCTTAGCAGTTGAGTTGTCAATTCAACCACACCTGGAAAGCTAAATATCTGTAGCAAAGTATTTAGTAGCACAGTAGTTGATATTTTTGATAGTAACAGTAACAGTAGCAATAGTAACAGGAACAGTGACAGTAGCAGTTTTGTAGTGATTGTAACGGCAGCAGCAACAGTAGTAACTTAGCAAAGATCAACATGAGCAAAGCGTAGGCATTGGATCAGTGATGGATATTTGTGTTTGATAACATTCATCATGTAACAGTCACAACCTAGAGCGATACACAATAGCTCCAATTCATCAATTCAATGTAGGCATGTATTCCGTATATAGTCATACGTGCTTATTGTAAGAACTTGCATGACATATTTTGTCCTACCCTCCCGTGGCAGCAGGGTCCATAAGGAAATCTAAGGGATATTAAGGCCTCCTTTTAACAGAGAACTGGAACAAAGCATTAACACATAGTGAATACATGAACTCCTCATACTACGGTCATCACCGGAGTGAATCCCAATTATTGTCACCTTGGGGACTACGGATCATAACACATAATAGGTGCATACAACTTGCAAGATAGGATCTAAAACTCACTCATATTCATGGAAACATAATCGGTTCAGATCTGAAATCATGGCACTCGGGCCCTAGTGACAAGCAATAAGCATAGCAAAGTCATAGCTGTTGGAAATATGCCCTAGAGGCAATAATAAATTGGTTATTATTATATTTCCTTGTTAATGATAATTGTTTATTATCCATGCTATAATTGTATTGATTGGAAACTCAAATACATGTGTGGGTACATAGACAACACTGTGTCCCTAGTAAGCCTCTAGTTGACTAGCTTGTTGATCAAAGATGGTTAAGGTTTCCTAGCCATGGACATGAGATGTCATTTGATAACGGGATCACATCATTAGGAGAATGATGTGATGGACAAGACCCAAACTGTAAACGTAGCATTTGATCGTGTCAGTTTATTGCTATTGTTTTCTGCATGTCAAGTATCTGTTCCTTTGACCATGAGATCATGCAACTCACTGACACCGGAGGAATACCTTGTGTGTATCAAACGTCGCAACGTAACTGGGTGACTATAAAGGTGCTCTACAGGTATCTCCGAGGGTGTCTGTTGGGTTGGCATGGATCAAGACTGGGATTTGTTACTCCGTATGACGGAGAGGTATCTCAGGGCCCACTCGGTAATACAACATCACATTGAGCCTTGCAAGCAAAGTGACTAAAGAGTTAGCCACAGGATCTTGTATTACGGAACGAGTAAAGAGACTTGCCGGTAACGAGATTGAACTAGGTATAGTGATACCGACGATCGAATCTCGGGCAAGTAACATACCGAAGAACAAAGGGAACAGCATACGGGATTAACTGAATCCTTGACATAGAGGTTCGACCGATAAAGATCTTCGTAGAATATGTAGGAGCCAATATGGGCATCCAGGTCCCGCTATTGGTTATTGGCCGTAGAGGTGTCTCGGTCATGTCTACATAGTTCTCGAACCCGCAGGGTCTACACACTTAACGTTTGGTGACGATTAGTATAATTGAGTTATTATGTTGGTGACCGAAAGTTGTTCGGAGTCCCGGATAAGATCCCGGACATGACGAGGATCTCCGGAATAGTCCGGAGGTAAAGATTGATATATGTGATAATAGTGTTTTGATCTCTGGAAGGGTTCCGGAGTTCACCGGAAGGGATTCCGGATGTTTACCGAAGTGTTCGGGTGCAGCAACACTTTATATGAGCCAAAGGGATAAAGCCCACAAGGTATTGGAAAGTGCAAAAGTAGTTTTGCTGCCGCGTAAGCGGTACTACCGCTTGTGTGAAGCGGTACTACCGCCCGAGCGGTACTACCGCTTGTGTGAAGCGGTACTACCGCCCAAGCGGTACTACCGCTTGTGTGAAGCGGTACTACCGCTTGTGCGCGGCTGTGCACGGTTCGGCAGGGATCCGAGTTGGACTCTTTTCCTGCGGGCCAAACCGACCTTGTGCGGGCAAAACCGACCCGGAGGAGGCTTTTACTCCAAGTTTAGACCCCAAGGCTCAACATATAAATAGAGGGGCAGGGCTAGCACACGGGACACATCAAGATTTCCCCAAGCCGTGTGCGGCAACCCTAACCCTCTAGTTCCTCCGTCATAATCTCCGTAGTGCTTGGCGAAGCCCTGCAGAGATTGTTCCTCACCACCATCACCACGCCGTCGTGCTGCTGGAACTCAACCACTACTTCATCATCGCTCGCTGGATCGAGGAGGTGAAGGCGTCATCAAGCCGTACGTGTGTTGAACGCGGAGGTGCCGTCCGTTCGGCACTAGATCGGAAGGATCGTGATTGGATCGCGGGACGCTCGGCGATTTGGATCGCGAAGACGTTCGACTACATCAACCGCGTTTATTAACGCTTCCGCTTAGCGATCTACAAGGGTATGTAGATTCACTCTCCCTCTCGTAGATGCTCATCACCATGGATAGATCTTATGTGTGCGTAGGAAAATTTTTGTTTCCCATGCAACGTTCCCCAACAGTGGCATCATGAGCCAGGTCTATGCGTAGATGAGATCTCGAGTAGAACACAAACGAGTTGTGGGCGTGGGTGTATACATATTTCTTGCCGTTACTAGTTGATATTTGATTCGGCGGTACTGTGAGATGAAGCGGCCCGGACCGACATTACGCGTACACTTACGCGAGACAGGTTCCTTCAACTGACATGTAACTTCGTTGCATAAAGATGGCTAGCGGGTGTCTGTCTCTCTCACTTTAGTTGAATCGATTTCAATGAAGAGGGTTCTTTTAGAAGATCAAATAGCAATCACTACACCACGTTGTGGTTTTGCGTAGGTAAGAACGGTTCTTGCAAACCCGTAGCAGCCACGTAAAATTTGCAACAACAATTAGAGGACGTCTAACTTGTTTTTGCAGGGTATGTTGTGATGTGATATGGCCAATTACATGATGAGATATATGTGATGTATGAGATGATCATGTTTTGTATAGAATATCACGACTTGCATGTCGATGAGTACGGCAACTGGCAGGAGCCATAGAGTTGTCTTTAATTATTGTATGACCTGCGTGTCAATCATTAAGCGCTATGTAATGCTTTACTTTATCGCTAAACGTTAGCAATAGTCGTGGAAGCAACAGTCGGCGCGACAACCTTATGGCGACACGTTGATGGAGATCATGGTGTCATGCCGGTGACGATGGAGATCATGCCGGTGCTTTGGAGATGGAGATCAAAAGCACAAGTTCATGGCCATATCATGTCACTTATGATTTGCATGTGATGTTAATCCTTTTATGCATCTTATTTTGCTTAGGACGACGGTAGCATTATAAGGTGATCCCTCACTTAAATTTCAAGATAAATTGTGTTCTCCCCAAGTGTGCACCGTTGCGAAAGTTCGTCGTTTCGAGACACGCCGTGATGATCGGGTGTGATAGACTCTACGTTCGCATACAACGGGTGTAAGCCATGTTACACGTGCGGAACACTCGGGTTAAACTTGACGAGCCTAGCATGTACAGACATGGCCTCGGAACACAAGAGACCGAAAGGTCGAACATGAGTCATATAGTAGATATGATCAACATGAAGATGTTCACCATTGAAACCACCTCAACTCACGTGATGATCGGACTTGAGTTGGTGGATTTGGATCATGTTACACTCGAATGATCGGAGGGATGTCAATTTGAGTGGGAGTTTTTAAGTAATATGATTAACTAAACTCATTATCTAAGAACAATAGTCTAAGTTGTCTTTGCAATATTTATGTTGTAGATCATGGCTCGCGCAGTAGCACCCCTGAATTTTAATGCGTTCCTAGAGAAAGCTAAGTTGAAAGATGATGGAAGTAACTTTGTGGACTGGGCCCGTAATCTAAGGATTATCCTTACGGCTTCCCAGAAGGCTTATGTCCTTGATGCACCGCTTGGTGATCCACCCGCTCCAGTTGAGTCTCTAGACGTTGTGAACGCCTGGCAGGCTCGTTCTGATGATTACTCAATAGTTCAATGTGCAATGTTGTATGGCTTAGAACCGGGACTTCAAAGACGTTTTGAACGTCATGGAGCATATGAGATGTTCCAGGAGTTGAAGTTTATCTTTCAGAAGAATGCCCGGATCGAGAGATATGAGATCTCCGATAAGTTCTATGCTTGCAAGATGGAGGAGAACGGGTCTATCAGTGATCACGTGCTCAGAATGTCTGGGTACTCCACCCGTCTGGCTGAGTTAGGGATGCCCCTTCCGCCAGAGGCTATCACTGACAGAGTTCTTCAATCATTGCCACCTAGCTACAAGAGCTTCGTGTTGAACTATAACATGCACGGGATGAACAAGTCAGTCGCCGAGCTGTTTGCGATGCTGAAAGCCGCTGAGTCTGAAATTCAGAAGGAGCATCAAGTGTTGATGGTCAATAAAACCACTAGTTTCAAGAAAAATGGCAAGGGTAAGAAGGGTAACTCCAAGCAGAGTGGCAAAGCAGTTGCTCCTCTCGTGAAGAAACCCAAGGCTGGACCCAAACCAGAAACTGTGTGTTTTCATTGCAAGGGAACTGGACACTGGAAGCGGAATTGCCCCAAGTATTTGGCTGACAAGAAGGCGGCCAACAACAAACAAGGTATATATGATATACATGTTATTGATGTGTACCTTACCAACTCTCGTTGTAGTGCCTGGGTATTTGATACCGGTGCGGTTGCTCATATTTGCAACTCAAAACAGGAACTGCGGAATAGACGGAGGCTGGCAAAGGACGAAGTGACGATGCGCGTGGGAAATGGTTCCAAGGTTGATGTGATCGCCGTTGGCACGCTCGCTCTTCGATTACCGTCGGGATTAGTGATGAACCTAAATAAGTGTTATTTGGTGCCTGCGTCAAGCATGAACATTATATCTGGATCTTGTTTATTGCGAGACGGTTACTCATTTAAATCAGAGAATAATGGTTGTTCTATTTATATGAGTAATATCTTTTATGGTCATGCACCCAATGTGAGGGGTTTATTCTTGTTGAATCTCGATAATAATGATACACATGTTCATAACATTGATGCCAAAAGATATAGAATTGATAATGATAATACCACTTTCTTGTGGCACTGCCGTTTAGGTCATATTGGCGTAAAACGCATGAAGAAGCTCCATGCTGATGGACTTTTGGAGTCACTTGATTTTGAATCACTTGACACATGTGAGCCATGCCTCATGGGCAAGATGACTAAAACGCCGTTCTCTGGAACAATGGAACGGGCAAGTGACTTATTGGAAATCATACATACTGATGTGTGCGGTCCGATGAGTATTGAAGCGCGCAGTGGTTATCGTTACTTTCTCACCTTCACTGATGACTTAAGTAGATATGGGTATATTTACTTAATGAAACACAAGTCTGAAACATTTGAAAAGTTCAAACAATTTCAGAGTGAAGTTGAGAATCATCGTAACAAGAAGATTAAATTCCTACGATCTGATCGAGGAGGAGAATATCTGAGTTATGAGTTTGGCAGTCACTTAAGACAGTGTGGAATTGTTTCACAATTGACACCGCCTGGAACACCACAGCGTAATGGTGTGTCCGAACGTCGTAATCGAACTTTATTGGATATGGTGCGATCTATGATGTCTCTTGCCGATTTGCCACTATCGTTTTGGGGTTATGCATTAGAGACAGCTGCATTCACTTTAAATAGGGCACCATCGAAATCCGTTGAGACGACGCCATATGAACTTTGGTTTGGCAAGAAGCCAAAGCTGTCGTTTCTTAAAGTTTGGGGATGTGATGCTTATGTCAAAAAGCTTCAGCCTGAAAAGCTGGAACCCAAAGCGGAGAAATGCGTCTTCATAGGATACCCAAAAGAGACAGTTGGGTATACCTTCTACCTCAGATCCGAAGGCAAAGTGTTTGTCGCTAAAAACGGAACATTTCTTGAGAAAGAGTTTCTCTCGAAAGAATTGAGTGGGAGGAAGATAGAACTTGATGAGGTTATTGAACCTTTACTTCAACCTAAGAGTAGCGCAACGCAGAAAGTTGTTTCTGTCGAGCCTACATTAGCTGAAGAGGAAGTTAATGATGATGATCATGAAGCTTTGGATCAAGTTGCTATCGAACCTCGTAGGTCGACAAGGACGCGTACTGCTCCTGAGTGGTACGGCAACCCTGTCTTAGAGGTCATGTTGTTAAACAACGATGAACCTACGAGCTATGGAGAAGCGATGATGGGCCCGGATTCCGAGAAGTGGTTAGAGGCCATGAAATCCGAGATGGGATCCATGTATGAAAACAAAGTATGGACTTTGGAAGTATTACCTGAAGGGCGTAAGGCCATTCAGAACAAATGGATCTTTAAGAGGAAGACGGACGCGGACGGTAATGTCACCGTCTATAAAGCTCGACTTGTGGCAAAGGGTTTTTCACAAGTTCAAGGAGTTGACTACGATGAGACCTTCTCACCCGTAGCGATGCTTAAGTCCGTCAGAATCATGTTAGCAATAGCTGCCTTTTTCGATTATGAAATTTGGCAGATGGATGTCAAAACAGCGTTCCTTAACGGTTACCTTAAGGAAGAGTTGTATATGATGCAACCAGAAGGTTTTGTCGATCCAGAGAATGCTGACAAAGTTTGCAAACTCCAGCGATCCATTTATGGACTGGTGCAAGCATCTCGGAGTTGGAATCTTCGTTTTGATGATGTGATCAAAGCGTTCGAGTTTATACAAGTTTACGGAGAAGCTTGTATTTACAAGAAAGTGAGTGGGAGCTCTATAGCGTTTCTAATATTATATGTGGATGACATATTGCTGATTGGAAACAATATAGAAATGCTGGAAAGCGTAAAGGAATATTTGAACAAGAGTTTTTCAATGAAGGACCTAGGAGAAGCTGCTTTCATATTAGGCATCAAGATCTATAGAGATAGATCAAGACGCTTAATAGGACTTTCACAAAGCACATACCTTGATAAGATTTTGAAGAAGTTCAAAATGGATCAGTCCAAGAAGGGGTTCTTGCCTGTTTTGCAAGGTGTGAAGTTGAGTAAGACTCAATGCCCAGTGACTGCAGAAGATAGAGAAAAGATGAGTGTCATCCCCTATGCTTCGGCCATAGGCTCTATCATGTATGCAATGCTGTGCACAAGACCCGATGTCAGCCTTGCCATAAGTATGGTCGGAAGGTTTCAAAGTGATCCAGGAATGGAACACTGGACGGCGGTCAAGAATATCCTGAAGTACCTGAAAAGGACTAAGGACATGTTTCTCGTTTATGGAGGTGATCAAGAGCTCGTCGTAAAGGGTTACGTCGATGCAAGCTTTGACACTGATCCGGATGACTCTAAGTCGCAAACCGGATACGTATTTATTCTTAATGGGGGTGCGGTTAGCTGGTGCAGTTCCAAGCAAAGCGTGGTAGCAGATTCTACATGCGAAGCGGAGTACATCGCTGCCTCGGAGGCGGCGAAGGAAGGTGTCTGGATGAAGGAGTTCATGACAGATCTTGGAGTAGTGCCTAGTGCACTTAACCCAATGACTCTGTTTTGTGATAATACTGGTGCCATTGCTCTAGCCAAGGAACCAAGATTTCACAAGAGGACCAGACACATAAAGCGACGTTTCAATTCCATCCGCGATTACATCAAGGAGGACGACATAAATATTTGCAAAGTACACACGGATCTAAATGTTGCAGATCCGATGACTAAACCTCTTCCAAAGGCTAAACATGAACAACACCAGAACTGCATGGGTGTTCGATTCATTACAATGTAAATCACATAGTGATGTGAACTAGATTATTGACTCTAGTGCAAGTGGGAGACTGTTGGAAATATGCCCTAGAGGCAATAATAAATTGGTTATTATTATATTTCCTTGTTAATGATAATTGTTTATTATCCATGCTATAATTGTATTGATTGGAAACTCAAATACATGTGTGGGTACATAGACAACACTGTGTCCCTAGTAAGCCTCTAGTTGACTAGCTTGTTGATCAAAGATGGTTAAGGTTTCCTAGCCATGGACATGAGATGTCATTTGATAACGGGATCACATCATTAGGAGAATGATGTGATGGACAAGACCCAAACTGTAAACGTAGCATTTGATCGTGTCAGTTTATTGCTATTGTTTTCTGCATGTCAAGTATCTGTTCCTTTGACCATGAGATCATGCAACTCACTGACACCGGAGGAATACCTTGTGTGTATCAAACGTCGCAACGTAACTGGGTGACTATAAAGGTGCTCTACAGGTATCTCCGAGGGTGTCTGTTGGGTTGGCATGGATCAAGACTGGGATTTGTTACTCCGTATGACGGAGAGGTATCTCAGGGCCCACTCGGTAATACAACATCACATTGAGCCTTGCAAGCAAAGTGACTAAAGAGTTAGCCACAGGATCTTGTATTACGGAACGAGTAAAGAGACTTGCCGGTAACGAGATTGAACTAGGTATAGTGATACCGACGATCGAATCTCGGGCAAGTAACATACCGAAGAACAAAGGGAACAGCATACGGGATTAACTGAATCCTTGACATAGAGGTTCGACCGATAAAGATCTTCGTAGAATATGTAGGAGCCAATATGGGCATCCAGGTCCCGCTATTGGTTATTGGCCGTAGAGGTGTCTCGGTCATGTCTACATAGTTCTCGAACCCGCAGGGTCTACACACTTAACGTTTGGTGACGATTAGTATAATTGAGTTATTATGTTGGTGACCGAAAGTTGTTCGGAGTCCCGGATAAGATCCCGGACATGACGAGGATCTCCGGAATAGTCCGGAGGTAAAGATTGATATATGTGATAATAGTGTTTTGATCTCTGGAAGGGTTCCGGAGTTCACCGGAAGGGATTCCGGATGTTTACCGAAGTGTTCGGGTGCAGCAACACTTTATATGAGCCAAAGGGATAAAGCCCACAAGGTATTGGAAAGTGCAAAAGTAGTTTTGCTGCCGCGTAAGCGGTACTACCGCTTGTGTGAAGCGGTACTACCGCCCGAGCGGTACTACCGCTTGTGTGAAGCGGTACTACCGCCCAAGCGGTACTACCGCTTGTGTGAAGCGGTACTACCGCTTGTGCGCGGCTGTGCACGGTTCGGCAGGGATCCGAGTTGGACTCTTTTCCTGCGGGCCAAACCGACCTTGTGCGGGCAAAACCGACCCGGAGGAGGCTTTTACTCCAAGTTTAGACCCCAAGGCTCAACATATAAATAGAGGGGCAGGGCTAGCACACGGGACACATCAAGATTTCCCCAAGCCGTGTGCGGCAACCCTAACCCTCTAGTTCCTCCGTCATAATCTCCGTAGTGCTTGGCGAAGCCCTGCAGAGATTGTTCCTCACCACCATCACCACGCCGTCGTGCTGCTGGAACTCAACCACTACTTCATCATCGCTCGCTGGATCGAGGAGGTGAAGGCGTCATCAAGCCGTACGTGTGTTGAACGCGGAGGTGCCGTCCGTTCGGCACTAGATCGGAAGGATCGTGATTGGATCGCGGGACGCTCGGCGATTTGGATCGCGAAGACGTTCGACTACATCAACCGCGTTTATTAACGCTTCCGCTTAGCGATCTACAAGGGTATGTAGATTCACTCTCCCTCTCGTAGATGCTCATCACCATGGATAGATCTTATGTGTGCGTAGGAAATTTTTTGTTTCCCATGCAACGTTCCCCAACAATAGCAACATCAATCTCAGAACATAGTGGATACTAGGGATCAATCCCTAACAAATTGACTCGATTACATGATAAATCTCATCCAACTCCATCACCGTCCAACAAGCCTATGAAGGAATTACTCACTCCCGGTGGTGAGCATCATGGAATTGTTGATGATGACGACGGCGATGAATCCCCCTCTCCGGAGCCCCGAACGGACTCCAGATCAGCCCTCCCGATGAAGAACAGGAGGTGGCGGCGGCTCCGTATCGTAAAACATGATGGTTCCTTCTCTCTGATTTTTTTCTCCGTGAGACGGTACTTATAGAGTTGGAGGTAGGCCAAACGGAGGCTCGTGGGACCCACAAGCTTAGGTGGCGTGCCCTGGGGGGGTGCCACCTAAGCTTGTCGCTCTGTGGTGGCCCCCCTCCAGCATGTCTTTTCACCAATAATTTCTTTCTGTGATGTGCTACTCTTGAATTCAAGAGAAGGTACGATTACCTCATCAAGCTCTACTTTCCTCCCACTCACTTCTTTCGAGAGAAACTCCTTCTCTAGAAAGGACCCATTCTTGGCAACAAAGATCTTGCCCTCGGATCTAGGATAGAAGGTATACCCAATGGTCTCTTTTGGGTATCCTATGAAGACACACTTTTCCGTGTTGGGTTCGAGCTTATCAGGCTGAAGCCTCTTGACATAAGCACCGCATCCCCGAACTTTAAGAAACGACAGCTTAGGTTTCTTGCCAAACCATAATTCATATGGTGTCGTCTCAACGGATTTAGATGGGCCCTATTTAAAGTGAATGCGGCTGTCTCTAATGCATAACCGCAAAACGATAGTGGCAAATTGGTAAGAGACATCATAGAACGCACCATATCCAATAGAGTATGATTACGACATTCGGACACACCATTACGCTATGGTGTTCCAGGTGGCGTGAGTTGTGAAACAATTCCACATTGTCTTAAATGTGTGCCAAACTTGTAACTCAAATATTCTCCTCCATGATCAGATCATAAGAATTTTATCTTCTTGTTACGATGATTCTCTACTTCACTTTGAAACTCCTTGAACTTTTCAAATGTTTTGGATTTGTGTTTCATTAAGTAAATATACCCATATCTACTTAAGTCATCTGTGAAGGTTAGGAAATAACGATATCCACCGCGTGCTTCAACACTCATTGGACCGCATACATCGGTATGTATTATTTCCAACAAGTCACTTGCCCGCTCCATTGATCCGGAAAACGGGGTTTTAGTCATCTTGCCCATGAGGCATGATTCGCATGTATCAAATGATTCAAAGTCAAGTGATTCCAAAAGTCCATCGGTATGGAGTTTCTTCATGTGCTTTACACCAAGATGACCTAAGTGGCAGTGCCACAAGTATGTGGTACTATCATCATTAACTTTGCATCTTTTGGCATCAATATTATGAACATGTGTATCACTACGATTGAGATTCAACAGAAATAAACCATTCACATTGGGTGCATGACCATAAAAGATATTATCCATATAAATAGAACAACCATTATTCTTTGACTTAAATGAATAACCGTCTCGCAATAAACACGATCTAGATATAATGTTCATGCTCAACGCAGGCACCAAATACTAATTATTTAAGTTTAAAGCTAATCCCGAAGGTAGACGTAGAGGTAGCATGCCGACGGCGATCACATCAACCTTGGAGCCATTTCCAACGCGCATAGTCACCTCGTCCTTAGCTAGTCTCCGTTTATTCCGCAACTCCTGTTTCGAGTTACAAATATTAGCAACCGAACCAGTATCAAATACCCAGGCGCTACTACAAGCACTAGTAAGGTACACATCAATAACATGTATATCAAATATACCTTTGTTGACGTTGCCAGCCTTCTTATCTGCCAAGTACTTGAGGCAGTTCCACTTACAGTGGCCATTTCCCTTGCAATAGAAGCACTTAGTCTCAGGTCTGGGTCCAGCCTTGGGTTTCTTCACTGGAGCGGCAACTGGCTTGCCATTCTTCTTGAAGTTTCCCTTCTTTCCCTTGCCTTTCTTCTTGAAACTAGTGGTCTTATTGACCATCAACACTTGATGCTCCTTCTTGATTTCTACCTCCGTGGCTTTAAGCATGGCGAAAAGCTCAGGGATCGTCTTCTCCATCCCTTGCATATTATAGTTCATCATGAAGCTCTTATAGCTTGGTGGCAGTGACTGAAGAACTCTATCAATCGCTACTTCATCCAGAAGATTAACTCCCAACTGGTTCAAGCAATTGAAGTACCCAGACGTTTTGAGTACGTGCTCGCTAACAGAGCTGTTCTCCTCCATCTTGCAGCTAAAGACCTTGACGGAGGCATCGTACCTCTCGACCCGAGCATGAGTCTGAAATACCAATTTCAGCTCCGGGAACATCTCATATGCTTCGTGTTGCCCAAAACGTCTTTGGAGCCCCGGTTCTAAGCCGTAAAGCATGGCACACTGAACTATCGAGTAGTCATCAGAACGTGCCTGCCAGACGTTCACAACATCCACAGACGACGCTAGAGGGGGTGCCGCACTGAGCGGTGCATCAAGGACATAAGCCTTCTGTGCAGCAATGAGGATAATCCTCAGATTATGGACCCAGTCCGCATAGTTGCTTCCATCATCTTTCAACTTAGCTTTCTCTAGGAACGCATTAAAATTCAGGGGAGCTACAGCGCGGGCCATTGATCTACAACATAAATATGCAAAGACATTTAGACTATGTTCATGATAATTGGTTCAGTTAATCAAATTACTAGTGAACTCCCACTTAAATCAACATCCCTCAAGTTGTCCAAGTGTTTACATGATTCACATCGACTAACCCATGTCCGATCATCACGTGAGATGGGGTAGTCATCAATGGTGAACATCTCCATGTTGATCATATCTACTATATGACTCATGTTCGACCTTTCAGTCCTCCGTGTTCCGAGGCCATGTCTGTAAATGCTAGGCTCGTCAAGTTTAACCCAAGTATTCCACATGTGTAAAACTGGCTTACACCCGTTGTATGTGAACATAGAGTCTATCACACCCGATCATCACGAGGTGCTTCAAAATGACAAACTTTCGCAATGGTTCATGCTTAGGGAGAACAATTTTATCTTGAAATTAAGTGAAGGGATCGTCTTATAATGCCACCGTCGTCCTAAGCAAAATAAGATGCATAAAAGATAAACATCACATGCAATCAATATGTGACATGATATGGCCATTATCATCTCGTGCTTTTGATCTCCATCTCCAAAGCACCGGCATGATCTCCATCGTCACTGGCATGACACCATGATCTCCATCATCATGTCGTCACGTGGTTGTCTCCGCCAACTATTGCTTCTACGACTATTGCTAACTCATAGCGATAAAGTAAAGCAATTACATGGTGTTTAATGATTGACACGCAGGTCATACAATAAATTAAACACAACCCTACGGCTCCTGCTGGTTGCCATACTCATCGACATGCAAGTCGTGAACCTATTACAAAACATGATCATCTCATACATCAACATATATCACATCATGTTTTGGCCATACCACATCACAACATGCCCTACAAAAACAAGTTAGACGTCCTCTACTTTGTTCTTGCAAATTTTACGTGGCTGCTATGGGCATCATCTAAGAACCGTTCTTACCTACGCAAAGCCACAACAGTGATATACAAGTTGCCTTTTAACCTTCTACAAGGACCGCCCTTGTCAAATCCGATTCAACTAAAGTAGGAGAGACAGACACCCGCCAGCCACTTTTATGCAATACAAGTTGCATGTTAGTCAGTGGAACCGGTCTCTTGTGCGTGGACAAGTAGGGTTGGTCCAGGCCGCTTCATCCCACAATACAGCTGAATCAAGAAATAACAAAGGAGGTAAGCAATCTAAACATCAATGCCCACAACTTCTTTGTGTTCTACTCGTGCATATACATCTACGCATAGACCTAGCTCTGAAGCCACTGATGGGGAACGTAGCATGAAAATCAAAAAAATTCCTACGTAACAACCAAGATCTAATTTATGAGATGCATAGCAACGAGGATGGGAGTGTGTCCTACGTACCCTCATAGACCGAAAAGCGTTAGTGTCGTAACGCGGTTAATGTAGTTGTACTCTTCACGATCCAATCGCGATCCAATCCGATCTAGTGCCGAACGAACGGTGCCTCCGAGATTAGCACACGTGCGGCTCGATGACGTCCTCTCCTCCTTGATCCAGCAAGTGAGGGAGAGGTGGTAGATGTGATTGGACCAGCCCAACGGCGAGGTGGTGTAGGATTGAAAGTATGTCTAGAGGGGGGGTGATTAGACTACTTGACCAAATAAAACCTAACCTTTTCCCAGATTTTAATTGAGGGCAGATTTTAGCAATAGTACATGTCAAGCATCACCCTACACATGCAATTCTAAGAGTATAGCAGCGGAAAATAAATGATTGCATATGTAAGTAGAGAGGGCATCAGAGATTTCAAACGCAATGAAGACACGGTGGTTTTTGGCGTGGTTCCGATAGGTGGTGCTATCGTACGTCCATGTTGATGGAGACTTCAACCCACGAAGGGTAACGGCTGCGCGAGTCCACGGAGGGCACCACCCACGAAGGGTCCACGAAGAAGCAACCTTGTCTATTACACCATGGCTTACGTCCACGAAGGACTAGCCTCACTCGGGGTAGATCTTCACGAAGTAGGCGATCTCCTTGCCCTTACAAACTTCTTGGTTCAACTCCACAGCATGTTGGAGGCTCCCAAGTGACACCTAACCAATCTAGGAGACACCACTCTCCAAAAGGTAATAGACGGTGTGTTGTTGATGAACTCCTTGCTCTTGTGCTTCAAATGATAGTATTCCCAGCACTCAATCAACTCCTCACAGATTTGGCTATGGTGAAAGAGGGATTTGAGTGGAAAGCAACTTGAAAAAGGCTAGAAATCAAGATTCAAATGGTAGGAATGGAATGGCTTAATCTCAACACATGAGTAGGTGGTTCTCTCTCAGAAAATGTATGGTGGAAGTGTAGGCACGTTCTGATGGCTCTCCTTACTGAGAAGGAGGTGGTGGAGGGGTATATATAGCCTCCACACAAAATCTAACCGTTACACACTTTTGACTCAACTCGGTGGCACTGAAACAATCATCTCGGTAGCACCGAACTGTGTAAAAAATATGAACTTTAGGAATCTCGGTGGGACCGATATGAACAACTCGGATGGACCGAAGTGCAATGGCTAGGGCAGTCCTCATCTCGGTGGCACCGATTGCATCAACTCGGTAAGACCGTAGTGAAGCAATAAGGCAACAGAGACTTGGCAAGCCATCTCGATGAGACCGATTTGCAAAACTCGGTGAGACCGAAGTGAGTGCAAACGATTACAGAGAGTTGGCAAGGCCATCTCGGTGAGACCGAGATCCATTTCGGTGGATCCGATTTGTTAGGGTTTTGGCAGTGGCTAAGTCTTGGATGAACTCGGTGGGGCCGGATAGAGAATTTCGGTGGGGCCGAGTTGGGTAGAGAGAGTGGTTGAGGGTTTAGGAGTACTGTCACTAAGCACTTGAGCAAAAAGATCATTAAGCAACACCTCATCCCCTTTTAATAGTATTGGCTTTCCTATGGACTCAATGTGATCTTGGATCACTAAACCAAAAATGTAGAGTCTTGAGATTTTGCCAATCCTTGTCCTTAGCATTTTGAGGGGTCCACGTCTCTAGTCCATGCCATGCCAATCATTGAACATCCTGAAATCTTTAACTTGAATGGACATTAGTTCAATGAGATATATGTTGTTATGAATTACCAAAACCACCAAGGGAGCAAATGTGCTTTCAATCTCCCCCTTTTTGGTAATTGATGACAACATATAGATCAAAGCTTCGACAAATGATTAAGTGAATGAAATACATCGTCGCTTTGAGAAGTATGTGATAAGCAAGAGCTCCCCCTAAATTTGTGCATTATTAAAAATTTGCGTTTGAATGCAAATGCACAATCGATTAGGCTCATGGGTCACTCTTCCATGTCACATACATCTTGGTGGAGCGCGCAAAATGATATGATTGGAATAGTAAGCACGCATCACCAACATAAGTGAATGATCATACATGATAACGATAAAGATAAGCATTGATCATCACAATAAGCATAGTATGATCAATCAGCGTAGCAGTAGCTCACAAGCATAAGCAACATATTAACTGTAGCAAGCACACTCATAACACTCATAACAAAGTACCAACAAGCAAGCAAGTAGCAAAAGAACTCGAGAGAAATCCAACAAAAGCACTCTCTCTCGAAGCCTATGATCTATACAGATTCTCCCCCTTTGGCAACAAGTACCAAAAAGATCGAATTGTATAGGACTAGTCGGCACTCTAAGCACGATCCTTCAAAGCTCCTGAAGGCAACCTCCTGCTGGCAGCTCCGGTGTGCGTAGACGGCATGGAGAGGAGAGCGTCCGCGAATGCTTCTGCAGATGTCTGAGGGGCTGGTGGAGTGGAGACCTGAGGTGGCACTGTGGCAGTAGCAGCTGGTGAAGATACTGTGGTCCGTGGATCCACAACTGGTATCACAGCAGACCTGGCTGCTCTGGGCACTGTCTGGAATCTCTCTGTGGTTGGTCGATCATCTCCACTGTCATCTGATGGGGCTGTCTTCACAGCATCAACATCTTTCTGCAGCTGCTCCACGGTAGTCTGGATCTCTGTCACCTTGACATCCAAATCATGAAATTTGGTCTCAATAATCCGCTCAAAACTAGCCTGGGTCTGGGTGAGGTTGGCCAAACTTCGCTCAATCCTCAGAGTGGCTTCAAGCAGATATGTCATTTGGTCCTTGGGTGTCTTGAGATTTGCAATTGGAGCATTTGGAGCAGATGCCTCCTGAGCTGCTTTTGCTTCTTTGGCTTTGCGGATCTTCTCCTGAGCTTGTGCTGAAGTGGGATGCGAAGGATCCATCACTATCACATTGTCCTCAAACTCTGGACGGAGTGGCAAGTGCTCTCGATCAAGAAGGTAAGTGCTGGTTCCAACCTTGGAATTGATCAATAACTGAATGTGTGGAGCATAACCGCACGACCTCTTCTGATCAGCTGCAGTCCTCTTGATAGTCTCTACTATCAGGCTCATCACCTTGAATTTATGAGGTGTGTCAAATAAATGCAGCAAATTGATGGAGTGGCCGCGAATCATTTTGTCATCTCCTGACTTGGGTAGCTGAGTGTACCGCAATATGGTGTTCGTTGTGGCTAATCCTGGGAGCAGATGCTTCACTGATCCAAGTTTGTGAGTCTCAAGGTCTTTCTCTGGAATTGCAGTATACATGTTCTTCATGGAGTTGTGATCCATCTTGAGCTTGGCATAAATATCTATGTCATCGTCCTCTTCCTCGGGAGCACCAAGAAGACTTGCCCACTCAGAGATGGTTGACTGGTATCTTATACCCTCAGTCATCCACACAATGCGGCCATCTGGATAGAAGTGTGCAGTAGAGTAGAATTGCATGACCATTTCGTCATTCCACTTGGTCAACTTCTTTCCAACAAAGTCGTCAACTCCTGCAATTCTGAAGCTTTCATGAACATGGGGAAAATAATCCTCATTCTCATCGATGTATTCCCAATCCACCCATCTCATGTCACTGACTATGGGCTTCTTGTCAAGCAAAACTGTCTCATAAAAGTCCTGTTGTTCACGAGTGTGAAAGCGATAATCACATGCTGTCCTCCTCCTTGCAGCATAAGGATCTGATAGTCTCCATTGACACAGTCCTTTATCCTTCCTCAGCATCATATTCTCCACTACTGGGTGTGCGTTGTCATGGTCTGGTATCTTAGGCTTCAACTTTCTGAGCACTTGTGGCTCTTCATCAACATTTTCCTTAGGCACTGGGGCCTTGTTCTTTTTTTGCAGCAGATATGTTCCTGGTTGACCTCTTGGGTGCAGGTGCCTTAGGCTTGGACTTGGGGGGTGCAGCAGTCCTAATTGCATCTGACATAAGCTTCTGAGACTTGGCTGGAGGTGCATCAGCAGCTTGTTCCTCCTCTTCCTCCTCATCAGTCCTCATGGAGGGCCTTCCAAGCACTTGAGCTGTAGTCTTCCTAGCTCTTTTCTTCTTAGCTCCTGCAGCTGGCTCAGTGTCACTAGGCTCTTCAAGAGTGAATTGCATTGTCTTCTGAGGAACTTTCTTCACAGCTGTTCTCTCTTTAGCAGTAGTAGGCTTGGTGCTATACTCCTTAGAAAGCACACCTCTCTTCTTCTTGGTTGCAGCTTCACTTGCAAAAAAATCTTCATCCTCACTGTCTGAGGTTTTCTTCTTCCTTGTTCTGGTTGCGGCTTTAGGAAGATCTGGAGAGCTCCTCTCTCCCTCATAGAAACTTTCAGCTGGGCTTGACCCTTCACTTATTTCTGCATTCTGCTCTGACCTGTTCTGACTGTCACTGCTGTCTGACATCTTGCTGAGCTGACCCTATGAATAGATAGGTATGGGCAGAGTAGATGAGTCATCACAAAAAGCAGAGATTTTTCATAAAATTTGAGTTCAACTCTTAGTTTCAAGTTTTCACAGGATGCATATCGGATGGACCGAGTTGATCATCTCGGTGATACCGAAGCACACTACAGAAACCTTACACGCCACTTCAGTCAGACCGATATGGGGTTCGGTGGCTCCAAGATGCTAGGGTTTCACTGAGATTTACTTTCAGTCTCACCGATTCGTACAACTCGGTGGCACCGAGACGTACTAGTTGTTGGGGAACGTTGCATGGGAAACAAAAATTTTCCTACGCTCACCAAGATCGATCTAGGAGATGAACATCTACGAGAGGAGAGATTGCTTCTACATACCCTTGTAGATCGCTAAGTGGAAGCGTTAAGAAACACGGTTGATGTAGTCGAACGTCTTCGCGATCCAATCACGATCCGTCCCGCGAACTCCCGATCAAGTGCCGAACGGACGACACCTCCGAGTTTAGCACACGTGCGGCTCGGTGGCGTCCTCTCCTTCTTGATCCAGCAAGCGAGAGAGAGGGGGTAGATGAGATCGGGACCAACACGATGGTATGATGGTGGTGGTGGCATCGGAATTCCGGCAGGGCTTCGCCAAGCGCGTACCGGTGAAACATGGGAGGAGTTGAGAGAGGTAACGGGCAAGGGTCCAAGGGGTGGCTGCCCCCAATGCCTCCCCACCTTTATATAGGCGTGGAGGGGGCTGGTGGCTTGCCCTCCAAGGCCCTAGGGTCGTTGGCCAAAGGAGGAGGAAGGAAATCCCTCCTTTCCTTCCCCACCGATCGCTATCCCCCCTTTTTAGGGATCCTGATCTTATCCCTTTGGGATATGATACTATTCCTTTTAAGGGAGGATCTTGGTGCGCCTAGACTAGGGTTGTGGGGAATTTCCCCACTATCCACGTTCATGTGGGTCCCCCATGCAGGTGGGCCCCACTCCGGAACCTTCTAGAACCTTCCCGGTACAATACCGAAAAAACTCGAACTTTTTTCGGAACCCCGATAACAACTTTCCATATATGAATCTTTACCTCCGGACTATTCCAGAGCTCCTCGTGATGTCCCGGATCCCATCCGGGACTCCGAACAACCTTCGGAATTTCCACTATTAATATCTCAATACTACCCTAGCGCTACCGAACGTTAAGCGTGCGACCCTACGGGTTCGGGAATATGCAGACATGACCGAGACTCCTCTCTGGTCAATAACCAATAGCGGGACCTAGATGCCCATATTGGTTCCTACATATTCAACGAAGATCTTTATCGGTCGACCCTCGATGTCAAGGATTTAGTCAATCCCGTATGCAGTTCCCTTTGTCCATCGGTATGTTACTTGCCCGAGATTCGATCGTCGGTATCTCCATACCTAGTTTAATCTCGTTACCGACAAGTCTCTTTACTCGTTCCGTAATACAAGATCCTGTGGCTAACTCTTTAGTCACATTGCTTGCAAACTTATTGTGATGCTGTATTACCGAGTGGGCCCTGAGATACCTTTCCGTCATACGGAGTGACAAATTCCCAGTCTTGATCCATGCCAACTCAACAGACACCCTCGGAGATACCTGTAGAGCATCTTTGTAGTCACCCAGTTACGTTGCAATGTTTGATACACACAAGGTACTCCTCCGGTGTCAGTGAGTTGCATGATCTCATGGACATAGGAACAGATACTTGACATGCGAAAACGATAGCAATAAATTTGACACGATCATATGCTACGTTCATAGTTTGGGTCTTGTCCATCACATCATTCTCCTAATGATGTGATCCCATTAGCAAATGACAACTCATGTCTATGACCAGGAAACCATGGCCATCTTTGATCAACGAGCTAGTCCGGTAGAGGCTCACTAGGGACATGTTGTTGTCTATGTATCCACACATGTATTTGTGTTTCCAACCAATACAATTATAGCATGGATAATAAACGATTATCATGAACAAGGAAATATAATAATAACCATTTTATTATTGCCTCTAGGGCATATTTCCAACACTAGTGCTATGGCCAGAGGCCAAATCGGTGGTACCAAAAATGTCGAATCAGTCGGTCTGAGATGCATTCGGCAGAAACTTAAACCTAAAAATTTCGCTCGAATCTAATCTATGGAATTTGTAGTGTAACAGGAGTTCTCAATCTGTGGCATGAATTCAGGCAGTCCAATCGTGCATTGAATCAGAAATGGGAAGCACGAAAGGGATCGAATCTCACCCTAACTTGGTGGAGATCCTCTACGGCGGCAACGGCGGAGGAGATTCCCGTTGACGGCGATGGAATCCGTCGGTGAGAGCGCGCTGGAGACGACGGCGAAGTCCAAAGACGAAGGGCGATGGCAGCGACGGGGAGCGGGAACGAGTGGGGTCGAGAAATTTCAACCGTTTGGTCCGCGTGATATATATACCCGTACGCTATCGGTGGCGCCGAGTTGAGCAACTCGGTGGCACCGATATGTGTAACTTCACGCAGGTCAGCACATCGGTGGCTCCGAAATGGTTCAACTCGGTAGCACCGAGATGGAAAACCTAGATCAATCTAAGTGATTTTGGTTGGACCGAGTTTGAGTGAATTGGTTCGGCCGAAATCATTTAGAAGGTTTTGGAGGTTCAGCCCTTTCAGATCGGTGGCTCCGAGTGCTCCTCACCCGGAGGGTCTGAAAAAGACTTGTTCAATTTTTGTGATGCAGCAAGAATAGAATTTGAGATAAGAAAGCATAGATAGCTAGAGAAGGTACTTAGGCATTCTTGTACATCCACTTGGCCAGAAAAACCAAGACAATCAAAACAACAAATGGATGTCCTCGAATGATGAAAACATGCAAACCAACATGCTCACACAATAAGATTGCAAATGAAATATGTGTCAAACATGCACAACCAATTCTAGCATCTATCAAGCAATGACGATGACTAGGTTATCTATATATGAGTATATTGACTTAGGAGCCAAATGAGAACATTTGATCATAGGTCATACTCATCGTTTAAGCACAAGTGGGGTTGCCACTTTTACATAAAGCATTAATGTGTTCACACCATTGGAGTTGCTTTAGCTCAATTGCTTAGAGCAAAGCTCCCCCTAGATGTGATATCCCCCCTAAGAGGGATGAACTAACCTTGGGTTTTGTCGATGATGACTTCATGTAGATGTTGAAGATGTGGATGCTCAATGTTGATGTAGACCATTAAGAGTTGGGAGCAATCCTTTGGAGTTTTGTGCTTTCAATACCTACATGGGTTAGTCCCACACAAGGAACATACAAGGATATCCATAGACATAGAGTGAAATACACATATGATGATGTCCATGAATGCATTGATTACCTTGTCCCTTGCCTTACCAACAAGAGGGTTTGTGACTCCATGAACTAGTGCAAAATGTGGAAGTTGGTTGCACAAGTTCTTGCCATAAAGAATATGAGTGAAGTTTGTTGGCGGAGTCACCCTCAAGAACTCTCTAGTTCTTCTTCTTTTGGACCCACATCAACTTGATGGGAATCCTTGGAGTTGTAGTAGCACTTGATGAAGTAGAACTTGATGAAGTCTTGGGAACCCACTTGACCATGGCTTGAGGAGCTTCTTCAAATGAATCAATCTCTTCTTGAAGCTTGTCCTTGCCTTTTAGCTTGTGGTCTTGTGGTGGAAGATCTTCTTGAGATTTTGTTCCCTTGAAGGAAGTAGGATCATACTTCTCTTGTTGAGGAACAAACTTCGTCTTGGGGTATTGATCTTCTTCCCACTCAACTCCATTGGCATTGAACTTTCGTTCAAAACCAACACCTTGGTTCTTCCAGTGCCTTCCTTGCTTGCGTACAATTTCCTCAAATTGCTTACTCCCGGCAAGACTCTTGTAGACACCTTTTTCTATAATTCCTTTCAATAGCATATTTTCTTGCTCAAGTGTAACTTGGCTAAGAGAATCATTAGTGGAATCAATAGAACTACTAGAAGCAACAATATTGGATTTAGCATTGTTATTGTTACTACTAGAGGTAGAACCATTTTTACCCTTGTTGCTAGTTTGCTTAGGTTTAACTTGTGGCATAAAGGTAGACAAGAGTAAACGTTTGGCAAGATATGAAGAACTCTTCTTTCGAAGATCGTCATTGATAGCTTTAAGAAACTCATGCTCTTGCTCTAAATTTAGTTTCTCGAAGCGTAGCTTCTCATGAGTTCTTAGAAGTTCTCTATGATCCTATTGAGTTGTTTCATGAGCTAACTTAAGAGAATTTAGTTCCTTAGTTAGACGCTCAATCTCCTTCATAGCATTGTCACTCGTTTCCTCTTGACTATCACGATTACTAGCATTTTCATTATAGCTCACATCACTAGCCCTATCAACAAGTAAATCATCATCACCAAGCAAATCATCTTCATCACTATTGAAATCAAGATACTCGGGGTGTGATACCTTGGGGCCTTTTGCCATGAAGCATCTTCCAATTCCTTCATTTGGTGAGTCAAATAGATCATAGGAGTTGGATGACACAAGTGCAAGTCCGGCAACACCTTCATCTTGACTATAGTCGGAGTCGGAGTGATAACTTCTCTCGGAGTGGTTGTCGGAGTCGGAGCCGGAAACCCATTCACCAACATGAGCTTGATGTCTTCTTCTTGTGTAGCTCTTTGATGACTTGTCCTTCCTCTCTGAATCCTTGCTTCTTCGAGAGTGTCTTCGTTCATAACGATCATCTCTACTCCTTCTCTCCTTATGAGGTGATTCATCTCTTCTATGTCTTCCTCTTGGTGATTTGTCTCTTATCTTGTAGGGAGCCGTACACTCATTTGAGTAGTGTCCGGGCTTCCCACAATTGTAACAATTACGGTCACGACTTGATGATCTGCTCTCATAGTGTCTTGAGCTAGAGCTTCTTTCTTTTCCTTTGTTCTTGTAGAACTTGTTGAACCTTTTCACCATTAGGCTTATCTCTTCATTTGATACTAGCTTGTCACTTGAAGTTGTTGGAGCATCAGTTGAGGCTTTGTAAGCACCACTTGATTTGTTGTGCAGCTCCTCTTTGTCCTTGAGTGACATTTCATGAGCAACAATCCTTCCAATGACTTCCGTGGGCTTGAGATCTTTGTAATTTGGCATCATTTGGATCAATGTGCAGACGGTATCATATTTTCCATCCAAAGCTCTAAGTATCTTCTTGATGATGAATTTGTCGGTCATCTCTTCACTTCCTAAGCCGGCAATCTCATTTGTGATGAGAGCAAGCCTAGAGTACATCTCAGCGACTCCTTCACCATCCTTCATCTTGAACTTGTCAAGTTGACTTTGAAGCACATCCAACTTAGATTCCTTGACAGACTCGGTACCCTTATGCATATCAACCAAAGTATCCCAAATTTCCTTTGCATTCTCGAGGCGGTTGATTTTGTTGAATTCTTCGAGACATAAACCTTTGAATAGAATGTCACAAGCTTGAGCATTGTATTGCAACATCTTCAATTCTTCCGGGGTTGATTCACGATCCGGTTCCTTGCCATCCTCAAAGAAGTCACCTTGCAAGCCAACACGAACAACAGCCCAAACGGCAGGGTTATGACCAAGAATATGCATTTTCATCTTATGTTTCCAACTAGCAAAGTTTGTGCCATCAAAATATGGACCTCTACGGTGATAGTTACCCTCACTAGACGCCATACTCTCCTAGGTTGTGAAACCAAGGCTATGATCACCAAATCAATGGAAATCAAGGCTTAAGGAGACCAAAGCTCTGATACCACTTGTAGGATCGAAAGTATGTCTAGAGGGGGGTGATTAGACTAATTGACCAAATAAAACCTAACCTTTTCCCAGATTTTAATTGTGGGCAGATTTTAGCAATAGTACATGTCAAGCATCACCCTACACATGCAATTCTAAGAGTATAGCAGTGGAAAATAAATGATTGCATATGTAAGTAGAGAGGGGATCGGAGATTTCAAACACAATGAAGACACGGTGGTTTTTGGCGTGGTTTCGATAGGTGGTGCTATCATACGTCCACGTTGATGGATACTTCAACCCACGAAGGGTAACGGCTGCGCGAGTCCACGGAGGGCTCCACCCATGAAGGGTCCACGAAGAAGCAACCTTGTCTATTCCACCATGGCTTACGTCTATGAAGGACTAGCCTCACTCGGGGTAGATCTTCACGAAGTAGGCGATCTCCTTGCCCTTACAAACTTCTTGGTTCAACTCCACAGCATGTTGGAGGCTCCCAAGTGACACCTAACCAATCTAGGAGACACCACTCTCCAAAAGGTAATAGACGGTGTGTTGTTGATGAACTCCTTACTCTTGTGCTTCAAATGATAGTCTTCCCAGCACTCAATCAACTCCTCACATATTTGGCTATGGTGAAAGAGGGATTTGAGTGGAAAGCAACTTGGGAAAGGCTAGAAATCAAGATTCAAATGGTAGGAATGGAATGGCTTGATCTCAACACATGAGTAGGTGGTTCTCTCTCAGAAAATGTATGGTGGAAGTGTAGGCACGTTCTGATGGTCTCCTTACTGAGAAGGAGGTGGTGGAGGGGTATATATAGCCTCCACACAAAATCCAACCGTTACACACTTTTGACCCAACTCGGTGGCACCAAAACAATCATCTCGGTAGCACCAAACTGTGTAAAAGATATGAACTTTAGGAATCTCGGTGGGACCGATATGAACAACTCGGATGGACCGAAGTGCAATGGCTAGGGCAGTCCTCATCTCGGTGGCACCGATTGCATCAACTCGGTAAGACCGAAGTGAAGCAATAAGGCAACAGAGACTTGGCAAGCCATCTCGGTGAGACCGATTTGCAAAACTCGGTGAGACTGAAGTGAGTGCAAACGATTACAGAGAGTTGGCAAGGCCATCTCGGTGAGACCGAGATCCATTTCGGTGGATCCGATTTGTTAGGGTTTGGGCAGTGGCTAAGTCTTGGATGAACTCGGTGGGGCCGGATAGAGAATTTCGGTGGGGCCGAGTTGGAATGTAGGGTTTGGACATATTTGGGTAGAGAGAGTGGTTGAGGGTTAGGAGTACTGTCACTAAGCACTTGAGCAAAAAGATCATTAAGCAACACCTCATCCCCTTTTAATAGTATTGGCTTTCCTATGGACTCAATGTGATCTTGTATCACTAAACCAAAAATGTAGAGTCTTGAGCTTTTGCCAATCCTTGTCCTTAGCATTTTGAGGGGTCCACGTCTCTAGTCCATGCCATGCCAATCGTTGAACATCCTGAAATCTTTAACTTGAATGGACATTAGTTCAATGAGATATATGTTGTTATGAATTACCAAAACCACCAAGGGATCAAATGTGCTTTCAGGTGGTGGCAGCGGAATTCCGGCAGGGCTTCGCCAAGTGCGTACCGGAGGGACGTGGGAGGAGATGGGATAGGCAACGGGTAAGAGGCGGAAGGGGGCCAGCTCCCATGCGCCTCCCCACTATATATAGGGGTGGAGGGGGCTGGTTGCTTGCCCTCCAAGCCCCTAGGGTCGTTGCCCAAGGGGGGATCTTATCCCTTCGGGATATGATCCTATTCCTTGTAAGGGGTGGATCTTGGTGCACCTAGACCAGGGGCGTGGGGCCTTTCCCCACTACCCACGTTCATGTGGGTCCCCCATGCAGCTGGGCCCCACTCTAGAACCTTCTAGAACCTTCCCGGTGCAATACCCAAAAACGTGAACTTTTTCTGGAACAACTTTCCATATATGAATCTTTACCTCCGGACCATTCCGGAGCTCCTCGTGATGTCCCGGATCCCATCCGGGACTCTGAACAACCTTCGGACATTCCACTATTAATATCTCAATACTACCCTAGCGACATCGAACATTAAGCGTGCGACCCTACGGGTTCGGGAACTATGTAGACATGACCGAGACACCTCTCCGGTCAATAACCAATAGCGGGACCTGGATGCCCATATTGGTTCCTACATATTCCACGAAGATCTTTATCGGTTGAACCACGATGTCAAGGATTCAGTTAATCCCGTATGCAATTCCCTTTGTCCGGCGATATGTTACATGCCCGAGATTCAATCGTCGGTATCTGCATACCTAGTTCAATCTCGTTTCCGGCAAGTCTCTTTATTCCTTTCCGTAATACAAAATCCCGTGACTAAACTCATTAGTCACATGAAGCTTCTTGTGATGTTGTATTACTAAGAGGGCCTAGAGATATCTCTCCATCACACAGAGTGACAAATCCTAGTCTCGATCCATGCAACCCAACAGAGACCTTCAGAGATACCTGTAGAGCACCTTTATGATCACCTAGTTACGAAGTGATGTTTGATAGCACACAAGGTATTCCTCCGGTACCCGGGAGTGGCATGATCTCATGGTCTAAGGAACTGATACTTGACATGAAGAAAGCTGTAGCAAATAACTAAATGATCTGATGCTAAGCTTACGGTTGGGTCTGTCCATCACATCATTCTCCTAATGATGTGATCTCGTTACCAAATGACAACTCATGTCTATGGTTAGGAAACCTTAACCATCTTTCATCAACGAGCTAGTCTAGTAGAGGCTCACTAGGGACACAGTGTTGTTTATGTATTCACACATGTATTTATGTTTCCAGTCAATACAATTCTAGCATGAATAATAAACATTTATCATAAACATTTATCATGAATAATAAACATTTATCATAAACATTTTATTATTGCCTCTAGGGCATATTTCCAACATGTATTTCATCAAGTATCTGGTTCAAGTTATATAAGATCGGGATACTCTCATATATCCAAGCGTCCTGTTACCGTGGACACGGCTATTTGAATAGATTACTTCCCTGCAGGGGTGCACCACATTACCCAGCACGCTCGATTACCTCTGGCCGGACACACTTCTCTGGGTAACGCCCGGCCTCGGATAATCAACACGCCATAGTCCCACCTAGGCTCTCCAGAGGGGTCCCCGCCGGTCTACATCCTTAGCGCGAGGGGGTCATGGGCCGATCGCCCTAAGCACTCCGGGTCGTTGTGTGTAGGGTTGGGTCCAAGCACCACCTTTGTCCTGGATGGCGCTGGCCCGACCATGCCACAATGCTGAACTGGACGTCTGACAGAGCTATCGGGAGGAACGTACGACGCCGAGGGCCCCGTGTACCATTATCCCGCATGGTGGTTAGTGTGTATAGGCCAACGACCTACTCAGATCAAATACCCAAATCCGTTAGTGTATTATTATTATTAGCTCGCGAAAGAGAACCGGGCTCCTGTCGGTCCAACTTGGTAACTCGTGGACCACGACCAGGGACAAGGCCCACCTCTCTCCTAGGTCGTCTCCGCCTTCCCTGTCATTTCGCCACAGTGCATGTTTTCATGTCGGCTATCGGAACAGATCCCGAGCTACCACCACATCCTGGGTGATACCGCTAAACAGCCAGCCGCCACAGGAATATCTCGCGGGTGCTCATCGAGCCGACCCGACTTCAACATACCATCACTTGCGGGTACTCTTGGAGCTGACCTGACTTTAGGATTTATGAGTATAGCAGTATGTAAGTATATCCATGATCACCGCCCGGAGGGATCATGGCCCAGTAATCTAGCTAGCAACACGGACAAGGGTGTAGGGCCAAGAGATGGAATAACAACATAGCTAAACTAGGCATACTAGGATAACAAGTAAGCATTTATAACAGGTGACAAAATCAAGCTATGCATCAGGATAGGATCTACCGAACAACAGCGGTAACAATACCTAATGCATGAAGTAGAGAGAGAAAGAATAGGCGATATAGGAATGATCAAGGAGGTTTTGCTTGCCTGGAAGCTCTGCTGAGAAGGAAGAAGGATCGTCGGTGACGTAGTCGATCACATGGGCATCGGCAGCGGTCGCAGGGTCTACCGGAGAAGAAAGAGGAGGGAGAAACAAATAAATAACGGGCAAACAAGTGCAACACAGATGCATGTCGGTCAGTATGGGTTGATCGTGTGCACTAATGCATCACTAATCATTTTAAAAGAAGAGGGAAAATATCCGGGAATATTTTACCAGCTCTAGGTATTTTCTTCGGTATTGATCCAGGTGCAAAGGTTCAAGGTTCACTATGTTAGAGGAGTGTGACAGGTTTGTGGATGGCATATTTGGATTCGTTATATTTTTCTGATCATTTTTCATATATAAAACTTTTTCATCTGAGTTACGGTTTATTTTCTATGAATTTCCAAAGTTTATTGCAATTTATGGATTTTCTCTTATCTATTTACTTTAATATTAATTAAGAGATTATACTTTTTGGTACCCACTAGTTATTAGCCCTAGTGGATGACAAGTGGGGACAGGGTCATCTGTTGACGAGTCAAGTTGACTGTCAACAGGGGGTGTGGGGTCCCACCGTCATAGACTAGGTTTCCTTTTTACATTTTCATTTGCCTTTTACTTCTTCTAAGAATTATTTTACTCGGGGGCCTAACTAATTAATTTATTTCGCAGGGGGTTATCTAATATTAAGTGGGGGTTAGCCCCCACACTAATTACAGGGGCGGCCGGGCCCCACCTGGCCAGTGTCACAGCCTACAGTGCATGCCCGGCGTACAGAGGCCAGCAGCACGGGGCGGCAGCGGCTGCCGGCGCGAGGTGACACGCGGGCGCGAGCTAGGGAGCAGGGGGAGCAGAGCGCGCACGGGCGGCGTGAGGTGCGGAAGGGCGAGGCAGCAAGCAGCAGCAGTGCAGATGGAGGCAGCAGCAGCAGTAAGAAGCGGCAGCAGGAGCTGCAGTAAGATGCGGTAGTAGGAGCAGCAGCGCGGCAGCAGTAGAGCAGCCGCAGCTCAGCAAGCAGCAACAGTAACTAGCAGCAGCGGGACCAAGCAGCAGAGCAGCAGACGCACGCGGCCACGGCAAGCTCCGGGCAATGGCGGCAAGCGGAGCGGATCAAAGAGGAAATTGAGGGGAATCGGCAGAGGGGCTCACCCCGGTGCTCGTGGACAAGGTCAGGTGGTCGGGGGCGGACCGGAGCAATGGCAACCGGCGACAGACGTCGGCGACCGTGGGCGAAGATGAGGATGATGGTAAGGCAACAGGGTGTCCCGGCTCGGGTTCTTCGATGGAGACGAAGGAGACAACCATGGGGAGGCTCCTAGACATCTTCTCAGGCGCCGGGGAGGCCGGTGGCCACGACAACGATGACGGCCATGGTGAGCGCGGTTCGGCTGTGTGTTGCGAAGAAGAAAATGGCGCGAGGGAGGAGCAAGGAGAGGGCTAGGGTAGTCCTGGGGGCCTTCTTATCCTATCCTTGATCCCCTGTAGCAGCACGCGTCAAGCATCCGCGCCATGGCAGTCGAGATGCATGACACACACAGGAGAGAGAGCGTGAGGTAGGGGATGGAGTTGTGCTGGGCTGGGTCTGTCTCTGTAGCGGTTGGGCCAAAGTACACGGAGACTTTTCCTATTTATTTTTCTGTAATTCTATTTTCTATTGTTTTATATTTAATTGATGAATCAAATGAGGTCCAAACTTGTTACAAATTTTTGTGTAGTCAAACAGAACCATTGCAAGGCCACATACCAAGTTTCATATTTTAAGGAAAGGTAAATATTTATATTTGGATTTCATTGTTCCATTTTAATAGTGTTGATTCTGTTTTACTATTTCTAGGGTTAAATCTAGTCTGCCAATGGAGTTAATATTATTTTTACAATTACTTGAGGATTTAAAGAAATGATGTGGACACTTTTTTTTCCACAATTTGGAAAAACATTTCTAGTCTTGTATTTTAAATAACTTTGGGTGTTGAATTATTTTCTAATTCAATTTTAATTTAGAACAATCACGATGATATGGCAAGGTTTATTAACTTAATGGCATTATTACTGTTGGGGATGTCACAACTCTCCTCCACTCAAAGAAAATCTCGTCCCGAGATTTAAGAGGTAGAGTAAGGGGGGAAAGAGTTGGTTACAAAATTCTAACGAGTATTCTCGGTCTTGGTTGCTCTTCTTGAAGAGGTCTGTCCATAGTGTTGATGTCTTCATTTCTCTGCATCAGGGCGTCGTGATGAAGTTGTCATTTTTAATTCAGGATCTTCATCGTACTTACAAAAAAGTATGGGGCAACTCGGCAACGATAGAATGCTATAAGGGGTAATCATCTGGTGTTATCCCATGAATGAACACATATGTATATCTCGAGTTGGAACTCAGGAAATACATCAAGAAAAATAAAAGAAGGCATGAGAAGTTTCAAGCGGGCAGGCAATCATTTAATGCCCAACCCAGAGTGTGAATGGGGTTCAAAGCAATGGAATAAGTATTGCATCTGATACCAGAATGGATCATCTCTAAGAAGGTGGCTCGGGAATTACATACGAAGCCAAGCGCGAGGAATAACTTTGGAAACAGGGATGTACAGGAGAGACAAGTTTCGTTTCTGTGGAACTGTGGTTAGTGTGGATTAAGAATAGGAAGGGTGGTGACATATTGCATGGTCACAATAGCAAGGCATGTCAGAGGGCAATCTGTCAGCTATGTTGGCTACAACGTCGGTAGCAAGAGCGGGGGACGAAGAGAACCGTTTTCCTACTCACAAGGCGAGGCGGACCAATAGGCAAAGTTCTCGTCCACCGGTGTTACCGGAATGTCATCAACAATAGTAAGAGGGTTATACTTGACAGAGTTGTACACCGAGGTGTTTTTCATAAGAAGGGAATTATCACTGCTTAGATCATATTAGTTACAAGAAGGTTAAACAGACCAATGGAAAGGAAAATGTGATTATACACAATCATTAGTAGTATATCCTTTTCAAGAACAAGCAGAGCAGGATATATAGGTAGTAATGATATGGTGTTTAAGTAAGGGTTGGTTTGAAGATCACAAGAAATGCGCAAGGAGCAATTTCAAGAATACAAAGGGGCATGGATGGTATTAAGTATTATGAATTCAATTCACAACTTGGGATAAGTCAAAGATGTTGCCAATGATCACAACAAAATTTATCGAGAGATTACATGAAGATGTAATTGATCAATAGCATGATCAAGCAAAAGAAATGGGAAGCAGAAGGTCAATGCATTATAGGGTGGATTCGATTCGCTTATCGGTGTTCTCGAGTGGCAAACAACTCAGAACCCATGGAAAGGCTGAAATCAGTGAGAAGCAATACTTGATGAAGGACTCCTAACAATTAATGCAGTTCCATGATGTCCTCGAGATACCAGAGGGTAATACTTGAAGGTGGATCAAAGTAGAGGTTGGACTGGTTTATTGATCTGCGGAGCGCAAATACTTTAACCTTGTCAAAAAAATAGACAAGGCACGAGAATGGATTACTCTAAGACATACCAAATGAAGACATCATGGTCGGAACCATGACTGCATGGGATCAAATTATGGATAATAGGAGAATTATACAAATGATTTAAATATTTTGCAAGAAGCTTCCATGACGGTCTACATCGTGTCCATGGGCATGAACACAAAGGTTCAAGGTCGACTCCCACTTCTTCAACGCATAACCTTTCATTCACTTCTCGCTTTCGATGAAGTTGTAGTGTTGAAATTTTATCTGGTGTAACGCCAGTAGAGTATGACCTGTAGAAGTTTTCGGGTTCACACAGATGGCAGAAGCATAGATACAACCCATCGGGGCATTTTAGGAACCTATACGATAAACAATAGAAGCAAGGGATACAAGTTCAAAAGCAAGGTACCGAAGTCAAGGTAGAAGATACGACTCGGCAAAGCAATTTGTATCAAGGGAAGAACTCAAGGTTTTAGAATATGCAAGACTGGTCGGGTAGTAATCCACCAAAGGATCTAGCGGCCCGCAAAGGATCTGATGTGAGTATCGGTACTCAACTAGAAGAAGAAAGAATGCAGAGGCATCGGATCATAGAAACATATGAGTAATTCGAAGCTTAATTACAAAGGAATTATGATTTCTAAATCGGAGGATCAGAAGCAGACGCTCTGATCAAAGATGAGTAAGTTGACTAGACTTAGAGGCACTACCAATCAAAACTGGATTGGCCAAGAACTAGCTCATAACCGGAATGACGTCTAAGCCAGAAGGATAATTTCTAGGGGTCAACTGATGATTGCATGCATTCACACACATGCTGAATCAATAGTATTAAAATGGCAATGACAAGGGGTGTCAATGAAGAGTACTAGACATATGGAATTAACCATAATGCAAGCAGGCAAGAAGAATCTGAAAAGCTGTAAGCTGTAGAGGTTTCAAGGAAAATCGGATAGCATTATGAAGTATTTTGTGAAACACTTGAACAACTGGGGATGAACGGATCCTTGGTAAGCATGAGGAATTATTCATAGGTGCATTCATGCGACAAGGAAATGTAAGGCAGTAGGTATAAGGATTCTCGGAACATCAGAGAGTGTATTCGGAATCGTTTGGTAAATCAAGAGAGTAGCGGAAACAACTGGATCTCCGGAGCGGAATCATCGCGAGAACCTAGAGTTAGAGTTAGCAAAATCTTTTAACCTGAAGAGAAGAGAAACCAGAACCCAGAGTAAAGTTGCAGAATAAAAGATCCTAATCCCATCCATTTGTGATGTGGGCCCGTAAGCCACACAACATTGTTAGTAGTTTGAAAATCAGTTTTCCAAAGACTAGACTCAACTTCGACCAAGGAGTTTGGAAGGAGACTCCTACAGGCAGTCGACTCTGATACCAACTTGTGACACCCCCGAAATCAACCGTGCACTAACCATACACGCAACATGCACGATCAAGATCAGAGACTCACGGGAAGATATCACAACACAACTCTAAGACACAAATTAAAGTTCAAAGCTTAGATTACAAACCAGGGTCACGAGGTCCCGAGAATACATCAGTACAAATACAAATAAGCCTGGGTATAGACGAAGTTAGACAAGTTTTGCCTTAAGAAGGCTGAGCAAAACAACGACACTAGATCGAAAAGGCAAGGCCTCCTGCCTGGGACCTCCGAACTACTCCTCGACATCGAACTCCAGGTAGTAGCATCTACCTGCGGGATCCTCTGGCTCCTGGGCTCCATCATCTGATCGCAGCAACCGGGTAGAAGGAAAAAGGTAGCAAAGCAACCGTGAGTACTCATCCAAAGTACTCGCAAGACTTACATCAGATCTATGCTACATATGCATCGGTATCAAGGAAGGGGTATATCAGTGGACGGTACTACAGAAATTCCAGAATGAGGGGGAGGAGCTCTATATAACAAAAGGGCCACCATCTTGCAGCAAATAGACGAGAGGAGAGTGTCTTGCAGCAAAGGAAGGAGTATGAGCGAATACGTTACCAACTAGTAATTAACACAACAATACAATACCCTGAGATCCTTCCTTGACTCCCTACGAGAAAAGATCCCGCGGGCATTCCATATTTATTGAGCAATGTATTTCATCAAGTATCTGGTTCAAGTTATATAAGATCGGGATACTCTCATATGTCCAAGCGTCCTGTTACTGTGGACACGGCTATTCGAATAGATTACTTCCCTGCAGGAGTGCACCACATTACCCAGCACGCTCGATTACCTCTGGCCGGACACACTTCTCTAGGTAATGCCCGGCCTCGGATAATCAACACGCTGTAGTCCTACCTAGGCTCTTCAGAGGGGTCCCCACCAGTCTACATCCTAAGCACGAAGGGATCATGGGCCGATTGCCCTAAGCACTCCGGGTCGTTGTGTGCAGGATTGGGTCCAAGCACCACCTCTGTCCTGGATGGAGCTGGCCTGGCCGTGCCACAATGCTGAACTGGACGTCTGACAGAGCTATCGGGAGAAACGTACGACGCCGAGGGGCCCATGTACCATTATCTCGCGTGGTGGTTAGTGCGTATAGGCCAATGACCTATTCAGATCAAATACCCAAATCCATTAGTGTATTATTATTATTATTAGCTCGCAGAGGTGAACAGGGCTCCTGTAGCTCTGACTTGGTAACTCGCGGACCACGACCAGGGAACATGCCCACCTCTCTCCTAGGTGGTCTCCACCTTCCCTGTCGTTCCACCACAGTGCATGTTTTCATGTCGGCTGTCGGAACAGATCCCGAGCTACAACCACATCCTGGGTGATACCACTAAATAGCCAGCCGCCATGGGAATCTCTCGCGGGTGCTCATCGAGCCGACCTGACTTCAACATACCATCACTCGCGGGTACTCTTGGAGCCGACCCGACTTTAGTATTTATGAGTATAGCAGTATGTAAGTATATCCGTGATCACCGCCCGGAGGGATCATGGCCCAGTAATCTAGCTAGCACCACGGACAAGGGTGTAGGGCCAACAGATGGAACAACAGCATAGCTAAACTAGGCATACTAGGATAACAGGTAAGCATTTATAACAGGCAACAAAATCAAGCTATGCATCAGGATAGGATCTACCGAACAACAACGGTAACAATACCTAATGCATGAAGTAGAGAGAGAAAGAATAGGTGATATAGAAATGATCAAGGAGGTTTTGCTTGCCTGGAAGCTCTGCTGAGAAGGGAGAAGGATCGTCGGTGATGTAGTCGATCACAGGGGCATCGACAGCGGTCGCAGGGTCTACCGGAGAAGAAAGAGGAGGGAGAAACAAATAAATAACAGGCAAACAAGTGCAACACAGATGCATGTCGGTCAGTATGGGTTGATCATGTGCTCTAATGCATCACTAAGCATTTTAAAAGAAGAGGGAAAATATACAGGAATATTTTCCCAGCTCTAGGTATTTTCTTCGATATTGATCCAGGTGCAAAGGTTCAAGGTTCGCTATGCTAGAGGAGTGTGACAGGTTTGTGGATGGCATATTTGGATTCGTTATATTTTTCTGATCATTTTTCATATATAAAACTTTTTCATCCGGCGGGCACGAGCTAGCGAGCAGGGGGAGCAGAGCGCGCGGGGTCGGTGTGAGGTGCGGCAGGGCGAGGCAGCAACCAGCAGTAGTGCAGCTGGAGGCAGCAGCAGAAGTAAGCAGCGGCAGTAGGAGCAGCAGCGCGGCAGCAGGAGTAGCAGCAGTAGAGCAGCCGCAGCTCAGCAAGCAGCAACAGTAACTAGCAGCAGCGGGAGCAAGCAGCGGAGCAGTAGACGCACGCGACCACGGCAAGCTCCGGGCAACGGTAGCAAATGAAGCGGATCGAAGAGGAAATTGAGGGGAATCGGCAGAGGGGCTGACCCCGGTGCTCGTGGACGAGGTCAGGTGGTCGGCGGCGGACCGGAGCAACGGCAACCGGCGACGAACATCGGTGACCGTGGGCGAAGATGAGGACGATGGCGAGTCTACGGGGCGTCCTGGCTCGGGTTCTTCGGTGGAGACGAAGGAGACGACTGCGGGGAGGCTCCTGGACATCTTCTCAGGCGCCGGGGAGGCCGGTGGCCGCGACGACGATGACGGCCATGGTGAGCGCGGTTTGGCTGCGTGTTGCGGAGAAGAAAATGGCGTGAGGGAGGAGTAGGGAGAGGGCTAGGGTTGTCCTGGGGGGCCTTCTTATCCTATCCTCGATCCCCAGTAGCAGCACGCGTCAAGCATCCGCGCCATGGCAGCCGGGATGCATGACACGCACTGGAGAGAGAGCGTGAGGTAGGGGATGGAGTTGTGCTGGGCTGGGCCTGTCTCTGTAGCGGTTGGGCCAAAGTACACTGAGACTTTTCCTATTTCTTTTTCTGTAATTCTATTTGCTGTTGTTTTGTATTTAATTGATGAATCAAATGAAGTCCAAACTTGTTACAAATTTTTGTGTAGTCAAACAGAACCATTGCAAGGCCACATACCAAGTTTCATAATTTTACGAAAGGTAAATATTTATATTTGGATTTCATTGTTCCATTTTAATAGTGTTGATTCTGTTTTACTATTTCTAGGGTTAAATCTAGTCAGCCAATGGAGTTAGTATTATTTTTACAATTACTTGAGGATTTAAAGATATGATGTGGACACATTTTTTTTCCACAATTTGGAAAAACATTTCTGGTCTTGTATTTTAAATAACTTTGGGTTTTGAATTATTTCCTAATTCAATTTTAATTTAGAACAATCATGATGACATGGCAAGGTTTATTAACTTAATGGCATTATTATGGTTGGGGATGTTACATTTGTTGAGGAAGACGTGCTCGAAGTCAGCCCAATTTAGAGTTGAATTTGGTGGGAGCCCGTTGAGCTAGGAGCGCGCGTTCCCCGTCAGGCACAAAGGTATGTGTCGTAGGGCATTGCCTATGTCGCCATTGGCCATCTCGACTCCTGTGAGGTAGTCATTGAACTAGTGCTCTAGTTTGGCATCCCCTGAGTACTTCTCGATGCCGCGGACGACGAATGGCTGGGGGAATGGATGAGCGATTACTGCTTGTCCGAAGCATGCCGGCGCGATACTCAAAGTGAGCGACGTGAAGCGCGGGGGTGGAGCCCCCGGGTTTAGTCCATAGTGCTCTGTTGCTCGAGTCCATGGGTCATGCTGGTGGGTTGGCCATCCTGCCGGTATGGGGCTTCTTGGTGGTAAGGCCGCCCATTGTTGTAGAGCGACGACTAATATGGGTTGTCGAAAATTTATGACTTGGGCCCCCGGCTTGGCCTCCGGCCATTGCACTGATTCCTGAGCATGCTCACGGGCAGGTTTATTGGCGGTGGATAGGGCACTATCGGTGCACGCGAGCTTGTCTCTTGAGCGAGAGATGTTGTCCTGAAGTTCCACTGTTCTGTGGAGCATGTGGGTGAGGTTGGCCAGGAGTTTAGGATCCCCTGGCGTGGCCTGAAGCCGGTCCGCTAGCGCTGCGGCTGCTTGTAGGCCGCGGGCTGGAGTTGGTGGTGGTGGGGTTTCTGTTGCTGGTTCATTGAATCCTATGCCTTGTAGCCGACTGCGGGTGATGAGGTCGTTGATGAGATGCCGCGGTCATCGAGGGGTGCGACGTAGTCGTTCGTTTGTCATCGTCTCATGCTAGTGCACCTCCCGCACTGTGGCCTCTAGCGATCATTGTTGGAGCACTAGCTGTGCATTTAGTTGGGACACGCGGATGGCCTCCAGTGTCCTGGACACCAGATCATTGCCAGGGATGGGCGTCGTGAGGTAGTTCATGGCGTATCCTAATATGGCGGCAGTGTGGATGTGGCAGTCGCCGCGCTCCTCAAGGCCGTCGTGAGTGTGGGAAAACCTGGCGGTAAGCTTACTGGGAGGCCTGTGCTGCTGGGGTGTTGCGAAGGGGTCGGTTGGTAGCTGTGTGGTGACGGCAGTCGGCCCCGACGTGGGCAAGCGTGAGGTGGAGAGCCCTGCTGTTACTACCGCCATTGGTGCATTTGTTGTTTGTTCCGTCATCATAACTTGATGGAGGAAGATTGCGGGTGGAGCTTCTGACTGAGACGTCTCCTGGCGGGAGGTGTCGCGAGTCTCTGATCCTTTGGATGATTCTGATTCACCCCACAGGTCAGAGTAAGTGACCTCATGGATGGGTTGGAGGCCGGCGTTTTCGTCCTGATTCTTGAGGCAGAGTGGTTCTCCATTGCTACTATCATCGTGCGAGGCCGAGATGACGTTGACCAGATTCATTCTGTCACTCGTGGTGAGGTCAATGATGATGCAGTCTTCAGGTGTGTGAGTAATGTGACAGTTGCCACAGACCATCTGGGTACGCATAACCAGGGCGACCCGTCGTTCCCACCATCCGGGAGAGCAGCGTTGGCCTTCCTGGTCGGAGGTCATCGCCGCAAGGTGTTGCTGTAGATGCGTGAGCATCTGGGTGGTCCGGTGGGTTGACGTTGACCCGGCCCATCTCGTCGACTACGAAGGTGAGGGAGCCAAAGACTAGTCTTGCACCCGGCGAGAGGTCATCGGAGGATGAGAAAGATCCGATTTGAGATCGGCTCCAGCCGGCGCAGCCCATGCCTGGCGCGCCAACTGAGGATGCAAAATACCATCAGATCCCTTGGTAGGGGTCCAAGCACAGCTGGAAGTCTTGGATCGAAGGTCGCACAAAGGTTTTACCCAGGTTCGGGCTTCCATAGAGTAACACCCTACATCCTGCTTGCTTTTGTTATTCATGGTGGAGGGATACCTCGTGCGAGGGGTTACAATGGTGTATGAGGTTCTACCGAGAGTTGCTATCTGAGATTAGATGCCCTAGAGGGTTCTCCGACCTCCCTTTATATAGGCAGGGAGGTCTAGGGTTTACATGATGGTAGATGCGATCTTCAGTGCCGTCGCCCTTGTCTTGGAGGGCAAGAAGGTCTTCGGTGATTCCTTACGGTTTCTCCTTTGCCGTGGGCCTTGCGGCCCCCCGATAGACATTGAGGCCGGGCTACCTTGAGAGAGCCACCCCCGGTGTAGGACACCGTCAGACACCTCCCCGACCTCCAATGAGCAGGAGGCCGAAAAAAGGCACGAGCCCGTCCATGGTTCCACCAATGGCGTAGAAGGCCCCGAGTCAGAGGAGGGTGTGTTCGCCGTCCTACCAGGCTGGACCCAGCCCTTGCTAACATACCTAACCAATGGCAACCTCCCAGCAGAAAAGACCGAGGCCCGGCGCATCGTCTGCAGGTCCAAGGCATACATAGTAATCAATGGAGAGCTATACAAATGCTGCCTCACGTGCATATTTCAACGATGTGTCTCAGAAGAGGAGGGCCAACGGCTATTGGAAGAAATCTACGTAGGGGCTTGCAGCTATCACGCAGCCCCAAGGACAATAGTAGGCAAAGCGTTCTGTCATGGTTTCTTCTGGCCTCATGCCATAAGGGATGCGGAAGAGATTGCCCGGACCTGCGATGGATGCCAGCGCTTCACGCAGAAGAAGCACATGCCAGCAAAAGCACTGAAGACGATACCCCTCATGTGGCCATGCGTGGTCTGGGGCTTGGACATGGTAGGACCCTTATCTCCAACCCCAGGAGGTCACAAATACCTCCTGGTAGCTATTGACAAGTTCACCAAGTGGATAGAAGTCAAGCCAGTGACCAACGCAGAGGCAAACACTGCCATCAAGTTCATATCAGGGATCATACACCGATTTGGCGTCCCTCACATCATCATCACCGACAACAGGTCCAATTTTACGGCAGACGTGTTCAAAGAATTCTGCCACAAGAGAAGGATACACATTGACTATGCCTCAGTAGCCCACCCACAGTCCAACGGGCAAGTGGAGCGGGCTAACGGGCTGATTATGCAAGGCCTGAAGCCCCGGCTCATCATTCCATTGATAAAAGCAAAAGGGAAGTCGGTCGACGAGCTCCCATTAGTCCTTTGGAGCCTGCGGACTACCCCAAATAGGTCCATTGGATATACCCCGTTCTTCATGGTCTATCAGGCTGAAGCAATCCTACCCTCTGACACTGAGTATGACACTTGACGAGTCCACGAATACAAAGAAGAGGGCGCCGAAGAAAGCTGCAAGGATGACGTCAGTGCTAAGGAAGAAGCTCACCTTCTAGCCCTCGAGCGCACAACCATTTACCAACAAAAGTTGCGCCAGTACCAAGCTAGGCACATGCGGGCACGCGAATTCAACATTAGCGACCTCGTCCTACACCTCAAGCAAAAGCAATGGAAGAACAAGCTCTCTTCTCCATGGGAGGGCCCCTACATGATCCACGAGGTCCTCAACGACGGGGCCTACTACCTCTGCAACAAAAAAACAGGTCAGATCACAACCCGACCCTGGAATGCTGCACAACTACGTCTTTTTATGCCTAAATTCATGCTATGTATCCATGCATAAACTGCTTCAATCCCTTTTAGCATATGTGTCTTAGCTCCATCAAACAAATAGATTGGTTGAATAAAAGAGAACTCACTTTCTCCAATTTGTGATTTTCTAAATTCATACATTGCTTAAAAACAACCCCAATGAACCCCTCGGGATAGACAACTGAGGCCGCAACAAACGTATCTCTTTGCTTGTCAGACTCAGGGGCTGCATCGCTCTAAGTGGACATCCCCGCAGCTCCGCACAAAGGCTGCATCATACGTTCCTTCTTTTGCTCTGGACCCGGGGGCTGCTTCATCATTACTGACCTCCCACAGCCATGAGCTTGGGGCTGCATCGATGTAAACAATGGGTGGTCCTCAACAAAAGAGGCAAAACCTGCAGGGATGCCGAAGACCGAATACAAAATTCTGGTAGTGTCGAGCCCCACTCTTATGCGCAAAGCAAAAAAACCCACTGGTGTGATCTCAAGCTGCGACATCGCGCTTGGTGCACTTGAAGAGCCTCTACGGCACAAAAACCCACCGATGCAACGTCCAGCCGCAATAGCATGCTTGGTACATCAGAACAGCCTCTACGGCACAAAACCAAAAACAAATAAATTGAGTAGCTCAAAAGTACACAAAAGTATGGATGCTCTAACAGCCACAAATGGCTACACGGTGTTTTTACTGCTTTCAGGTCTACACGCCTACACACCACGGCTGCAATCGGTCGCCACAAGCAATGCAACCTCTGCGACCTCGTCAAACAAGCCCTCTAGTGGGCGACCCTCAGGAATAGTGGTCACAACGGAATGAGTCGAGACCTCTGGATGGCTAGCCTTCAGCCGAGCAAGCACAAACCGAGCTCCTTCCGTGGTGGCGTCCTCCTAGAGATGGAGAAGTCGTCCTAGAGCTTCGGTAAGCCGATCGATCAAGGGAATCGAAGGATAGTCGCCCTACTCCAAGCTCCACAATGATCTTCCCGCTTGCATTAATGCCGACGCCATCCATTGAAGAACAGGGACGACTACTTCAAGCCTTGATTGGCCAGGTGCGACCTCCATCGGCGGAAGAATACCTGCAACCAGAACAAGCCAACACTAAGCATTGGGAGCCCTGCGCACGAGCGAGGAAGCAAATGCCAATTCAGGGCCAACCTTCAGCAGCCGCCACCAGCATGGATACTCGCCCATGGTAGTCCTGCAGGTTTTGGGTGGCCAGCCGACCAACCTCCCTAAGCGAGGCCTCCTCCAAAGCCAAGGCCTTCACATTGTCTTGGGCAGCCATGATCTGCTCCTGGATCCCCTGGATCTGAAGACGTAAGTCATCCTCCACAGCCCTCTCCTTCTAGATGAGGGCGCGCATGTCAGATGTAATCTTCCTATTCGACGCTGCGACACCCTCATTCCCTGAAAGCAACTTGTGGCAGGCCCGCGCCTCCGCCAAATTAGCAGAGGCGATACTGCAACAGTGGTCGGACTCCTACCGGACCAGACTAAGGCAATGCCGCATCTCGTAAAAATGTTCCTCGGCTGCTTTACCAGAAAGGATGCCAACAGCAACCAGGAGGTCTCTGAAGAAAGAGGTTACTCAAGAAACAAGAAGGCTCATAGATGCAATTGGCAACAGAGCTCTCCAGCACAGCAATGCGGCGTTTTTCTTCATCCAACAACCGCCGTAGTTCACCAATTTTCACAATGAGGCCTGCTTGACACTCTTGCAAGATCTGAAAATAGGGCGCCTAATGTCAGCACACCCTAGGAAATCGCAACAACACGATGGAACCTCTAGCCCATTATGACAAACCACAATGCACTCAAGGCTCGGGGGCTACTAGGTGGACCACATGTTCTCTACCTTTGTTCCGGGGTCCGCCGCATGACTAATTTCCTGCAAGGCGTCCTGCAAAGCTTGAGCAACCATGCCGCTCTCACGAAGGCGACCTTCATCTGCTCCGGCTTGTGAGGACCTCCAAGGTCGTCCTCCGACGAGGGGTCAGAAACCGAAGGTCGCGAAGAGTCACCCGCAGTTTCAGGACCAAGGATCGGTCCACAAGCTGGGCCCGTGGCCTGGACCGATGAGGGCTCGCCTGAGCCTCCCAGCCCAGGCTGATCATGGCCTGTGCAATCCGAAGAAGCCGGGTGGTTGCATGGCCATTCCCCCAAGGGCAGCAAGATCATAGGGGAAGGACTCGGGCAGCGGCCTGCGAGTTTCTTCCCACCACGTACCAACCTACAGGAAAGCATGGTCATACAGCAACCAAAGTAACACCTCCCAGAAGGACTACGGATAAAGAAATGGTACCTAGATAAAGGTTTTTTAGCCCAAACCTTGGGCCTCTGGTGAGGAATCATCCCAGGCATGGTGACCTGCGAGGGCACCATCACCACCGGCAGGCTCGAAGACCGTGCAACTTCAACTTCCAGGGGCTCCATTTCATCTGACCCTCGCGGGGGCCCTTCCCCGACCTCGACACCCGTCGGGCCACTTGCATCCTCACAGGCCTCACGCAAGGGCGCTTGGGGCTCTGGCGTGCCTACCGCCATGGCCCATGATTTCGCGGCCCTCGTCGATGGTGGCTCTATCACCGTCTCCCCCGACCTCTTGTGTGAGCTCCTGGAAGGCGCGGCCGTCGGGGCATTCGCCACAACCATGGTGGGGCTCCGGGGAGGAGGCCGCGCGCTATTGGCAAGGTGCATGGCTAAGTCGCAATGATGGGGCTGAGGTGGAATTGAGATGAAACCCTTGAAGGTCTGGACATGTGCAAGAAAAGTCAGCACAAGCAAAGAGGGCGGCCTCCAACAAGAAAACAGGAAGTCCGGCATGTCAACGCAACTTACCGCGGAGCGGGGATTGGCTTGATGATACGGCTCCATGGTAACCCCCATGGGAATTTCGCCAAGAGGGAGTCCGGTCACCAAATGCATGCGGAGCTCTAGGTCAGCCTCCGTAACCTCCCAGTTGAGAAGACGACTGGGGACCATCAGCCCCGTAGACTCAAACATGGGAAACTTCCTCCATCCCAAGGGTTGGATGTTCCTCTCCATCCAGATCTTCAGAATCTGGATGCCTGAGAGGCCGCAGTCTTGGAGCTACTGGACTGCCTCTATCAGCGTGGCAGTTGATGGTATCCTACACCGGGGTGGCTCTATCATGGCAGCCCGGCCTTGATGTCTATCGAGGGCCTGTCGTGGTTTTGTCACGGCAGATGTCCTCATAGGAGAACTTCGTTGTGAGGCCATTGCTGCTAGGTGAAGGCTTGGACGGGGTTGATCGGAATCAAGAGACACGAGTTTACCCAGGTTTGGCCCCTCACGGTGGAGGTAAAAACCTACTCCTGCTTGATTGCTATTGATGATGATGATCTCGATTACAAGGGTGCTATTTCACAACCTAGCTTTCGAGAGATTGCAATTTGTCCCTTGTGGTGACCCAGGAACCCCCTTTATATAATAGGTCGGGTTCCCTGGTTTACAATAGGTTTTTGGGTCTTGCCCATAGTCGAAGTCCTATTCTAAGTCTTATAAATCTTCATGTATTCAAAGCTTAGGTGGAGTCCTTCTGGTATTGGGTTCCCTTAAGCCGGCAGTACCTCCCCTGGGCCGTGTCTTCAGCCAGCCTTCAGGGGCAGGCTTTGGGCTTCTGAAATAACCCGGCCATTTGCCTTTTGGGTCTGGCGGGTCTTAATCCTGGGTTTTAATACCGGGTTTCCTCCACGGGTAATATCCCCAACATTAGCCCCGATGTTAGCTTGGATTTATTCATGCTAAGCTCCTGAAGATAAGAACAAAATAAGCACATTAATAAATGAAACGCCAGGTCTTGCTCTTGTGTCAATAAGCCGGCCTTCTCCAAGTCTCACTTATCTGCCGGATCTTGCTTGATGGCTTGCTTCTGCAATTCGGTTCTTGATGTTTATCCTTCCACTCTTAACATTTTCTCCATGTATCTAGTGGGTTCTTCCTCCATGACACGTGTCAAATCTGACATTTTTAATCTAGGTCAAATCCTGTCAACGCGAGAATCTAGGAGCTCTTCTGGTAAATTTTTCTGCGGCCCCTAGGGTTTCCTCGCGACGCTTGGGTATTTACCCTGTCTATAAATAGGGCGGCAGGGGTTTCAGATCCATTTTCACCCCGTGCTCGCTCAAGTCCTTCTTCTTCCTTTCGCCCTCGTCATTCCTGCGCCCGTTCGAGATCACGACCTCCATCAACGTTGGAGTTCTCCCGTGGCTGCCATCGCTGCCGGAGCTCGCCTGCATCTACCGCGGCCGTGCCCACGAAGCTCGGGAGCTTTGAACGCCACCGCCGCAGATCTGTAAGCTCTTCCTTCATCTCGGCTATACCTCGCTGCCACAGTTCTTCGTAGTTCGTCAATAGTTCATCATAGTTCATCGTAATCGATCGTAGTTAGTCTGTGAATCTATCCACCAATGTGTATTGCAATGCCTCCGCAACTTATCCATTATTATACTGATTTGTTTGTTGCCACGGTACATTCCCTTTGCTGCTGCATCTCTTGTTCATAGCCATAGCTAGGTTTTACCATCCTTTTTACCCTTTCTTTTTCCAGCATTTCGTTGATCCATAATTTTTGTTAATCTCAATAGTAGCTATTTATACCGAATTTGTAATTCGGCCTTTAGTTATTCCTTGCTAGCTCATATGGCATGAAGCTTCACTAGTGGTTATTGGTAACCTGTTTTTCTTCTGCCGGCTTAAGCTTTGATGAACCCAATAAGCCGCGGTGCATAATTTCAATCCCTTCTGCCGGCTCTTATTTCCACCGTTACTTTTGTAGTTGTCTATCGTTTCATGCGTGTCAAGACCATGGCTCCCAAGAATAAAGGGAAGAAAGCCGCGGAGTCGGCGCTAGAGCCGAGCAAGCAGAATAAAGTTGCCAATTGGGTAAAATCCACCATGACCGAGCTCCTGCTCATAGAACTCGAGGGTGCCGGCTTACTACCACCCAGAGAAGAGATCCAATGGCGTGCTCCAGAGGAACAAACCCGGCTTCAACCAGATCAAGGAGAGGTTGTTGTCTTCGCCAACCATCTTGCCAAAGGATTCAGACCGCCGGGTTCCAGGTTTTTTGGTAATGTACTTCAGCATTACGGCATTCGGCCTCAAGACCTAGCTCCTAACTCTGTTCTAAATCTAAGTAATTTCCATGTTTTCCGCGAAGTCTATCTCCAAGTAGAACCAACAGTGAACCTATTCTTGGAGTTCTTTTATTGTAACAAGCAGACCGAATGCAGTGCCGGGCCGGCTTTGGAATGCGGCGGAGTAACAATCCAGAAATGCAAGGATTGTATTTATCCTGCTATGCAGCTGGTGAGTCTCCCCAAAAGGTGGCAGAAGACCTTTTTTTACTGCAAGGATACTTCGCCAGCCAGTCAGAATCATTTGTCGGGGTTTCATCTCAACCGGTTGGAATACAACAGTCAGATGAATTCTTATGCACCACCAGCTGAAAGGAAAGAACTGGGACCCATCTATCAAAAGATCAATGCTTTGATAGCTCATGGGCTCAAATCCACTGACCTGACCCGGTGCTGGGTCGATTGGCACATCCAACCCCTTAGTGTGTGGGACCGTTTGCTTTGCCAATACACAGGCTAGGTGGATGACAACTTGCATTACTCTTGCAAAGTTCTGGAACCATCAAAGCTGACCCGGGCTATCAACAAACTCTTAGGCGAGCCCCTTGCACAGATAGCGCTCGTGGGTCTTGCACCATTTTGTGCCAGTAACCCGGCCCCAGAGGTATATAACTTGTTGCTCAGTGCTCTTTATCTTTGCATTTTTCCTTTACCATACTTCCTCATGAAAATGCCGACTTATGTCATTCCATCCTAACTCGGACTGGTGGAAGACAGAGTATGAAGCTCCCAACACCCCGGAAGAAAGGATAGCCGAGGATGAAGAAGAGGAAGAAGAAGAAGAAGAGGTTGACGAGGTAGAAGATCTTGACACTCTTGGTCAGCTTCATAATCAACTTGCTGATGCTGACTCTTCGTAGGATAACACGGGAACCAGCAAGCCGGATGAGACTGAGGTAACTCCTAGTGCCTCTGACTCTGAAACTCTTGGTAGAAGGAAGAACCCGCTGGCCGTACGAAAGGTACCATTCTCACATCCATCAACTTACTTGGATTCAAACTTATCTTTGAAGAAAACACAACATGAAGAAAGCAAGAAGAGGAAAACCCAGAGTTCTGGCTCTGATGATCTTCATGAAGGTCTTTCACATGAGCCGTCTCCTCGTCGGGCTCGTCGGCAAGAATAGCTAAGCCTGACATCTTCTTGCCCGAAAGCTGGCCAAATGAAGGCCCCTCTGGATCCCTCGGACGCCAATTACCCGGCTTTACTATAAACGTTGGGTAAGCGTAAAGAACTTTGCCATGCTACTTCCAGTGTGGTTCATTTCCTTTATTTAATATATCTTTGGTTGGAAACAGGGCTAAAGCTATTTTGAAGGTGAAACCGGCTTCATCTTCTGTAGCTGAAATTCATACCGAGATGGCCACCTCGACCATCATGACGGCTGCAATGGAAGATCCGGTGAGGAGTGAGCCGGCTTTCAGTGAACAACTTCCTCCAAACGCCGCTGTGGAAAACCCGACTCTTGATGAGCCGGTTTTGAATAATTCACCTCCTTCAGAAGCTACCACTGGAGGCGGAGGAAAAGAAAATCCTGCAAGCGCCAAGCCGGCCGAAGGCGAGTCTGCTCAAGACGATGTGATGATCACCAGCGAGAGGCATGTCCCACCGCCAAGTACCTCCAGTGCCCTTTCTAAGATGATTATTGAAGAGAATCCACCGTTGCATCAAGAGTCGGCTCCTGCAACTGGCATGGAGAAATATGAAGAGATGAGTGTTTCTGCTCTCTATCAACAATACGAGACCCAGCTTTCTCAGAACCGAGCTCATGAAAGTGCGCTGGTCGCACTTATGAAGGAAAAATATGAGGTATAAAATTTTCCTTATCTCCATACTCATATGTAGCCCCCAAGCTGCAAGTATTTCTCGTACAGATGACTTGAAGGTTTGTGTAGAAGAAAATCATTTGCATATGTAGCCCCCAAGTGCCGGGTTGTGTGCTTGCAACAGTCTAGGACTTGTGCTGTAACAACTTATCCTGAGTTTGAAATAGTGTAGCCTCCAAGTGCCGGGTTATCCGCCTGCGGTAACCTGGGACTTAACCTCTGGATTGTGTATACTTCAAATTGACATGCCGTAGCCCCCAAGCGCTGGGTTATCTTGCCTGTGATGACCTGGGGTTTTGCATATGTTGTTTAACTCTCATTGTATACTTTTGCAGAAATCAAACTTTGAGTCGTATGATGAAATTGCCCGATTGAGGCAAGAGTTTGCTGTGGAAGTCGGCAAACGAGAGAGAGCTAAACAGCAAACTCAGGAATATTAGGAAGCCGCCCACCAATCTGCCCAGGAGCTTGAGAATTTCAAGTCAGAAATGTCCTAGCATGAAGAGATGTGGGCACAAAGGGCACAGACGACAGAAAAGAAACTCGGCGAGGCTGAAGCCGGTTTTGAAAGCATGAAGAAAATGTTGAATGAGATCTATGTGCTTGTATTCGGTAAGTCGGCTTCCTCATTATTGCTTATAACCCAACTTATGTGTGCGTCAATTCGCAGAACACCGGCTTTAGTTGGTCATAACCTGTCTTGGCTATATGCAGGTAGAACAAGCAGCGAGAATCTCAAAGTACCAGAAGAAAAACAGAAGGCCTTGTATACACTTATAAAACAACTATTCATTGGAGGGGCAGCCATGGTGAATGCTGTGAGAGGCTGGGAAAAGCCGCCTCAACATCTAGCAACTCTGCTGGCCGAGTTATCCACAGTACTAGAGTGGATAGAACATTTGAAATGCTCAGCTTGTCAAAAGGGGGTTATGCACGCCATGACTCTGGCGAAAGCATACCATCTTGAGATGGATCCGGCTCTGTTCGCTGGTGGATATCCCGAATTCAAGCCTGACAACTCGCGGTTTTCCTCGAAGGACTTTCGGGAAGTGTTCAAGCAGACCTGACACTATGCATCAGCCATCGCCCAGGACATAGACTTAAAAACTTTCCAGATTGAATATGATGATCAAAACCAACAAACGGATATACCAAAGCCTCAGCCATTTCCTCTTATCACAAAGAACAAAGGCCCCTTTCTTCTGCAACAGCCAGCTTCAACGACACCTGTCGGCTCTGCTACTCCAACAATGCAGGCTCCCTCGCAAGCAACGGAAGGTGAGGATGATGGTGATGTGTAGATGGAGTCTTTATATAAAATCTTCTGACCCGACAATGAAGATAGTGCTGGTGGCGCAGGGGCGGCGTAGGTGGCGGTGAAGAAACTCATCAAGGTGCAGTCTCCAAGGTGCAAGAAGGGGCCCAAAGCAAGTCAGCTGAATCAACTCTTGAAGACCCGGCTTCGTCCAATGTGGAAAAAACCATACCCGAGTCCGAGAATGAGACTGCCTTAGAGTAGATTTACTGCTTGACAAACTTGTGATATTTCAGCCCGATGGACTTGTAATAACTTAGAAAACCTTATGGCCTCTGCTTGGTACTTTGCATCCGTGTGATGAACTTGTGCAATAGCCACATTGATAATGTGTGCTTCTGCATGACACTTTATATGCCCTCACTTTTTAATGAAGCCGTCTTGTATCCTGTGTTTGAATTTTCCCTCTGTCTTGAGCTGTTTTCTTTGAAACATTAATTGTGTTGAACCCAGCTTGGATGAAGACTTGTTTGGTTGGGAATCACAATGCAAACTCGGCTCTTAGATGTAAGCTGGCTTTTGTCGATGTGGTAAATATGTACCTGCAATTCTGACAAGGTTGCCTTTTAAAGCCATGTTAATTGTAACTAGTTTTGATAAACCATATAAGACCCAGCTCTGTACTTTAAGCCAGTTTTTATAGATCGAGTGACCAGCGCTTCTGTGTCACAGAGTTGGCATTGATAGCCTGTCTTTGGAAATACTAGTTATGATAAACCAAGTACAAGGCCTGACTTCTCATGGAAGCCGGTTCTGATGGTCCTGAAGGTCAAGTGAGATATAAAGCCGGTTTTCAAAACCCAATGCTTTAATCTTGGCTTCATTGTGAAGCAGGCTTGATAGCCTTGTGGTTTATCCTTGCTATACTATAAAGCCGGCTTTCACATGACATATACCAGTGTGATCCTTTGTGACAAGTTCAGGGTCAACAAAGTCCTCAATGGGCGTCAGAGTTGATTGACCTGCACGGGCACAACTGGGTCACATAATTGCGAGTGGCATCAAGCTTACAGGCAGGTGTAACCATATAATATTGTTGGGATATGCCTAGCTCAAGGGTGATTAGCTGAACTCGGTGAGTTACAAGCCCCCAGGTAACCAATCATCAAGAAAATAAAGACTCAAAACACCGCAATTTGAGGTGAAACGACAAAACTCTGGTATCCAGAGGCGCCGGCTTTATTCCATTGATCATAATATATACATGATGATATGCAGATGATGCAGAATATAAACTAAGCTATGACTCATGAAACTCTGCTAAAGACATGACTTATGAAAATAAACTAAGTGCATAAACTTATGTATAATAAGGACGCAAATGAGACATGTTCCAGGGCCTTTTGGTTTCTTTCTCAGAGGTACGTAACTAATTTGCGTCACGTATATCGATGAGGTAGTAAGACCTATTGTGCAGATTCTTTCTGATGACGAAGGGTCCTTCCCAAGGTGGAGAGATCTTATGCATACCTGCCTGTTGTTGTATCAGACGGAGCACTAAATCACCTTCCTGGAAAGTATGACTTCTGACTCTACGACTATGATAGCGACATAGGTCTTGTTGATATATTGCTGATCTTGATGCTGCAAGATCGCGTTCTTCCTCCAGGGCATTGAGGGTGTCTTGACGAGCCAACTCATTGTCTGCTTCGATATATGCAGCAACCCTCGGAGAATCATGGCGGATATCACTGGGCAATACGGCTTCTGCACCATACACAAGGAAAACGGTGTATAGCAGGTAGATCTGTTGGGAGTAGTCCATATGCTCCATAAGACAGCGGGAAGCTCTTCCAACCAATAGCCTGGGGTGCGCTTGAGGGGAACTTGGAGGCGGGGTTTGATGCCGCGCAGCAACTCTTGGTTCACACGCTCTTCCTACCCATTGGACTGTGGATGTGCTACTGAAGTGAGATCAAGTCGGATATGTTCCTTCTGGCAGAACTTTTCCATTGCTCCTTCAGAGAGATTGCTGCCATTGTCTGTGATGATGCTGTGAGGATATCCAAATCGATAGATGATCTTCTTCAGGAATTTTACTGATGTCTCCACGTCGCAATTGCTGACGGGTTCCGCCTCTACCCACTTGGTGAATTTATCAACAGCAACCAATAGGTGGGTCTTCTTGCAAGATGATGGCTTGAAAGGGCCAACCATGTCGAGCCCCCAGACCGCAAATGGCCAGGTAATCGGAATCTTCTAGAGTTCCTGAGCCGGCACATGAGCTTGTCTCGCATATTTCTGACATCCATCGCACTTAGGAACAATATCTTCTGCGTCAGCGTGTGCGCTAAGCGAGAAAAATCCATGCCGGAAAGCCTTTGAGACTAAAGACCTAGAGCTTGCGTGATGTCCACAATTGCCAGAATGAATTTCATCAAGAATCTCTTTGCCTTCTTTCGGAGAAACACAACGCTGAAAAATGCCTGTGGTACTTTGTCTTTGAAGCTCTCCGTTGACTATCGTGAACGTCTTAGAATGCCTGATAATCTGCCGGGCTAAGATTTCCTCATCAGGGAGCTCGCCTCATGTCAGATAAGCCAGATATGGTTCTGTCTACACTGGTGTCGCATGAAGCGCAGCGACCAACTCTGATTCTGGGTCTAGGATAGCAATGTCCTCCTCCGTTGGTAGCTTGACCGACGGGTTATGCAACGTGTCCAGAAAAACATTGGGTGGGACTGGCTTTCGCTGAGAACCCAGCCGAGACAGTGCATCTGCTGCTTCGTTCTGCCGACGATCTATGTGATCAACCTGATATCCCTTGAAGTGACCGGTGACAACTGTTACAGCACGCCTATAAGCTGCCATGACCGGGTCCTTGGAATCCCAGGTCCCGGTAACCTGCTAAGCGACAAGGTCTAAATCACCATGGCATCTGATTCGACTGATGTTCATCTCCTTGGCTAGGCGCAACCCGTGAAGTAAAGCCTCATATTCTGCTGCATTGTTAGTCCAAGAAAACATATGCCGCAAAACGTAACTGAACTTATCACCTCGTGGGGAAGTTAAAACTACTCCAGCTCCCGATCCCTTCAACTGCCTGGATCCATCGAAGTGTAACGTCCAATATGTGTTGTCCAGCTTCTCTGAGGGGCTTGCAGTTCTGTCCAGTCATTGATGAAATCAACCAAGGCCTGCGACTTGATGGCTGTATGCGGCACATATTTCAGATGATGCGGCCCAAGCTCGATAGCCCATTTTGCAATCCACCCTATCGCCTCTCTGTTCTGAATAATATCAGCCAAAGGTGCTAAACTGACGACGGTAATGGGGTGCTCCTGGAAATAATGTTTCAGCTTATGGCTTGCCATGAAGACACCAAAAACCAGCTTTTGCCAATGTGGGTATTACTGCTTGGACTCTGTAAGGACTTCGCTAACGTAGTAAACTGGCCATTGGACTGGGTACTCTTTGCCCTCTTCCTTATGCTTGACCACCACCACGGCACTAACAGCTTTGTTATTAGCAGCGACATACAACAACATAGGCTCCTTCTGACGAGGAGCTGCAAGGATGGGTGCCTCAGACAACCACTTTTTGAGCGCCTCAAATGCCTCATTAGCTCCTCGTCCCAGACGAAATCATCTATTTTTTCAAGAGCAGGTATAATGGGATAGCCTTCTCCCAAGCTGGCTTATAAACTGACTTAGAGCTGCGACACAGCCGGTGAGCTTCTGGACAACATTGAGAGAAGCCAGCTTCTTCAAGTTGACTATAGCTTGAATTTTTTTTTCTGGATTTGCTTCGATTCTGCGCTCTGAGACGAGGAAACCCAGTAGTTTGCCTGCGGGAACTCCGAACACGCACTTAGTCGGGTTCAACTTCATCTGATATACGCGCAGGTTATCAAACGTTTCATTTAGATCTATGATCAGGGTCTCGTCTTTCTGGGACTTGACGACAATGTCATCAACGTAGGCATGCACATTGCAGCCAATCTGGGTGTGTAGGCAATTCTGGACGCAACGCTGATAAGTTGCACCTGCACTTTTCAAACCAAAGGGCATCGATGTATAGCAGGACGCACCAAAGGGCGTGATGAAAGCTGTTTTGTCCTGATCCTCCTCCTTCATCTTGATTTGATGATAACTAGAGTAAGCATCTAGGAAACATAACCTCTTGCAACCAGCTGTGGGGTCAATGATTTGATCGATGCGAGGCAGAGCAAACGGATCCTTGGGACAGGCCTTGTTCAGGTCGGTGTAGTTAACACACATTCTCCAAGTTCCGTTCTTCTTCAATACAAGGACTAGGTTAGCCAACCACTCTAGATGAAAAACTTCGACGATCAACCCTGCTGCAAGGAGCCGAGCCACCCCTTCCCCAATAGCTTTGCGTCTCTCCTCATTGAAACGACGGAGGTACTGCCTAACGGGTTTCATCTTAGGATCAACATTTATGCAGTGCTCAGCGAGTTCTCTCGGTACACCAGGCATGTCAGAGGGTTTCCATGCAAAGATGTCCCGATTCTCATGGATGAACTCGATGAGCGCGCTTTCCTATTTGGGGTCCATGTTCCCCCCAATAGTGAACTGCTTGGAAGAGTCACCAGGGGTGAAATCAACTTGCTTGGTGTCTTTGGCTGATTGAAACTTGAGGAGGGAGTCGGAATCAGTGGTGGGTTTATTGAGTGAAGTCATATCCTCAGGATCAACCTGCTCCTTGTAGAATTTCAATTCCTCTGCTGCACAAGCTATCTCTGCATAAGCTGCATCTCCTTCCTCGCATTCCATGGTGATCTCCCTACTACCGTGGACGGTAATAGTCCCATCAGGCCCTGTCATTTTCAACTTGAGATAGACATAGCATGGCCACGCCATGAACCGTGCATAAGCCGGCCGGCTAAACAAAGCATGATATGGACTCTTGATTTTGACAACTTCAAACGGCAGGATCTCAGACCTGAAATTTTTCTCTGTGCCAAAAGCGACCTCTAAGTATATCATGCCCACAGGACAAGTAGATTTGCCAGGGATAATGCCGTGAAACACAGTAGATGACGACTTTACCTGCTTGTCAGAAAGATTCATCCGCCGGAAAGTATCATAGTACAGTATATTGATACTACTACCTCCGTCCATGAGCACTTTAGTCAATTTATAGCCACCAACCTGCGGTGCCACGACCAGAGGTAGACTCCTGGGACTATCAACCCGTGGAGGATGATCTGCTCGACTCCAGGTGATTGGCTGTTCAGACCAATTCAACCACTCTGGTACTACCGATGCAACTATATGTACAGCTCGTTTCTGCAGCTTTCTGTCTCGCTTGCACGTGTTGGTGGTGAAAACATGATACTGCCCGCTGTTCAGCTGCTTCGGATTACTCTGGAATCCAGTCATTCCTCCCTGGTATTGATTTCCAGACCCACTGCCCTGGTTGCTAGCTCTCTGATTGTCAGTGATACGTCTTCGTTGTATCTACTTTTCCAAACACTTTTGCTCTTGTTTTGGACTCTAATTTGCATGATTTGAATGAAACTAACCTAGCCTGACGCTGTTTTCAGCAGAACTACCATGGTGTTGTTTTTGTGCAGAAATAAAAGTTCTTGGAATTGGACGAAACTTTTTGGAGATTTTTTATGGAATAAATAAAAAATACTGGAGCCAAGACCCACTGGAGGGTGGCCACCTGTTGCCCACGAGGCACCAGGGCGCACCACCCCCCTGGCGCGCCCTGGTGGCTGGTGGGGCCCACGTGGCTCCGCTGACCCTAATTCCAAGCCTATAAATTCACAATCCCAGAGAAAAAAATAGGAGAAGAAGTTTTATCACGTTTCATGATACGGAGCTGCCGCCAGCTCCTGTTCTTCATCGGGAGGCCAGATCTGGAGTCCGTTCAGGGCTCCGGAGAGGGGGATCTTCCGCCATCGTCATCACCAACCCTTCTTCATCACCAATTTCATGATGCTCACCACCGGGCGTGACTAATTCCTTCGTAGGCTTGCTGGACGGTGATGGGTTGGATGAGATTTATCATGTAATCAAGTTAGTTTTGTTAGGGCTTGATCCCTAGTATCCACTATGTTCTGAGATTGATGTTGCTATGACTTTGCTATGCTTAATGCTTGTCACTAGGGCCCGAGTGCCATGATTTCAGATCTGTACCTTTATGTTTTCATGAATATATTTAAGTTCTTGATCCTATCCGCTTGTCATATGCACTTGTTATTGTTCTGATCCGTAGACCCCATAGTGACAATTGTGTGGGATACTCTCCGGGGATGACTGTAATTCGAGGAGTTCATGTATTCACCATGTGTTAATGCTTTGTTTCGGTTCTCTATTAAAAGGAGGCCTTAATATCCCTTAGTTTCCATATGGACCCCACTGCCACGGGAGGGTAGGACAAAAGATGTCATGCAAGTTCTTATCGCAAGCACGTATGACTATATACGGAATACATGCCTACATTACATTGATGAATTGGAGCTAGTTCTGTGTCGCCCTAGGTTATAACTGTTACATGGTGAATATCATCCAACGTAATTATCATCACCGATCCAATGCCTACGAGCTTTTCACATATTGTCCTTTGCTAAGTTACTATTGTTGCTACTATTGTTACAATTGCTACAAAACTACTGCTGCTACCGTTACTATTATTACCTCTACTATCAAAACTGTCATATTACTGTGCTACTAAATACTTTGCTGCAGATATTTTATCTGCTGGTGTGGTTGAATTGACAACTCAACTGCTAATACTTGCAAATATTCTTTGGCTCCCCTTGTGTCCAATCAATAAATTTGGGTTGAATACTCTACCCTCAAAAACTGTTGCGATCCCCTATACTTGTGGGTTATCAGTCAGTTCCATCGTTGCCAACCCTCGGATATCCGGCTCCTGGATTACCAGCTCTACGGTTTCCAGGATGTCCGCCATTGTTACCGCCATTGTTATTGTTGTTTCCACCAAAGCCACTATTTTTGAACTCTTGCATGATGTTACAATCCTCCCAAGAGTGGTTTGCTGGCTTATTCTCCATGTTATGCTTTGGGCACGGGCCTTTAAGGGCTTCCTGGTAACTTCGAGGACGAAAACCTTGGGACTGCTTCTTGAAGTTACCGTTCTAACGCCGACTTTTAAAACCTATGTTGGTGTTAGCAGCCAAGTCTGACCCTCCTTCGGCGCTCTTGCGCTTACTGCCATGATTGTTGTTCCCATTGTTGTTATTCTGATGGCTCTTACCACCATTCTTTTTGCCCTTCCCGGACTTGTCATCATCAGAATCCGGGTCTTTCGTCTTATCAGACTCAGCGTATTTCATCACGGCATCCATGAGCTGACTAATGTCTTTCACATGTCGCTTGATGCGCCTGAGCTTATGAATTAGGGAATAGAACCTGCAATTCTTTTCCAGAACGAGGACTGTTGTCTGGGTCGTGATGCTATTAGAAGAGTGGATGATCTCCGCACCTCTGCGTGCCCAATGATGAGCCGACTCACCTTCCTTCTGCACACAGTGCGGTAAGTCATTGATTGTGGTCGGACGCTTGCAGGTTCCTTGGAAGTTTTTGATAAAATGATCCTTCAGTTCCTGCCATGTATTGATCAAATTCGGTGGTAGATTCTTCAGCCACGTGCGTGCCGGTCCGTCTAACATCATAGTCAAGTACCTAGCACACACTCCATTGCTGACTTCCGGCATATCCATAGCCAACTCATAACTCTTTATCCACGCAACAGGCTCCATATCTGCTGTGTAATTCGGAACCTTACGAGGGCCCTTGAAATCTTGCAGCAGGCACGCGCTCCTCAGAGACAGCCCTAAACACTGGGTTCCGATCATCCTCCCGATAAACCCGGTTGCTGCTGGAGTCGGTTGGGTGGTGGCCGACTGAAACTGCTCTGTAGCCGGGTCGCCAGTGTTCACCGTGCGTGCAGCGCGCGCGTTATCAACGATAGCCTGTGCATCCGGGTTAGCCTGCCACTATTGCTGCGGAGCCATGTGCTGATCCCTACGTTCCCGCTGACGTCGTGTGCTACTAGAAGCTGCAGGGAGAGGTGAATCTCCGTGCCGGCTCCTGCTCCGATTCTGGTGAGGCATAGAGTGCAGTCTGTTAGGACTATGAGAATAATTTGCCTGCTGGCTAACGGCTGTCTTTAGCATCTTGATTGCCTTTCTGGCCTCTACGTCAAACGGACTGTTCTCATTGATCGGGATGAGGGACAGGTTGTGTGTTGCTGCCCACACGTTGTCGAAGGGGTTGGAGTAATGGCCAGCCGGCGTGTGGAAACATCCCACCTGTCGCTGATCCGAAAACTGCTGTAGCTGCTGCTGAGCGGGTGGCTGCTGCTGGTTGGTGTTTGGGGGGGCAGTCTGAGCCAATTGGGGTATAGCTGCTCCTACCATTCCCACGCGAGTCCCTGGCATAGCCTGGGGGGGAGTATCCAGTGGAGCCTGAAAAAGCCTCTGTGGCTCCATCCCGACTGGGAGTCGACTCTGGAACCTTCTCTGGTGCAACGTGGACAACTCGTTCTGGTGAAAACTAAGGTGGATCCCCTCATCTTCCAGATGTCGGGCCTCCTAAAGGATGTCAGTCCGGGCTTTAGCGAGGCGTGCGTTTTCTGCGGCGATCTCTTTCTAAACCTTGGCTAACTGTTCATGACAATTCTCGATCTCCGCTTTCTGCGTAGCCTCGTTCTCTGGAGTCACCGGGTTCGCCAGGAGTGCGCCGAGAGCTGCTGCCGTCTGTGCCAATGTCTGTGCCCCTAATATCCCAGTGCTAGTTCCTAAAGTCGCAGCTGTCTCTGCCGCCACAGCATTGGAAAGTTGATCCGGCGTGACTAGAACCGGGTTTTGGTTCGAAGACGGGTTTGGCGCATCTGTAACCAGGTTCCCTTGATCATCATAACGAGGGTATTCTGGTTTCCTGCCATGTAGACAGCAGCATGATGAGGTGGTGTGTAGGAATCTATACGTTCCTCTCCTCCCGAGTACTCTCCCATCCTTTCATCGAAAAGTGGGATAATAGACCCGGTTTCATCATGGTCATTCTCGCCGATTGATGACACGTCATCAGAGTAGATGAGCGTTTCTCCACCTGTAACAGAGTTGGCAGTAGGTACCTGCTCCTGCACAGTCCCACCATTGAAACCAATGAAGGTGCTGGTCTGAACAGGGGAGACCCGGCGTGCCGATTCGACAAAGCCGACGGTGATGTCCGGCTCCTGCATGGACTCGCCGATGAAGCCGATGAAGCCGTGGATCTTGCCGAAGGGCACCTGGTATCCTGACTCGATGGAGTCGGCCTCGGGGCCCCAGCCGGCGTCGTCGATGTAGAGCTTGCCGCGTCAGCTTTTCGTCATACGGTCGATCGCGAGCTCCCTCCAAGAACACAACACCACCGTGTGCTAGCCCCACGGTGGGCGCCAACTGTCTTGGTTTTGTCATGGCAGATGTCCTCATAGGAGAATTTCGTTGTGAGGCCATTGCTACTAGGTGAAGGCTTGGACGGGGTTGATCGGAATCGAGAGACACGAGTTTACCCAGGTTCGGCCACTCACGGTGGAGGTAAAAACCTACTCCTTCTTGATTGCTACTGATGATGATGATCTCGATTACAAGGGTGCTATTTCGCTACCTAGCTTTCAAGAGATTGTAACTTGTCCCTTGTGGTGACCCGGGAACCCCCTTTATATAATAGGCTGGGTTCCCTGGTTTACAATAGGTTTCCGGGTCTTGCCCGCAGTTGAAGTCCTATTTTAAGTCTTATAAATCTTCGTGTCTTCCAAGCTTAGGTGGAGTCCTTCTGGTATTGGGTTCCCTGAAGCCGGCAGTACCTCCCTGGGCCGGGTCTTCAGCCAGGCTCCAGGGGCCAGCTTTGGACTTCAGAAATAACCCGGCCATTTGCTTTTTGGGCCTGGCGGGTCTTAATCCTGGGTCTTAATGCTGGTTTCCTCCACGGGTAATATGCCCAACAGGGCCAGCAAGGCCCAGGGCAAAGGAGAAACCCTAAGGAAGCACTGAAGACCCTCTTGCCCTTCAAGACAAGGGCGACGGTGCTGAAGATCGCATCTACCATCATGTAAACCATAGACCTCCCTGCCTATATAAAGGGAGGTCGGGGAACCCTCTAGGGCATCTAATCTCATATAGCAACTCTCGGTAGCAACCTCATACACCATTGTAAGCTTCGCATGAGGTATCCCTCCACCATGAAAAACAAAAGCAAGCAGGATGTAGGGTATTAATCTACGGAGGCTCGAACCTGGGTAAAACCTTTGTGTTACCTCCGATCCAAGACTTCCAGCTGTGCTTGTACCCCTACCGAAGGATCTGACGGTATTTAGCACTATGAGTTGGCGCGCCAGGGACAGGCTACGCCGGCTGGAGACCGATCTCAGATCGGATCTTTCTCATCCTCCGGCGACCTTTCGCCGGGAGCAAGCCTAGTCTTTGGCTCCCTCACCTTTGTAGTCGACGACATGGGACAGGTCAACGTCAACCCACCGGCCCACCAAGAAGCTCACGCATCTACAGCAACACCTCGCGGTGACAACCTCCGACCAGGAAGGCCTACGCTGCTCCCCTGGATGGTGGGAACGACGGGCCGCCCTGGTTATGCGTAACCGGAGGAGCCTGCACCGGCCCCACAAGTCGTCGCGATGTTCTGCGGCAACTGTCGCATTACCTACACAACAGAAGACTGCATCATCACTGACCTCACCACAACTGATAGAACCAATCTGGTCAACGTCATCTCGGCCTCGGACGATGAGAGCAACCACGGAGAACCACTCTGCCTCACGAATGAGGACGAAAACGTGGGCCTCCAACCAATCCATGAGGTCACTTACTCCGACCTATGGGGTGAATCGGAATCATCCAAAGGATCAGAGACCCGCGACACCTCCTGCCAGGAGACGTCTCAGCCAGATGCTTCGCCCGCAATCTTCCTCCATCAAGTTATGATGATGGAACCAACAACGAATGCACGAACGGGGGTTGTAATAGCAGGGCTCTCCACCTCACGCTTGCCCACGTCGGGGCCGATAGCCATCACCACGCAGCTACCAACCGACCCCGTCGCAACACGCTAGCAGCAGGTTGACACGGGCCTCCTAGGAAGCTTACTAGTAGGTTTTCCCACAACCACGATGGCCTTGAGGAGCGCGGCGATCGCCACATCCACACTGCCACCCATATCAGGATACGCCATGAACTACCTCATGATGCCCATCCCTGGAAATGATCCGGCATCCAGGACACTGGAGGCCATCCGTTTGTCCCAACTAAACGCACAGCTAGCGCTCCAACAACGATCGCTAGAGGCCACAGCGCGGGAGGCGCACTGGCACGAGATGATGACAAACAAACGACTACGTCGTGCCCCTCGACGACCGCGACATCTCGTCAACGACCTCGTCACCCGCGGTCGGCTACAAGGCATAGGATTCAATGAACCAGCAACAGAAGCCCCACCGCTACCAACTCTAGCCCGCGGCCTCCAAGCAGCCGCAGCGCTGGTAGACCGGCTTCAGGCCACGCCAGGGGATCCTAAAACTCTTGGCCGACCTCACCCACGTGCTCCACAGAACGGTGTAACTTTAGGACAAGATCTCCCGCTCAAGTGACAAGATCGCAGGCACCGATAGCGCCATATCCGCCACCAATCACCCTTCCCGCGAGCACGCACAAGAATCAGTGCAATGGCCGGAGGCCGTGCCGGGGGACCAAGTCACAAACCTTTGACAGCCCATATCAGTCGTCGCTCTGCAACAACGGGCGGCCTTACTACCAAGAAGCCCCATACCGGTGGGACGGCCAACGCACCAGCCCCACCCATGGACGCGAGCAATAGAGCACTACGGATTAAACCCAGGGGATTCACCCCCGCGCTTCACCTCACTCAGTTTTAACATCGCGTCGGCATGCTTCGGACAAGCAGTAATCGCTCATCCATTCCCCCAACCATTCGTCATCCGCGGCGTCGAGAAGTACTCAGGGGATACCAAACCAGAGCACTGGTTGAACGACTACCTCACAGCAGTCAAGATGGCTAACGGTGAAATAGGCAATGTCCTATGACACATACCTTTGTGCCTGACGGGGCACGCGCGCTCCTGGCTCAGCGGGCTCCCACCAAATTCGATCCACAATTGGACGGACTTCAAGCACGTCTTCCTCAACAACTTTGAGGGAACTTACCACCGTCCAGGAAGTGGAGCTCTCCTCCACAGCATAATCCAGGAGGACGAGGAATCATTTCGCGACTACGTTGCACAATGGCTCAAGAAGAAAAACACTCTATCCAGTATCTCCGATGAAACGGCCATAGAAGCATTCGTAAGCGGCGCACAAGACCCCCTGTTTAGGCATAAGCTCGGTAAGAAACAAGGAGAAGGAAAGCTCACATCAATGGCAGCCCTTATGAAGGTCACCAACGATTTCGCCATAGGAGAAGAAACAGCAAGGGCAGGCCGCCGACCAATGCCAGGGCTCAAAACCATTGAACCAATCAGCGAAGACGCACGCAAGAACCATGGCTCAAAAAGCAAATAAGACCGCAAACGCAAAGAAGAGCAAGACTCTGAGCTGGTCACCACGGCCAACGAGTCAAAAGAGGCCGGAGCAAACAAGCAACGGTGGAGCGGCAAGCCCAGGTGGCTCCCGCGCTTGTACCACAGCTACAGGACCCACAAAGCTCAACACTCCACAAGGGAATGCCAGCTCAACGAGCAGCTCATCCGTGAGAAGGGCAACCCCCCACAGCAGGCCACGATTGAGGCAGCAACGTGGCACCCCCAGCACCAGCGGCACATCAAGAGCAACATCCCTGAAACCAGGGGCAGCGAGCATTCCCAAAGGACATAAGACGTGTCAACATGATCACCGAAGAACAGCGGCCAAGGAAACACATATGCAGACATCATCACACGAGGGCAAGAAAGCACTCTCGATATCTCGAATGGTCGGAGCAAACGATCTCCTTCGGATAAACTAACCACCCAACGATCCTATGCGCTCCAGGCAGGCTGCCCCTCGTCGTCAACCCACTCATCGAGGGCTGTAGTCTCCCAGCGGTGCAAATGGACGGGGGCTCCAGAATAAATATCCTTTACACAAGGACACTGCAACAGATGTACATACCATTGGAGGCCCTCCGCCCATCCACGACGGAGTTCCGTGGCATCGTCCCTAGAAACAAGGTGGCACCCATAGGCCAGATCACACTGGAGGTCGCTTTCAGACAGCGCGATAACTACCGATGCGAGCTCATCAGATTCGAGGTGGTCCCACTCGTCGCGGGGTACGACGTGGTACTCAGAAGAATGGCGTTCGCCAAATTCATGGCCATCCCAAACTACACTTACAAGCAAATGAAGATGCCAGGCCCTCGCGGCATCATCACAATCCCCGCCAGCTACCTAGAAGCCATGTTTGCAGAACATGCCAACCTGGAGGAGGTCGCACAATGAACAAACGGGCAGGGGGAGGCCTGACGCGCACCCTCAGTCAGGAAATTCCCACGATGCGACTGGGGTCAGAGGCCTCCAGCAGAACCAGAGTACACCATGATCCCGGACCACCCAGAGTTCAGGCAGGACCCACCACGACGGAGGCTGCAAACCTATAGGTAGACCTTCAAGCCAACACCAAATAGGAGGCCGGAGCAACATGGAGGCCGCCAAGCCACCCACGGCACATCTACCTTAGTAATTTTAAATTCCTGTTATTTACTTTAAAGCATGAATTTTAATTAAGTTAGACTTCGTGGAATAAATATATTAGCTTGATCATGTATTAGACAACCAACAAAGTGATTTGTAACACAAACACTTCTGTTTTATTACAATCCATATAGTACACAAAGCTGCATCGTATTTCGGACCACCCCAGCTCCAGATAAGGGCTGCATCCAGTGACCTTACAAAGTACAAGTACAGGGGGCTACATTCACGGTACACAGACCTCCGTCGTTTAACAAAACAAAGACGAAAGGTCATAAGGCTTACGGCCAACCTTGTCGCTCAAAGTCATGACAAATCTTAACGAATGCAAAGGACCGACCCAGAGCCCGTGGCCAAGTCAGTGCAAAAGCGCACAGACAAACATGCCGGGCGCCAAAGGGTCCCTTGTCCAGATGGCCAACGCTAGCACGAGAATATATTGGTCGGATAAGGGCGTTCTCCCAGCGGATATTAAGAAGTCGCACAACAATGGCAGGTTAAAACTCAACTACAAAACAGTACCACACAACAGTACTTCCTAGTCTTACATTCAAACTTTACTTCTCAGTGTTGGGGAATGCAACGGAAAACAAAAAATTCCGCACTACGAAGACGCCCAGGACCACTATGAAGATGCATACAAGGTTTTTATCCGATCATTACCAACTTGTAGCGCAGCGGAAGTAGAGTCGATGAAGGTCGTCAGTGCAGATCCCCACAACTAGCATTTTACAATCTCCCAACCGCGAGGATGTTCTCCCTCGTCTGCTCCTCGGACGGTCCCTCGGACAGCCCTTTGGGAGGCCATTGGATAGTCCCTTGGACGGTGTCTCGGACAGCCCTTCGGGAGGACCCTCGAATAGCCCCTCGGGCAGAAGATCGAAACTACGACCTCTCTACTGGGTTTCACACATACAGTGTTAGTTATCCGGCAGGGCTTCGCCGTCTAGAACTAGTTACTACCGGAACCCAGACAACCTTTCGGCTCTACAAAACTATTTCGCGTGAGGGAGAGAAGAAAGCCAGATACTGCATCGCGTGTGTATGAGAACTCAAGAGAGAACTTAGGATGAAAATCGAGAGCCCTCTCCACCTCTATTTATAGGGTGAGAGGCTATGGGGAAAATACCAAAATGCCCTTAGATATTTTCCACCAAAAGCCAAAAAAGGGGCTTTCCAAAAAGCAAATAGTGTTGCCTGCATCATCATGCCTGCATCATCCCCTAATAGTGTTTCCACTATTCATCCCACTTTTCATAATAGTGTTGACAATATTCATAATAGTGTTGCCACTATTCATGAAGTATTTTTCCGCGGCCGTTTAATCCGAAAAAAATTCCGAAGGTCCAGAACATTTTCGGCACCCCTTAAAATAATTCTAGACGCGTTCCGAAACATTTTCGGTAGGATGATTTTTATCTCCGAAACATTTCCGGTAACTCCGAAACATTTCCGGTTTTCTCTCCGAAACTTTTCCGCCATCTCCGAAACTTTTCTGGTGAGTTTTTCTCAGACTCCCTATCTAGTATTCAGCAGATAGATGACCCTTAAGCGTGTGACCCTGTAGGTTCGGTGAGCTATAGACATGACCAAAACACTTTCCGATCAATGATCAATAGCGGAACCGTGGACATCCATATTGACCCCCTATACCCACACGAATAAATATTCGAGTGAACCTGTAGTTGTCGTGTGCTATTCATGTTGCTTCGCGATATGTTACAAACATCCGAGGTGAGATTTATTGGCATCCCCGTGAATCAACAACTTCTCCACTATGCCAGTTACCTCGTTACCGGTTTTGTTCTCTTTTCTCGTTCCCATGTTCCGGCATCCCTGTGATCAAATCACACTGTGTCTGGCCAGACGATGATGGATGCCGTAACACCGAGAGGGCCCTAAGAATATCTCTCCATCGTCGGAGGAGCAAATCCCAATCTTGAGCTATCTAGTTCCTTGTCACACTTTTTCGTGAACCCGTAAGCCGTCGTAATAGTCACCCTTTTACAGATGACGTTTAACAAACCCCAAAGTTCATGAAGCAAGCATGAAGGAACTCGATACTCTCATGGTCTAAGGAATTATGCAAACATTAATTTACTCTATGTTATTAACCATTAACTTGTGACAGATGTATCTCATAGTATAACATCAATTTTGGGCCGATTCAACACAAGTGTTCTGCTAACATTGTGTCCTCAAAGTTGCCGGCATAGTCATGCCCATGATCAGGAAAACGTGATCGCCATGCAACACTTGAGCTAGTCTTAGAGGTATGACTAGGAATACATTTTACCATTTATTAGTTCACACAAGCACATGGGTTTTCCTCTGATCCTTTATGGATATACGGGCTCAAGGACCATTGCATTTATAGCACAGAACATAAACATTAATTACAAACTTGGAGATAGATAATAACTGATTATTATTGCCTCTAGGGCATATCTCCTACAGACTCCCACTTGCACTAGAGTCAATAAACTAGTTATAGGGCTTTTCTAACACCAATGGCTATCGGGTGCTGCTCATGCTTTGCTCGTGGTAGAGGCTTTGTCATCGGGTCTGACACGTTCAGATCCGTGTGAACTTTGCAAACCCCTCCTCAACATGATGTCAAATGAGTTTATATTTGCGTGCAATATGTCTTGTCTTATGGTGCGAACTTGGCTCCCTTGCCTGAGCCACGGCGCCACTATTATCACAATAGATCTCCACAGGGTCCAGCGCACATGGAACCACACCAAGGTCTTCAAGAAACTACTTGATCCAGACCGCCTCCTTGGAGGCTTCTGAAGCTGCAACATATTCCGCCTCCATCATAGAATCTGCCATGATTTTTTGTTCAGAACTTTTCCAGTCCACTGCGCCACCGTTCAAAATGAAAACATAGTCTGATTGAGATTTGAAGTCATCTAGGTTAGTCATGAAGCCTGCATCAGTGTAACCACTTACAATGAGCTCTTCATCACCTTCGTACACAAGGAGCAAATCCTTGGTCCTTCTGAGGAACTTAAGAATATTTTTGATTGCAGCCCAGTGTTCCAATCCTAGATCACTTTGGTACCTGCTGCTAACACTTAGCGCATAGGAAACATCTGGTCTTGTACATAGCATGGCATGCATAATGGAACCAACTGCCGAAGCATATGGAACATCATTCATTTGTACTCGCTCATCAAGAGTCCGAGGACACTGATTCTTGCTGAGCACCGTACCAGGTGACATTGGGAGTAGGCCCTTCTTGGCATTCTCCATATTAAACCTTTTTAATACCTTGTCAATGTACATGCTTTTCCTAAACGCTATCAGGTGTCTTGATCTATCTCTATAGATTTTGATGCCCAGTATGTATGCCACTTCGCCCTAGTCTTTCATTGAAAACCTCTTCTTCAATGAGTCTTTTATTTCACTAAGAAAATTCACATCATTGCCAATCAACAATATAGCATCCACATATAAGATTAGAAATGCTTTTGCACTCCCACTAAACTTCTTGTAAATACAAGATTCTTCGTCATTCCTGATGAAGCCAAACTCTTTGACCACTTCATCAAAATGAATGTTCCAGCTCCTTGATGCTTGCTTTAGACCATAAATGGCCTTCTGAAGCTTGCATACCTTTCTAGCATCCTTAGGATTGACAAAACCTTCAGGCTGTATCATGTATACATCCTCATTGAGATTTCCATTTAGGAAAGCCGTTTTGACATCCATCTGCCATATTTCGTAATCGTAATAAGCAGCAATTGCTAGCAGTATCCGCACAGACTTAAGCATAGGTACACGCGAGAAAGTCTCATCGTAGTCCACTCCTGGAACTTGCATGAACCCTTTTGCGACAAGTCTAGGTTTATGGATAGTAATGTTACCATCCGCATCTGTATTTCTTTTGAAAATCCATTTACAACCAATGGGACAGCGTGATAACTACCGATGTGAGCTCATCAGCTTTGAGGTGGTCCCATTCGTCGCGGGGTATGACGTGGTACTCGAAAGAACAATGTTCACCAAATTCATGGCCATCCCAAACTACACTTACATACAAATGAAGATGCCAGGCCCTCGCGGCATAATCACGATCCCCGGCAGCTACCTAGAAGCCATGTTTGCAGAACAGGCCAACCTGGAGGAGGTCACAGAATGAACAAATGGGCAGGGGGAGGCCCGACGCGCACCCTTCATCAGGAAATTCCCACGATGCGGCTGGGGTCAGAGGCCTCCAGTAGAACCAAAGTACACCATGATCCCGGACCACCTAGAGTTTAGGCAGGACCCACCGCGACAGAGGCTGCAAACCTACTGGTAGACCTTCACGCCAACATCAAACAGGAGGCCAGAGCAACACGGAGGCCGCCAAGGCACCCACGGCACATCTACCTTAGTAATTTAAAATTCCTGTTATTTACTTTAAAGCACAAATTTTAATTAAGTCAGACTTCGTGGAATAATCATATTAGCTCGATCATGTATTAGACAGCAAACAAAGTGATTTGTAACGCAAACACTTCTGTTTTATTACAATCCATATGATCGCTAAATGGAGTACACAAAGCATCTAGTACTGAACCACCCTTGGAAATATTTATGGATTGGTATGAGAGATCTCCTTATTTCGCGACTCGGGGCTGCATCCTATTTCGGACCCCCCAGCTCCAGATAAGGGCTGCATCCAGTGACCCTACAAAGTACAAGTATAGGGGGCTGCATTCACGGTACACAGTGTAGGAGATATGCCCTCAAGGCAATAATAAATGTTATTATTTATCTCCATGTTCATAATTATGTTTATATTCCGTGCTATAACTGCTATCGTTCCCGAGTCTACAATAACCATGAGGCCCGGAGGAAAACTCATATGCACGTGTGGAATAATAAACGGTAAAAAGTATTCCTAGTCAAGCCTCTAAGACTAGCTCAAGTATTGCATGATGATCACGTTTTCCTGATCATGGGCATGTCTATGCCGGCAACTTTTGAGGGCACAATGTTAGCAGAACACTTGTGTTGAATCGACCCGATTTGATGTTGTGCTATGAGATACATTTGTCACAAGTTAATGGTTAATAACACAGAGAAAGTTAATGTATGCATAATTCCTTAAACCATGAGAGTATCGAGTTCCTTCGCACGTGCTTCATGAACTTTGAGGTTTGTTAAACGTCATCCGTAACAGGGTGGCTATTACGGCGGCTTACGGGTTCATGGGAAAGTATGACAAGGAACTTAATAGCTCAAGATTGGGATTTGCTCCTCCGACGATGGAGAGATATACTTTGGGCCCTCTCGGTGTTACGGTATCCATCATCGTTTGGCCAGACACAATGTGATTTGATCACAGGGATGCCGGAACACGGAAACGAGAAAAGAGAACAAAACCGGTAACGAGGTAACTGGCATAGTGGACAAAGTTGTTGATCCACGGGGATGCCGATAAGTCTTACCTCGGGTGTTTGTAACATATTGCGAAGCAACAGGAATAGCACATGGCAACTAGAGGTTCACTCGAATATTCATTCGTGTGGGTATAGGGATCAATATGGGTGTCCACGGTTCCGCTATTGATCATTGATCGGAAAGTGTTCCGGTCATGTCTATACTTCACCGAACCTATAGGATCACATGCTTAAGGGTCATCTATCTGCTGAATACTAGACAGGGAGTCTGAGAGAAAGTCACCGGAAAAGTTTCGGAGACAACGGAAACGTTCCGGAGAGAACACCGGAAGAGTTTCGGTAAAACCAAAAAGTTGTTTTGGAGTAAACCATTTAGCCAAAAAAGGTTTTCGGCACGCGCCTGGAACTTTTTGGAAGTGCCAGAATTGTTTTGGGAACTTCTGGAATTTTCCGAAGAGAAAACCGAAAATGTTTCGGAGCAGCCGGAAACGTCTTGGTTGCTTTTCGCTGAAGAAAAACATTGATTAGGAAATGTTTTGGAACGCGTCCAGAATTGTTTTAGTGGGTACTGTAAATGTTCTGGATCTACAGAAATATTTTTGGAATTAACGGTCACGGGAATTTTTTTTTGTGAATAGTGAAAGTGCTTTTTGGTTACTTTTTGGAAAGCCACCTTTTTGGGCTTTCCCCAAAAGATCTAGGAGAAGACTTGGAGATGGGGGAACTCCTTTGGGGGGGGGGGGCATGGGGTGGCAGCCAAGGGAGCTCCTCCATGGAGCTCCTCTTACCTCCCCATTATGCCCTTTATGTGTGACATAAAGCATGGGCATTTTGGGTTTTTCATGTGCCACCCTACCCCTTGGTTTTCCTATAAATAGAGGTGGAGAGGTGCTCTCCACACTCACTCCTTACTCTCATACAAATGCCATGCATGATCTGGCTTTCTCTCTCCCTCCCGCGAAATAGTTTCGTAGAGCCGAAAGAGTATCTGGGTTCCGGTGGGAACTAGTTCTAGACGGCGAAGCCCTGCCGGATAGCTGACACCGTATGTGTGCAACCCCGTAGAGAGGTCGTAGTTTCGATCTTAATTCGAGAGTGCCTCCCGAAGGGCTGTCCGAGATTCTGAGAGGGGCCTCCCGAAGGGCTGTCAGAGGTTCTGTTCGAGAGCTTCCCGAAGGGCTGTCCGAGGGACTGCCTGAGGGGCTGTCTGAGGGAGTACATCTTCGCAGTTGGGAGGTTGTAAAATCCTAGCTACGGGGATCTGCACCGACGATCTACACCAACTCTACTTCCGCTGCGCTACGAGTTGGTAACGATCAGATCAAAAACCTTGTATGCATCTCCATAGTGATCCTGGGTTGTTCGTAGTGCGGAATTTTTTTGTTTTCTGTTGTGTTACCCTACACACAGACCTCCGTCCTTTAACAAAACAAAGACGGAAGGTCATAAGGCTTATGGCCACCCTTGTCGCTCAAAGTCATGATAAATCTTAACGAATGCAGAGGACCGACCCAGAGCCCATGGCCAAGTTAGTGCAAAAGCGCGCAGACAAGCATGCCGGGCTCCAAAGGGGCCCTTGTCCAGATGGCCAATGCTAGCGCGCGAACATATTGGTCAGACAAGGGCATTCTCCCAGCGGACATTAAGAAGTCGCACGAGACAGCAATGGCAGGTTAGAAATCAACTCAATTTGACAAAATAGTACCACACAACAGTACTTTCTAGTCTTGCATACAAACTTTACTTCTCAGGGCTACCGACCTTGGGATGCCTCTTAATAATGTTCTGAAGGGGACACACCCCTGCAGCATATTCGGCTTCCTCAGTGACCTCTTGCAGGAACAACTGCGGATTAGGGCTCCCGGCCGGAGGCCTCACAAGCGACCACAGGCAACGGAACTGCAAATGGCAATACAAGGCGCCCGTTATGACATCTGGAGGCCTACGAAGTAGTCTTACACTTCAGACAAAAAGATAGAACACATACCTTGGGCAACGGCCACCAGACTGCGGCGGTACTGCTGTGCCTTAGCAAGCCATGTAGCAGCCTCCGCGCCGTCCCTTCGTAGCATGGCAATCCTCTGTTCGGCCTCCTAGGCTGCCTTAGCCTGCTCCGATGGCTTCTTCTCCACGGCATCCAAGTCACGCTAAACCAAGGCCCGAAGGTCTTTACTTAGCTCCAGGTCAGCACGGAGGGCATGGCAAGCCTCCTGTTCTTGCTGAAGGGCGGCGTCAAGATCATGTTTGGAGAACAACGCCATCTCCAGCTCCTTCCGGGCAGCCTGCTCGGCCTCTTCAGCCCGCTTCCGGGTCTGGGAGGCCTCATCCACATCTTGACGAAGAGTCATAGCCGTCCCGGTGGCTGCACAAGAAAACCATCATGCCATAATGACCAAGTGGATACACCAAATGTGGAGCCTCGCGGGCACAATCTAAGGTCATAACTTATAGGAAGAGCCGTCCATGTCACGTTGAAGGCCTTCATCCTTCTGTTGAAGAGACACAAGTTGCCTCTCGAGTTCAGACACTTGCGCGGCAAGGTCACGATTTCCCCCGGCAAGCACCTGGACAAATACATACGATCAGGTATACAATGGGCCACTTCTCAAACGATGTGTAAAGAACCAAGCATGGCTCTCAGAGTATCACCATCCTTGGCCCCGGGGGCTACTACTACTACCACAACGACACCCGAAGAGGGCCATACCTTGAAGCTGGGCTCCATAGCATGCCCCACTTCCTTTAGGGCCTCCCACAGGCACTTCAACGCCTCATCAGCGGCCCCCAAGGGCGCGGTGACCTCCTGCGGAACCTCAGGCGTGAGGCCTCTGGATAGAAAAGAGGAGGCCCCCAGCAGCGGACCGGCCAACGCTGTCGCTGAGCGATCAGCTCCGCTAGCTGAGACCTTCACGGACACAGATGTCGCCTCCACACTCGCCAAGGGAAAGACGAACACCCCGGAGGAGCCCGGCCTTTCCGCATGGGTGGGCGACGAGCCCACAACCAAAGGTGGCTCCGCATCCTCGCCAACCTTGGCCATGCCTTCTGCCTCAACAGCCACCACGGGCTCCACAGTTGGACCTCCTACAAATGGATGAATTTATATGAAGCTCTATGGTACCTATTGAAGGCATAAGGAGCCCGGAGGTAATGCTTACCCATAGACGGACGTCCGACCTCTAAAGAGGGAGCCTCTGGTGACAATGGCCCGCCAGTCACAATTGTCAGCGGCGTGGCTGCAACCGCGGCGGCCACAGGGGAACCCACAGTAGACGAGGTCTCGATCCACGAGGGACAGCCCTAAGAAGGAGCAAAACGAAAGGTCAATGGCACTAGGACCAGCGAGAAGTGAAACCAGACCATGGTCAAGTGCGACTTACGGGATGACTGCTGGAGTGTGTCTCCTCCATGGCTGCGTTGGGACGATCAGGAGGATCTGCAGGCTTGGGGACTTCTGGGAGCTCCCGCGAAGCTCACGACCACTGCTGTGGGCTGGGGCTTCCTCTTGAGGACCGCGGCAGAGTTTCTTGAGGGGCTGGCGTGGCACCTCAACCACGGCCTCCTTCAGCTCATCCCCGTCAACCTCGTCTTCCCTGGCTTCCTCGACGTCACCCGCATCATTGTCGTCATCATCAGAATCATCATCATCACGTCATCGTCATCATCATCACCACCACCTCTGCCGCAGTTGCTGCCGTGGCCACCAGGTGAGCAGGTCACGCCCTCGTCACCCTCCTGCTCGACGGGGTCTCCCCCGTCCGCATCACCGGAGGCCTCCTCCATGGAGCCTTCTTCTTCGGAGGCCTCCGCGGGGGCCCCTTTCTGCTTCTTAGCGGATCCGCCCTTCGCTCAGATGGGCTCAGGAGGGCCTGCCGTCATCAGAGTGGCCAGGCCGGGGCTCACGTAATGCCCTTATGGCGGGGGCTCCGAGTGGTATGTCGCGAAGCCGGCGAATCCCTGTTCAACAATAACAGAGTGCTGTATGACAAAATACCCCAACCTCCAATGAAGATAGCTACAAAGAATACTTATGTTGCCCGCCGGGAGGTCAGCCGAAAAAGGCTTGATGGCCTTCTTCTGTGACTTCGTGATGGCATCAGGCCCCACCAAGAAACCAAATAAGTGTCGATGTCCTCCGGGCCCAGTTCCTCCTGGGAGACCCGCGCGGGGTCCCTCGGACCAATGTACTGGGAGAGGGGAAGAGCTCAGGCCTGCAGCGGCATGACGCGGCGCACCACCCATGTCCGCATGACGTGGCCTCCAGTCAATCCACCCTTCTTCAGGCGGGTGGTAGCATCTGCCAGTGCCTTAGCCTCTAGCGACAACCTGGCTAGCGGAGCCCACGATCGCAGATTCTGTGGGGGCACGTTCACAATGGCCGGCAGATCATCACCGAGGACTTCCACGTAGAACCAGGACTTGTGCCACTCCTGAACATATTTTGGGAGGTCAAACGAGAAGAAGGTGGAATTGGGGCGGAGCTGCAAGATGGCGCCCCCAAGGTCGCAGACCATGCCCTCGTTCATCTGGACGCAAACCCGAAATAATTGCCGGAACAGCTAGAAGTGAGGAGTTGTTCCAATGTAACACTCACAAAAGGTGATAAAGTTGGCGATGTGGAGCACCCCGTTGGGTGGGATATGGTGCAGCTGGCAGCCAAAGAACTGGAGGAGGCCACGCATGAAGCCATGGAGTAGGAATCCGAACCCTCTCCCAAAATACACCAAGCACAAGGCAAGCTCACCGTCACGAGGCTCTAGTGGAACTTCTCCGGACGGGAGCCAGACCATCAGATCCATCGGCATTAGGAGCTGGTCCTTGTATGCCTGGACTTCTCCTTCCATGGCCGTGGAGGGGAACCACTTCCCCTTGGACTTAGGAGCGGCCCACACCACCTTCTCTCCACTTCTGGAGGCGATCCGCATCTGCTTTTTACCAGTGATGCCCGACGGTGGCTCCTGGCTGGAGACTCGCTCCCCCTCACGCTCCTCGTCCTGGCCATCAGTGGAGGGGAAAATGGGGGCGGCGAGGCACACGGCGGGAAAACAAGGACGATGTGTTGGCGACGCGTTAATGATGCTGGCGGCGGAGGAAGGAGTCGAAATGAGCAAAGGCAGGGTGAAACTAAAAACCCTCTATTTTCCCTCCTCTTATAGCCGCCCGAAACCAAAGCGCCGGACCTCACAAACAAGATAAGTGCCTTTCCCTTTGGTGATTTCCTTTTTCCAGGGGTCTAGTGCAAAAGTCGCGGCAACATCACCGCAATTCCCCGAGGTTATCGGGATACGCTTCAAGTGCCTTCCTGGCGATATTCAACCTTGCTCTGAGCTAGAGCGCCAATTAGGTGCACGGCCTCCTAGGGACAGCGCGAACACACCAGTCCGGTATCTGACCTCCCGACGAGAGAAGGCCAAGGCAAGACTCGAAGGGGTACGAGAGCCCGCCGAAGATCTCAGGGACCTCCCCTACGACCTCCGCCGCTCTAGGGGGCTACTGATGGTGTCCTACATCGAGGGTGGCTTCTCTCAAGGGAGCCCAGCCTCGATGTCTATCGGGGGCCCGTAAGGCCCAGGGCAAAGGAGAAACCCTAAGGAAGCGCCGAAGATCTTCTTGCCCTTCAAGATAAGGGCGATGGAGCTGAAGATCGCATCTACCATCATGTAAACCCTAGGCCTCCCTGCCTATATAAAGGGAGGTCGGGGAACCCTTTAGGGCATCTAATCTCAAATAGCAACTCTCGGTAGCAACCTCATACACCATTGTAACCCCTCGCACGAGGTATCCCCCCACCATGAATAACAAAAGCAAGTAGGATGTAGGGTATTACTCTACGGAGGCCTGAACCTGGGTGAAACCTTTCTGCGACCTCCAATCCGAGACTTCCAGCTGTGCTTGGACCCCTACTGAGGGATCTGACGGTATTTTTCACTGTCAGCGGTCTCCAGAGTGACCTCTAGCACGGAGCCCCACTCTGGCTTCTGCCAGCAGGGCACGTTGGTGAATCTGGGCATTCTGACCTCGATGTGATGCCCTACAAGATCCGGAGCGTAGAACCAGCTCCACTCCCGTGCTTCTGTCTCTGGGCGTGTCGCGAGCTCAAAATACCCGGAGCCCGAAAGAGGCTGGATGACCGCTCCTCTGCCGGCCGGAATCTTTCCCTCGTTCAGACATGGCACGACCTCAAAGAAGTGTTTCCAGAGGCCAAAGAGTGAGGAAGGACCCCGAGAAAACACTCGTAGAGGGTCACGAAGCAAGACAAATGCAGCACCCCGCTCGGGGTCAGATGGTGTAGTTGCAGCCCATAGTGGGTCAGGATCCCCCAAGTAAAGGTATTCAAAGGAAGGCGCAATCTCCGGTGAATGAAGGCGGTGTGCACTACAAGGTTCCAAGGAAGGGGCTGGGGAGCGGTGTCATCGCGAAGAGGAACTTGTCAGAACAGCTTCTTGCGCTCTGGCAGTCGCCCTATCTCCACCAGCTTGTCTCGATCGTTTCTGGAGACTGAGGACTACCTCCAATCGCTCAACCTCTTGGGTGGGTTGACTACCACCGGCATGGGAGACGACGGAGGACTCGCGGCCTGCTCCCGCGCAGTGCTTCCCCCGGAAGATGCAGAGGATGAGCTTGACGAACGCCCCATTGCACAAATTTTTGTATCTAATGGTGGCTGGCGAAGAAGACTCAAGGAAGAAGAAGAAAGACAGTTGCGACGGAATCCTCCTCGCAATTAACGGTAATGATTCCCCGCCATATTGCCGGTGATGATGCATGGAGAATCAGTAATGGCCCGGGCAGCGGCGGCACTTAGTTTCTCAGCGACGGCCCAGGTCCAACTGGCCAGCCCGCGACAGCCTAGCTGCTACCTGGCGGCCTGACGATCTAGAAGAAATGAGGAAACCGCGGGAGGAGTTCCACGGCAATAGGCCACGATGGAGGAAGACAAAAACTGATGTCAAGGAGGCCTCGGGAAATCCTATGAACTACAAAGACAAGCACTATAAAAGAAGGAGCCCGCCGAAGGTCTCGAAGACTCACTCCTGTGACCTCCACCACGCTCGAGGGCTACTGACGGTGTCATACACCGGGGGTGGCTCACCGAGGGGAGCCTAGCAGAAGGCCAACCAGAGGGCCCATAAGGCCCAGCAACGGAGGGGAGCCCATAGAAGAGGATAAGTGCCCAGCGACCAACTTGATCTCCAAGTTGGGGGCGGCGGCTACCCTAGATCGTATCTCTCTCTGTAAAACCCTAGCCTCCACCGTGTATAAGGGGAGGCTAGGGGGCTCTCCATTGCATCTAATAGGAGAAAAACAAACCCTCGGTAGCAATCTCATTTACACCATTGTACTTCCTCTCACGTGGTATCCCTCCACCATGAATAACAAGAAGAAGAAGGATGTAGGGTATTACTCTCCGAAGGCCCAAACCTGGGTAACTTGTGCGTGCAGGCTCCGTCCCGGTACTTCCGATCACGTCCGGCACCCTATCAAGAGATCTGACGGTTTTCTGCACCGTCAGTTACCCAAGACGGAGCCCGCACACACAAGTTACCCAGGTTTGGGCCTTCGGAGAGTAATACCCTATGTCATGCTTCTTCTTGTTATTCATGGTGGTGGGATACCTCATGCAAGGGAATACAATGATATAGATGAGATTGCTATCGAGAGTTGTTTCTACCAGAGTAGATGCGATGGAGAGCCCCCTAGCCTCCCCATATATAGATGGTGGAGGCTGGGGTTTTACAGAGAAAGAGATGCGATCTAGGCCGCTGCCATCTTGGCTTGGGAGCCAAGATGGTCGCCAGGTGTTTATCCTGCTCTTCGGGCTCCCTTCTGTAACTGGGCCTCATAGGCCCCTCGGCAGGCCCTTTCCTTGCGCTCCCTTATATGAGCCACCACCGGCGTATGGCACCGTCAGTAGCCCTCGAGCGTGGCGGAGATTGCAGGGGCTGGTCTTCGAGTCCTCTGGCGAGCTCCTTCTTCGTGATGTGTTTGTAGCTGCAGTCTGTGGGATTCCTGGGGCCTCCCGTCCTTGGTTCCTTGGCTTCCTCCATTGCAACCCGTCGCCACGGAATTCCTTTAGGGGTTTCTGCGTTCCTTCTAGATCGCTAGGTCAGGACGCCATTTGGGCCAACATGGGCCGGCCCATTGGACTAGTGTCACCTCTGAAAACCCAAACGCTGCCGCATCCTAACCCATTGCTGGCTTTCCATGGGTCACGCTTAAAGCTGCCAAGATTGCGGGGGATCATTACTATAAATTGCGAGGGGGATTCCAGTGCAATCACCCGTTCTTCTTCCTCGTGTCTCCTTCGTCGACTGCCATTCGATCCAAAAACCCTCGCGATGGAGAGCCTGCCCATCTCGACTCCGGCGTCTCCCGAGCGAAGCCCCACTTGTGAGCGAGTCGCAAGCGCGCCGCAGTCTCCTTTGCCGATGCTCGTCAATCCGCCTGAGTGGTCCAATGACTGGAGGCGATCCCCAGTCACCAGACATGACCTGGATGGGCTGGTAAAGGTTGGTTGGCTGCCGGTCCATAGGAAATTTTTCTGGCAAGTTCCTCTTCTCGATGACTCCATTCCTCAACCCGCTTGTCCGGAGCCTTGTGGTGCATACCGCCTTCGTCCACCGGGGATTGCGCCTCCCATTGAGCACCTTTACTCGGGGAATCCTGACCCATTACGGGCTACAGTTGCATAATCTGACCCCGAGCGGAGTGCTGCACCTGTCCTGCTTCGTGACCCTCTGCAAGTGCTTTCTTGGAGTCCTCCCCTACTTTGGCCTCTAGAAGCACTTCTTTGAGGTCGTGTCGCATTTAATGGGAGGCAAATCCCAGCCCACGGAGGAGCGGTCATCCAACCTCGCCCAGATTCTGGATATTTTGAACTCACGACCTCCCTGGAGACGGAAGCATGGGAGTGGCGATGGTTCTATGCTCCAGACCTCCCGGGCAATCATACTTAGACCAGGATGCCCAAGTTTACCAATGTGCCCTACTGGCAGAAGCGGGAGTGGGGCTCAATACCGAAAGCCTCCCTGGAGACCATGACGCTGGTCGAAGCGGCACACCAGCTCCAGGGTCGAGGTCTCTCGAGCATTCAGATTCTAAAGACCTGGATGGAGAGGAACATCCAGCCCTTGGGGTGGAGGCCATCTCCCATGTTTAAATACCAGCGGCTCATAGATCCCTGCCGTCTTCTCAGCCAGGAGATCTTGGGAGCAGATGTGGAGCTCCGCATTCATCTGGTGACCGGCGTCCCCCTCGGCGACATTCCCATGGGGGTTACCATGGAGCCGTACCACCAGGGCAATCCTCGTCCTGAGGTAAGCCATGATGATTTATGTTGGGCACCTTATTTTCCTTTGGGGGTCTCCCTTCTTGCTTGCTCTGACCCCTCTTGCTTGTGTCCAGACCTTCAAGGATTTTATTTCCAACCCGCCTCAACCCCGTGACTGCGACGCGGCCATATACCTTGCTAACAGCACGCGCGTGATGGCTCAAAGCTATGGTGGAGGCGCGGCCAGTGCTCCGTCGACTTCATCTTTCGAGGGCCCGTAGAAGAGATCAAGGGGGACCACGACGGCGCCTCCGTCGATGGGGGCTGTGAAGTCGCGGACCATGGACGTGGGAATGCCAATCCCCTGGAACCCTTCAAGGTCGTGGGAGGCTTGCCTGGTTTTGGAGTCGGAGGGGAGCCCCCGCTTCGGCTAGCAGAAGCGGAGCCCTCGAAAGTTGAAGGTGTGCAGGCGTCGAGCCTGCCGGTGGCAGCGGTACAGTCATAGGCCACCATGCCTAAGGCGATTCCTTGTCAAAAGCCCAAGGTTGGGGCCATGAAATCTCTGTCCAGGTATTGCTTCTTCATCTATAGCCCTTCTGAAGGGTGCTTCCTTTGGATACTGAAATGATACGGTTTTCCTATAGATCGGGCATGGTGGCAAGAAGCTCGCAGGCCGCCGCCCGAGTTCTGCCCCAGTGATGCTGCTACCTGCTGGGGAATGGTCGTGCGACCTCTTCACTGCGGGTTGCATAGGCCCGAACTAGCTTGGGTTGGGAGACTCGGGCGAGCCCTCATAAGACCAGGGCCGTGATGAGTCCGCGAGCCCTTCCTCCGGACCGGTGAGTGTTTCTTTGGGGCCTTCGGCTCCTCCCTCGTCATCGGACGATCATATTGGAGGTCTCCAGGTGCCAGATCAGATGAGGACCCCTCTTCACAAGAGTAGCGTGACTGCTCGAGCTCGACAGGATGCCTTGCGGAAGATCAGCCGTGCAGCGGAGCCCAGAACAAAGGAAAAAGATCCTCTAGCCCTCTTAGTAGCCCCCGAGCCTTGAGGTTCTTCTGTGCTGGCGTGGCTGCTCGTAGGGTACCGACGGTTCCTGCCCTATCTTCAGGTCTTGCAAGAGCGTCGGGCGACCCTTGTCGCGAGAGTTGGCGAACTACGCCGGCTGGTGGATGAGGAAAAATGCCGCACCACCGTGCTAGAGACCTCCATCGCAGACTGCATCTATGAGCTTTATTGCATTGCTCTTTTTACTGGGAGACCTCCTGTTTTGCCGTTGACATCCTTTCTGATGAAGCAGCTGAAGAGCAATTTTTATGAAATGCGGCGTCGCTTTGGGGTGGTTTGGAAGGAGGCCGACCACTGCCGGAGTGTTGCGTCTGCTAACCTGGAGGAAGGGCAGGCTTGCCGCGAATTCCTCTCTAGAGACGAGGGCCTTGCCGCGTCAAACAAGGAGATTACACGCGGCCTGCGCGCCCTTGTGCAGCAGGAGAGGACCGTCGAAGATAACTTGCGCCGTCAGATCCAGGAAGTCCGGGAGCAGCTCGCAACTGCCCAAGACCGCGTGAGGGCCTCTGAGTCGGAGGAAGCTTCGCTTCGGGAGGTCGGTCGGCATGCCGATCGGGACCTGCAAAACTGTCGTGGATGCATCTCCAGGTTGGAGACGGCTGCCGGAGGTGGGTTTTGTCTTTGTCTTGAAATTCCTCCTTCGTGTGCTGTGCTCCCAATGTTTAGTGCTTGCCGTTGCTGCAGGTGTTCTTCCGTTGATGGAGGTCCCGCCGAGTCAGTCGAGGCTTGACGTGGTCGTCTCGGTTCTGCAGCGGATGTCGTCGGCGCTGACACACGAGGATAGAGTGCTGTGGGGCTCGGAGCAGAGCGATGGCCCCTTAAGGCCCTTGATTGATCATTTTGCTAAGGCCCCGAGAAGACTGCTACATCTCCAGGAGGCCTCCACGACGGAGGGAGCTCAGTTTGTACTTGCTCGTCTGAGGACGAGCCGCCCCGAAATTACTACACATGGCCTAGTGACCACTGTGCCGGAAGGCCGCCCTTTAGAGGACTTCTTTGAAGACGTTGCGGAGGTCCCATCACTTGTAGCGACCAATTCCTGCCGCGGTACGCAGACCTTTTGACCTGAAAACAATGAAGCACTTTTTGGCCGTTTGTGGCTTGTTAGAGCATCTTATACTTTCGTGCACTTTGGAATTTGCTCAATTTGTTTGCTTTTCACTTGTTGCCGTTGAGGCTAATCTGATGTACCAAGCGCGCTACGGTGGCTGGAGGTCGCATCAGTGACTTTTTGTGCCGTAGAGGCCGTTCGGGTGTACCAAGCACGCTTTGGCTCCTTTTAGGTCGCACCAGATGTGTTTTTGCTACTGTGCATAAGAGTGGGGCTCGGCATGACCAGAATTTAGCATTCAGTCTCCAGCATCCCTATAGGTGTTGCCTCTGTTGTTGAGGATCACCCATTGTTTACGTCAATGCAGCCCCGAGCTCAAAGCTGTGGGAGGTCGGTAATGATGAAGCAGCCCTCGGGTCCGGATCAAGAAAGTCAACGTACGATGCAACCTTTGTGTAGAGCTGCGGGGGGAGGGAGTCCACTTAGAGTGATGCAGCCCCCGAGTCCGACAAGCAAAGAGATACGATTGTTGCGCCCATAATTATCTATTCTGGGGGGTTCATTGAATTGTTATTTAGCAAGGTACGAGTGTAGCGAAATCACAGATTGGAGAAAACTGAGAGTCCTCTTTTATTTAACCAATGTACTTGATTGAGCTACGGTACCTACGCTAAAGATAAATTTGCAGTTGCATGCATGGGTACATAGTACGAATTCAGGCGTTCCAGGGTCGAGTTGTGATCCAACCTGTTTTCCTGTTACGGAGGCCCCGTCGTTGAGGACCTCATGGATCACGTAGGGGCCTCCCCATGGAGAAGAGAGCTTGTTCTTCCGTGGCTTCCGTTTGAGGCGTAGGACGAGGTCGCCGATGTTGAACTCACGTGCCCGCACGCACCTTCCCTGGTATTGGCGCAACTTATGTTGATAGATGGTTATCCGCTCAAGGGCCAGGAGGTGAGCCTCTTCCTTGGCGCTAACGTCGTCTTTGCGGCTTTCATCGGCTGCCTCCTCTTCGTATTTGTGAACTCGTGGAGAGTCATACTCAATGTCCGCGGGGAGGACTGCCTCTGCCCCATAAACCATGAAGAACGGAGTGTAGCCGATGGATCTGTTTGGGGTAGTCTGCGGGCTCCAAAGGACTGAGGGGAGTTCGTCAACCCACTTTCATTTTGCTCTTACCAACGGGGTGATGAGCTGAGGCTTGAGACCTTGCATGATCAGCCCGTTGGCCCATTCCACTTGTCCGTTGGACTGTGGGTGGGCTACCGATGCGTAATTGTTCTGTATCCTCCTTTTGTGGTAGAATTCTTTGAATACATCTGCTATGAAGTTGGACCCGTTGTCGGTGATGATGCTATGGGGGACGCCGAATCGGTGTATTATTCTATTATTCCCGATATGAATTTGACTGCGGTGTCGGCCTCCGCGTTGGTTTTTGGCTTTGCCTCTATCCATTTGGTCAATTTGTCGATGGCCACCAGAAGGTACTTGTGGCCTCCCAGTAATGGGGACAGGGGTCCGATCATGTCCAAGTAACAAACCGCAAACGGCCATGTGACGGGTATCGTCTTCAAGGCTGTCGCCGGCATGTGTGTTTTGTGTGCGAAGCACTGACAGCCTTCGCATTTCTGGATGATCTCTTCTGCGTTTCTCATGGCATGAGGCCAGAAGAAACCGTGACGAAAAGCTTTGCCGACTAGTGTCCTTGGCGCTGCATGGTGGCCGCAAACCCCCACGTGAATTTCTTCCAGGAGATGGCGCCCCTCGTCCTCTGATACACAACGTTGAAAGATGCTGGTTAGGCTCCGCTTGTACAGCTCTCCATTGATTACTGTATATGCTTTGGATCTACAGATGATGCGCCGGGCCTTCGTTTTCTCCACTGGGAGGTCTCTGCTAACCAGGTATGCGAGTAAAGGCTGTTGCCTCTTGGTGATACCAGTACTACGCCAGTGCCAAGACCTTGGACTGTCATCAACCCATCAAAGTACAATGTCCAATACTTGAGGTCCATATTCTTGGGGACCTGCAGAGCCTCCGTCCATTAGACCAGGAAGTCCGCAAATCTCCTGGGATTTGACTGTTGAGCGGGGTTTGTAGGAGATCTCGAATGGTTGCAACTCTATTGCCCATTTGGCCACGCGACCTGTGGTGTCCTTGTTGTTGATGATGTCCGAGAGTGGGGCATGGCTCACAACCGTGATAGGGTTGGCCTGGAAGTAGTGACGCAGCTTCCTGGCCGCCATGAATACTCCATATGTGATTTTTGATAATGCAGGTACCTTGTCTTGCATGGCATCAGCACCTCGCTGACGTAGTAGACCGGGTGTTGCACCCGGTGCGCTTTTCCTGCTTCCTCTCTTTCCACTGTTATGATGACGCTGACCACCTGGGTGGTTGCGGATATATACAGCAGCATGGGCTCAGATTGCGCTTGGGGGGCGAGCAGTGGGTTTGACTGCAATATCCTTTTGAGGTCAGCGAACGCTTCCTTGGCCTCATCGCTCCAATAGAACTTGTCTCCTTTCTTCAGTAGCATGTACAGTGGGAGGGCTTTCTCCCCCAGCCAGGATATAAACCGGCTTAGGGTGCCACATAGCCTGCGAGCTTCTGGACCTCCCATACTATTTCTAGTGGATTCAAGTTGATAATGGCTTGAATTTTTTCTGGGTTTGCTTCAATCCCCCTCTGGGAGACTATGAACCCTAGGAGCTATCCTGCGGGTACCCCAAAAACGCATTTTTCGGGGTTCAATTTTATGCTAAAGCTACGGAGGTTGTCAAATGTTTGCTAGAGGTCGGAGAGGAGGCTGGAGCCTTGTCGTGATTTGACCACGATGTCGTCGACGTATGCTTCTGCGTTGATTCCAATTTGGTCGTCGAAGCACTTCTGCATGGTGCGTTGGTATGTTGCTCCAGCGTTCTTGAGCCCAAAAGGCATTGTGATAGAGCAAAAGGGGCCATAGGGCATGATGAAGGACGTCTTTTCTTGGTCGGACTCCCTCATCCGTTGTGGCACCCCTATCCGCATGGAGCAGGGGGCCTTCGCACGTCAGCCCAGGATAACACCTGACGCACGACAGGTCCATGGTATAGCATTCCAAGCACAAAATATATTTCATTTACATGAAATGGAGTGTTACATCGCGGATGAGTACAAGGGTTTGCATAGCTCTAAGGTTATCTAAATGGCGGCGGAAGTCTTGGTTTAGCGGCACGTCGTCTCGGGCTGGACTCCACAACTCACAGGACTGGCGAGGTTACGGTCTAGCACGACAAGTCTTCTCCTGCAATCTGGCCACGTGCAATGCCAAGTGAGTACTTTGAATGTACTCGCAAGACAACCAAATACATAGCATCCAAACAAACATATGACAAAGCAAGCCCTATGCTCATACATGCATTTATCCCATGGCAAAAGGTAAGCATGGCAGTAAAATGAACATGGATCAAACATGGCAACTCATAGCATGGCATGACCTTATCATAAAACATGGATCAACAAGTCTTTAGCATATCATGGCATATCAAGGCATATCATGGCATGGCATAGTTATATCTACAAGACATGCATGATACTATGCTGGAAAGTAAATTACCATTACCTCCGTGGCGAGTTAAAGTAATATGTCGTTCATTAACCAGTTTCACTGCCACTGCCCCTCTGGGCTAGCTCATGACTCACCGAGATCTCATCTCATAATCATGTCCGAAACAACTCCGTGACTTCTCGCGACTATCTCATAGTCCAAGTCACCACATTTACTTTGTAGCACATTCTTTAACAAGTTTATTATATCAGGTTTATCCTCCAAGACGACACAGACCAGATAGTGTGACCTAGTATGAACTGTGTCCATAACCGAGGACGCGGCTACCGATAGATTATAAACTCTGCAGAGGTTAGTACACTGTACCCACACCACGGAACTCATGGCCTCGTGCTCCCATTCGGGTGGACCAAGGACATTCCGACAAAACCAATCTATTGCATGACACTATCCCGGCCACTCCCGACAAACTCTCCTTTGGGCTATGTCCTGGGTTGCCCCTGATGTCAACTCGTGACATCCGCCACCTTTGTGGCCGCCACCGTCGTGGGCAAACCGAACAAACCGTCCCAAACGGGGACAACCGCGCGCAAACAACTCGGGAACTCAAGGCTTATGGCCACCCACCGGGCCAGGGTAGCGCGCGCACATAACCTTCCCTAGTTGGAGGCACCGGCGAGAGGCATGACAATAGACCGAATTAGGGCCCCCCATAAGGCAAGTGTGGCTGCACTGGTGAGCTCGATTCGGTGGCACTATGACACGATCCCGCCGATGGAGGTGGTTATTGTTATTAACACATGTTCTTTTCATCTCCGTCATTTTATCGCATCATCAAGGTTATGAGCATGATTATTATGAATGCATTAATGAACATGTTTCTTAAATGGAAAGCATACAAGACATATGAAACATGGCAGTATCATGATACCGATATGGTATGACAGGATCACCATAGTACTGACAAACATGGTGCGAGATACAGATATAGCAATAACATGATATTACCAATAAGAACCTTATTGCTAACATGGCAGAAGCTAGAATGAAATCTGGTGGTAGCATGACATGGTAAGCAATACATATACCACATATGCAGACAGAAACATCATATGAACATACTGCAGCTACACACGCACAGGTTTCAAACAAAGTCAACATGCAAGTCCGGTTCTCATGATAAGAGGTTGGCTTGCCTCGGGGTGGACGAAGACACCGGGTGGAAGTGCGATGATCCGCTGGAAACGAGTCGCCAGAACCGGTGCTCTCGGGAGAGGCCTGGATTCGAGGAAGGGCAAAGTTGGTATTTTCAATATGTGACAACATTGTGAAAATGGCTTCATCGGAATGGGCTTGACGAAATGAAAACGTGGGTGTTGGATTCACCTCAATCGGAGTTACGGTCGCAAAGTTACGGTCGGTCGTTCGTTAGGCAGAAAACAGACAAAAATCTGTCCGTTTCTGGCCTTAACGGGCGAACGACCGCAAAGTAACCGTTTCGGCGGCGCAGGGCTGAAAACGTATTTTACAGAATACGCTTCCGCGCCGGGAAAGCGCATATTCGCGCGGGCCCGCTCCGGAGTACGTTTTTGCAAGGGGAAAGCGTACTCTGCCGAATACGTGTCCACTAAAACCGGTCAACGGGCCCTCCCGGTCAGCGCCAGTGAGAATGACGAGCGGGCCCACCTTGACTTTTCTCCTCTCCTCCCTGGCTTCTTCTTCGTCGTGACTGAAGTACAGAGGCGGGCCGGCCGACGCCCTGCTGCTCCCCCGGGCTGGCCGACGAGCACAGGAGCTCCGCCACTCCACGCCGCACTCGTGGGTGGCCTCGTGGCGGCTCGAGGTGGCCCACAGTACCGGGGCCATGGGAGGCCGTGGCGGCCGAAGTCTGTGACGGGGAGGGCCGCGCCGGCAGAGCGCCCTCGGCGGAGTAGAGGGCGGCGGCGGCCTGCGGGGGTCCAGAGGGAGGCTAGGGAGCAGAGGAGCGAGAGGGGAAAAGCCACGGGGAGAAATTTTCCGACGAGGCCGAGCGGTGACCTACGGCTATAGGGGGGAAATGGGGAGCTCCGACGGCTTGGGGCGGGGTTGCGGTGACGAGGGGGAGCTCGGGACGTGCTAAAAAGGCCGCGGAGAAGGCTCGGGAAGGGAGGGGACTGTGGCGACGCGGTGCGGGACGTGGCGGCACTCTGGTGACGGACGCGGTGCCGTCGCTCGCGGGCATGAGCTACAGGACGAGGAGCACAGGGGAACAGGCGACGCGGGCAAGGGCGTGGCACTCGGTGACGCGCTGGGCGACCGTATGGACCTCCCATTGGGGTCCAGACGTATAGGGCACGCGTTGCACAGGCGACGCACGCGCTCTCTGCATGGTCACCGCATGCCCACAGTGCTCCCACGCGCACTGGCTGGCCCAAGTATGTCTGGTGGGTTGAGCACTCCCCCAGTAGCTGTTCGGCACAAAGAGACGATTCCCATAGCCAACGATGTGACCACAGCATGCCCAAAGCCTAAACAGCAGCAACATTAGTGGGGATGCTGGGGTTAAATGAAGGGGTTAAGGGGCCAACCAGTTTGTCACAGGGACTCAGGGTAGGAAGGACTACAACCCTGTGAAATTTGGAAAGATTTGGACCAAGATTTAACCTAGTTGCTGTACAACCGCAGAATCTGGTCCAGAATCTAGATCATGAAGTGGCACTCACATAGAGTGTTGCATTGAGCTGAAACTTGGTGGAATATTTTGATTTTGGCATATGAAGGCACTGTAAATTTTTCATACCATTTCGATAATTAAAAATGGTACTTCCTTCACAATGCTTCCCACTGGCCAGAAACTTAGAAAAATTTCTGAGGAAATATTGGCTTGACAAATAGAGCTGAATTTTTGCATGTGGAAATAATTTGGATGTGAAAGAGTGCTCAAAACTTTTGAGGGCAATCCAGAAAATATAAATTGCAATTCCTTCACACAGGTGGAATCTGAACAGAAATTTGAGAAAATCATAGAAAAAGATTGGATAGATGAATTGAGCTAATTTTTGGTTTTCAGTAGTAATATATCAATATTAACTACCCTGCCAAATTTCAGCTCAATTGGATCAAGGAATCAAGCACTTCCTTCACAAAGTTTCAGACAAGGCAGAAACTTGCATTGGATCATGTGCTCAAATTTTGAACTATGGAACATGGAGTTTGGATGGAAATGGTGAAGATATATCCAGGAGAAGCTCCACAAATTATTTGGGAATTTTCCTGGCTACCAAAATGGTAGTTCCTTTGGAAAGTGGCAGAGAGGCAATATTGGCCTTGTCAAGGGAAAAATGAATTTTCCTTATTTGAATTTGGCCAATATTTTTACCAGAGCTTGGGATAGTCACAAAGATCATCTCCACAAATTTTCATGAAATTTAGAGATGTCTAACTATCCTTCTGGATTTAATTCCTCAGAAAGGCAGGAAAAGGAATTAATTCTAGATGAAAAATATTGCATATGACTTGGCAATATTTTTGCACATCCTGGGTTCATAAGTGTAGGAAGATCTCTGGGAATTTTTGGAGGATCAACAGAGCAAAGGAAATGATGGTTCCTTTGTAATCACAAAGGCATGGTTTAAAATTCCAAATATTGGAATTAGGGTTCTGGGTGATGCAGATAGGTCTTGGCCAGCATCAAAGACATGGACAAGGTTCTGAAAAGTTTGACAATTGCCTGGATTCATCAGATCATCCAGCAAACTCCGGAAAAAGATTTTGAAAAAAAAAGCTCGGAAAAGAATAACAGCACAAAAATTGATAACCCAATTTTTGGGGTTTTACAAACCTTCCCCCCTTAAAAGAATCTCGTCCTCGAGATTCCTAGGGTTAAAACAAGATTGTTTCTACTCCAGGAAGAACCTCTGGGTTAGCTGTTAACCCTTAGGTCGGATACAACTGAGTTGGGGTACCGATAATTGATACACCCAGGGAGAGACACGGGTAAAGCGAGGCTATAACCACTGCTGGGATCACTTTGGATCAAATTCCAAAAATGTTGGAGGTACCCAAGGAACAGTGGTTTCTCCTGCTGACAGGTGGGCCCGGGGCCCACTGGCAGCCTCCTTCTTCTACCTCCAGCTCTTGGCTTCTTCCTCGCTGCTGCTCCACGTGCGGCTTGGTACAGCGCCCATCTAGCTCCTAGGGCACTAAGTACCCTAGTTGTCGTAGTGCACGGCGTGCACGGTGCCGATACAAAGAGCACTCACATCGCGGGCCAGTGCCTTGTCGGCACTGCTCGCGGATTCGCCTTTGGGACGCCGCTGATCGGGCGACGCGCGGTTCTCCTGGACCTCGCTCACCGTACACCGATCTTGGGCTATAAAAGACGGCAGCGCGGTTCTGCCCAACACACACCATGTCGCTCTTCCATCTCTTCGGTTTAGATGATATCGAGCCGAGGTCCTTCGGCGAGGCTGTGTTCTTGTTGGGGCTACGGTGGTTCCTCACCGCGCTACTGGCCATACTGATCGGCTCGTCGCTCTGCCTGCTGCAGCTCATCTTGCAGGAGCGGGCTTGCGACGACAAGGATCAGGATGTGGCAGCTCAAGGTGCGGATGGTGATGGTATGGTGGCTGGGCCTCCGCTGCGCTTGCTCCTCCGCCGCTTCGGGCCGGTGGAGTAATTGTGTGCTGCGGTGGGTCAGGATGGCGGCTTGTCCGGCGTCACGCAAGGCAGTGACAGCGGCGCCGCTGATTCCAGAGAATCGCGGGGTGCAGAAGAAATGGCGTCACCAGCACTGGAATCACGCTGCTGGTTCCACGGAAGAAAAACTTCGCGGATAGATCCACGATGAGTAGGCATTGTAGTAGAGTCGGGGTCGAATCTGTACTGGGGTAGTTGTACTGGTTTGAGTGAAACAAAGCTGGCAGTGTTCCTCTGGAAATGCAAATGGGAGCTCTGGAAAAAAAAGATTAGGGACGAAGAATTGCCAGGAGGAACTGCCTCTTGGAGGCTCTGGATCTGAAAATCTGGCACACAGGGTATGCACAGAAAAGAGGTAGGCAAGCGACTTTGCAATCCCTCGGGTACTGCTCAATCGTACTCAGGGTGAACCATATATGCGTGCATTATGCAATACATTCTAAAACAATACTTATGCAAAATGCAAAGATACAGGTGAAGGAAAACACATCGAGCAAAATGCACTAAGGTGTTTTAATGCCAGTGGGTATATGTACTCCTGGCATACATATACCTACACCAACTCGCATTTATTAGGGACTCGAGGCGAGCCCAATGTTGTAGGTGTATGTGCTCTACCAATTAAAATCTTATTAGAAGTTCACTGCCAACTCTGTCAAATATTTCTACTTAACAGAGAAGCAGATGAACCACAAAGCAAAGGAGGATACAAAGAACACACAGGTCACAAGCAATACAAATGTACAACACAGCACAACCTCACTACGCATCGAAAAGCAACAACTCACTCCGGGATACATGGTTCTATCCTCCTGATGAGGATGAACAGACGGACTAGGCATACTCGCAGCATCGCCTGACTACGCGATTGGGGTCACATTGGTATAGCCTTGCTGGGGCTCCCCTGGCGGACGCAGGCTAAGCCAATCTCTGTCTTCATCGTCGGGCACCTCTATCAGTTGGGGCTCAACGGCTGGGGTTGCGGATGAAGCGGGCAGGAACCTGTGGAGATGACAATCCGTCCTGTTGATGGAGCGGAGGTTGGCGATACCTGGCTTCAACCAAGGCACGGGCTGAGAGGAGAGCACTGGACCGGATGGCATGGGGTCTGTGATCTGGGATGCAGCTTGACGGGCCTCGCGGTATGCTTCCGTGACAACCCGAGTAGCGTCTCGGTCGATAGCTTTGAACTCTCCCAGAATGCTACCGATCATCATTCCCTGGGCACTAATGAACTGAACCAGGCGAACTATCACTGGGTCATCCTCTTGGGCAGCGTGGGAGAACTCCCATCTGGTACTTGACACAGAGGGGAAATAACGGAACTCCCGCATCTCCGCTACACGCGGAAACAGAGATCGGAGGCATACGATAGCCTCTGCAGCGGCTGTCTGGGTAGCCAACAACGGAGTGGGCATGGGTCTGCCCAGAAAAATCAAGGGCCTCCCATCCTCTGCAGGACCTGGGCAGATCTGCACCTTTGCCTGGTACCGATGAAGATGGGGGACGGGTTCCGATTGGAACACCAGGTACTCGGGGCTAGTACTACAGTCAAGGGCTTTGGTGCGAATATCTAAAAGCAGGGGCGGAAAGCCAACATGGCCAGCTGCGGAAGTGCGGCTATGAAAAGTGGCTTCCCTGGGAAGACTAGCCATGGCTTCTGATCTGGAGCTACTAGCTAGGGTTCTCGCAGGGATATGACTTACTGAGCTGGGGTCGCAGCTAGCAAGTGGGGGTTTTATAGTCAACTAGGCGGGAACACACCGGTACAGCATGGATCCTTCTCTACAGGAGAAAGGATACGCTGATACCGACGACAAAAAGATAGGGTCGCCGTCCAATCCCAGAAAACTAGGTGGGAGGGGGCAACTGGGTAGGGACGCATCAGTTCCGACTGTGCCACCTGTTGTTCAGCAGTGGCCTTGTCGGACGCCAGGGTTGGCTCAAACCTATTGGGATCATTACGGGTTGGTAATAGCGGTGATAATACGCTAGGGTAACCTATCGCCAGCCTGGCTCTGATACCATCTCCTGTGGCACCCCGATCCGCATGGAGCAGGGGGCCTTCGCACGTCAGCCCAGGATAACACCTGACGCACGACAGGTCCATGGTACAGCATTCCAAGCACAAAATATATTTCATTTACATGAAATGGAGTATTACATCGCGGATGAGTACAAGGGTTTGCATAGCTCTAAGGTTATCTAAATGGCGGCGGAAGTCTTGGTTTAGCGGCACGTCGTCTCGGGCTGGACTCCACAACTCACAGGACTGGCGAGGTTACGGTAAAGCACGACAAGTCTTCTCCTGCAATCTGGCCATGTGCAAGGCCAGGTGAGTACTTTGAATGTACTCGCAAGACAACCAAATACATAGCATCCAAACAAACATATGACAAAGCAAGCCCTATGCTCATACATGAATTTATCCCATGGCAAAAGATAAGCATGGCATTAAAATGAACATGGATTAAACATGGCAACTCATAGCATGGCATGACCTTATCATAAAACATGGATCAACAAGTCTTTAGCATATCATGGCATATCAAGGCATATCATGGCATGGCATAGTTGTATCTACAAGACATGCATGATACTATGCTGGCAAGTAAATTACCACTTCCTCAGTGGCGAGTTAAAGTAATATGTCGTTCATTAACCAGTTTCACTGCCACTGCCCCTCTGGGTTAGCTCATGACTCACCGAGATCTCATCTCATAATCATGTCCGAAACAACTCCGTGACTTCTCGCGACTATCTCATAGTCCAAGTCAGCACATTTACTTTGTAGCACATTCTTTAACAAGTTTATTATATCAGGTTTATCCTCCAAGACGACACATACCAGATAGTGTGACCTAGTACGAACTGTGTCCATAACCGAGGACGCTGCTATCGATAGATTATACACTCTGCAGAGGTTAGTACACTGTACCCACACCACGGAACTCATGGCCTCGTGCTCACATTTGGGTGGACCAACGACATTCCGACAAAACCAATCTATTGCATGACACTCTCCCGGACACTCCCGACAAACTCCCCTTTAGGCTATGTCCTGGGTTGCCCTTGATGTCAACTCGTGACATCCGCCACCTTTGTGGCCGCCACAGTCGTGGCCAAACCGAACAAACCGTCCCAAACGGGGACAACCGCGCGCAAACAACTCGGGCACTCAAGGCTTATGGCCGCCCACCGGGCCAAGGTAGCGCGCGCACATAACCTTCCCTAGTTGGAGGCACCGGCGAGAGGCATGACAATAGACCGAATTAGGGCCCCCCATAAGGCAAGTGTGGCTGCACTGGTGAGCTCGATTCGATGGCACTATGACACGATCCAGCCAATGGAGGTGGTGGTTGTTATTAACACATGTTATTTTCATCTCCGTCATTTTATCGCATCATCAAGGTTATGAGCATGATTATTATGAATGCATTAATGAACATGTTTCTTAAATGGAAAGCATACAAGACATATGAAACATGGCAGTATCATGGTACCGATATGGTATGACAGGATCACCATAGTACTGACAAACATGGTACGAGATACAGATATAGCAATAACATGATATTACCAATAAGAACGTTATTGCTAACATGGCAGAAGCTAGAATGAAATCTGGTGGTAGCATGACATGGTAAGCAATACATATACCACATATGCAGACAGAAACATCATATGAACATACTGCAGCTACACACGCACAGGGTTCAAGCCAAGTCTACATGCAAGTCCGGTGCTCATGATAAGAGGTTGGCTTGCCTCGGGGTTGGCGAAGACACCGGGTGGAAGTGCGACGATCCACTGGAAATGAGTCGCCGGAACCGGTGCTCTCGGGAGAGGCCTGGATTCGAGGAAGGGCAAAGATGGTATTTTCAATATGTGACAACATTATGAAAATGGCATCATCGGAACGGGCTTGACGAACTGAAAACGTGGGCATTGGATTCACCTCAATCGGAGTTACGGTCGCAAAGTTACGGTCGTTCGTTCGTTAGGCAGAAAACAGACAAAAAATTGTCCGTTTCTGGCCTTAACGGGCGAACGCCCGCAAAGTAACCGTTTCGGCGGCGCAGGGCTGAAAACGTATTTTACAGAATACGCTTCCGCGCCGGGAAAGCGCATATTCGCGCGCGGCCGCTCCGGAGTACGTTTTCGCAAGGGGAAAGCGTACTCTGCCGAATACGTGTCCACTAAAACCGGTCAACGGGCCCGCCCGGTCAGCACCAGTGAGAATGACGAGCGGGGCCCACCTTGACTTTTCTCCTCTCCTCCCTGGCTTCTTCTTCGTCGTGACCGGAGTACAGAGGCGGGCCGGCCGCCGGTGCAGCCGACGCCCTGCTGCTCCCCCGGGCTGGCCGACGAGCACAGGAGCTCCGCCACTCCATGCCGCACTCGTGGGTGGCCTCGGGGCGGCTCGAGGTGGCCCACAGTACCGGGGCCATGGGAGGCCGCGGCGGCCGAAGTCTGTGACGGGGAGGGCCGCGCCGGCAGAGCGCCCTAACCGTAGTAGAGGGCGGCGACGGCCTGCGGGGGTCCAGAGGGAGGCTAGGGAGTAGAGGAGCGAGAGGGGAATAGCCACGGGGTGAAATTTTCCGATGAGGCCGAGCGGCGACCTACGGCTATAAGGGGGAAATGGGGAGCTCCGAGGGCTTGGGGCGGGGTTGCGGTGACGAGGGGGAGCTCGGGACGTGCTAAAAAGGCCACGGAGAAGGCTCGGGAAGGGAGGGGACTGTGGGGACGCAGTGCGGGACGTGGCGGCACTCCGGCGACGGACGCGGTGCCGTCGCTCGTGGCCATGAGCTACGGGACGAGGAGCATAGGGGAACAGGCAACGCGGGCGAGGGCATGGCACTCGGTGACGCGCTGGGCGACCGTGTGGACCTCCCATTGGGGTCCAGACGCAAAGGGCACGCGGTGCACAGGCAACGCACGCGCTCTCTGCGTGGTCACCGCGTGCCCACAGTGCTCCCACGCGCACTGGCTGGCCCAAGTATGTCTGGTGGGTTGAGCACTCCCCCAGTAGCTGTTCGGCACAAAGAGACGATTCCCATAGCCAACGATGTGACTACAGCATGCCCAAAGCCTAAACAGCAGCAACATTAGTGGGGATGCTGGGGTTAAATGAATGGGTTAAGGGGCCAACCAGTTTGTCACAGGGACTCAGGGTAGGAAGCACTACAACCCTGTGAAATTTGGAAAGATTTGGACCAAGATTTAACCTAGTTGCTGTACAACAGCAGAATCTGGTCCAGAATCTAGATCATGAAGTGGCACTCACATAGAGTGTTGGATTGAGCTGAAACTTGGTGGAATATGATGATTTTGCTTATGAAGGCACTGTAAATTTTTCATACCATTTAGATAATTAAAAATGGTACTTCCTTCACAATGCTTCCCACTGGCCAGAAACTTAGAAAACATTTTGAAGAAAAATTGGCTAGGCAAATAGAGCTGAATTTTGGCATGTGGAAATAATTTGGATGTGAAAGAGTGCTCAAAATTTTTGAGGGCAATCCAGAAAATATAAATAGCAGTTCCTTCACACAGGTGGAATCTGAACAGAAACTTGAGAAAATCATAGAAAAAGATTGGATAGATGAATTGAGCTAATTTTTGGTTTTCAGTAGTAATATATCAATTAACTACCCTGCCAAATTTTAGCTCAATTGGATCAAGGAATCAAGCACTTCCTTCACAAAGTTTCAGACAAGGCAGAAACTTGCATTGGATCATGTGCTCAAATTTTGAACTATGGAACATGGAGTTTGGATGGAAATGGTGAAGATATATCCAGGAGAAGCTCCACAAATTATTTGAGAATTTTCCTGGCTACAAAAATGGTAGTTCCTTTGGAAAGTGGCAGAGAGGCAATATTGGCCTTGTCAAGGGAAAAATGAATTTTCCTTATTTGAATTTGGCCAATATTTTTACCAGAGCTTGGGATAGTCACAAAGATCATCTCCACAAATTTTCATGACATTTAGAGATGTCTAACTATCCTTCTGGATTTAATTCCTTAGAAAGGCAGGAAAAGGAATTAATTCTAGATGAAAAATATTGCATATGACTTGGCAATATTTTTGCACATCCAGGGTTCATAAGTGTAGGAAGATCTCTGGGAATTTTTGGAGGATCAACAGAGCAAAGGAAATGATGGTTCCTTTGTAATCACAAAGGCATGGTTTAAAATTCCAAATATTGGAATTAGGGTTCTGGGTGATGCAGATAGGTCTTGGCCAGCATCAAAGACATGGACAAGGTTCTGAAAAGTTTGAAAATTGCCTGGATTCATCAGATCATCCAGCAAACTCCGGAAAAAGATTTTGAAAACAAAAACTCGGAAAAGAATAACAGCACAAAAATTGATAACCCAATTTTTGGGGTGTTACATCCGTATCTGGTGGTATCCTGAGTAGTCATCCAGGAAGCACAGTCTCTCGCAGCCCACCGTTGAGTCGATGATTTGGTATATTCGGGGGAGTGGGAAGGGATCCTTAGGGCATGCCTTGTTAAGGTCCATGTAGTCCACGCACATCCTCCATGACATATTATTCTTGCGCACCATGACTGGGTTGGCCAGCCATTCAGGGTGTGTGACCTCCCGAATGAATCCACCAGCTTGGAGCCGGGCGATCTCTTCGCCGATGGCCTACCGTTTCTCTGTGGCAAAACGTTGGAGAGCTTGCTTGACCGGACTTGCATCCTTGCGGACATTGAGGCTGTGTTGCGCCCTCTTGTCCGGTACCCCTGGCATGTCTGCTGGTTTCCAAGCAAATATTTTCCAATTGGCTAGGAGGAACGCAAGGAGGTCGGCTTCCTGTGACTCTAACAGGTCTCCTCTGGTTGTCACTGTTTTGTTCGGGTCTTCTGGGTGCACCTGGAATTTTTTGTGTCCTTTGCAGCTCGGAAGACTGGGCCCGGCCTTAGTTTTGCTAGGAGTTCCGTCGTTGAGGTGTCCACGGATCATTTGATATATTCGAGCTATGCGGCTACAATGCGGTCTTTGCGACCTCTACATTAGTGACCTCGGCCTTGAGTGCCTTTTTCTGGCTACCGTGAACTATGATGTTACTGCCATAAATCGGGTGTATGCCGGCCTGCCGAAGATCGCATTGTAGCCGCTGCGGAAAGGGACGACCTCAAACTAGAGTTGTTCAGCTCGGAAATTCTCCTCATCTCCAAAGATGACCTCAAGCTCTATCCACCCTATGGGTTGGACTGGGCGGCCTGGAACAAAACCATGAAAACCGGTGCCTGAGGGTCGGAGGCCGGATGTGGAGATCCCCATTTTCTCCAGAGTGTCGGGGAAGATGATGTTGAGGCCGTTGCCTCCGTCCATTAGAACGCCTGGAAGGCGGCAGCCCCCGACGATCGGATCTACCACCAAAGCGAATTTGCCGGGGTGCAGGGTATGGCTTGGGTGGTCGGCTTGACTGAAGTCGATTGTGGCATCCGACCACACTAGGAGCTAGCTTGGGGCCAGCTCCATGGCGTAGATCGCACGCCGGGTGAGCTTCTGGTTCCGGCGTGTCTCCGCCATCTGTAAGATCATGTTGACGGTATGTGATTGGGAGGTCTGATGGGTTGAAGTAAGTCCAGCTTTTTCCCTGCAAGCCACAGCTCACGCGTACTTTCTTGCGACGCGCGTTTAATCGGCGTAACACGCCGTGGTCTTGCCGTGTTCGTCAAAGAGGAACTCGATCGACCCAAAGCGCATGTAGTCGATGTAGGGTGGGGGCGTGACATCGAAGAGTCGCCCCCAGCCGTCAGTTGCCAGCTCGAAAGTGCCGAAGGTGAAGGTCTGGCCCGGCGTGAACTTGCCGGGCTCGTCTGGATCTCTGCCCCGGATTAGGTCTCAGACCAGCGTTGCCCGTTCCTGGCGCGCCAACTTACGGTGCAGAAAACCGTCAGATCTCTCGATAGGGTGCCGAACGTGATCGGAAGTACCGGGACAGAGCCCGTACGCAAAAGTTACCCAGGTTCGGGCCTCCGGAGACTAATACCCTATGTCCTGCTTCTTCTTATTATTCATGGTGGTGGGATACCTCGTGCAAGGGAATACAATGATATAGATGAGATTGCTATCGAGAGTTGTTTCTACCAGAGTAGATGCGATGGAGAGCCCCCTAGACTCCCCTTATATAAACGGTGGAGGCTAGGGTTTTACAGAGAGAGATATGCGATCTAGGCCGCCGCCATCTTGGCTTGGGAGCCAAGATGGTCGCCAGGTGTTTATCCTCCTCTTCGGGCTCCCTTTTGTAACCGGGCCTCGCAGGCCCCTCGGCAGGCCTTTTCATTGGGCTCCCTTAGATGAGCCACCCCCGGTGTATGGCACCGTCAAGTTGAGTACACGACGGACAAAGACGGGCGCATATCCTTCAATGAGGCCGGCTAGGAGGAGTTCCTCGCGGGAAAGGGACTAAGGGTTGGCACACCTGTGCTAATCACAATAAGGAACAACGGCTGCAATGACTTGCAGATGATGGTAGTCTTTGACCTCATTTAGAAATAAGCTCCAAGACATGAATATATAAGTCGATGAAGTGGTAGTTAGTTTGTTAAGATGGATGTGATACATTATTGTTTTTGTTTGCATTCTAGTGGACCAAATATGGAGCTTTGTTGTTTGCTTTGAAAATGGATAAAGCCTGGTTTAGTTATGTTAAGAATTATATAACTATGTTAATTTACGATTTACAAGTCATGTTTACAAACACTGCCATGGCAGTGCCGTGGCAGCAATATTTTTTGACCTGGACGACTCTGTCAGTGGCGAGCGCTCGGTGCCACCCGCCACTGGCGAACTAGGTAGCAGTGGAGGGCGCCCTGCCCGCAACTGCTGGCCTATTAGCCGTGGCGGGAGGTCAGTGGCGTGCGCCTTCCACAGCAAAGGCCGCCACTGATGGCCTTTTTGTGCCCGCCACTGCTAGCCTGTTCTGTAGTAGTGTTCTCCGCGCACGCGCACTCCCCGCCTCCGGACTTTCCCTCCATCGCCTCCTCCAAGGACCGCAGCCAGACCTCTTCGGCCTCCGCCGCGGCGCAGTGGGAGGAAGGCCCGCGGACACCGAGGCATCGGTGCTGGCCAGGATCAAGAGCGAGCGGAACCGGTGCGGCTCTACTAACTATTCGAGGCCAACGCGGACAACCTCCTGATGGTGAGAATTCACGTTCGAGGACGTGGTGGCCCACCTGTCAGAGGACGGACGAAGAAACGGGAACAAGAAACATTCCTCGCTTTAATATTACTAGCAAAACATGCCCGTGGGTTGCACCGGGAGTAAAAAACCACACTTTCCTAGCTTAATGGCTCCAGACCACATTTGGTTGCATCACTGAGATATTCTCTCTCTCTTATTGAGACATTCCTCAAAGCATCAACCATGTGATGTATTTACCTATAGTCTTAAATATAAAAAAGTGCATGTATGAAGTGCTACACTTCAATTATAAAAGCATGGAACAGCTGACCTCGATGCATTGGATTTGTGTTGGTGTCGATTGCAGTCTCTTTTTCCCCACGGAGACATGTGCCCTTCAGACATACACCAATAGAAGGAAAAGAAAGGAGCTATATTCACAGAGCACTGCTTATAAATGACATGTTAATTTTCATCGTACAGAATTGGTTAATTTAAATATCTAAATTACCATCCCAGTTAATTCACCAAGTGTAAGGAGCCATTACCTTCATCAGTCGATATATTATTGAGAGCCAAAATCACAAGGACCGCACTTGTATGTACACAAACTAAAGAAATTTGATAAATGAGGGATTGAGGTTTAATTGGTAAGTTAACAAATGTCCGTTAGTGAGTACGAAATTTCTTCTGACCTTGCTTGCACGCGAGACCTATAAAGCTTAAAGTACAAATCAATTTTATTTGATACAAAAGGAAACATAATAAGCGGGTTTGCCCGTACCACGCGAAAAGAAATTCTCTTTGAGGAGTTTGCAAAGAAGATTATTCTAGTTATATCATGTCAATTGAATAACATTTGGTAAGCTTAAATCGGACAGCAATGTTTCTTGTTCTGACCGTAATTTACGTTGAAACTTTGTCCTTCCAAGCTGGTTTTAAAACACATGCATTACACACCTTTTTTCTGTTGCAAGGGAACCATCGTCAGCAGGAGGTGCTGGACGACACAGAGAGCATGCAAAGCCGTACACTATATGACACTGTGATGAGATAATACCAACTACAAGTTTTACGGTGATTGGCGATTTTAGAAACCGTTCATCCACCCCAATCCGCCGGTCCTAAAATAGGAGTTACGAGACTGAAATTATGTAAAAGTATAAGTAACTGTGGGTCCGGTACAAAAATTACGTGAGACCAATACCCCCTAATTAAATCAATGGTTGAGATTAAAAGATGCTCCTCAGGTTGAAAGGGCATAATGGTCAAATTAAACTAATCAAATTATTGAGCGATGCTACGCGCAGCCGACTTTTCCGACGTGATATTTTTTGAATGACTAGCGCGATATTTTCTGATCGGCCTTTTCTTTTGTCGTGGTGATCGTGCGGGCGTGGTTTTTGTAAAGCCGGCGACGGGTCCCTGTAGCCAGTTATTTAGTGAAAAAATAGCGTAAAAATTATATCTGCCAGGGATCGAACTCTGATCGGGCCTAGCAAGCCCCAATCAGTCCATCCTTATTTTAATTGTTTTTTGAGTCGACGATAAAACTCCTTTTTAACAGTATTTTGTTCGAGATAGAATCTACACGCAGACTAATGGTCTCATCATCATCAATTACAGCAAGAATAAACGAATCAACCTCATCCTCAGCTCCCTAATTAATACACTTGATCCTCCAATATGTATGTGTTTCATTACATGCCCATGCCCGATCACCAATAGATTGATCGATTGATTCAGCTGTTGACGCTGGAGCAGAGCCGCCAGATCTCGTGGTCGGTGCCGGTCTTAGATGCCGAGGCTCGGCAACCTGGTGAACGAGTCGGCCCTGCTGATGAAGAATATCTCTGGCTCTGTGCGAACGCCACCACCCAGGCCCGCGTCGTGGCATTCTGCACTAGCACCGCATCCGTGCGCAGCAGGTCGTGCCTATCCAGCAGGTTGCCGAAGTACCCGTTGTCGAACAACGTCGCCGACTTGGGGAAAAAATTATTGAAAACGTACCCCGAGTAACTTCTTTGCAAATAGCATGATAATATACACACGGCAGACCTGATAACATCTATACCACTATATAGTGTACCAGTTCGCATTATATGGACCGTTGGATCTTACCAATCTGATGGCTCTAATTGACTGCACAAAAATCAAGAAGAATGTGGTGTTACACCTGCCGTTGGATCTGGCAATCCTACAGCTGCTGTTTATGGGATTCGCTGTGTGGCCCACCATCCAAGGCTGCCGCCTGCCATATGACCACGCTTCACTCCAGATCATTCTACTGTGAGCTAGACTACAAAGTACACACATGCTGCTCTCAACAACAAAAAATCTTACACGCACGCAACTGGTAGAAGCGTGCATGTCAGCCTAGCATTACAATGTTTTTTTTTTTGCGGGGTAGCCTAGCATTACAATGTTGTATGTGTGGCGACCTTCTTTTTTGTTGTGAAACAATTAGCAGTAGGGTACTTAGGATAATTAGAATGAGGAAAAAAAAAGTGCAACGAACCTAGAAAGAGTAGGTTTGACTCTTTTTATTTTCTTAGTTGACATGCGTTTGAGAAGGTGAAAATATATTATTAATCAGACTTCTTTTTTCGCTTCATTTTCCCAAAAAAAAAAGTTTGAATTTTATAAAGTAATGGACTTCATAAACAATCTTTTTTTTAAATAAGTAGGCAAAGACTTTGCCTAATTTGTCATAAAGAAAATCAATGTACTGTGAAAACATTTGTGGAATCATTTTGCGAGATAGTTGTATTGCTTTCGTGTGAAGCCACAAAAATGATTCCACAAATGCGTACTGAAAATCTCCGGTTCGATACTTCTAAGAAATTTATCACACATTTTCTTTACTTTGAAAAACTAATTTACTACCATGCTTTTACATAATAAGATGACGTGCAAAGCATGTACAGATTACTAGTAGGTACAAAACACCGCAGTAATTTTTGACATGGAAAAAATATTGACACATATCCGATAATTTCTGTGTAAATAGCATGGTTATATACGCATCGTAGACCGGTAACTTGCTAGTATATAGGCCTACCGCGTGCCTGCCGGAATGCCGACATAGGTGCCGACACCTGCTGCTCTTCCGCCATGGGGGCGTTGAAGTGTGCCTGCTCCATGGTCAAGCCAGCATGGAACGGCGCAGGCGACGGCGCGGAGTCATCGGAGCCCATCTTCATGATGGGGTCGTCATCGTCGGAGACCTCCTGGGAGCTGGCTGGCATGCCCCGATCCGGACCCACTAACATTACATGTATTATTGACACACGACTTTGGCTATATGTCGTCTGGACCACGTCCAGCACTACGGGTCATCCTTACCCACAAGTACCAACATGAGTCGTGTGGTTCATCGTCGTCCGGACCACGACTAGCACTGTCGGTCATCCAGACCCATAACTAGCACCATGACTCATCCGAACCCACAATTAGCACTATCGGTCGTCGAGGTCCACAAGCACTATGGGTCCATTAATGGCACTAGCTACTAGCACTATGGTTCATCCGAACCCAGAGCTACCAGTATGGGTAGTCCGAACCCATGACTATCATCCGAACCCGGACGACTAAGATCGGGACTTGTGGGCCTGGATGACTAAGATCGGTACTTGTGGGCCTGGACGAGTAAGATTGGTACTTGTGGGCCCAAATGACTAAGATCGGCACTTGTGGGCCTGGACGACTAAGATTGCTATTACTTGTGGGACCGGACGATTAAGATAGACACTTGTAACGACTAAGATCGACATTTGTGGGCCCGGACGACTAAGATCGGTACTTGTGGGACTGAGCGAGTAAGATCGGTACTTGTTGGCCCGGTCGACTGAGATCGATACTAGTGAGCCCGAACAAGTAAGAGCGGTACTTGTGGGCCCGAACGACTAAGAGCGGTACTTGTGGGCCCAAACGAGTAAGACCAGTACTTGTGGGCTCGAAAGACTAAGAGTGGTACTTGTGGGCCTGAACCAGTAAGATCGGTACTTGTGGGTCCGGACGACTAAGATCGGTAATTGTAGGCTTGGATGGCTAAGATCGATACTTGTGGTCCCACACGACTAAAGGAATATCTTCTTGCTCGGTCATGTCATATTCCTCATCCGACGAGCAGTCTCGCAAAAGTTGGAGTCACATGAACTCATCTACAATAGAAAACTCTATCAAGCTAATTCTTCAAGTGCACATCAAAAAAACACAAACGGATTTTTTTACATTGTAGGAATTCCGTTGAACACCTTGTGTGCAATGAGGAGCAAACCGGCCGGTGACTCGTGGCTAGATGGCAGCCGGGTTGAGGTGAAAACGGCCAGGAAGGACCTCCGTCGACGCTTGGAAGCCTATTTCGCCGCTGAAAATGGTTGACGTCATCTCGCCGACTTCGCCCGAAGCTTGTTGTCGATCGGCTCGGTCGCGGCGGTCAAGAGGCAAGTAGCAGTACACCGGCGGCCACTAGTCCACCTCCATAGGACGCGACCTTCGCGGCGACAGAAAACCGGGGCGACAGAACGGCTGGTCGCGCGTGGGAAGTAACGACTGGCGGTTGGTGCGTCGCGGGCGAGTCGCTCGGATTTGTGGCAGCCACCCAAGTGTTGTATATTTGCAGCATTTGGTGCTGTATTTTTGGGCTGCCCAAAATTTTTGTGATAGGGCAGCCGTTGGAGGCTAGTTTTTGACCCCAAAAGCCCTAAAAAGTGGTTGTGCCCTATTATACGGCAGCTATTGAATATGCTCTTAGTAGGCCTTGAGTGAAAACTTCCACGTAAAAACAGTGTTGCCTACACAAACATGTCATTTAAATATGTCAATCTGCTCATTATGAAGCATCAATTCATTTCCTGTTCATCATGAAGCAGCAAATCATTTCCGTGCTAGACCACCCATCGCGTGCGTGCACTCACGGCTGACAAAAACATAAACAAAAGTTGGTAATATAAGCTTCCTTTTCTAGATCTCCAGTTTCCATCAACACATACATTTGTTGACTTTTCTTGCCAAGAAAACTGCACAGAGGTGAAGGCTGATGAAAAACGAGACAGGTAGCCATTTTGTCAGCTAAGTTGATTCAGACAACGCTCGTGACAAAGGGAGAGGATGAACAATGATGGCACTATACACCCTTTTTCATCCGTGGAGATGATATGAGAGCAATGCGGGTATTCATGGCTCCCATTTTTTCCTAGCTTTTAAACTGCACACAGAGAAGTAAAATTGTGCAAAGGACTATTGCTACTACTGATCATTGTTGTCTGAAAACATGGGAGAGAGATCAGAATTCAGAGAACATCGTCGTCACCTGGAAAGGACAGAGGATATATAGTTAGGATCGATCAGCCATGTCTTCCTGCATATAACATACAAATAAATAATTGGTGTCAATCATGTGGCGGATGAAAAATGAACTCTCTTATGTTGAATTGCAATCATGTCGACATCAAAGTAAGTGGTTTCCCAAAATAGGCCTCGGTCAAACAACTAAAATCATGTAGAAAAGGCAATGAATCACATAATAGTGAACTCATGAAAAACTAAGAAAATTATTGAGAAAAGCTCAACCCAATACCCATTTTTGTTCTAACAAGGAAAAATATGCCACTAAGAAAATCAATAACAGTCTAGCTATTGCAGGTGTCTTGCTATGTACTCCCTCTGTGTAACACCCCCTGTAATCAAGCACAGTGATCATTCTCTAATTAAGCCAAGTCACCATGTTTTGCAGAGCTTGATCATCTTTGGTTTCATATCTCATTTCAAATTCCACTTCAATTGGAATTCAAACTTCAAGTGAAAATAAAGTTACTCAAATTTGAAGACTAAATAGTTCATAATTTTACAAATAATCCACTAGTAACTATGTTAAGAAAACAACATCATCAAAATTTCTTATGTGATTGTAGCATCAATAAAACCAACCAGCAGCAATTAAATGAGATAAAATAATATAAACAGAATTTTGTAAGTTTGCAAATGATCTGAAAAATTGTGAGCATCATCATAGCATGGTATTGCAATTATGTGCTAGGTTTCATATTTTACAGAAATCATTAAGTGCCTCAAAGAATTAGAGAACAGATAGAAAAGGCAGAACAGAAAAAAAAAGAAAAAAAAAAGACAATGGGCTGGGAGGCCCAGCCCACCTCCCCTGTCTTCCACCTCTCGCTACAGTGGGAGGCAGGGGGCAGCCGTGGCGGCCGTCGCATGGCCATGGCCACGTGCCGGCCATCCGGCACCCCCCTGGCCACCTACAAGTCGTCGCCCGCGACACCCCACCGAACCCTAGCCACTTTCCCCCCTCTCCATCGTCTCCCACGCTCGATCCCGAGCTTGGCCGCGTGCGTCCATGGTCGCGCCGCCATCGTAGCCACGGCCGCCGTCCTCCCCGTGCCACGGGAGGTTATCCAGGAGCTTCGCCACGCTCCTCCACACCGTCTCCGCCCTCCAGCTTGAGCCGAGGAGCTTCCCTCCGCCGGATCGCCCTCGTTCCACGCCGTCGGCCGCCCCACTAAACCACCTCCGCGCCGCTCCTCCGGTCGTCCCCGACCCCTCCCGAGCTCGCCATCAGCCGCCGCTGTGAGCCCTCGGTCGATCCCCCTCGTTTTCCCCTTTGTTCCGCCGCCGTAGGCCGCCCCCTCCATGCTCGACCGCCGCGCCCGGAGCCCGCGTGCTCACCGCAGCCGCCGCGCCCCGCAAGCCTTCCCGCCGCGCCCCTGGCCGCGTCCGGCCGCGCGCGCCTGCTGCCCTCGCCCGCGGCCCTTCTGCTGCTGCTTGCTGCCGCTAAAGCTCTATTGCTACCCTTCTACCGCTGCTCTTTTGCTGTTGTTGCTGGCCATGGCTGCGCCCGCCTGCACCACTGCTCCAGCCACGCTCCTGCGCCTCCCCGCCGCGCCCCTGGCCGCCAGCCCGCGCGCCGCCCGCGCCCTGGCGCTCCCGCGCTACGCCGCTCATGGCCACGCCCGGCCGTGGCTGCCGACGGCCCCCCTGGCGCGCGCGTGTGCAGGCAGCCCCAGGTGACTGGCCTCTGCCACTGCCAGTAGGCCGGCCCCTGTTTAATTAGGGGCTAATCCCCATTAGCACTAACCCCCCAATTAGTTTTAAGGTAAAAAAACCTGTTAGATTTTTTTTAGTGTTAGTTAAATCTACACCCCATGACATGTAGGTCCATTGAACCTGTTGACCAGTCAATCTTTGACTGGTCAGCTTTTGACTATACTGCTGACTGGACCCCTGGACCCCCACTATCATACACTTGGGCTAGCCCAATAGTGGGTATAAAAAGTAATCTGACATAATTCAATATTTAAATTAACTATATAAAGAAAATCCAGAAAATGCAATAAACTGCGATAAATCATAGAAAATAATCCGTAAGTCAGACGAAAATAATTTATATATGAAAAATGATCAGAAAAATATAACGAATCCGAATATGTCAACAAAATGCTTGACCATCACTCCTATCATGATGAACATGGAACTTTCCTCTCCGGTTCGATATGCCGATAAACACCTGCAGCTGGGAAAATATTCCCGAATATTTTCCCGCTCCCTCTAAAATACCTAACGATGCATTAGAACCCGTAATCAACCCATACTGCCATGTCATGCATTGTGTTGCATCTGTTTGCCTTATATTTATTGTTTCTTCCTCCTCCTTCTCCGGTAGACTCCGAGACCGCTGATGATCCGGTGATCGGCTACTTCCGAAGATTCCTTTTCGTCTGCAGAGCCTCCAGGCAAGCAAACCCCCTTGATCATTCTGATATCGCCCATTTCTTTCTCTCTTATGCTTGCATTAGATTTTGCAACTATTGTTGATCCGGTAACTCCTATTCGGATGCATAGCCTGTCCTTGTAACCTGTTGCTGATACTTTACCTGTTATCCTAAATGCTTAGTATAGGTATGATAGTACCCCATCAGTGGCCCTCCACCTTGTCCGAGTGCCTTGCTACATTGACAGAGCTAACTGAACCAGATAACCGATGTATCGAGACCTGACCACACCTTTGGCCCATGCAACTGTACGACTCTACCGAGCCGCATCAAGCGTGATATTACCGAGGGTGATTCCTCGTATATCACTCTTGATGCTGATTCTGTAGTGCAGCACAATATGTGTGATCTTACTGAGGGTGATTCCTCATGGTTCACTCTCGATGGTACCTCTGTCGTGCAGTGTTTCAAGTGTGGATTCACCGAGGGTGATTCCTCAGATTTCACCTTGATGGTATGGACCTGAGATACAACATTCCCCTTTAACTATAGTCGGGTTGGCCCCAAGAGTACCCGCGAGAGATTTATGCAAAGTCGGGTGGGCCCAGAGAGCGCCCGCGAGAGATATTGTGGCGGAACGACAGGGCAGGTCGAGACCACCTAGGAGAGAGGTGGGCCAGGTCCTGGTCATGGTCTGTGTGTTACCAAGTCGGAGCGACAGGAGCCCTGTTCGTCTTTGCAAGCTACTAATAACACACTAACGGATTTGGGTATTTGATCTGAGTTGGCCTCTGGCCTATACGCACTAACCACCACGCGGGATTATGGTATGGGTCCTCGGTATCGTACGTTCCTCCCGAAAGCTCTGTCAGACGTCCAGTTCAACATTGCGGCCGGGGCAGGCATGTGCCATCCAGGACAGAGGTGGTGCTTGGACCCGACCCTGCAAGTAACGACCCGGAGTGCTTAGGGGGATCGGCCCATGAACCCTTTGCGCTTAGGAGGTAGACCGGCGGGGACCTCTCTGGAAAACCTAGGTAGGACTATGGCGTATCGATTATCCGAGGCCGGGCATTACCCAGGCAAGTGTGTCCGGCCAGAGGTAATCAAGCGTGTTGGGTAATGTGGTGCACCCCTGCAGGGAAGTAATCTATTCGAATAGCTGTGTCTACGGTAACAGGACGCTCGGTGTTGTATCCTCATCCTCTACAACTTGAACCGGATACCTATATAATACTTAACTGTTATACAGCTCCGAGATCGCTTTGTCGCAGCGTAGTCGAGGAAGGATCTCTGGGCATTGCTGATACATATAGGTTACTATATCTTATTATATGCTACTCTCTTCTGATGCTGCAAGATGCTAGTCTTCGCTAGGATAGGCTTTTCCCCCTCTACTCTGGCATTTCTGCAGTTCAGTCCAAAGATATAGCCCCATTCCTTTGACACCGATGCATACTTAGTATAGTTCTGATGTAAGTCTTGTGAGTACTTTGGATGAGTACTCACGGTTGCTTTGCTACCTTTTTCCCTCTACCCGGTTGCTGCAATCAGGTGGTGGAGCCCAGGAGCCGGAGATCCCCGATGGGGCCTACTACGTGGAGACCGATGACCAGGAGTAGTTCGGAGGTCCCAGGCAGGAGGCCTGCGCCTTTTCGATCAGTTGTCGTTGTTTTGCTTAGCCTTCTTAAGGCAAACTTGTCTAACTATGTATGTACTCAGATGATATTTGCTTTGATGACTAATGTATTCGGGTCCTCGTGACCCTGGCTTGTAATATAAAGATTTATATTTAAATTTGTGTCTAGAGTTGTGTTGTGATAACTTCCCATGAGTCTTTGATCTTGATCGTGCATGTTTGCGTGTATGATTAGTGCACGATTGGGTCGGGGGCGTCACAAGTTGGTATCAGAGTCGACTGCCTGTAGGAAGCCCCTCTTTCCAATTCCTTGGTCGAAGTTGAGTCTAGTATCTGAAAAACTATTTTACTAACAGTGTTGTGTGGGTTACGGGCCCACATCATCTATGGATGGGATTAGGATCTTTTATTCCGCTCCTTTACTCTGGGATTCTGATTTCTCTTCTCTTCGGGTTAATTTTTTGTACTGATTCTAACACTAGGTTCTCGTGATCACATCCATCTGGAGATCTAACTATCTGTGGTTTTCTCCGACGTTGATGTAGCCTTTTCTATGCCCCGTTGTTGTATCCCTCCACCGCGTGCCTGCATGCCGCCTAGTATGTCTAGTTATTGTTTTCCGAACTCCTACTAATAGCGTGTAATCGACTCCGTGTAAGGATCTGTAAGTCCCAAATGACTGTTGTTATGTACCTACTGCGCCCCTTGTTCATTGTTCATGTTACATCAGGAATGACTCCATACATTTGCTATTGCTCTTGCTAAACTGCCCCTGTTGTTCACTAGGATGGCTGACGATCCTCCACCTCCACCCTATATTGCCGCTATCATGCATTAGTTTGAACTGAACCGTCAGCTCAACGAGAATCTGGTGAACCGTTTGGAACGCAACGATGCTCATCAGGAGCCTGGTCCGATCTGACTTCAAGAGTTCGTGCGCCTCAACCCATCCGTTTTCCGCAACTCCACCAGTCTTATGGATGCTGATGATTGGCTCCGTGACATCCTGTATGAGATGGAATCAGCTAATGTTGCCCCTGCCAGTTACGTCACCTTTGCGGCATTTCACCTCAAGGGTCCAGCTGCTCAATGGTGGGAAGGCCACAGGTGTATGCTGCCTGTTGGAACCGTAACCACTTGGCAGGAATTTCAGACAGCCTTCCGTGCACGCCACATTCCTCAAGGTCTGCTAGACCAGAAGAAGAAGGAATTCCGCAAACTCACCCAGGGCAAAATGACTATGGATGAATATCAGAGGAAATTTCTCGATTTATCCCGCTATGCTGAAGATGACGTCCGCACCGACGCACTCAAGCAGGAGAAGTTCCGTGAATGATTGCATCCTGATCTGAAGCTCGCGCTTATTCTTCATGAGTCCGCAGACTTTCCAACGCTTGACAGTCAACCTTTCCAGGCTGAAACTGGTCAGGCTGAGTACCAGGAGTCGCTCAAGCGTACTCGAGATATTGGCTCATCCTCGGGTCAGCCTGCTCAGAAACGTCGAGTCTAGATCCCGCACAATGTCCATCACCAGCCTGCCCCGGCACCGAGGCCATCCTATGTTGCACCTCGTCTGCCTTCACCACCAAGACAACTGAATATCCAAAGAGGACAGCCAATACTATGGCTCCTCGCCCCGATGATAGAAATTGCTTCAAGTGTGGACAGCCAGGATACCGTGCGGTCAACTGTCACCCGAATCAGTCTCAGAATGCACCATCTCATCAGCCCAAAAATTCCAATGCCGGAACGCCTGCAATTAGTCGTGGTCATGCCAACCATGTCGACGCTAAAGAAGCTCAGGAGGCACCTAAGATTGTGATGGGCACCCTTCCTGTTAACTCAGTTGCGGCCTCTGTTCTTTTTGATTCAGGAGCATCACATTCCTTTGTGTCTCAACAATTTGCTCAGTTGCATGAATTACATCTAGAGCTGTTGCCCACCCCATTAGAGATTAGCACCCCTCGTTCCAGGTGGCAAACCCAGATGGTAAGTCACAACAATCAGATCAGAATTGGGGGATTGATGTTCCCTGTTTCCCTCATTGCTCTCGGACCTTCCAACATTGATGTCATACTTGGTATGGATTGGCTAATAGCCCATAATGCTTTGATCGACTGTGCCGTCAAGACAGTCCAGCTCACACACCCTTCCGGGCAAATTATCAACTATTCAGCCCAGCTAATCCAGAATGCAGAAACCCAGATATATGCACTTAATGCCTTGAACGCTTCACCTCTTGAGGGAATAGAGAACGTTCCAGTCGTTCATGAATTCCAAGATGTCTTCCCAAAAGAACTTCCAGGAGTACCACCTGCTAGAGCTGTCGAATTCGTCATCGACTTGAAACCAGGCACCACTCCTATTGCCAAGCGCCCATACAAGATGCCGTCGCATGAACTCCTTAAGCTTAAGGAAGAAATCGACAAGTCACTTCGCAAGGGCTTCATTCGCCCCAGTTCTTCCGCTTGGGGTGCCCCTTCTCTCTTTGTTAAGAAGAAGGATGGAACGAATCGGTTGGTTCAAGATTACCGACCTATTAACCAGACAATAATCCAAAACAAGTATCTGCTTCCCCGGATCAACGATCTGTACGATCAACTCGCTGGTTCCTCAATATTCTCTAAACTCGACTTGAGGTTGGGTTACCACCAGATCAGAGTTCGTAAAGAGGATATTCCGAAGACCGCCTTCGTTACTCGCTATGGTTCATACGAGTACACCATCATGTCCTTCGGCTTAACCAATGCTCTAGCAACTTTCTCCCGATTGAGGAACTACATCTTCATGGAATACCTCGACAAATTCATCATGGTTTATTTGGATGATATCCTTGTATATTCCAAGAATGAAGAAGAACACGCCGAACATCTTCGTCTTGTACTGGAGAAACTTCAAGAACATCAGCTATATGCCAAATATTCCAAGTGTGAATTCTGGTTATCTGAGGTGACCTATCTTGGTCATGTGATTTCCAAGGATGGTATTGCTGTTAACCCAGAACGAGTTCAGGCTATTCTTGACTAAACTCCTCCACAAACTGTTAAGCAAGTCAGAAATTTTCTCGGACTCGCCAGCTATTGCCATCGTTTTGTCGAGAACTTCTCCAAGATTGCGAAACCATTGACTGATCTGCTCCACAAGGGCAAGAAATTTGAGTGGACATCAAAATGCCAGGAAAGTTTCCAGACACTCAAAGACAAGTTGACTTCTGCACCAGTGCTAGCTCCCCCAGATCCTACAAGGACTTCATGATTTATTGTGACGCATCTCATCAAGGATTAGGCCGTGTCCTAATGCAAGAGCGCAAAGTGATTGCTTATGGCTCTCGACAATTGCGTCCTCACGAAGATAAGTATCCAACACATGATCTTGAACTTGCAGCGGTTATTTAAGCTCTAAAGCTATGGCGACATTACCTTCTCGGTAATCGTTGCGAGATATACACGGACCATCAAAGTCTTAAGTATCTGTATACTCAACCAGATTTGAATCTCCGTCAGCAAAGATGGCTCGAGAGAATAGCCGACTACGACATGGATATTTCATATACCCCTGGCAAGGCTAATGTAATGGCCGATGCTTTGAGCCGCAAGTCCTATTGCAACAACCTCATGGTTCAGCAAGCACAACCCCTTCTTTATGAAGAACTTCGCAAGTTGAACCTGCATATTGTTCCTCAGGGTTATCTCAATACCCTAGTTGTTGAACCAGATCTCGAGCGCCGCGTCAAGGCTAATCAGAAACTTGACCCTGAAGTCGACAAGATCAAGCTTAATCTTTCAACTGGAAAGCCCTCAGACTTCTCTCTTGATAATGATGGAACCTTGTTCTGCAAAGGTCGCTTAGTGGTTCCTTCGAAAGGCAACCTGGACTTGACCTCGGATATTATGAAAGAAGCTCATGACACACCTCTGTCTATTCATCTGGGTAGTACCAAGATGTACCAAGACATCCGTCAGCGATTCTGGTGGCCTAATATGAAACGAGACATTGCTTGATATGTTGCTGAATGTGACATTTACCGTTGCATCAAAGCAGAACACCAAAGACCTGCCGGAGTTCTGCAACCACTTACTATACCTGAATGGAAATGGGACAAGGTTGAAATGTATCTCATCACTGGTCTTCCCTGATCACAAAAGGGTCATGATGCTATTCTTGTCATCATTGACCGATTCTCCAAGGTTGCTCATTTCCTGCCTGTCAAGTAGACAATCACTGCTAGTCAGTTAGCAGACTTATATATTCCCAGAATTATGTCCTCCATGGAGTTCCGATGGAGATCAGTTCAGACCGTGGCAGCCTCTTTACCTCCAGGTTCTGGGAAAGTTTCCAAGAAGCTATGGGAACTCATCTGTCCTTTAGCACAGCTAATCACCCCAGTCCCAAGGTCAAGTTGAATGAGTCAACCAAGTGCTTGAAGATATGCTTCGTGCCTGTGGCATCTCATTTGGCAAGAAATGGGAGGAATCTCTGCCATATGCTGAATTCTCTTACAACAATAGCTCGGGCTAGTCCGAAGATGGCACCCTTCGAAGTATTGTATGGACGTAAGTGCCGAACCCCTCTGAATTGGTAAGAAACTGGGGAACGGCCACTCTTTGGTCCGGATATTATCCAACAAGCTGAAGAACAGGTCCGCATTGTTTGTGAACATCTTAAGACGGTTCAGTCTCGTCAGAAGAGCAATTATGACCGTAAATACAAAGAAATGGTCTAACAAGTTGGCGAACAAGCTTACCTTCGTGTCACTCCGATGAAGGGCACTCATCGTTTTGGGATCAAGGGCAAGTTAGCTCCTCGCTACATCGGCACATTCCGTATTCTCTCCAGACGTGGATATGTGGCACATAAATTGGAATTGCCGCCGATGTTTTCTCAAGTTCACGACGTCTTCAATTTGTCGCAACTCCGTCGCTGTTTCAAGGATCCTATCCGAGCAGTGGAACATGAAATTCTTGAATTACAAGATGATCTTTCTTATCAAGAGTATCCAATCCGCAGTCTTGATCAAGCTGAACGTCGAACCCGTCAGAAGGCAATCAAATTCCTCAAGCTTCAGTGGTCGAATCACTCAGAAGAAGAAGCCACTTGGGAACGCGAGGATCGTCTTCGTGAAGAATACCCCGCTCTCTTCCAGTCTACCTCTTAATTCTCGGGACGAGAATTTCTCTTAGAGGAGGAGAATTGTAACACCCCCTGTAATCAAGCACAGTGATCATTCTCTAATTAAGCCAAGTCACCATGTTTTGCAGAGCTTGATCATCTTTGGTTTCATATCTCATTTCAAATTCCACTTCAAATGGAATTCAAACTTCAAGTGAAAATAAAAGTTACTCAAATTTGAAAACTAAATAGTTCATAATTTTACAAATAATCCACTAGTAATTATGTTAAGGAAAACAACATCATCAAAATTCTTATGTGACCCTAGCATCAATAAAACCAATCCAGCAGCAATTAAATGAGATAAAACAATATAAACAGAATTTTGTAAGTTTGCAAATGATCTGAAAAATTGTGAGCATCATCATAGCATTGTATTGCAATTATGTGCTAGGTTTTATATTTTACAGAAATCATTAAGTGCCTCAAAGAATTAAAGAACAGAAAGAAAAGGCAGAACAGAAATATAAAAGAAACAAAGAAAATAAAAGCCAATGGGCTGGGAGGCCCAGCCCACCTCCCCTGTCTTCCACCTCTCGCTACAGTGGGAGGCAGGGGGCAGCCGTGGCGGCCATCCCATGGCCATGGCCATGGGCCGGCCATCCGGCACCCCCCTTGCCACCTACAAGTCATCGCCCGTGACCCCCCACCGAACCCTAGCCACTTTCCCCCCTCTCCATCGTCTCCCACGCTCGATCCCGAGCTTGGCCGCGTGCGTCCATGGCCGCGCTGCCAACGTAGCCGCAGCCGCTGTCCTTCCCGTGCCACGGGAGGGTTGTCCAGGAGCTTCGCCACGCTCCTCCACGCTGTCTCCGTCCTTCAGCTTGAGCCTAGGAGCTTCCCTCCACCGAATCGCCCTTGTTCCATGCCTCCGGTCGTCCCCGACCCCTCCCGAGCTCGCCATCGGCCGCCCCTATGAGCCCTCGGTGGATCCCCCTCGTTTTCCCATTCGTTTCGCCGCCGTAGGACGCCCCCTCCATGCTCGACCGCCGCGCCCGGAGCCCGCGTGCTCACCGTAGCCGCTGAGCCCCGCGAGCTTCCCCGCCACGCACGCCGCTCCCTAGCTGCGCCTTGGCGCGCGCCCGCTGCCCTCGCCCGCGGCCCTTCTGCTGCTGCTTGCTGCCGCTGAAGCTCTGTTGCTGCCCTGCTGCCGCTGCTCTTTTGCTGTTGCTACTGGCCATGGCTGCGCCCGCCTGCACCGCTGCTCCAGCCACACTCCTGCGCCTCCCTGCCTAGCCCCTGGCCGCCGGCCCGCTCGCCGCCCGCGCCCTGGCGCTCCCGTGCTGCGCCGCTCGTGGCCACGCCCGACCGTGGCTGCCGGTGCCCCCCTGGCGTGCGCGCGTGCAGGCAGCCCCTGGTGGCTGGCCTGTGCCACTGCCAGTGGGACGGCCCCTGTTTAATTAGGGGCTAATCCCCATTATCACTAACCCCCCAATTAGTTTTAAGTAAAAAAAGGTTAGATTTATTTTAGTGTTAGTTCAATCTTCACCCCATGACATGTGGGTCCATTGACCCTGTTGACCAGTCAAACTTTGACTGGTCAACTTTTGACTATACTGCTGACTGGACCCCCAGGACCCCCACTGTCATACACTTGGGCTAGCCCAATAGTGGGTATAAAAAGTAATCTGTGATAATTCAATATTTAAATTAACTAGATCAAGAAAATCCAGAAAATGTAATAAACTTCGATAAATCATAGAAAATAATCCATAAGTCAGATGAAAATAATTTATATATGAAAAATGATTAGAAAAATATAACGAATCCGAATATGTCAACAAAATGCTTGACCATCACTCCTATCATGATGAACATGGAACCTTCCCCTCCGGTTTGATATGCCGATAAACACCTGCAGCTGGGAAAATATTCCCGAAAATTTTCCCGCTCCCTCTAAAATACCTAAGGATGCATTAGAACCCGTAATCAACCCATACTGCCATGTCATGCATTGTGTTGCATCTGTTTGCCTCATATTTATTGTTTCTTCCCCCTCCTTCTCCGGTAGACTCCGAGACCGCTGATGATCCGGTGATCGGCCACTTCCGAAGATTCCTTTTCGTCTGCAGAGCCTCCAGACAAGCAAACCCCCTTGATCATTCCGATATCGCCCATTTCTTTCTCTCTTAAGCTTGCAATAGATTTTGCTACTGTTGTTGATCCGGTAACTCCTATTCTGATGCATAACCTGTCCTTCTAACCTGTTGCTGATACTTTACCTATTATCCTAAATGCTTAGTATAAGTATGATTGTGCCCCATCAGTGGCCCTCCACCTTGTCCGAGTGCCTTGCTACATTGACAAAGCTAATTGAACCAGATGAGCGATGTATCGAGACCTGACCACACCTTTGGCCCATGCAACTGTACGACTGTGCCGAGCTACACCAAGCGTGATATTACCGAGGGTGATTCCTCGTATATCACTTTCGATGTTGACTCTGTAGTGCAGCACATCATGTGTGATCTTACTGAGGGTGATTCCTCATGGTTGACTCTCGATGGTACCTTTGTCGTGCAGTGTTTCAAGTGTGGATTCACCGAGGGTGATTCCTCAGATTTCACCTTGACGGTATGGACCTGAGTCACAACATTCCCCTTTAACTGAAGTCGGGTCGGTCGCAAGAGTACCCGCGAGAGATTTATGCAAAGTCGGGTGGGCCCGGAGAGCGCCCGTGAGAGATATTGTGGCGGAACGACAGGGCAGGTCAAGACCACCTAGGAGAGAGGTGGGCCTAGTCCCTGGTCATGGTCCGCGTGTTACCAAGTCGGAGCGACAGGAGCCCTGTTCGTCTCCGCGAGCTACTAATAACACACTAAAGGATTTGGGTATTTGATCTGAGTTGGCCTTTGGCCTATACGCACTAACCACCACGCGGGATTATGGTATGGGCCCTCGGCGTCGTACGTTCCTCCCGAAAGCTCTGTCAGGCATCCACTTCAGCATTGCGGCGGGGGCGGGCAGGTGCCATCCAGGACAGAGGTGGTGCTTGGACCCGACCCTGCACGTAACGACCCGGAGTGCTTAGGGTGATCGGCCCATGAACCCTTTGAGCTTATGAGGTAGACCGGCGGGGACCTCTCTGGAAAGCTTAGGTAGGACTACGGCGTGTCGATTATCCGAGGCCGGGCATTACCCAGGCAAGTGTGTCCAGCCAGAAGTAATCGAGCATGTTGGGTAATGTGGTGCACCCCTGCAGGGAAGTAATCTATTCGAATAGCCGTGCCCACGGTAACAGGACGCTCGGTGTTGTATCCTGATCCTCTACAACTTGAACCGGATACCTATATAATACTTAACTGTTATACGGCTCCGAGATCGCTTTCTCGCAGGGTAGTCGAGGAAGGATCTCCCACTACCGGACTGGGGCACTACGCCGACGGCCGGCCCCCGTCGGCATAGGCCCATATGCCGTCGGCATACGCCTATGCCGACGGCCGCCGTCGGCATAAGGCCGTCGGCAACTCGTATGTCGGCGTACCTAGAACCGGCCGTCGGCATAGGAACATATGCCGACGGCTTCCGTACAGCCGTCGGCATAGATTCACCGTCGGCAAACTCTTACGTATGACGGCAGCTGACGGCGCCGTCGTCAAATTGTGCCCAACCAAAGAGCGCCACATGGCAGCTATATGCCGACGGCTAGGCCGTTGGCATAGTTTTATATCTATGCCGACCGCCTGGCCGTCGGCATATAGCTGCCACGTGGTAGCCGCTGGGGAGCCCTGTCACAGAGGTATGCCGATGGCTAGGCCGTCGGCATAGTTTTAGGTTGTGCCGACGGCCTAGCCGTCGGCATACCTCTGCGCCAGGGCTCCCCTGATCGAGCCATGTGTCCACTATGCCGACGGCCAGACCGTTGGCATAGATAGAAACTATGCCGACGACCTGGTCATCGGCATAGTGGACACATGGCGCCGACTGGTAGCACGGCCCACCCTATGCCGATGGCCTAACCGTCGGCATAGCTCATGTCTGCTTTTTTTTTGTATTTTTCTGTCTGAATTCAATTCAAATTAATAGCACATATATATATTGAAAATAGACATACACAGCACATATATATCACATAAGTATCACCATCATCACAAAAACATCATCATCACCACATAAGTATCATCATCATCACAAAAACAACATCATCACCACGAAAGCATCATCATCATCACAAAAGCATCATCATCATCACATAATAGAGAACATGACAACATAAGTATCATCACAAACAACATAAGCATCTAAAGAAGCACACAGTCATCTAAAGGAGCATAAAAGAGGCTTAAGCGACAGGACGTCCACCACCACCGCCAAGTTCCTCACCGCCAAGACTGCCAAAGCCCAGGTCGTCATTGCTACCGGCAGCGCTACCACCAAGACCGGCACCGCTACCGCCAAAACCGCCAGCGCCACCTCCTCGGTGGATCGGAGTGACCGGGCTCCGTGACTCGGGAGTGATGCCATCATTGGTACCACCACCAACGGATGATCCACCAGTTCCCTGGATGTTTGAAAAGAGATGTTAAGAGGATATATGATTGTGTTGAATAAACGATAAGCTGTGGTTGAATAGTTTGGGGATGTACTAACCGGAGTCCCCATGTGCTGTGCCAGAAATTCCTCAAACGTAGGCAGCACTGGTTGTGGTCCAGGAGGTGCTGGTGGTGGTTCCATTACAGGAACCGTGCCGGCCGCCATGCAGTAAAAAACGAGCTGCATGTTAGTTGACCAAGCAAACACGAAAGTCAGAAGAAATGAAAGTGCAAATATGAAAGTGAAATGAAAGGGGCTAAACTAACCTTCATCATGCGACTGCTGTGGTCCGTGACTGCTGCAACTCTCGCGTTCCACGCCATGACCTCCTGACGTGTGTACTCCATGTAGGCCTACAATATGATATGATGAAACTCTTAAAACATCTCAATGCGGAAAATAAAGTGAGAAAAAAGGAAGATAAGAGGGAAAATACTTACATAGTGCTGTTGGGCTAGGAGGGACTGTGAGTGTGCACTGGTCGTGCTCGGGCGCGGGCTCGGCCTCGGGTTGGTAGCTCGGAGCCATGTGTAGGAGACAGAAGGAGTGATCACAGCATCCAGAACCGCCTGCCGACCATGACTCTTCGGCCCTATGCCGACCACCGCCCTGTCGTCTGTAGCCTCTTTTAAGGGTCAGGTGTGTCAGGATGTAACCTCAGATACTCCTCCGTGTAGGCCTTCAGGTTCTTCTCGGTCTTGTTGTAGTACTTGCCCTTGCCATCCTTGGACTTCCGCACATGGGCGAGCTCCCACGCCTCCATGTCTGAGAGCGCCCGCTTCAATTTCTCCTCCTGCACCACCAAACAGAGGTTAGTCATACATAAGAAAGTGACGGTAAATAGAAGAAGAATAATGTTTCATGTACATAGATATACCTGAACTTTCTTGTGGCTCCAGTGGTTCCGGTTTCCCTGACCATGTGTTCCGTCGGTCCCTCGATTAGCCCGGTTTTTGATGCTCTTAGCAGCCCACTCTTCATCCTGACCGAGCCACAGATCTACCAATGCCTCCCATCCATCAGTTTTTCCATAACACCAACCAGGACACACCTACATAATGAAAGCATAATGGCATGTCAACACGACACAATGAAATTTACCACAAACATCGGAATGAAAAGTCTGTTATACTTACCATCAAGTACTCCTCCCTCGTCAAGGTAAGCTTCTCCCTCCGCGCGACTTCCTTGGTCATCTTCTGGCCAAGAGCGTCGTGAAAATATTGCGAGATGGCCACCCAGCGCACCTCGTACTGCATCTGGCGGGCCTTCTTCCTCGCAGCCTGCACCAAGAACTCATCGGCAGTGGACTTGTGCTCCTCAAGAACTCGATAGTATTTCTACAGTCATTCATAAAACCAGAATGGAAGAAGCCATGAGTTAAACCATTCGATGATAAACTACGAACGAAACTCAAGACCCGTGCTTCTGAAGAGAACTTACCCAAAAATTTGTTATCACAGCCTCAGCATGTGTATCATGGTCTGGGTGGGGGTCGCTTCGTAGTGGTCCCAGCTCGTGGCCAAAACCAGGCGCTCCGGGTGCCTGACTGGCTCCCGAGCGAACAGCCCCGGCCAATGTTCCTTCAGCAAGACAGTGATGATGCCGTTTGGAAGACGGGCCCCTCGAGGAACTATCCAGTTACTGCAAAAGATAGAAAATATGAGCATGTTTACAATCAAAAGAATGAAAATATGAGCATGTGTACAATCAAAAGAATGAAAATATGAGAATGTGTACAAGCAAAAGAATTAAAATATGATTAAGGGGCACTTACTCTTTCCCCGTTGGCTCAATGAGCCACTTCTGCTCCTCGGTAGCAGGAAGGGGGGGGGGAGTTTTGCACTACCACGCAGCCACCCCTTCTTGTTGACAGCCCCCTCCCCGCCACCACCATCCTCCTTGCCTGCCTCCTCCTCCTCCTCCTCCTCCTCCCCCTCCCCAACCTCCTCCTCCTCCTCCTCAACCTCCTCGCGAACCTTCTCCTCCTCCTCCTCCTCCTCGGAAGAGGGTACCTCACTAGAGGAGGGTGCCTCATTATAGGAGGGCCTCAAAGACGACACCCCTAAGTCGGTGAGGGAGCGCTCTTTCTGGCCCAGACCCCATGCTCCTCTAGGGGCTCTCCCCCCACCCCCTCCTCCTCTAGGGGCAACTCTCCCTCGACCTCCCTGTGAGGAGTCATCCTCAAGTAGTCAGGGGGGGGGGGAACAGTACGGGCTCGACCACTCCGACTAGCCATCGTGGTGAGTTTGGTTAGGAAACCCGTGCCATCGGCCTTCCCCTTGCCCATGCTTAGCAAACCTGCATTGAAAAGAGAATAAACAATTAGTATATTAATAATGAAGAAAAAAGCATAATAATAAGGAATAAAAAAGCACATTAATAAATAAGCATAAAAAGGCATATTAATAAACCATAGAAAAAAAGACATGAAACGTACATCTGCTAGAACCCATACGAATCATCACTGTTGTAACTGATTCCTCGACTGGTCTCATCATCACTATCACGCATATCATCTTCGTTGTCTGACGGAGGTGGAGGCTCTTCCTCGTCGTCAGCTTCTTCATTTAACTTTTCTAGCATAAGTATGTCTTTTTCATTAACAATGGTCTCACCATCATTCCGTGCATCGTCATCGTTTGGATCCACATCATCATCACCCAAGGCATCAGCGTCATCGTTTCTGACCACATCATCATCAGGTTGCTCTTGATAGAACACTCCCTCGTATGTCATGGGGTTAATGTTGTAGTAATCATCATCGTTCGGGTCCGGTAGCTTACCATGTGGCGACACCTTGAACACAACTTCCCAACCCTTTAGGTACTCTTTCTGGCATGGGTAAGGCAGATAATAAACTTGTGTGGCTTGGGTAGCCGCAATAAAGAGATCGGCTCCGGCATAGACGGTGGTTGATGGTTTAACTTCGACGAAACCAACGGAAGGCGTATGTCTCAGCCCCTCTACTGGGTCAAACCATCAGCATTTGAACACAGGGAGACTTAGGGTTTCGCGCCCACGACTGAATGTAAGCTCGTATATTTTTTCTACCCTTCCGTAGTAGTCAACTACATTTTGACATGGGGTGTACACTCCAGTATTTATAGTTTTGGGATCAGGCCGGCTGTTCTGGTGCTCCTCTGTATGGAAACGATACCCATTCACATCATACTTTTCACATGTCATGACCCGAGGGTTAAAACCCATGGAAACCCATCTCAATTCGTCATCCATAGATATGCTCCGATCTTTTCCCTACAACTTTAATTGAAATTGTTGGGTGCATTAGTTCGGTTAACAAATAAATGTTGAACTAGGTATTTAATAGGGGAATGTGAAAAATTACTTTCGCCATGAACCAAGCAACAATTTTTTTTCCTTCCAAGGTTTCCATGCCGGAGAAGAGTAAGTGCCTCCGCCTCAGTAGGAGGAATCATTCCCGTCCACTCCTCATCAACGAATTGACTAAAAGAAGAAAAGCGGTGTTAGACCGAGACTAAGTGAACATAGAACATGATGTTGTGCAAGACATAAAGGAATGGTGTAGTGGTATTACCTCATCCACTCATCCTCAACTTCCTTGATGTTGTGCAAGACATAGAACATGATGTCCTCCCACTCTTGTTCTGGCATGTTATAAGATTTCGAGCCCCCAGCCCTACCACCTTGCCCGCTGAATAGATGGAGCTTGGGTTCACACTTGAGCTCTTCTAAATTGTATCGAGGCACCTTATTATGCAGAGTGGGAATGTGGTCTGGATAGTACGATGTCCTGAGGTCTGACACCTCCTCTAGGATAACTGCCTCAGCTATGGAAGCTTCAATCTTAGCTTTGTTTCCACATTTGTGTCGGAGATGCTTGTTCTGTCTCTCAGGGCCGCACTGCCAACGATTCTGCACAGGGCCCCCCAACAATACCTCGTTCGCGAGGTGCAAAATGAGATGTGTCATTGGAGTAAAGAAGCTTGGCGGAAAGATCTTCTCTAGCTTGCATATCAACTCCGGTGCCTTCTTATGCAATTGTCTAATCACCTCGGGACATACTTCTTTAGCACAGAGCGTGCGGAAGAAATGGCTTAGCTCCGCAAGCACTCGCCAAACACGCTCGGGGACACAGCCTCGAACCATCACCGGCATTATCCGCTCAATCCATACATGATAGTCATGACTCTTGAGCCCGGTCACTTTGCCCCTTGAAAGATTGACTCCCTTACTTATATTCGATGCATAACCATCAGTGAACTTCACGATGTGTTTGAGCCACTTAAATACCTCCATCTTTTCAGGCTTTTTAAGGACGAAGTCTGCATCTGGCTTGAACCAGTTTCTTCGACTGCCTATGGGAGGCCGCATGTTTAGACGTGGTCTATCACAAATTTTCTGTTGATCGGATCTAGCATTAACATTATCCTTCGTCTTATCAGGAATGTTGAGGATCGTGCAGAAAAGGGACTCTGCGACATTCTTTTCGGTGTGCATCACATCAATGTTGTAAGGAAGTTTAAGGTCCTTGAAATAGGGAAGCTTCGTGAAGGGGGTAATGTGAGTCCAGTTGTGCGTCTCACTATATCCCTCGAAGCCTTTGACTTTGACTTTGCCTTTGCCTTTGCCTTGGCCTTGGCCTTCGCCTTCTCCTTTGGCTTTGGCTTTGGCTTTGCCTTTGCCTTCGCCTTTAGGCTTGAGAGCTTTTAGCTGAGCAAGAACATCTACCCCTGAAAACGTTGGAATTTCGTTTACTTCATGGACAACCCGGCCTTTCGTGAAGTTCTTCTTGTCTTCCCTGTCTGGATGGTCTGGAGGGAGGAACTGTCGATGCATGTCAAAGGCTACATACTTGCCACCCTTCTTCAGCCAAATGAAACGTAGAGCCTACATGCACACTGGGCATGGCATCTTCTCACTTGTACACCATCCGCAGAATAGGGCATAGCCGGGAAAGTCATGCATGCAATACTGCAACCAAACTTTCATCAAGAAATTTCTCTGCAGATCTCGGTCGTATGTCAACCTCGGGAAGTACCAAGAATGGTGCAAATCATCCACCAGCGGCTGCATAAACACACCCAAATTCTTCCCCGGGTATTCAGGCCCCGGAATGATGAGCGACAAGAACATGGTCTTGCGTTGCATTAGGGCACCGGGAGGGAGGTTGAGCGGAATAACAAACATGGGCCAGCAGCTATATGGATTGGACGACATACCATATGGATTGAACCCATCACCGGATATGGCAATTCTAACATTCCCAGCCTTGGTTGCTTCCTCGGGGTATTCTTCATCGAACAACTTCCATGCTTCGCCTTCCGATGGATGTACGATTTTGTTTGGATGGTACCTTCTACCTTCCTTGTGCCACTTCGTCATTTGGGCAGACTCCTCCGTGATGAAAAGGCACTGTAGTCTTTCTATGAAATGGAGATACCGAAGAACCTTTGCGGGGATGCCTAGCTGCCTCTTCTCACCATCCTCACCGACCACCTCAAGGTACCGAGAGGAACCGCACTCCCTATAGTACTTGTCATCCGCATACTCGTGCCTAAACAAAAGGCAATTCTTCGGACAAACATGTATTTTCTCATAATCCATAGAGAGTGCCTTCATGTGTTTCTTCGTGGCGTACATGCTTGTCGGCAGTTCATGACCCTCAGGGAGGCTGTTAGCCCATACTCCTAGAAATGCTTCGAAGCATTTCTGGCTACAGCCGTAGTCAGCCTTGACTGCCATCAGTTGCAAGATGGCATCCAGCTGAGAGAGTTTGGCACCCGCATAAAGAGGTTTCTTTGACAAGGCCAAGATATCCAAGAAGGCCTTTGCGGTTGCCTCTGGCTCCTCCGGTTCATTCTCTGAAGGTGTCGCATGTGCCGTCTCTGCAGCAATGACATCATCTAGCATGTCTCTGACCCCGTCGTCCGCATAACCACCGATGTGTTGTCGCATCACCTCCTCTCTACCACGGTCCCGCTCGACAAAGTTTATCGGCATGTTAAAGTTTGGCATATATCCGTGCGTGCGAAGGTGCTCAGTCATTTGCTCCTTATCTCTACGGAGACGTCTGCCACATTTCGTACAGGGGCATTGTGGGATAATTCTCAATGGACGACGGAATATCTCCTTCAAAAACACATCGTTTTTCGCAACCCACTCTGTTGTTACTCGATTCCGACGGATAAAACCACTGTACATCCACTAATTATCTGCCATCATCTGCTTTATTGGGAGCCACACAACAAAATTAAGGATTCATTTATATTAATCACATCAAATTTTTATTTTCTACCGCGTTGATGGCATTGAATCCACCTACATCTCTAATAGGTAAAGAGGGTCCTAATCCCACCCGAGGATGTGTAGATTGAGTACGTTCTCCATGCCCTACCCCATTCTGAGACAAAATTTCGGCAGCACCTCCCCGCTGTTCTCCAGATACATGTCTCTGCAAAAAGCCGAGAGAATGTGCATTCGGAGAACAACGGGGAGGCGCCGCCGAAATCCTGTCTCGGAACGAGGTAGAGCATGGAAAACGTACCCAATCTACACATCCTCGGGCTGTCCGTTGAAAACGCTGGACAATCCGAAAGAGTTGCAGTGATAAATATGCAATTGAATGCATATTTATCGATGCAACCCTTCTGGACGGGAGACGCCTAGGTTACGCGACTTGACTTGAAACTGTAATCTAGTGACTTGAAAAAAAACGAAGGAGGAGGTGGTCGATTTGTAGCTCACCCTCGGATCTAGAGGAAGTAGTCCAACAAGGATGGGATGATCAGGGACCAATGCTTCCGACGACGGTCACTCCGGGGAGATGCGACACCACAAAGTCTGCAAATTCCACCGAGTGAAAAAAAAATTAGATCATCACATCACATACAACATTGACACATTATCCATACTTCAAATCCTAAATTTTCTCAAGTGTTAATTTCTTTTGCATTTTTGTTACATTATCATCATACCTTCACATTGTAATCCATAGCAAGAGCAAGATCATGATCATCATCATACCGTCACATTATCCATAGCAACACCTAAATTCTAAATCCATAGCAATACATGATGCATCCATCTAATTACGTAACTATCATCATACATTTGCATTTATTGCATTCTTGTTAAAAAATTTTTTGCATTTTTTAAAATGAAACCATATGCATCAATCCATGTTGCATCCATCCATCTAACCATCCATCTAATTACATAACTATCAACAACAACAAAATAAAATAAAAAAAGAAAACCTATTGCTACAGAAAGATGGATAGGGGAGGGGATGTGCTCACCGTGGGGGAAGGCCGGCGCGGGGGAGGGCAGGCACGGGGGGAGGGCTGGCGCGGGCGGTGGAGGGCCGGAGCGGGCGGCGGAGGACCGGCGCGGCGACGGACAGGCGCAGGGGATGGCGGCCGCGCGTCGGGCCGATCTGCTCGCAGTCGGAGCAGGGCAGCGCAGGGGTGGGGGGAGGCAGGCACGTGAGACGGCAGACGGTGGGCCGGCGTGGCGTGGGGTGGGTGGCGGCGGCGTGGGTGGGATGGCGGGCGGCGCGCGGGGTGAGTGAGAGAGAGAAAGCGAGGGGAGGGCGGCCGCGCGTCGGGCCGATCTGCTCACAGCCGGAGCAGGGCAGCGCAGGGATGGGGGAGGCAGGCGCGTGGGATGGCGGACGGCGGGCCGGCGCGGCGTGGGATGGGTGGCGGCGGCGCGGGTGGGATGGCGGGCGGCGCGCGGGGTGAGTGAGAGAGAGAGTGTGGGGAGAGAACAACTCGAGGGGAGGGGTGCGCGACTGGATAAGGCGTCTCTATGCCGACGGCTTTGCCATCGGCATAGATTTAGTTGCCACGTGTCCATCTATGCCGACGGCAAAGCCGTAGGCATATATATTTCTCTTTTTTTATTTCATTTTTTAATCTCCTAGCAATTTGTTAAATATCCACTATCCTACCTACCCTCCGAAGACCACCGAGCGGGCTAACCCTGTCTAGATTGACCGGTAGATCTACCCGTTTAACTTTAACCACACCGGACGGGCTTTGACCGATGGACCTTTTCACCTGCTTGTGATAGGTCAGCCCATAGGGACACTTCGGATCAAGGTCCGGGCCCAACCCACCGCAAGATTCCTTTTGTGTCCACCCGACATGGCCGTTTCCCCCCTCCAGGTGACGGCGGCAGCGCCGTCTGTGAGGGGTGTCACACTCCGGAGCCGCGTGCCGGGTGCTTGCACCTGCCACCACACTTGCATATGTGTAAGAGGGCCCAGCGCAAGATCTGGCGGCATTGGTACCCCCCCAAGACCCCGGTACCGCCTAACCCTGGCCCAGTTGACCCGCGGATCTACCCCTTTGACTTTCACCGGACGGGGTTTGACCGATGAATCTTTTCACCTGGTTGTGATAGGTCAGCCCATAGGGACACTTCGGATCAAGGTCCGGGCCCAACCCACCGCAAGATTCCCTCCATGTCGACCCGACGTGGCTGTCTCCCCCCTCCAGGTGACGGCGGCAGCGCCGTCCGTGAGGGGGGTCACACTCCGGAGCCGCATGTCGGGTGCTTGCACCTGCCACCACACTTCCATACGTGTAAGAGGGCCCAACGAAAGATCTGGCGGCATTGCTACCCCCCAAGACCCCGGTCCCGCCTAACCCTGGCCCAGTTGACCCGCGGATCTACCCCTTTGACTTTCGCCGGACGGGGTTTGACCGATGAACGTTGTCACCTGGTTGTGATAGGTCAGCCCATAGGGACACTTCGGATCAAGGTCCGGGACCAACCCACCGCAAGATTCCCTCCGTGTCGACCCGGCGTGGTCGTTTCCACCCTCCAGGTGAGGCGGCAGCGACGTCCGTGAGGGGGGTCTGACTCCGGAGCCGCGTGACGGGTGCTTGCATCTGCCACCACACTTCCATACATGTAAGATGGCCCAGCGCAAGATCTGGCGGCATTGTGATATAAAATTTGTCTCGTTTGGCAAGGAATGACAAAAAATACAAAAAAATCAAAACAAGAGGGTGTTTTGTGTAAATCTGAAGCAAAGATGATTTAAATTTGTTCAAATTAGAGAACATATTATGGCAACAGAATCCTGTCAAGATTCTTATAAAAACATATAAAACTTGTCAAAATAGATGCAATTATCAATTGTTTGTGATTTTAATAAAGTATAGGGACCTATATGCAAAAGTACAAGAGGTCACATTACTAACATACTCGAAAACAAATCCAAACTACATATTCATAATCTATGGAAAATTCGACCCCAAATTGATATATAATTTATGTATGTTTATGTTTAGATAAGTCATATTTAAGTTAATCAAATTTTAATTTCAAAAAAATTAAAATGATTAAAAGGTAAAAAAATTACCAGCTATGCCGACGGCCTAGCCGTGAGCATATGTTGATATCTATGCCTACGGCGCCCCCGTCGGCATAGCCTCGCCACGTGGCACCAAAAAATTTTAAAAACGCAATAATAGCTATGCCAACGGCCGCCGTCAGGGCCGTTGGCATAGAGTTGACGATGTCAACCCGCCGTCTATCGCCGGGCGCCCGGGCCCACCTATATGCCGACGGCCGAGATATGCCGACGGGGGCCGTAGGCATATTTTGTGCTATGCCGACGGGGGCCGTAGGCATATATGGATATATGCCGACGGCCTTTCTACGCCAACGGTTTCCCCTAGGCCGTCGGAATACCTGCATATATGCCGACGGGGGCCGTCGGCATATTTCTGGCCGTCGGGAATGTGTCCTATTCCGGTAGTGTCCGGGCATTGCTGATACATACATGTTACTATATGTTATTATATGCTACTCTCTTCTGATGCTGCAAGATGCTAGTCTTCGCTAGGATAGGCTTTTCCCCCTCTACTCTGGCATTTCTGCATTTCGGTCCAAAGATATAGCCCCATTCCTTTGACACCGATGCATACTTAGTATAGTTCTGATGTAAGTCTTGCGAGTACTTTGGATGAGTACTCACGGTTGATTTGCTACCTTTTTCCCTCTACCCGGTTGCTGCGATCAGGTGATGGAGCCCAGGAGCCAGAGATCCCGATGGGGCCTAGTACGTGGAGACCGATGACCAGGAGTAGTTCGGAGGTCCTAGGCAGGAGGCCTGCGCCTTTTTGATCAGTTGTCGTTGTTTTGCTCAGCCTTCTTAAGCCAAACTTGTCTAACTATGTCTGTACTCAGATGATATTTGCTTTGATGACTAATGTATTCGGGTCCTCGTGACCCTGGCTTGTAATATAAAGATTTATGTTTAAATTTGTGTCTAGAGTTGTGTTGTGATAACTTCCTGTGAGTTTCTGATCTTGATCGTGCATGTTTGCGTGTATGATTAGTGCATGATTGGGTCGGGGGCGTCACACTCTGTTCACTAGTGTGAGACATTCTAGAGCTTCTAAAACGTCTTACTTTAGTGAACAGAGGGAGTAGCATGTAATCGTACACTGATGTTTCATCGAAACAAGTCACATTCTAAAGCTGAATGTTCCATAAATCATCTGAAGTTTCCACCTAAGGTTTCAGACAGACAGCAGACAAGACTCTTTGCACCTAAATTTCCAAAGGGGGGAAGCGTGAGACTGAGATGATGTTTCCTTTTAGTTAGATTTTGGAAGGGGGGCGGCATTAAGAAATCAAGGCATGCATGTGCAACATATGTTGAACTGGTCGGTGTAATCATCCCCCTTTTTGTCTTAACTACTCCCTCCGTTCCTAAATATAAGTTTTTTTAGAAATTCTAATATGGACTACATACTGATGAATATAGATTCTATATTCATCCGTATGTAGTCCATATTCAAATTTCAAAAAAGACTTGAATTTAGAAACGGAGGGAGTAGTTAGTATCTGCCGTGATGGTCATGGCACTTCACCCCCCAGGTCATCAGACTCACTTCAGTTAAGTATACTTTACAACAAAAGATCACCCCCTTTCCACACTGATGATGTTTCAGATAGCTTGTTACATGCATGTGTTTTCTAAAAAAAATTGAAGAATTGTTTCAGCCAACCATAAAGCTAGCTGTACTGCTACATCCCACCCACAACTCAAAACTTGCTGTTCATTTTCTCTGCTGTTGGCATCACCGAACGACCTAGCACTGAAGTCCCTAGATGAATGCATAGCTAGGTAGATTGTTTTGTTTCAGACCAAGAAATAGGCAGAAGTTATAATCTACGTACTGTCTAAACACATTTGTTTGCATTGCCAAACTAGTACTGATGATTGGGGAGACAGAGATCCAGACTATTTCATCTAGGGAATTCAGATTACCGCCCGCACAAGGTGCAGGGAGGGAGGGAAGAAAGAGATGGGGGCAGGCGGCGAAGTACCTTGCTCCGTTGAGCGGCCACTAGGACCAAGCCCAGCCGGGGGATCGCCTCCAGCACCTCGCGCCAGCGCCGTCGCCTCAGGACCTCGCGGCGGCGTCCGCTGGGCCGTGGGAGAGCGGCCACTACGACCAAGCCCAGGGGGTTCGCCTCCAGGACCTCGCGGCCGCGGCGCCGTCTCCCAGGTCATCGCGGCGGCGCCTCTCTCTCGCGAGATGGGTTGGACGAGATGCGAGGGATTGACGGAGCGAATTGACAAAGTTTCTGAAAAAACAGGACCATAATGCCCTTGTTGATTAAACTGAATATTTTTAATTAACATGTTAAAATGAACGATGAGAAATAATCAGTGGGGGAGTTACATTAAATTACATGTTGTAACTCTCCAATCACCGTCAGATGTCATGTAGATTGCAAGCAATAAAAATTTACGGTGGTTGACACGTGCTTCTCACTTCTCAGTATATTGATCTTTTCACATCAAAGCTGCACAAGGGTAGACATGCAAAATTAATTCTGAATCTAATGGGGAAGAGGTGAACTTGTTGCTTACGTGAGATGGCAAGACTTGTAACGGATCTCCGTATAGGCGTCCAGCGAAAATTGCTGCGGATGCTTGTGCCCCCTTTATCAATTTGTTTAGTAAATACTATGGGATCAGTCACCAGAATAATTTTTGTGCCAACAGAATCCCATGTGCGTCTTCTTCCTCTCCTTCGTCCTCCTCCTCCCGCTCCGGCGACCCACCCTCTTGACGCCGACCTAACCGCAGTCCCCCACCAACCACAACCGGCAGCACTACCATGTTGCACCTCGACGGTCTGCCTTGCCCTCCCCCCTCCTCTTCTTCTCTGACACTGTCGACCTTTGACAAATCACCAAATCATGTGGCGTTACAACTTACCGGTGGCATCAAAATTGTGCCATATAAGTTACATGCTTTTTTAGTGAACATGTAAAAAAGGGAAATGAGAAGCTCTAGATTTTGGTTGACAGCTATACCCAAAAATGATCAAAACAATTGTTCTGATTCAAAAATTATGTGTCCAACTGGGATGCATGTGGTTTCCATTAACGCAGCGCCAAATATTGATTGTCTCCCTCTTCATTCCTCGTTCGCATTCGTTGTGTCTCTCCTTATTCACCTTCTCCTCTTGCAAGAAAGACAGTGCGTGTCTCTCCTTAATCACCCTCTCCTCTTGCACGCAAGACAACACGTCATCATTCTCCCTGCTCCTCCTTCCCCTCCATCTCAATTCTCTTCATCTGTCTTTGCTCTAGCATTATCGTTGTTTTATAAGTCTATCATCTCACCTTACTATTGCTATGTCACCTTTTTAAAACTTATCCCCTCTGTTTGGAAAACAATAACCTGGGAGAAGCATCTGCTCCTTTAAAAAATAACATACTCTAGTTTGCATGATAATTGTTCCATCCAAACCTAGAAAGTATTTTTATTTGTTTCTTGTTGATACAAGAGTACTATATTGCAATAGTCTAATATATGTGATCACTTTTTACGGACACATCTTTGTTAGGACCAGGAGCTTAGCATACACACTATGGATTTTTGTTGTATCAGGTTCTTTTACGTTTTACATAACATGGAACATATCCTGAATGGCCTCGTGTCCCGTGTAAACATCAGATAAATAATAGATTGCAACTGTAATCACATGTGAGGCTTTTCATAGATTTGAAGCCGTGTAACGATGGCAAGCCATCTGAAAAAATAGGCACCATCTGGAAAAACATGCAGTAAGGAAACTGAACCATTTATAGGAGAGCAGCTAGCATAATTTTATTTTCAACAATATATTTAGGGACGAACATGATGTACTTGTATTTTGGAAATATAAGCCAGCTCCGATTGCATCTTCGAAGGGCCAGTGGCCGAATTTTATTAGATAGGAAAATAGAGTGAGAGTACATCAGTTTACATCCTGAAGGAGGTAAACTAAACAGCTTCCACAGGACGATTGCCACCGAAATCTAAGCGCTCTACAAAAAGAGAGAGCCAACTCATGTCGCCAGATCAGTAATACAACCCGCAGCCCTCCAGACGCCAATATCTTCAAGGATCAGGTCCCTCACCTTGTCCGCAGAACTGGCCACGCTATCAAAGATCCTCGCATTTCTTTCCTTCCAAATCCTCCAGTGTATAAGAATGACCACCGTGTCGAAATTCCTCCTAATTGGTTTCGGAATAGCCGCCCTAGCCTGCAGCCACCACTCTTCCGATTGCATCTTCGACAAATACGATACACGTTATATGTAAGTAGACGTATCAAATATGGAAGAACTGTTTTGTTAATTCTCATCCATAAACTCACAAAATTCCACTCTGACAAAATACCTGATTGAAAAGGCTTAGAACCTTTTCTGAAATATTGATAAAAGCTCTAATAAATAAAGCAAAGGGAGAAAACAAAAGCACATATTGGAGACCAGTCAAGAAACTACTGTTTCTCTGACTCGATGTGCCACGCCATTCACTCGCTGGCGCTCTTCATGCACAGGTGCAAGTGTTCTCTCCATGTGGTGCTCCTTGCTCCTTTTAGAGTTTTTTTTAGCTCCTTTTAGAGTTCTGGTCGAGGCCTAGCACATCCTGATACAAATCATCAAGCAACAAAAATAGACAATATATATATACTCCAAAAATATCTAGCCTCACTTTCAAATAAGGTATCTCCGCACAAATTACATGAAATTATGTTGCCAAAAGAACTCATTTTTGGTACATTGCACATCTAAGAGTCATGTGAGTTATCTCTTACACAAGTTAAAGAGCTATATGAATTAACCTAAGATCAAGCAGGGCAACATTTTTCTGGAAAAATAGAAAGTCACTAATTAATGCATAAAAAACTACTAAGGCCAGACAGTTTAATAGAATTTATTTACATTCAGGAAAAAAAATAGAAGGGCCGATCTACTGGAGTACTCGTGCAAAGTTGTGTGATCAGAGCTGGAGCATGTTTTAGTAATTACAGTAATGTAATAGGCCCAGTGAAATATTTGAGCAATACATGCCCATTGGCTAGTCTTGTGGATCTTTGGAACTGCAAATACAGAAGGCAATGAATTTCTGTAAGCAGCGTGTAACTTTTAATTGATGCAGAAACAAACATATTGATTTGCACTTTTGCTTCGGTACCACCCCCCCCCCCCCCCCCCCAACACAAGGAGGGCCGAGATTGCCCGATACCTCTTCATAACGAAGGGCATGATAGGCATTATTTGAAAAAGTGCGCGCCCGCCCGCCCGCCCGCCTGAGGCATATACGTATACGAATACGCAGTGTTTTTTTCCCTGGCGTGGCACGCGCCTGGCCGCATGCATGCAGTCGTGCGCCCGCAATCAACGCGCCTGCCGGTTTGACCTTTCCTCGCACGCCGCGGCGCTGACTGCTTCGTCCCGTCGCCTGCCGCCTCCTCGCTTGCCGCGCCGCTCACCGCTGCCGGCATCTATGCTTCCGGCCGACAGCATGCGCCGCTGCCCCCCGCCTCATCGCCAGCCGCACGCCGCCCCATCAGTCGGCTGCCGGCCCGCATTAAAGCGTGGTGGCCTCCTCGACCGCCACGTCCTGCCCCGCCCGCCATTATAAATTCCGGCCCCGGCGTGTCTCCTCGCACACCACCGTTCACACCTCTCCTCTCCAACTCCACCCCCGCCGATCCATCTGTCCCGCGGCGCCCAGTCATCCGCCGACCCCGCCGCCATGTCCAGCGACTCCGACAACGACGGCGCGGCACCGGGGGGTGTGTGGCCGTCGAGCCTCACCCTAGGGCAGGTGGAGGACCTCGCCCGCTTCGGCCTGTACGTCCCGCCGGTGGCGAAGCTGCCGCGGGATTGGAGGATCTCCGCCGATGGCTACGCGACGCAGGGCCCGCCGGCAACCGCGGCGGAGCTCCGGGCGCACCCCGGCGGCCGGTACAACATCAAGAACCGCCGCCGTTTTTGGAACGGCAAGTGGTTCGACGACGTGATCGGGGCGTTTAAGTGCGTCGCCCGAGGTCTCCCCGCCGACGCCACAGGTGGAGCCGGCCCCACCCGCACTCGCGGGCGCGCCCATGCAGCCGTCCCCGGCACCGGCCCCGCGGCCGCTCCAGCCCCCCCATCCCCGGCGGGTTTTCAGATCCCGCCGGAGCAGGCGGCGCTGCACCAGGACGGCGACCCCGAGGACACGCCGGGGTTGCTGGCGGTGCTGGCCCAATCCGCGGAGGAGGCTGCCGCGGCAGCGGCGTAGAAGGCTGCTGAGGAGGCGGCGGCCGTGGCGGCTGCGCAGGCGGCGGCTGCGGCGGAGGAGGCGGCGGCTGCGGCGGAGGATGACGACGGCGTGGACTGGGACGACGACGGCGGCGACGACGACGGCGACAATGGTGGCATGGTGGAGGTCATTGACCTCGCCGCGGAGAGTGACCAGGAGTAGTTTAGGTTTATTTTCTGTTTGAATTTCAATTCCGTTCAAATCAGTGTAAAAAAACCTAAAATGAATGGAACTTGAAATGTTTTATCGTAAATGTTGTTTCAGAAATTTGTTACGTTAGATGTGTTTAAGAAATTGATGCGACATTATGTTAAGTTAGAATAATAATTTGATAAATAAAACAATAACATAAGAAGGAGGTGGCGATTGCAGCGCAAGCAATTGATCACTCAAATTTGGCGGCGTGTGTGAATGCCCACTATAGCCCCCCACGCAAGGTTAGAACGAAAACGAACACAAAACGGTCCTGGTGGCACGTATGATGTTTGAGGTGACTTCCATGAAATGACACCAAATTTTGCCAGCGTGTGTGAATGCCCACTAGAACCCCCCACGCAAGGTTGGAACGAAAACGGACACCAAACGCATGTTGCGTCAAGTGGGGGAAGTGTTTTAGGGTTTTTTCATCCGGAAAATCCTAGGAAATTAATGGAACGTCGAAAATCGACAAAAATTGGCATGTATGCTTGCCATGGTGGTGGCAGGGTGTGAAAAAAGTTTTGGCTCATTTGGAGGAGTTGGAAAAAAAACGTCTTTCAGACTTGCCCTCCGGCAGACCCGAACGGTCCTGATTGTACATGATGTGTGAGGTGACTTCCATGAAATGACACCAAATTTTCCCAACATGTGTGAATGCCCACTGGAACCCCCCACGCAAGGTTGGAACAAAAACGGACACCAAACGCATGTTGCGTCACATGGGGGAAGTGTTTTAGGGTTTTTTCATTGAGAAAATCGTAGGAAATTAATGGAACGTCGAAAATTGACGAAAATTGGCATGCATGCTTGCCATGGTGGTGGCAGGGTGTGGAAAAAATTATGGCTCATTTGGAGGAGTTGGAAAAAAAACGTTTTTCAGACTTGCCCTCCGGCAGACCCGAAGGGTCCAGGTTGTACATGATGTGCGAGGTGGCTTCCATGAAATGACACCAAATTTTGCCAGCGTGTATGAATGCCCACTAGAGCCCCCCACGCAAGGTTAGAACGAAAACGGACACCAAACGCACGTTGCGTCACGTGGGGGGAGTTTTTTAGGGTTTTTTCATCCGGAAAATCGTACGAAATTAATGGAACGTCAAAAATCAACAAAAATTGGCATGCATGCTTGCCATGGTGGTGGCAGGGTGTGAAAAAAGTTTTGGCTCATTTGGAGGAGTTGGAAAAAAGACGTCTTTCAGACATGTCCTCCGGCAGACCCGAAGGTTCCTGGTTGCACATGGTGTACGTGATGGCATGCATGAAATGACACCAAATTTTGGCATTGTGTGTGCATGCCCACTGGAGTCCCCTAGGCAAGATTAGAATGAATTCGGACACCAAACGCACGTTGCGTCACATGGGGGGAGTGTTTTAGGGTTTTTCACCGGGGAAATCTTAGGAAATGCATGGAACGTCGAAAAAAGACAAAAATTGGCATGCATGCTTTCCATGGTGCTGGCAGGGTGTGGAAAAAGTTTTGGCCCATTTGGAGGAGTTGGAAAAAATAGTCTTTCAGACTTGCCCTCCGGCAGACCCGAAGGTTCCTGGTTGCACATGATGTGTGACGTGGGTTCCATGAAATGACACCAAAATTTACGAGCATGTGTGTATGCCCAATGTAGGCCCCACGCATGAAATGAACGAATTCGGACACCAAACGCATGTTGCGTCACGTGGGGGGTGTTTTAGGGTTTTTTCACCGGGAAAATCCTTGGAAATGCATGGAACGTCGAAAAAACACAAAAAAATGGCATGCATGCTTGCCATGGTGCTGGCAGGCTGTGGAAAAAGTTTTGGCTCGTTTGGAGGAGTTGGAAAAAAAACCTCTTTCAGACTTGCTCTTCGGCAGACCCGAAGGTTCCTGGTTGCACATGATGTGTGACGTGGGTTCCATGAAATGACACCAAAATTTACGAGCATGTGTGCATGCCCAATGTAGGCCCCCACGCAAGAAATGAACGAATTCGGACACAAAACGCACGTTGCGTCACCTGGGGGGGAGTGTTTTAGGGTTTTTTCACCGGGAAAATCCTAGGAAATGCATGGAACGTCAAAAAAGACAAAAATTGGAATGCATGCTTGCCATGGTGCTGGCAGGGTGTGGAAAAAGTTTTGGCTCATTTGGAGGTGTTGGAAAAAAAAACCTCTTTCAGACTTGCCCTCCGGCAGACCCGAAGGTTCCTGGTTGCACATGATGTGTGACGTAGGTTCCATGAAATGACACCAAAATTTACGAGCATGTGTGCATGTCCAATGTAGGCCCCCACGCAAGAAATGAACGAATTCGGACACCAAACGCATGTTCCGTCACGTGGGGGGGTGTTTTAGGGTTTTTTCACCGGGAAAATCCTAGGAAATGCATGGAACGTCGAAAAAAGACAAAAATTGGCATGCATGCTTGCCATGGTGCTGGCAGGGTGTGGAAAAAGTTTTGACTCATTTGGAGGAGTTGGAAAAAAAAACCTCTTTCAGACTTGCCCTCCGGCAGACCCGAAGGTTCCTGGTTGCACATGATGTGTGACGTGGGTTCCATGAAATGACACCAAAATTTACGAGCATGTGTGCATTCCCAATGTAGGCCCCCACGCAAGAAATGAACGAATTAGGACACAAAACGCACGTTGTGTCACCTGGGGGGGAGTGTTTTAGGGTTTTTTCACCGGGAAAATCCTAGGAAATGCATGGAACGTCAAAAAAGACAAAAATTAGCATGCATGCTTGCCATGGTGCTGGCAGGGTGTGGAAAAAGTTTTGGCTCATTTGGAGGTGTTGGAAAAAAAAACCTCTTTCAGACTTGCCCTCCGGCAGACCCGAAGGTTCCTGGTTGCACATGATGTGTGACGTAGGTTCCATGAAATGACACCAAAATTTACGAGCATGTGTGCATGTCCAATGTAGGCCCCCACGCAAGAAATGAACGAATTCGGACACCAAACGCATGTTGCGTCACGTGGGGGGAGTGTTTTAGGGTTTTTTCACCGGGAAAATCCTAGGAAATGCATCGAACATCGAAAACAGACAAAAATTGTCGTGCATGCTTGCCATGGTGCTGGCAGGGTGTGGAAAAAGTTTTGGCTCATTTGGAGGACTTGGAAAAAAAAACCTCTTTCAACCTTGCCCTCCGGCATACCCGAAGGTTCCTGGTTGCACATGGTGTACGTGATGGCATGCATGAAATGACACCAAATTTTGGTATTGTGTGTGCATGCCCACTGGTGTCCCCCAGGCAAGATTAGAAGGAAGTCGAACACCAAACGCACGTTGCGTCACATCCGGGCCGTGTTTTTGGGTTTTTTCACGGGGAAAATCCTAGAAAATGCATCGAACGTCGGAAATCAACGAAAATTGGCATGCATGCTTGGCATGGTGGTGGGAGGGTGCGGAAAAAGTTTTGGCTCGTTTGGTTGAGTTGAAAAAAAAACCGTGTAGCAAACACATGAAATAACGATCGTCCTTGTTTTTGATGGTCAACCCCGTGGCGGCGGCGCGCTGTGAGAGGCGTGTAGGCGGCGCGGTCAGCCAGTCAGCGCACGCTGCGTGGCACACCAGGTGCTAACCGACGCGCGTTCGTGCGTCTGTGGGGCCCGCCGCGATAACTCGGGCCGACACGATCTCCCTTGATTGTGCGCCTGCATGCGATCCTCCCTGCCGATCACGTCGCTCCCACCCGACCCCGCCGCCCTCCCAACCCTAGCTAACTTGGCTGCCCACGTCGCCCTGCCCTGATCATGCCGCCCTCCGAGCTGTCGGTCACACCGCCCACATCACGCACCCCGCCGTCCCCCGTTCCCGCCGCCGTCCCAGCTCTTGGTCACGACGCCGTCCCCCCGTTACCGCCGTGGTCGCAGCTGAAGATCACGTCGCGCCCTCCCCGTCCCGCCGCCATCCCAACCGTACATCCAAACAGAACGCCGCCGACCTGGACCGGTTCCCAAAGGCGCACGCCGCCGGCCCCCGACGCCAAGTGCTAGGACGAAAGGTGCTGTATTCGTAACTCACATTGCCATCATCATATATAGCATGTAAAGATTTAAAGTAGCTAACTCTTCGTGTAATTTTTTCTGTATAGTATGGACGAGTATGGGGAAATGGTGCTCGCCGGTGAACAAATTGAACTCTAGGCAACGAAAGCGTCTTGGTGGCACTATGTTGGAGAAAATGTTGATGATTCCTAGTTTGCAAATGCGCAAGTGCTTGCTCAAATTTATTATTAAAACGTATGACATGACCAAAAAAAAGTTTATTATGCGTCCAACAAACGGTGAAATTAAATATCATTGCACACTGATGATATCTTTGATATATTTGGGCTAGAGAACAAGGGTAAAGATGTGATGAAAGCACTAGGTAAAGGGGGGGTGGAGGCAAAGGTAATGGTGCCTTCTCGTTTTCTGGATTCTAGTAAAGGTGAAATAGTGATAGACCAGTTGATTGAAAACATTGTTACTAGTGGCACATATGATGATGACTATGTGCGTAGAACTGTATTGGTTCTCCTTGGCACGGTTATAGCACCGCACTCCACGAAAGAGGTTCCTAAGAGCTTTTACAAGTTGGTGGAGGATGTGGACGCCATAAAATCATTTAATTGGAACGTGTTTGCATTACGCGTTTGCATTGATGGCGTCACAAAAATGGTTCGATATGTGAAAAATTTTAAATGGCCGGTGGGAAACCTTGCCCTCATTCAGGTAAATTGTAATTTTAATTCGTGTCTTTGTAATTACATTTTCGTCATTAAAGATTGTTAATACGTTTGATGTTTATGCAGTACATGTACTTTGAGAAGGTGCAGCCAACAGCTGTACAGACATTCGATCCACTGTCTCGTGAGTACCCCTTAATGGTAAATTGGATAGAAGTTGAGGCTGGGAAGCGAGACGGCTACGACACAACATACGGACGCGGTCATGGCAAGGTCAATACTTATGTTTTGTACCGCATGCATTGATCGACAATTGTTCACTAATTTATATTCGTTGAACGTTTCACAAATTGATGACTTAATAAAGGAAAAGTACAGAAACGCATTAATTGCTAAAGAAGGAGTGATTGCAGAGGAAGAAATTGAGCCACCAAAACGAACAGCTGGTGGCAGAAAAAGGAAAGATAATAAGGACGAGGCTTCGTCGAGCAGGGACACTACATTGGATCAAGGCATGAAATGCGTAAAAGATATGCAGAAAGAAATTCGTCTCATTCCTGAGAAATGTGCTGAGGTAATGATTGATGTGTACTTAAATTTACAAGTGCCTGTTCAAAATGTTTGCAAATACTTTATGGTTTCGATGTGTTGTTGCAGATTCTCATCGAGAAGTTGAACAAGCAAGGTCTGATATTCAAGCCAACCCGGGAGTTCCGTGATGAGGCTGATTTTGTGGAGCAAAGTGAAGAGCGGATGAAGAAGTATAATCCAAAATATTTTGACGAAGTTAATTCAACTCCTTTGAATGAACGTACGGAGGAGAAGATTGAGCCATCCTTCACGAGTGCGAATGGTATGAAGTTTCCCGTTGACAAAGGCGCGCATCGCAATACACCCGGTACAGGTGATGAATCCGACCCCTTCATTCTTGAGGAAGATGGTGATTCACCCCCCGCATCAGTAGCATCGTTAGACACGAAAGATTTTCCAAGTGTTACTGGAACCCCAAAGAATGCAAATACAGTTTCAGATGGGTCTAGCGGCGACAAATCAGAGGAATTTAGTATTGATAGTCTGAAAACTCATATGAAGAATGCGATTGACAGTGGGACTAAGGAGCATGATGGGAAACGCAAGCGGCAACAGTCAAAATACTTTCGGTCACCCTACCATCATAACGGTGGACGCAAACGTGCAAAAAAAAGTAAGTTAGAGGTAATTTGTTTTTTAAAGGTATTTCTGTCCTAGCATGTGCACTTAATTAACTCATTGTACGTTAATTGTTGTAGGTCTGTTTGGTATAAGGGATGTTCTAATTGGTACGGACTACATTACTGAGGATCACATAGAGGCCGCGAGGGTCTATATTCAGACGCTGTCAGACTCGTCGAAGCATTGTAGAAAGACTGTCGTCCTCATGACGGGAATAGGTGGGGAAACGTGTACGGTAGAACATCTTCAAGCCATCACTTCGTATAAGTGGTTGAATGGCGCTGTAAGTATGAGTATAATTTTTTAACGTAGTACACATGAGTTGTATTCATTTTCTAACAACCATATTTCTGTTATGATATTTTCAGGTCATCAATTGTTATTGCAACTTCATGCAGACCCGAACTCCTCGTTCTGATCGTCACATATTATCATCGTGGGTGCCCCACTAGCTTCTTCTTTGTGCTGCTGGAAAGGTTAAGAACTCTAAGAAGAATTTTATGGAAAATTTCACAAAGAAATCCAAAACGGTGTCTAGAGTAACTGAAGAGTATTTTGTGAAAGATAAGGTATTGCATTTCAAACAACCCTTTGTATTACGTATCTATCTTTATGCACACCTACATAACTAAACTGTGTTGTAGGCATATTTTCCTTTTAATCTGGACAATCATCATTGGATAACCGTTGTTATGCATAACAAGAAGAAAGAGTCTCAAGTTTTAAATTCTACTGGTAAAATCAGCGCGAGAGTTCTATCAAAGATTACTACCCTGGTAAGCTTACAATTTTACATTAAACAGAATGCATAATTTCTTTCGAAAGGTGTTCATTTTTTCGTACTTAATATTGATTTAAAATTTCCATTACAGAGGGTAGAAATAGTTAAAGGTACCAAGGAGGTTAACTCGTCTTTAGAAATGGATTACCCTGATGTGTCATCCTGGCCAATAAGGGAGTACAAAATGCCGTTACAAGTAGACACGTAAGTTCACAGTTCAATGCATATGTAATTGTGTGCTCCATCATTACTTGACTTGCGTTATTTTTTCAGAGTCTCTTGTGGTCTATTCACGATCAAATGCGTTGAACACTGGGACAGAGATGAGTGGACATATGACTTTGACCAGAACGAGATTAATTCTTTAAGGGGTTGCATTCTTGCTGAAATACTATTTTCAGAGTGCAACACGATGGAAACGGTGAAGGAAAAGATTCTTAAAATCATGCCGAATGAATGAATGGGAGGATGTGGTGTTGGATATTACGTTCTTTCTTTATTGTAATGCCACATGATTTTTCATTTTTGGCAACTAAATAAAAGTGTCATGGTCGTCGGTACTTCGTACCATTTTGATATTGTAATGGCAGATGATTTTTCATTATTGGCAACTAAATAAAAGTGCCATGCTCGGTACTTCGTACAATTTTGATTTTGTAATGGCACTCTTTCGGAATTATTATTTATATTCTTATGGCATATTTTTATGATGTTAAGTGAATGAGGCTGTTTTCTGAATGAGGTTATTTTAGTTCACAGATATTCTATACTGTTTATTTTACTTCACTGATTTTTAATACTGATTATTTGAACGAGTTTTCATTAAGTATTAAAAAAACTAAAAATAAAATAAAAAAGAAGCCCGACCGCGGCTGCTGGACCGCCGTTTAACCAGCGAATAAACCGTCCAAATCAAGCCCGCAGGCGACTCGGGCGGTGAATCGGGTACACGAACGGCCCAACGGCTGGGTCAACCACAGGGCAAGCGGTGGCATTGTGTTTCGAGGAGTTCAGAACGGCTGCACGACGCGGCTATTTAAGCCGGTCGGCACGCCCATCGCTCGGCGAGGTGGGACTAAACTTGCGACGCGCTGGCGGGGGGCGGTGCCGAACGCGCGGCTGCATTCAAGGCCGGCCCATTTCGTGCTGGGAGGTTTCGCGGGCGGGGGAAGGGGCCGAGATTGGGGCTTGCACTGTTGGGCCGAACTGGGCCGACCGACGACGGTAGAAAAAACCGGCCCCTTAAGCGGCGCGACGCCCGCGTGCAGGGTACGTCGAACCTTTAGTCCCACCTCGCCGAGCGACGGGCGCACCGACCGGCTTAAATAGCCGCGTCGTGCAGCCGTTCTGAACTCCTCGAAACACAATGCTGCCGCTTGCCCTGTGGTTAACCCAGCCGTTGGGCCGTTCGTGTGCCCGATTCACCGCCCGAGTCGCCTGCGGGCTTGATTTGGACGATTTATTCGCTGGTTAAACGGCCGTTTGCTTCTTTTTTAATTTTTTTTTACTTTTTTAGTACTTAATGAAAACTCGTTCAAATAATCAGTACTAAAAATCAGTGAAGTAAAATAAACTCATTCACATAACAGTATAAAAAACGTCCCAATTCACTCTACCATATAATATATGTTCACATAAATGTTTGGACCAAACATAAACAAAACACTTATTAAGATTTTCGTCCCACGCATATACATATTGTAAACTGCAACATAAGTTGTTCCGATGTGATGCGAGTAACCAGATTACTTGTTCGCACGCATGTAGCTGCATCTCTACGCCCAATTCCTGAACGAAACATAAACAACACTCCAGTGTTACACAGACTGCACAAAGGACCACTTTTCTTCTCATCAAACAAGCAACATAAAAATAACATGAATGTAAAACTTACTTTTCGTTCAGCCTACATGTCTACTTGTTATGACCTCCAGTGTTACACAGACTGCGCAAAGGACCACTTTTCTTCTCATCAAAAGATTTCGGTCTACCATTTTTTGTAACGTCAGGACCACCCTTTGAACGCCCTTTCTTAGGTGCACCCTTCGTCGAAACTTTCTCCGGATCAGCAATAGTAGGTGCACCTTCTTGCGCCTTACTTGCCTCCTTCCTAGCAATAACACACCTTCTACTGCCTATAAGTTCCTCCTCCGGAATCTTTTTCTTCGCTATTATGTTGTCCAGACACTTCATCAACTCGTCGAACAAGAAGGGAACATTTGCTACAACATGAGCAGCTTCTGCGGATTTTATGCTAATTTGACTATGCCATTCTCTCTCCTCTGGCCCTGACCAACCCCATCCAAACATATCACTCTTGCGCTGCACAGGCAACCCATCTCTCGCATTTTTCGTCAACCGATGAAGGACACAACACTTTGGTATTTTAGTTAAGTTAAGATGATGCAGAACAAAGAGAATGTGTTTGCAAGGCAGCCCTTTCCGAACCATCCTAAGACAACTGCATGCTATTGTTTCTTCTGAGTTACCTGGTTGATAAACAACATTGTACTTGAACTTGTGGTTATCCTTCCATGTCACGATGAATGTCTGACGCTCAATTCCCACGAGCGTCTCAAATATCTCCAGCTGTCACATCTTCTACAAATCATCTTGCAGGATGTAGAAATTAGCAGGTGTGAATACATCAGCAGCATGCTCCTCAATGTCCTTATATTCAGTAACCGACGGTGGTACTTTCTGGTTAGCATCGCAGTCATCATGCACCTCGTTCTCACAGATACGAACTATACAGTTCTCATAATGCACTACCAAATCAACTATTGTCATACCATAGTCTAGGTGAAGGTGAAGGCAGGAGTTGAGGCTTTCGCTCCTCTGGTTACTTCGCATACCAAGAAAAAAACCATCGGAAAGATATGAAGCTGCCCAAAGTCTCCTCTTCCTATACATCCTGTTAAGCCACTCTTCAGTTTTATCCGTCTTCCATTTATCGACGAAAGCGGTCCATCTCTGCTCAAAGTTAGCTTGAGAGGTGGCATAGTACAGGAGCGATCTGAACTCATCCAGTGACTTGTAATGTAGGTGCCTCTGCATATTTTTCTCGATATACCAGGAACAAATACGATGGAACACATCCGAAAGGACAGTCCGAATCGCTCGGATCATTGCAGCGTCACCGTATGTGATTATTGACTTTGGCTTCACCTGACAGTTTGCCCTCATAAATGTCTGTAGCAGCCACACGTACGTCCCTTCGGTCTCGTCAGAAACAATGGCACAACCAAACACTGTGGTGCAACGGTGGTTATTAACACCGACAAAGGGGATGAATGGCATACCATATCTGTTCATCTTATATGTGCTGTCAAACACGACCACATCTCCGTAGTCTTGATAGTCCCTCCGTGATTGTGCATCGCACCAGAACATACTCTTCAGTCGCCCTTCCTTATCAAGCACATACTCAAAAAAAAAAGTCAGGGTCCTTCGCCTTTCTCCTCCTCATAATGCCAACTGCCGTAACAGCATCACCCTTTGCAATGAGCTTCATTTTCTCTCTGCAGCACAGATTGTAAATGTCCCGCCCGATAAGTCCGCACTTATCGTATGAACCGTATCTGTTGATGAAGTTGTCCATTATTATATGCTTTCTTATCCCAGCCGCTTCCATCGACAATATCTCTGCCCTCGTGCCATCTCCAATCCGTCTGTGTGACCACAAAAAAGAAACCTCGTCGGGTCGAGCCATCGCGTCGTTGTGATCATCCACGAATGACGCGACGAACCAAACGCCACGTTCTCTGTCCAACTTCACCACCATCTGTGCACCGCACTCGCAACGAGTCTCGGGTCTAAGCCTGCGCTTGCGGCCCTCCATGGTAATGAATTTACTTTGCCTTCTCCCTGCCCTCGAGCAAAGAAACCACCGGAACCGTATAATTCCTGAAGCACCTTTCCCTCGTTTCACATTCTCTTTCTTGATGCTGAACCCATGCTCTTTGGCGTGCTTGTTGTAGAATATGTATGCATCCCCTTGCGACCGAAATGTCGTAGCCATGACCTTCCAATGTGTCTCCAGGATCTGTTGCTGGTTTTGAGCCTCCTCAATGTCCATCTCTGCCTCATCGTGATCACCGCTAGGACCATCTGACTCCTCCTACAAAATTACATATGAAACTATGTCAATTACTATCATTTATTTCATACTATTGCGCGATGTACAACATGTATGAACGAACCTGGCTCAAGTTATCTGCGAATGATTCCTGAAAACTATTTTGCACATTGTCAACATCCACATCTTCCTGCAAATTAATAAAAATAGACAAATAGTTAGCCTTGCCATACTTTGCAAATTCAAAAATGAAATCAAAATATACGCCACTTACGTTTTCACTGTTCGCGCCATGTTCATTATTATCAAAATCCTCCGAAGGTAAGATATCATATGACGAGCACGATTCGTTGTCGCTGCTGTCATCATCTTCGTTAATACTATCGTTATCGGTCCGAGTGACCTTATCAGTACCATTCTCATCCCCCGTGAATGCGGTTTCTTCATCCATGTAAACACACCTAACTAGCAACACTGCACAACATTGAAAATTTATCTTGTGTTAGAATTCGTACAGTGGATCATGCCCAAGAATAAATTGCAAAACTTATACGAATTCAAATAATTTTTTCTCTTTTTTATAATAACTAATGAACTAAATCACTTCCATCTATCATGCTAGGTTTACATGGCAAACCTCGGGCGGCGGTGTGGACGTCACCGGTCTAGGACGACGGGGCCTTCAGGCAGGGGGGCTCCGGCTAGATTCTAGCCGGCGCCGACGTGGAAGACGAGGAAGCCCCGGGATTATTGGCCGGATCCGCGGCGGGGGACCACTGCGGTAAGTGGCGGTGGAGGCGGCGTGGGACGTCGGACCGGTCACGTCCGCGGCGTCGGACAAGGACGGTGAGAAGCGGCGTCGGACGGGGTTCGAAGGGCGTTTGAGCCAGGCGACGGCGTTCTTCCACACCTCCGGCCACCGGCGGCGATCGGCCAGTTGGAAAAATGGATCGGGAGGAGCGTGATCGCCGGGCGGGCGGCGAGATCGTGGAACTTTCTGTTTTTTCCCTACGCGGGCGGCAGGCGGCAGATCGTGTTTTTTTTTTTTGCATGCGCGCGGGTATAGGTACGGCGGCCGGTAGTGTACAATATGAGGTGGGTATACGTTTCCTCCGTATGACCATTCTGCCCTTCTACGTTTTGTTTTGGGGGGGGGGGGGGGGGGGGGTGTGTGTGTGTGTGTACCGAAGCACTTCTCTTTGATTTGTACTCTTTCCATGTAACTTTATCATGGTCAGACTCCCCGCTGTCTCAAAGTGATTCAAGATTGTTTCATGCTCCACGTACATCATCACCAAAACACATACAATGAGAACACATTGCTTTCTGGTTTTCATGCACGCAAAATATCATCAAGTCAAGTATTCGAGGCATACACTTGCACTGGCATCACACGGAAGGATTAGAATGACCAGGGCCTGATAAGCTCGGACAGCGTAGGAGTTCGACGGGTGTGTTGCTCGGGACAAGCAGGCATCATTATGGGGCAGCGGTGCCGGCTGATCTGGTCTGTTCTTTGTCGTCCCCGGCGTTGAATTTGTAGACTCGGGCAGTACCGCGGTCAACCTCGGCACGAAGAGACAGACAGCGGGCCACGGTTCAGGCCCAGCACGGACCTTAGCCTCATACATGGACGGCCACAGAGGTAGTGTCGGCGTGACCTATGCGGCGGTGTGCAAAGGAACAACACGAAAGATCACCAGAAATCACAAGAGAATCAATGAACGAGTAAAGACTAAATTACCAAATATTGGAAGCAAACCATGATCTGTTGGACACAGAAGTAGAGGCATATACATAAATATTGTCTCAGATACAAACCATCACAGCGGCTACTTGCTGAGAAGCCACGACCGCGGCTATACCTTCCCGGGGGTAGCAAGCGCGGCGGTCAGGCGGCGGTGGACGTGTATGGCGACCTCAGATGGCGGCAGCGAGGGAGACAATGTACCACGGATTGGTGCGGGGATGGCATCGCTCAGAGCGGCGGACGGGGTCTGGGAAGGGAGAGATCGGCGGTACTGACCTTCAAGGGAGACGGCAGCGGCGCGGTCTTGGGCGAACAAGGGGTTGGGTGCAGAGAGAGAAAACGACTTGGGGGAGAAGAGCGGTCATGGCGGCGCCAAGCGATGACGAGGGCTTAGGGAAGAAGCAAGAACTATGACGGCGGCGAGCATCTAGGGTTTCCATGGGTGGGATGGGTGGATGGGGGAGAAGAAGGCCGATGTGTAGTTGTGTATTTTATGAAAGTTTGATTTGTGATTTCTTAATCTGTATGGCAAGGAAAGTTATGATTTACAAGGAAAGACTGGAGATGGAGAGATCGGTTTTATGTGGGCACGCTAGGTGTCGGTACAAAAACCGGTAGACCTCGGGTAGGGGGTCCCGAGATGTGGATCTAGAGTCAATGGATAACAGGAGACGAATGGTACGATGTTTACCCAGGTTCGGGCCCTCTTGATGAGGTAATACCCTACGTGCTGCTCGAATTATATTGATGTGGTGAAGTACAAGGTACAAAGGATCTACCTCGAGATCGTATGAGTATGAGCTAAACCCTAAGGCTTGTGATTGTGCGTTTACGGACTAAACCCCTCGGCTTATATACACACCGGGGGTGCCTAGGTTTACATATGGTCGGTCGCCAGCAGGTGATAAACATGCCGGTAATACCAGCTATCCTTGAAGTGCATGCCAAGTCTTCGGAGGTTTCCATCTTGCTTACGAGGTGGTACACAATTCGGCTATCCTTCAGGCGATGGTAGACGGCCCGCTACTTCGGCCCGCAAGTGACAGGCCCCATGGGCTAGGACCCCCTAGTCCGGGACACCCTCAGTAGCCCCTGAACTAGTCTTCAACGCCTAGGACCACCGGCTTCATCTTCGGACAGGCTTCATTCCCGATGTCTTCGGCTTGGCAGACAAGTTCCTCTCCAACTAGCTTTTAAACTTCGATCCGGAGTCACCCCAAATCTACTCTATGGGCTCCAATCCAGCCGACCATATGACCCGAAAATCACACTTCGGAGTTCGAAGTCACGAGGTAGCTTAGCCTCAAAGGCCAGTCACACAGGTGTGACCTGCTATCTTTGCTTGACAGCTTTTACTGAACGGTCACAACCCATCGCGCTCAACGAGCCAGTTATTGTGAATTGACTCGCGGCCCGAGGCAGCTCCTCCATTGGCATGTCTTATCAATGTAGAGATCGTGCTCCGTTTTTTAAGGGATATCATCCACAAATTGCGTCCCCCCATGCGTGCTTAACAGCATGATGGTTGGGAAGTGGCGATTCAAGCGGTGCAGTAAGGGAACTCTTGGCCTTTTACTGGCTTATAAAAGCAGGGTGCGGTAAAATTACTTTCCACACGCTCCCATCTCCAGCGCCATTGCCTTACAGCCTCCTGAGCTCTAACGCCCAGATCCATTCCCTTCCTTCCAAGCTTCCACCCGTGCTCGTCTCCACTCCGGCCATGGCACCATCTTGGAGCTCCGGGCGGCGGGGTATATCCCCGCCGACGTCGACTGCCGTGGCCCGGAGCCAGGCCAAGTCGTCCCCACCCCCAAGAAGGGGGAGAGGGTGGTCTTCATCCCCCACCTCGTCCGAGGTCTGGGGTTCCTCCTCCATCCTTTTGTGAGGGGGCTCATGTTCTTCTACGGGCTAGATTTTCACCATCTAGCTCCGAATTCAATTCTCCACATTGCGGCCTTCATCACCATCTGTGAGGCCTTCCTCCGGGTCGAGCCGCACTTCGGCCTATGGCTGAAGGTCTTCAGCATCAAGCCGAAGACTAGCGGCACTCAACTTGCTGACTGCGACGGGGCCATGGTGAGCAAGCTCCCGAAGGTGACATGGCCAAAGGGCGTCTTCGTGGAGACCATCAAAGTGTGGCAGAAGGAATGGTTCTACCTCACTGAACCACGCGCCGAGAACCAGGTGGAGGCCCCTGCCTTTACGGTCGAGTCCCCGAAGAGGCTCGTCTCCTGGACCAAGAAGGGCCTCGACTAGGGGAACCCAATGGAGGTGGAGGCGCTCCAGAAGAGGCTCAAATCCATGGTCGATCAAGAGCTCAAACTGGTGGATGTGATCCAGGTAATGCTCGAGCGCCGCAATCTCCCCCTTCAACTTCGGGCCACCCTGATGTGGCTTTATAAGCCCGAGGACGCGACGACTGTGCGGCATTTCTTCCGTGCCGATCTGGACGGCATGTCGACGATGTTGTTCAAGCCATCCAAGAATACATTCCCTGCCGCAGGAGAAGACTGCGGCCTCGACGCCGAGAACCGTTTATACTGTTTATCCTTTTGATATTTTAATAAAGTGATCCCGCCCACTCTCTCATCCTCAAGGCTGGTGCAACAGGGCACAGAAAATGAGGTGCCCGGCGCCATTGCCCGAGGAGGCCCGGACTCCCCAACTCGTGGCCCTCTTGGCCGAGGAACCCTACAAGGTCCCGGCCAAGGAGAAGGGGGAGCCAAAGAAGAAGAGGGAGGGTCTTCGGATCCGAGGTCCCGCGTATGCTAAATCTGGGGACATCCATATCTCTTCTGCCCTAGAGGAGGAAGAGGAAAAGAAGAAGGAGGACGAGGCGGAGGAGGAGGAGTCTCCCCCCAAGAAGAAGAGGGCGGCGTCCGAGGACGTTTGGGAGGACGAACCCCCCGAATCCGTAGGAGGCTTCGAAAAGCCTTCGCAGACTCCTCGGCTCCTGCCGAGGCCACATCTCAGGGGTCCTCCGAGGACGAACTCCCTGTGCGTAGGGAGAGACCGCTGCCAAGGAGGTACTAGTCTCAACGCACTTTATATGCCACGTTTTTTATTTTACATGTTTCCTGACCTGCAGCGCCCAATATTGCTTTTACAGTCCACAGCGAGCTCGCCTTAGCGACAGGGTTTCGGAAGGAGAGTGTCCCCCGGCCAAAATGGCCGAGAGTGGTGCGAATTCCCATGCATCCCCTCCCCCACCTCTCGAAGGATTGGGGGAGGCTTCATCGCGGCCAGCCCCCTCTGTGTTAAACACAGAAGAAGGCACCAGTGTTACTACGGCCGAGGTTCAGACCTCGGTCACCGAGGACCAAGGGGAGAAAATCCCCTTGGTTAACAAAGAAGCGGAGCTCGGACGCTCCGAGCTCTCGCCCTCAACCGCTCCGGAGCTGCCAAAGCAGCCAGAGCCCATCATCCCCACCTCAACAGGAGGAGGGCCCGAGGTAACGCTGCCACCCCCGCCTGTTTCAAGACAGGCCTCAATGGGGTGGCCGGAGGAGATGGAGGTGGCCATGACGGGCTCCATCATCATTCCCGAGCACCGTGCCATCATGGACGCGACACTTCAACACTTCCGGTCTGTAGAGACCGGAATGAAGGAGGCCTTCAAGGGCCTTTTTAAAGGCTTTGAGGTACGTAATTTTAATATTACCTCGTGATCTTTTAATTATCGCCCAGCATACCCAGTAGCCCTTTATCAAAGCAATTTGGGAAAATTGTCCAAAGACTCCTTAGAAAAGAAGCAGTACTGCGATTAGATGATTAAGATCATAGAAACAGTAGCCCCCGTGCCCTAACTTGAAATGTTTTATCGTAAATGTTGTTTCAGAAATTTGTTACGTTAGATGTGTTTAAGAAATTGATGCGACATTATGTTAAGTTAGAATAATAATTTGATAAATAAAACAATAACATAAGAAGGAGGTGGCGATTGCAGCGCAAGCAATTGATCACTCAAATTTGGCGGCGTGTGTGAATGCCCACTATAGCCCCCCACGCAAGGTTAGAACGAAAACGAACACAAAACGGTCCTGGTGGCACGTATGATGTTTGAGGTGACTTCCATGAAATGACACCAAATTTTGCCAGCGTGTGTGAATGCCCACTAGAACCCCCCACGCAAGGTTGGAACGAAAACGGACACCAAACGCATGTTGCGTCAAGTGGGGGAAGTGTTTTAGGGTTTTTTCATCCGGAAAATCCTAGGAAATTAATGGAACGTCGAAAATCGACAAAAATTGGCATGTATGCTTGCCATGGTGGTGGCAGGGTGTGAAAAAAGTTTTGGCTCATTTGGAGGAGTTGGAAAAAAAACGTCTTTCAGACTTGCCCTCCGGCAGACCCGAACGGTCCTGATTGTACATGATGTGTGAGGTGACTTCCATGAAATGACACCAAATTTTCCCAACATGTGTGAATGCCCACTGGAACCCCCCACGCAAGGTTGGAACAAAAACGGACACCAAACGCATGTTGCGTCACATGGGGGAAGTGTTTTAGGGTTTTTTCATTGAGAAAATCGTAGGAAATTAATGGAACGTCGAAAATTGACGAAAATTGGCATGCATGCTTGCCATGGTGGTGGCAGGGTGTGGAAAAAATTATGGCTCATTTGGAGGAGTTGGAAAAAAAACGTTTTTCAGACTTGCCCTCCGGCAGACCCGAAGGGTCCAGGTTGTACATGATGTGCGAGGTGGCTTCCATGAAATGACACCAAATTTTGCCAGCGTGTATGAATGCCCACTAGAGCCCCCCACGCAAGGTTAGAACGAAAACGGACACCAAACGCACGTTGCGTCACGTGGGGGGAGTTTTTTAGGGTTTTTTCATCCGGAAAATCGTACGAAATTAATGGAACGTCAAAAATCAACAAAAATTGGCATGCATGCTTGCCATGGTGGTGGCAGGGTGTGAAAAAAGTTTTGGCTCATTTGGAGGAGTTGGAAAAAAGACGTCTTTCAGACATGTCCTCCGGCAGACCCGAAGGTTCCTGGTTGCACATGGTGTACGTGATGGCATGCATGAAATGACACCAAATTTTGGCATTGTGTGTGCATGCCCACTGGAGTCCCCTAGGCAAGATTAGAATGAATTCGGACACCAAACGCACGTTGCGTCACATGGGGGGAGTGTTTTAGGGTTTTTCACCGGGGAAATCTTAGGAAATGCATGGAACGTCGAAAAAAGACAAAAATTGGCATGCATGCTTTCCATGGTGCTGGCAGGGTGTGGAAAAAGTTTTGGCCCATTTGGAGGAGTTGGAAAAAATAGTCTTTCAGACTTGCCCTCCGGCAGACCCGAAGGTTCCTGGTTGCACATGATGTGTGACGTGGGTTCCATGAAATGACACCAAAATTTACGAGCATGTGTGTATGCCCAATGTAGGCCCCACGCATGAAATGAACGAATTCGGACACCAAACGCATGTTGCGTCACGTGGGGGGTGTTTTAGGGTTTTTTCACCGGGAAAATCCTTGGAAATGCATGGAACGTCGAAAAAACACAAAAAAATGGCATGCATGCTTGCCATGGTGCTGGCAGGCTGTGGAAAAAGTTTTGGCTCGTTTGGAGGAGTTGGAAAAAAAACCTCTTTCAGACTTGCTCTTCGGCAGACCCGAAGGTTCCTGGTTGCACATGATGTGTGACGTGGGTTCCATGAAATGACACCAAAATTTACGAGCATGTGTGCATGCCCAATGTAGGCCCCCACGCAAGAAATGAACGAATTCGGACACAAAACGCACGTTGCGTCACCTGGGGGGGAGTGTTTTAGGGTTTTTTCACCGGGAAAATCCTAGGAAATGCATGGAACGTCAAAAAAGACAAAAATTGGAATGCATGCTTGCCATGGTGCTGGCAGGGTGTGGAAAAAGTTTTGGCTCATTTGGAGGTGTTGGAAAAAAAAACCTCTTTCAGACTTGCCCTCCGGCAGACCCGAAGGTTCCTGGTTGCACATGATGTGTGACGTAGGTTCCATGAAATGACACCAAAATTTACGAGCATGTGTGCATGTCCAATGTAGGCCCCCACGCAAGAAATGAACGAATTCGGACACCAAACGCATGTTCCGTCACGTGGGGGGGTGTTTTAGGGTTTTTTCACCGGGAAAATCCTAGGAAATGCATGGAACGTCGAAAAAAGACAAAAATTGGCATGCATGCTTGCCATGGTGCTGGCAGGGTGTGGAAAAAGTTTTGACTCATTTGGAGGAGTTGGAAAAAAAAACCTCTTTCAGACTTGCCCTCCGGCAGACCCGAAGGTTCCTGGTTGCACATGATGTGTGACGTGGGTTCCATGAAATGACACCAAAATTTACGAGCATGTGTGCATTCCCAATGTAGGCCCCCACGCAAGAAATGAACGAATTCGGACACAAAACGCACGTTGTGTCACCTGGGGGGGAGTGTTTTAGGGTTTTTTCACCGGGAAAATCCTAGGAAATGCATGGAACGTCAAAAAAGACAAAAATTAGCATGCATGCTTGCCATGGTGCTGGCAGGGTGTGGAAAAAGTTTTGGCTCATTTGGAGGTGTTGGAAAAAAAAACCTCTTTCAGACTTGCCCTCCGGCAGACCCGAAGGTTCCTGGTTGCACATGATGTGTGACGTAGGTTCCATGAAATGACACCAAAATTTACGAGCATGTGTGCATGTCCAATGTAGGCCCCCACGCAAGAAATGAACGAATTCGGACACCAAACGCATGTTGCGTCACGTGGGGGGAGTGTTTTAGGGTTTTTTCACCGGGAAAATCCTAGGAAATGCATCGAACATCGAAAACAGACAAAAATTGTCGTGCATGCTTGCCATGGTGCTGGCAGGGTGTGGAAAAAGTTTTGGCTCATTTGGAGGACTTGGAAAAAAAAACCTCTTTCAACCTTGCCCTCCGGCATACCCGAAGGTTCCTGGTTGCACATGGTGTACGTGATGGCATGCATGAAATGACACCAAATTTTGGTATTGTGTGTGCATGCCCACTGGTGTCCCCCAGGCAAGATTAGAAGGAAGTCGAACACCAAACGCACGTTGCGTCACATCCGGGCCGTGTTTTTGGGTTTTTTCACGGGGAAAATCCTAGAAAATGCATCGAACGTCGGAAATCAACGAAAATTGGCATGCATGCTTGGCATGGTGGTGGGAGGGTGTGGAAAAAGTTTTGGCTCGTTTGGTTGAGTTGAAAAAAAAACCGTGTAGCAAACACATGAAATAACGATCGTCCTTGTTTTTGATGGTCAACCCCGTGGCGGCGGCGCGCTGTGAGAGGCGTGTAGGCGGCGCGGTCAGCCAGTCAGCGCACGCTGCGTGGCACACCAGGTGCTAACCGACGCGCGTTCGTGCGTCTGTGGGGCCCGCCGCGATAACTCGGGCCGACACGATCTCCCTTGATTGTGCGCCTGCATGCGATCCTCCCTGCCGATCACGTCGCTCCCACCCGACCCCGCCGCCCTCCCAACCCTAGCTAACTTGGCTGCCCACGTCGCCCTGCCCTGATCATGCCGCCCTCCGAGCTGTCGGTCACACCGCCCACATCACGCACCCCGCCGTCCCCCGTTCCCGCCGCCGTCCCAGCTCTTGGTCACGACGCCGTCCCCCCGTTACCGCCGTGGTCGCAGCTGAAGATCACGTCGCGCCCTCCCCGTCCCGCCGCCATCCCAACCGTACATCCAAACAGAACGCCGCCGACCTGGACCGGTTCCCAAAGGCGCACGCCGCCGGCCCCCGACGCCAAGTGCTAGGACGAAAGGTGCTGTATTCGTAACTCACATTGCCATCATCATATATAGCATGTAAAGATTTAAAGTAGCTAACTCTTCGTGTAATTTTTTCTGTATAGTATGGACGAGTATGGGGAAATGGTGCTCGCCGGTGAACAAATTGAACTCTAGGCAACGAAAGCGTCTTGGTGGCACTATGTTGGAGAAAATGTTGATGATTCCTAGTTTGCAAATGCGCAAGTGCTTGCTCAAATTTATTATTAAAACGTATGACATGACCAAAAAAAAGTTTATTATGCGTCCAACAAACGGTGAAATTAAATATCATTGCACACTGATGATATCTTTGATATATTTGGGCTAGAGAACAAGGGTAAAGATGTGATGAAAGCACTAGGTAAAGGGGGGGTGGAGGCAAAGGTAATGGTGCCTTCTCGTTTTCTGGATTCTAGTAAAGGTGAAATAGTGATAGACCAGTTGATTGAAAACATTGTTACTAGTGGCACATATGATGATGACTATGTGCGTAGAACTGTATTGGTTCTCCTTGGCACGGTTATAGCACCGCACTCCACGAAAGAGGTTCCTAAGAGCTTTTACAAGTTGGTGGAGGATGTGGACGCCATAAAATCATTTAATTGGAACGTGTTTGCATTACGCGTTTGCATTGATGGCGTCACAAAAATGGTTCGATATGTGAAAAATTTTAAATGGCCGGTGGGAAACCTTGCCCTCATTCAGGTAAATTGTAATTTTAATTCGTGTCTTTGTAATTACATTTTCGTCATTAAAGATTGTTAATACGTTTGATGTTTATGCAGTACATGTACTTTGAGAAGGTGCAGCCAACAGCTGTACAGACATTCGATCCACTGTCTCGTGAGTACCCCTTAATGGTAAATTGGATAGAAGTTGAGGCTGGGAAGCGAGACGGCTACGACACAACATACGGACGCGGTCATGGCAAGGTCAATACTTATGTTTTGTACCGCATGCATTGATCGACAATTGTTCACTAATTTATATTCGTTGAACGTTTCACAAATTGATGACTTAATAAAGGAAAAGTACAGAAACGCATTAATTGCTAAAGAAGGAGTGATTGCAGAGGAAGAAATTGAGCCACCAAAACGAACAGCTGGTGGCAGAAAAAGGAAAGATAATAAGGACGAGGCTTCGTCGAGCAGGGACACTACATTGGATCAAGGCATGAAATGCGTAAAAGATATGCAGAAAGAAATTCGTCTCATTCCTGAGAAATGTGCTGAGGTAATGATTGATGTGTACTTAAATTTACAAGTGCCTGTTCAAAATGTTTGCAAATACTTTATGGTTTCGATGTGTTGTTGCAGATTCTCATCGAGAAGTTGAACAAGCAAGGTCTGATATTCAAGCCAACCCGGGAGTTCCGTGATGAGGCTGATTTTGTGGAGCAAAGTGAAGAGCGGATGAAGAAGTATAATCCAAAATATTTTGACGAAGTTAATTCAACTCCTTTGAATGAACGTACGGAGGAGAAGATTGAGCCATCCTTCACGAGTGCGAATGGTATGAAGTTTCCCGTTGACAAAGGCGCGCATCGCAATACACCCGGTACAGGTGATGAATCCGACCCCTTCATTCTTGAGGAAGATGGTGATTCACCCCCCGCATCAGTAGCATCGTTAGACACGAAAGATTTTCCAAGTGTTACTGGAACCCCAAAGAATGCAAATACAGTTTCAGATGGGTCTAGCGGCGACAAATCAGAGGAATTTAGTATTGATAGTCTGAAAACTCATATGAAGAATGCGATTGACAGTGGGACTAAGGAGCATGATGGGAAACGCAAGCGGCAACAGTCAAAATACTTTCGGTCACCCTACCATCATAACGGTGGACGCAAACGTGCAAAAAAAAGTAAGTTAGAGGTAATTTGTTTTTTAAAGGTATTTCTGTCCTAGCATGTGCACTTAATTAACTCATTGTACGTTAATTGTTGTAGGTCTGTTTGGTATAAGGGATGTTCTAATTGGTACGGACTACATTACTGAGGATCACATAGAGGCCGCGAGGGTCTATATTCAGACGCTGTCAGACTCGTCGAAGCATTGTAGAAAGACTGTCGTCCTCATGACGGGAATAGGTGGGGAAACGTGTACGGTAGAACATCTTCAAGCCATCACTTCGTATAAGTGGTTGAATGGCGCTGTAAGTATGAGTATAATTTTTTAACGTAGTACACATGAGTTGTATTCATTTTCTAACAACCATATTTCTGTTATGATATTTTCAGGTCATCAATTGTTATTGCAACTTCATGCAGACCCGAACTCCTCGTTCTGATCGTCACATATTATCATCGTGGGTGCCCCACTAGCTTCTTCTTTGTGCTGCTGGAAAGGTTAAGAACTCTAAGAAGAATTTTATGGAAAATTTCACAAAGAAATCCAAAACGGTGTCTAGAGTAACTGAAGAGTATTTTGTGAAAGATAAGGTATTGCATTTCAAACAACCCTTTGTATTACGTATCTATCTTTATGCACACCTACATAACTAAACTGTGTTGTAGGCATATTTTCCTTTTAATCTGGACAATCATCATTGGATAACCGTTGTTATGCATAACAAGAAGAAAGAGTCTCAAGTTTTAAATTCTACTGGTAAAATCAGCGCGAGAGTTCTATCAAAGATTACTACCCTGGTAAGCTTACAATTTTACATTAAACAGAATGCATAATTTCTTTCGAAAGGTGTTCATTTTTTCGTACTTAATATTGATTTAAAATTTCCATTACAGAGGGTAGAAATAGTTAAAGGTACCAAGGAGGTTAACTCGTCTTTAGAAATGGATTACCCTGATGTGTCATCCTGGCCAATAAGGGAGTACAAAATGCCGTTACAAGTAGACACGTAAGTTCACAGTTCAATGCATATGTAATTGTGTGCTCCATCATTACTTGACTTGCGTTATTTTTTCAGAGTCTCTTGTGGTCTATTCACGATCAAATGCGTTGAACACTGGGACAGAGATGAGTGGACATATGACTTTGACCAGAACGAGATTAATTCTTTAAGGGGTTGCATTCTTGCTGAAATACTATTTTCAGAGTGCAACACGATGGAAACGGTGAAGGAAAAGATTCTTAAAATCATGCCGAATGAATGAATGGGAGGATGTGGTGTTGGATATTACGTTCTTTCTTTATTGTAATGCCACATGATTTTTCATTTTTGGCAACTAAATAAAAGTGTCATGGTCGTCGGTACTTCGTACCATTTTGATATTGTAATGGCAGATGATTTTTCATTATTGGCAACTAAATAAAAGTGCCATGCTCGGTACTTCGTACAATTTTGATTTTGTAATGGCACTCTTTCGGAATTATTATTTATATTCTTATGGCATATTTTTATGATGTTAAGTGAATGAGGCTGTTTTCTGAATGAGGTTATTTTAGTTCACAGATATTCTATACTGTTTATTTTACTTCACTGATTTTTAATACTGATTATTTGAACGAGTTTTCATTAAGTATTAAAAAAACTAAAAATAAAATAAAAAAGAAGCCCGACCGCGGCTGCTGGACCGCCGTTTAACCAGCGAATAAACCGTCCAAATCAAGCCCGCAGGCGACTCGGGCGGTGAATCGGGTACACGAACGGCCCAACGGCTGGGTCAACCACAGGGCAAGCGGTGGCATTGTGTTTCGAGGAGTTCAGAACGGCTGCACGACGCGGCTATTTAAGCCGGTCGGCACGCCCATCGCTCGGCGAGGTGGGACTAAACTTGCGACGCGCTGGCGGGGGGCGGTGCCGAACGCGCGGCTGCATTCAAGGCCGGCCCATTTCGTGCTGGGAGGTTTCGCGGGCGGGGGAAGGGGCCGAGATTGGGGCTTGCACTGTTGGGCCGAACTGGGCCGACCGACGACGGTAGAAAAAACCGGCCCCTTAAGCGGCGCGACGCCCGCGTGCAGGGTACGTCGAACCTTTAGTCCCACCTCGCCGAGCGACGGGCGCACCGACCGGCTTAAATAGCCGCGTCGTGCAGCCGTTCTGAACTCCTCGAAACACAATGCTGCCGCTTGCCCTGTGGTTAACCCAGCCGTTGGGCCGTTCGTGTGCCCGATTCACCGCCCGAGTCGCCTGCGGGCTTGATTTGGACGATTTATTCGCTGGTTAAACGGCCGTTTGCTTCTTTTTTAATTTTTTTTTACTTTTTTAGTACTTAATGAAAACTCGTTCAAATAATCAGTACTAAAAATCAGTGAAGTAAAATAAACTCATTCACATAACAGTATAAAAAACGTCCCAATTCACTCTACCATATAATATATGTTCACATAAATGTTTGGACCAAACATAAACAAAACACTTATTAAGATTTTCGTCCCACGCATATACATATTGTAAACTGCAACATAAGTTGTTCCGATGTGATGCGAGTAACCAGATTACTTGTTCGCACGCATGTAGCTGCATCTCTACGCCCAATTCCTGAACGAAACATAAACAACACTCCAGTGTTACACAGACTGCACAAAGGACCACTTTTCTTCTCATCAAACAAGCAACATAAAAATAACATGAATGTAAAACTTACTTTTCGTTCAGCCTACATGTCTACTTGTTATGACCTCCAGTGTTACACAGACTGCGCAAAGGACCACTTTTCTTCTCATCAAAAGATTTCGGTCTACCATTTTTTGTAACGTCAGGACCACCCTTTGAACGCCCTTTCTTAGGTGCACCCTTCGTCGAAACTTTCTCCGGATCAGCAATAGTAGGTGCACCTTCTTGCGCCTTACTTGCCTCCTTCCTAGCAATAACACACCTTCTACTGCCTATAAGTTCCTCCTCCGGAATCTTTTTCTTCGCTATTATGTTGTCCAGACACTTCATCAACTCGTCGAACAAGAAGGGAACATTTGCTACAACATGAGCAGCTTCTGCGGATTTTATGCTAATTTGACTATGCCATTCTCTCTCCTCTGGCCCTGACCAACCCCATCCAAACATATCACTCTTGCGCTGCACAGGCAACCCATCTCTCGCATTTTTCGTCAACCGATGAAGGACACAACACTTTGGTATTTTAGTTAAGTTAAGATGATGCAGAACAAAGAGAATGTGTTTGCAAGGCAGCCCTTTCCGAACCATCCTAAGACAACTGCATGCTATTGTTTCTTCTGAGTTACCTGGTTGATAAACAACATTGTACTTGAACTTGTGGTTATCCTTCCATGTCACGATGAATGTCTGACGCTCAATTCCCACGAGCGTCTCAAATATCTCCAGCTGTCACATCTTCTACAAATCATCTTGCAGGATGTAGAAATTAGCAGGTGTGAATACATCAGCAGCATGCTCCTCAATGTCCTTATATTCAGTAACCGACGGTGGTACTTTCTGGTTAGCATCGCAGTCATCATGCACCTCGTTCTCACAGAGACGAACTATACAGTTCTCATAATGCACTACCAAATCAACTATTGTCATACCATAGTCTAGGTGAAGGTGAAGGCAGGAGTTGAGGCTTTCGCTCCTCTGGTTACTTCGCATACCAAGAAAAAAACCATCGGAAAGATATGAAGCTGCCCAAAGTCTCCTCTTCCTATACATCCTGTTAAGCCACTCTTCAGTTTTATCCGTCTTCCATTTATCGACGAAAGCGGTCCATCTCTGCTCAAAGTTAGCTTGAGAGGTGGCATAGTACAGGAGCGATCTGAACTCATCCAGTGACTTGTAATGTAGGTGCCTCTGCATATTTTTCTCGATATACCAGGAACAAATACGATGGAACACATCCGAAAGGACAGTCCGAATCGCTCGGATCATTGCAGCGTCACCGTATGTGATTATTGACTTTGGCTTCACCTGACAGTTTGCCCTCATAAATGTCTGTAGCAGCCACACGTACGTCCCTTCGGTCTCGTCAGAAACAATGGCACAACCAAACACTGTGGTGCAACGGTGGTTATTAACACCGACAAAGGGGATGAATGGCATACCATATCTGTTCATCTTATATGTGCTGTCAAACACGACCACATCTCCGTAGTCTTGATAGTCCCTCCGTGATTGTGCATCGCACCAGAACATACTCTTCAGTCGCCCTTCCTTATCAAGCACATACTCAAAAAAAAAGTCAGGGTCCTTCGCCTTTCTCCTCCTCATAATGCCAACTGCCGTAACAGCATCACCCTTTGCAATGAGCTTCATTTTCTCTCTGCAGCACAGATTGTAAATGTCCCGCCCGATAAGTCCGCACTTATCGTATGAACCGTATCTGTTGATGAAGTTGTCCATTATTATATGCTTTCTTATCCCAGCCGCTTCCATCGACAATATCTCTGCCCTCGTGCCATCTCCAATCCGTCTGTGTGACCACAAAAAAGAAACCTCGTCGGGTCGAGCCATCGCGTCGTTGTGATCATCCACGAATGACGCGACGAACCAAACGCCACGTTCTCTGTCCAACTTCACCACCATCTGTGCACCGCACTCGCAACGAGTCTCGGGTCTAAGCCTGCGCTTGCGGCCCTCCATGGTAATGAATTTACTTTGCCTTCTCCCTGCCCTCGAGCAAAGAAACCACCGGAACCGTATAATTCCTGAAGCACCTTTCCCTCGTTTCACATTCTCTTTCTTGATGCTGAACCCATGCTCTTTGGCGTGCTTGTTGTAGAATATGTATGCATCCCCTTGCGACCGAAATGTCGTAGCCATGACCTTCCAATGTGTCTCCAGGATCTGTTGCTGGTTTTGAGCCTCCTCAATGTCCATCTCTGCCTCATCGTGATCACCGCTAGGACCATCTGACTCCTCCTACAAAATTACATATGAAACTATGTCAATTACTATCATTTATTTCATACTATTGCGCGATGTACAACATGTATGAACGAACCTGGCTCAAGTTATCTGCGAATGATTCCTGAAAACTATTTTGCACATTGTCAACATCCACATCTTCCTGCAAATTAATAAAAATAGACAAATAGTTAGCCTTGCCATACTTTGCAAATTCAAAAATGAAATCAAAATATACGCCACTTACGTTTTCACTGTTCGCGCCATGTTCATTATTATCAAAATCCTCCGAAGGTAAGATATCATATGACGAGCACGATTCGTTGTCGCTGCTGTCATCATCTTCGTTAATACTATCGTTATCGGTCCGAGTGACCTTATCAGTACCATTCTCATCCCCCGTGAATGCGGTTTCTTCATCCATGTAAACACACCTAACTAGCAACACTGCACAACATTGAAAATTTATCTTGTGTTAGAATTCGTACAGTGGATCATGCCCAAGAATAAATTGCAAAACTTATACGAATTCAAATAATTTTTTCTCTTTTTTATAATAACTAATGAACTAAATCACTTCCATCTATCATGCTAGGTTTACATGGCAAACCTCGGGCGGCGGTGTGGACGTCACCGGTCTAGGACGACGGGGCCTTCAGGCAGGGGGGCTCCGGCTAGATTCTAGCCGGCGCCGACGTGGAAGACGAGGAAGCCCCGGGATTATTGGCCGGATCCGCGGCGGGGGACCACTGCGGTAAGTGGCGGTGGAGGCGGCGTGGGACGTCGGACCGGTCACGTCCGCGGCGTCGGACAAGGACGGTGAGAAGCGGCGTCGGACGGGGTTCGAAGGGCGTTTGAGCCAGGCGACGGCGTTCTTCCACACCTCCGGCCACCGGCGGCGATCGGCCAGTTGGAAAAATGGATCGGGAGGAGCGTGATCGCCGGGCGGGCGGCGAGATCGTGGAACTTTCTGTTTTTTCCCTACGCGGGCGGCAGGCGGCAGATCGTGTTTTTTTTTTTTGCATGCGCGCGGGTATAGGTACGGCGGCCGGTAGTGTACAATATGAGGTGGGTATACGTTTCCTCCGTATGACCATTCTGCCCTTCTACGTTTTGTTTTGGGGGGGGGGGGGGGGGGGGTGTGTGTGTGTGTGTACCGAAGCACTTCTCTTTGATTTGTACTCTTTCCATGTAACTTTATCATGGTCAGACTCCCCGCTGTCTCAAAGTGATTCAAGATTGTTTCATGCTCCACGTACATCATCACCAAAACACATACAATGAGAACACATTGCTTTCTGGTTTTCATGCACGCAAAATATCATCAAGTCAAGTATTCGAGGCATACACTTGCACTGGCATCACACGGAAGGATTAGAATGACCAGGGCCTGATAAGCTCGGACAGCGTAGGAGTTCGACGGGTGTGTTGCTCGGGACAAGCAGGCATCATTATGGGGCAGCGGTGCCGGCTGATCTGGTCTGTTCTTTGTCGTCCCCGGCGTTGAATTTGTAGACTCGGGCAGTACCGCGGTCAACCTCGGCACGAAGAGACAGACAGCGGGCCACGGTTCAGGCCCAGCACGGACCTTAGCCTCATACATGGACGGCCACAGAGGTAGTGTCGGCGTGACCTATGCGGCGGTGTGCAAAGGAACAACACGAAAGATCACCAGAAATCACAAGAGAATCAATGAACGAGTAAAGACTAAATTACCAAATATTGGAAGCAAACCATGATCTGTTGGACACAGAAGTAGAGGCATATACATAAATATTGTCTCAGATACAAACCATCACAGCGGCTACTTGCTGAGAAGCCACGACCGCGGCTATACCTTCCCGGGGGTAGCAAGCGCGGCGGTCAGGCGGCGGTGGACGTGTATGGCGACCTCAGATGGCGGCAGCGAGGGAGACAATGTACCACGGATTGGTGCGGGGATGGCATCGCTCAGAGCGGCGGACGGGGTCTGGGAAGGGAGAGATCGGCGGTACTGACCTTCAAGGGAGACGGCAGCGGCGCGGTCTTGGGCGAACAAGGGGTTGGGTGCAGAGAGAGAAAACGACTTGGGGGAGAAGAGCGGTCATGGCGGCGCCAAGCGATGACGAGGGCTTAGGGAAGAAGCAAGAACTATGACGGCGGCGAGCATCTAGGGTTTCCATGGGTGGGATGGGTGGATGGGGGAGAAGAAGGCCGATGTGTAGTTGTGTATTTTATGAAAGTTTGATTTGTGATTTCTTAATCTGTATGGCAAGGAAAGTTATGATTTACAAGGAAAGACTGGAGATGGAGAGATCGGTTTTATGTGGGCACGCTAGGTGTCGGTACAAAAACCGGTAGACCTCGGGTAGGGGGTCCCGAGATGTGGATCTAGAGTCAATGGATAACAGGAGACGAATGGTACGATGTTTACCCAGGTTCGGGCCCTCTTGATGAGGTAATACCCTACGTGCTGCTCGAATTATATTGATGTGGTGAAGTACAAGGTACAAAGGATCTACCTCGAGATCGTATGAGTATGAGCTAAACCCTAAGGCTTGTGATTGTGCGTTTACGGACTAAACCCCTCGGCTTATATACACACCGGGGGTGCCTAGGTTTACATATGGTCGGTCGCCAGCAGGTGATAAACATGCCGGTAATACCAGCTATCCTTGAAGTGCATGCCAAGTCTTCGGAGGTTTCCATCTTGCTTACGAGGTGGTACACAATTCGGCTATCCTTCAGGCGATGGTAGACGGCCCGCTACTTCGGCCCGCAAGTGACAGGCCCCATGGGCTAGGACCCCCTAGTCCGGGACACCCTCAGTAGCCCCTGAACTAGTCTTCAACGCCTAGGACCACCGGCTTCATCTTCGGACAGGCTTCATTCCCGATGTCTTCGGCTTGGCAGACAAGTTCCTCTCCAACTAGCTTTTAAACTTCGATCCGGAGTCACCCCAAATCTACTCTATGGGCTCCAATCCAGCCGACCATATGACCCGAAAATCACACTTCGGAGTTCGAAGTCACGAGGTAGCTTAGCCTCAAAGGCCAGTCACACAGGTGTGACCTGCTATCTTTGCTTGACAGCTTTTACTGAACGGTCACAACCCATCGCGCTCAACGAGCCAGTTATTGTGAATTGACTCGCGGCCCGAGGCAGCTCCTCCATTGGCATGTCTTATCAATGTAGAGATCGTGCTCCGTTTTTTAAGGGATATCATCCACAAATTGCGTCCCCCCATGCGTGCTTAACAGCATGATGGTTGGGAAGTGGCGATTCAAGCGGTGCAGTAAGGGAACTCTTGGCCTTTTACTGGCTTATAAAAGCAGGGTGCGGTAAAATTACTTTCCACACGCTCCCATCTCCAGCGCCATTGCCTTACAGCCTCCTGAGCTCTAACGCCCAGATCCATTCCCTTCCTTCCAAGCTTCCACCCGTGCTCGTCTCCACTCCGGCCATGGCACCATCTTGGAGCTCCGGGCGGCGGGGTATATCCCCGCCGACGTCGACTGCCGTGGCCCGGAGCCAGGCCAAGTCGTCCCCACCCCCAAGAAGGGGGAGAGGGTGGTCTTCATCCCCCACCTCGTCCGAGGTCTGGGGTTCCTCCTCCATCCTTTTGTGAGGGGGCTCATGTTCTTCTACGGGCTAGATTTTCACCATCTAGCTCCGAATTCAATTCTCCACATTGCGGCCTTCATCACCATCTGTGAGGCCTTCCTCCGGGTCGAGCCGCACTTCGGCCTATGGCTGAAGGTCTTCAGCATCAAGCCGAAGACTAGCGGCACTCAACTTGCTGACTGCGACGGGGCCATGGTGAGCAAGCTCCCGAAGGTGACATGGCCAAAGGGCGTCTTCGTGGAGACCATCAAAGTGTGGCAGAAGGAATGGTTCTACCTCACTGAACCACGCGCCGAGAACCAGGTGGAGGCCCCTGCCTTTACGGTCGAGTCCCCGAAGAGGCTCGTCTCCTGGACCAAGAAGGGCCTCGACTAGGGGAACCCAATGGAGGTGGAGGCGCTCCAGAAGAGGCTCAAATCCATGGTCGATCAAGAGCTCAAACTGGTGGATGTGATCCAGGTAATGCTCGAGCGCCGCAATCTCCCCCTTCAACTTCGGGCCACCCTGATGTGGCTTTATAAGCCCGAGGACGCGACGACTGTGCGGCATTTCTTCCGTGCCGATCTGGACGGCATGTCGACGATGTTGTTCAAGCCATCCAAGAATACATTCCCTGCCGCAGGAGAAGACTGCGGCCTCGACGCCGAGAACCGTTTATACTGTTTATCCTTTTGATATTTTAATAAAGTGATCCCGCCCACTCTCTCATCCTCAAGGCTGGTGCAACAGGGCACAGAAAATGAGGTGCCCGGCGCCATTGCCCGAGGAGGCCCGGACTCCCCAACTCGTGGCCCTCTTGGCCGAGGAACCCTACAAGGTCCCGGCCAAGGAGAAGGGGGAGCCAAAGAAGAAGAGGGAGGGTCTTCGGATCCGAGGTCCCGCGTATGCTAAATCTGGGGACATCCATATCTCTTCTGCCCTAGAGGAGGAAGAGGAAAAGAAGAAGGAGGACGAGGCGGAGGAGGAGGAGTCTCCCCCCAAGAAGAAGAGGGCGGCGTCCGAGGACGTTTGGGAGGACGAACCCCCCGAATCCGTAGGAGGCTTCGAAAAGCCTTCGCAGACTCCTCGGCTCCTGCCGAGGCCACATCTCAGGGGTCCTCCGAGGACGAACTCCCTGTGCGTAGGGAGAGACCGCTGCCAAGGAGGTACTAGTCTCAACGCACTTTATATGCCACGTTTTTTATTTTACATGTTTCCTGACCTGCAGCGCCCAATATTGCTTTTACAGTCCACAGCGAGCTCGCCTTAGCGACAGGGTTTCGGAAGGAGAGTGTCCCCCGGCCAAAATGGCCGAGAGTGGTGCGAATTCCCATGCATCCCCTCCCCCACCTCTCGAAGGATTGGGGGAGGCTTCATCGCGGCCAGCCCCCTCTGTGTTAAACACAGAAGAAGGCACCAGTGTTACTACGGCCGAGGTTCAGACCTCGGTCACCGAGGACCAAGGGGAGAAAATCCCCTTGGTTAACAAAGAAGCGGAGCTCGGACGCTCCGAGCTCTCGCCCTCAACCGCTCCGGAGCTGCCAAAGCAGCCAGAGCCCATCATCCCCACCTCAACAGGAGGAGGGCCCGAGGTAACGCTGCCACCCCCGCCTGTTTCAAGACAGGCCTCAATGGGGTGGCCGGAGGAGATGGAGGTGGCCATGACGGGCTCCTTCATCATTCCCGAGCACCGTGCCATCATGGACGCGACACTTCAACACTTCCGGTCTGTAGAGACCGGAATGAAGGAGGCCTTCAAGGGCCTTTTTAAAGGCTTTGAGGTACGTAATTTTAATATTACCTCGTGATCTTTTAATTATCGCCCAGCATACCCAGTAGCCCTTTATCAAAGCAATTTGGGAAAATTGTCCAAAGACTCCTTAGAAAAGAAGCAGTACTGCGATTAGATGATTAAGATCATAGAAACAGTAGCCCCCGTGCCCTAAGTTAGTTTAATGAACTGACTTGGGGGTCGAAGAATTATTTATATTCAAAATTAAAAAGCAAAATATGCAGTAGCCCCTGAGACTCTGATAGGGTTAACAAAAGCCGATCAGAGGATCGATATCTTGGACTGGAGACTTATGTCATATTTACAGGCTTTCGCCTCGGCTTTGACATCCAACTCCACAGAGTTGGACGAGCTGAACCGCAAGCTGGACGCGCTCCAAAGAGGACATCGATCTGCTCAAGAAGCAGATGGGTGAAGCACAAGGTAAGGAAAAACTAGTCACCTGAACAAAATAATGTATCATGGGTAATGCGAACTGTATTCTATAACAGATGTATGTTTTTATGTGGCAGCTGCCGCCGTGGAGATCAAAAATCTCCGAGCCGAGCTGAAGAAAGCTCGGCAAGAGGCCGAGCAGCAGAAGACTGCGGTCGTGAAGGCCACCTCGGACCTGGCCAAGGAACAAGTAGCCCGTGACCAACATCAGGCCCGGGTGCTTGATGTCCAAGAAAAGCTGAAGGGTGTGTACGCTCAACGTGACATCCTTTAGGATGAGAAGAAGAAGAAGGACGCCGAGCTCCAGTCCTTGGAGGTGGCATGTCAGGAGGCTTGGACACAAGCGAGGGCGGACCGTCAAGAGCTTCAGCAAGTGAAGCAAATTGCTGTTGGTAAGCCATACTTACTGCAATGCGTCTTTGGTGATATCAGGTTCGCCCAGCTGACGCAAATCTAGCATTCCTCAGGCGCCTTTAATAACCTCCCGAGGAGTGTGTCCGACGCCTGCCAATACTACATCACCCGGGAAGGCGACGCTGAGCAGAAGGCGTTCTGGGCGCAATTCCAGGTGCCTGCACATCCCCCCTGCTCAACAGCCAAATGAAGAAACTAATGGAGTTGCATCAGATGGCGAGACCAGCAATGGAAGACCTCTGCATCCATCTGTGGCCAAAGGAGCCACTGCCAAGCAGCTACTTCGGCCTGGTGCAGAGGTTGCGTAGCGCCGTCCCCCAGATCAATGTCTGGAAGCGCTCCGCCTGCCTGGAGGGTGCTTGGATGGCTTATGCTCGTGCGATGACGCACTATCCGAAGATTAAGCCGGCTGCTATGGCCGCGGGGCCTCCCGAAGGAAAAGAGCACCGTCGCCCCGAGGACTATTTTGTTGAGGTGATGGAAGGTGCTCGGATGACCGAGGCCCAATGCAACAAAGATGTAATTCTAGAGTAGATGTATCCTCTGTATCCGAGGTTGTATGAGAACATGCTTCATTTTGCAATATATGGGTCTCTTTATATGCGATGTATTATTTTGTCTCCTGTGCGACCGTTTTAAAACTGAAAGTGACCAGTCATCGGCTTTGACCCCCTTGTAGATACTACATGGGGTGCTTCCATAACATTATAACCCTTAGCCGACATCTCGGTGCCCAGAGGCGGTTATGTTAATAGAAGCCAGGCAATCAAACTACATGGTTTGATAACTTTCACTTAGTCATAGGAGCTGGACTGTGGGGGCTAGTGACTAGCCCCCGGTATACAGAGTGTCCGGTCGTGCTGAGGTTAAGCCATTAACACTTCGGTTCTTTTGATAAAAACCCTTCGTTTAACATGGGGTAACCGCTATCGATTTTTAGTTTTACACTGTCATCGGATCGCCGACCAGTTTGCGCTTATCATGACAGTCAGTTTTCGGCTTTCTCCACTGAGGTACTTAACCAATCAAGATGGAAGTACAATCACAGTGGTTCTCCCTTTACACCCTTAGCCGAACAATGCGGAACGTAAGGGGGTAAGCACAGGAGCCGGGCAACCCAACTATTGACCAAAGACATGATTCGAAACTGATGCATATAATGCAATATCCGAGACACCTAGCACTTTTATGTGAGTACTGGAGCAATGTAATGGGGATTTATACTCAAGCCCCCGGTCAGATACCGAACACATCTAAAGACGAGGTATCGCTAGAGTTTACTTCGGCTCATAGGCAAAAAAGGAAAAAAAAAAGGTTGTACACCAATAAATGCGCAGCAACCGCGAAAGGTCTTTTTCTTTTACTTTGATTTATAAGGCCAAACCGTACAAGCCGAGCTATCGAAGAAACTTTGAAAGATACATTAAAAATATAAGAGGAGGAAGGTTTACACAGGGCATCTTTGATTGGGTTTAGCATCCTGGTTTGGCCATGCCGCACGTCTGCGCTTCCGTGGTGCGTACCAGCTATTCCTTATCAATTCCAAGGATTCGCCAAAGCTGCGTGCTACTTCGCCGTTGCTATGCTTTAATAATGCAATCGAGTGGCGGTTCCTTTGAAGAGATTGTACCAAGTAGCTGCATAATGACAGCTTGACGCCATCTGATGAGTGATATTCTTACACTCACTCACCCTCTGTTTAAACAGAGATATTTTATTTTAATAGAGATATTCACTCCGATATTGCCACTAATGACTAATGAATGCAAAGGATTCCACATATCCTATCTTTCATGTGTTTCCACGGGAAATGGGCTAAAATGGGAAGGAATCACGTGGGAATAAGGAAAGGAATGGAAATGAAGAAAGAAGAAGCCATCAGGAGGCGCACCAGGAGCCATAGGGAAAAAGACGGCGTTCCATACGGGTGCAAGCGCATGGATTCCGAGGCGTCTCGTCCACCTGAACAACTTTCATAAAGGGGACCCCGTCGAAATTGTAGGAGATATGCCCTAGAGGCAATAATAAGTGTTATTATTTATCTCCATCTTTGTAGTTAAGTTTATATTATGTGCGATAACTGTTATGGTTCTCTGAGTCTGCAATAACCACGAGGCTCGGAGGAAGACTCATATGCACGTGTGGAATAATAAACGGTAAAAAGTATTCCTAGTCTGGCCTCTAAGACTATCTCAAGTGTTGCATGATGGTTCTGTTTTCCTGATCATGGGCATGACTATGCCGGCAACTTTGAGGGCACAATGTTAGGAGAACGCTTGTGTTGAATCAACCCGAATTGATGTTATGCTATGAGATTCATTCGTCACAAGTTAATGGTTAATAACACAGAAAAAGTTAATGTTTGCATAATTCCTTAGACCATGAGAGTGTTGAGTTTCTTCATGCTTGCTTCATGAACTTTGGGGTTTGTTAAACGTCATCCGTAACTGGGTGGCTATTACGGCGGCTTACAGGTTCATGGGAAAGTATGTCAAGGGACTTGATAGCTCAAGATTGGGATTTGCTCCTCCGACGATGGAGAGATATCTCTGGGCCCTCTCGGTGTTACGGTATCCACCATCGTCTGGCCAGACACATTGTGATTTTATCACAGGGATGCCGGAACACGGGAACGAGAAAAGAGAACAAAACCGGTAACGAGGTAACTGGCATTGTGGACAAGTGTTGACCCACGGAGATGCCGATGATTCTCACCTCGGGTATTTGTAACATATCGCAAAGCAACAGGAATAGCACACGGTAACTAAAGGTTCACTCGAATATTCATTCGTGTGGGTATAGGGGTCAATATGGGTGTCCATGGCTCCGATGTTGATCATTGATCGGAAAGTGTTCCGGGTCATGTCTATACTTCACCGAACCTATAGGGTCACACGCTTAAGGGTCATCTATCTGCTGAATACTAGACAGGGAGTCTGAGAGAAGGTCACCGGAAAAGTTTCGGAGACAACGGGAACGTTCCGGAGAGAACACCGGAATAGTTTCTGTAAAACTGAAAAGATGTTTTGGGGTATGCCATTAAGTCAAATTGGTTTCGGCACATGCCTGGAAATTCTTGGAGGGTGCCAGAATTATTCTAGAAACTTCTGGGATTTTTCCGGGATAAAAACCGGAAAAGTTCCGGACCTGCAGGAACCTGTTTGGTTGCTTTTCGCAAATGAAAATCACTAATCCGGAATTGTTTCGGAATGCATCCAAAATCATTTTAGTAGGTACTGGAATTATTCTAAGACCCACAAAAATATTTTCGGATTTAACGGTAGCGGAAAAATGTTTCCATGAATAGTGAAAGTGCTTTTTGGGTGGCTTCTTGGAGAAGCCACCTTGAGGGCCTTTTGGTATTTTTCCCCTTGGCTTCTTGGAGAAGCCACCCTTGGGCTTGGCCTTTAAATAGGGGTGGAGGGGGCTGCCTAAAGACTCATCCCTTGTTCTCATACACATGCCATGACATTTCTGGCTTCTCTCTCCCTCCCAGCGAAATAGTTTCGTAGAGCCAAAAGGCTGTCTGGGTTCCGGTGGGACTATCTGAGGGACTATCCCGAGGGCTCCCGAAGGGCTGCCCGGAGATCCGTCTGGTGGGACTAAACGAGGGACTGTCCAGAGGCCTCCCGAAGGGCTGTCCGAGGATCCGTCCGGTGGGACTATCTGAGGGACTGTCCCGAGGCCTCCCGAAGGGCTGCCCGGAGATCCGTCCGGTGAGTTGACAAGGGAGTACATCCTCATGGTTGGGAGGTTTTAAATCCTAGCTGCGGGGATCTGCACCGCTGATCGTCATCGACTCTACTTCCGCTGCGCTACGAGTCGGTAATGAAAAGATCAAACCTTGTATGCAGTCTCCATAGTGGTCCTGGGCTGGTGCGTAGGTCGGAAATTTTTTGTTTTCTGCTGCATTCCCCTACAGTGGCATCATGAGCCGTGCTATGCGTAGATGCAGGTTACAATCTAGAATACATAGAGATGTATGGGTGCTGCACAATATAATTTGTAGTAGATGAGTTCTACTGCTGATAATTATTTGTGCGGGTAGCAGATGAAATCTGTTACCCGATGTTCTTGTTACTTCCCTGGAATTTGCATATTTCTGATCTTGATAGCAGCATGGTGGAGTTTCAAAGTTCTGGCAATCCGCGATCCTGATTGATCAACGAAGTGCTAACAGTTCATTGAATTCCACCATAGTTAGAGAGAAAGATGAAATTTCACAAACAAAAGGGCAATGCATATATGATCTGCACGGGGGTCATGCGTATGACGAAGTTCAGTATGGGGCTCGAGATTTTATTATCTCGTGTTTCATACACCCCTTAAAGTTAATCTAGTTACTTGAATAATCATACTTGATGATGGACGTTGGTAGCTGCGGTTTGTTCGAAACCTTAGGAGCCACGTAAAATGAAATTTTGCATAACCGATTAGAGGCGTCTAACTTGGTTTTGCAGGATGGTTTGCATGTGCATATGATGTGGTATAGCAGTGCTCATATTAATTTGATTATGTATGAGATGACTATATGATGTAAATTAACATGACCTGCGTGTCATGATTCGGCATGATGGCTGGAGCCATATGATTGTCACTTAATGACCTGCGTGTCAACCTTTTGTAATGCACTTATTTTATTAGCTATAGAGATAGCAATATTATCTGGTGCATCGACAAGGTGGTGGCAAACTTCGCGAAGGTGAACACCGACGCGAATGCCGAAGACGAAGAAATACAAGACTTCTCCATCAGAAAGGGCTATACCATATCATGCTATTATGAATTACCTGAGATGTTTATCCCTTATGATGCACCCTTCTTGATTGCGTGGTAGTCGCTTCTTATTAGGGTGATCTCTCACAAAAATATCAAGTAGTTAGTGTTCTCCCAAGTGTAGCACCGTCACGGCACCTATCTCTTCGGGGTATCACATGGATGCATGGGTACGAATGATTAGAGAAGTGTGAGGCGGGTGATTTGAGACCTCGCAGCGAGATCACTTGGTTGCTTGACGTTCTGGCTTGATTATCCTGAGCTCAGAACACGCCCATCGAAAGATGAACAAGAGTCACATAGAGATGTGATTGGCAAGTTGGCCTACCGATTGCAATTCTCGTCACTTGAGATGGATGCATCCTTGGCGTTGAATTGTAATATGGGTCTTGTAACACTCACAATCAATTATGAGAGATATTGTTTTGAGTGGGAGCGCACTTTAGAATTAATTCTTTTAATTCTTAGTGCAATTAATTATGGACACTGTCTAAGTGCAATTTTGCATAATAGTTGTAGAATAATGGCTCGCGTTTCCACCTTCCCTGTTAAAATTGAATAAGCTGTTAAATATCTGGTTAAAACTTTACGGTTGGTAACGTAATGTGAGGATTGTCCTCAAGAGTGCCGAGAAGGACTTTGTCCTATCGCATGCTTTCAGTATTCTCCCGCTAATGCTATGGATAATGTGACTCTCGTCCTTCGATCCAAAAGCTAGAATTCCGTTACGGTCAAGTGCAATATGTTTGCTTCCATGAGACCCGGACTTCAAAAGTTTGGGATAGCTATGTGATATTCATGGAACTGAAAATCATTTTCAAACACAAACAAAGGCTAAAAGATATGGGATATCCAAAGCAATGTTTGTTTTGCAAACTGTTAGTAAAAGTGTTTACTATGCGTTTGACTAATAACAGAGGGATCCAGAAGAACACCTATCATGTGATGAAGGTGAATAAAACAAACAACTTAAAGAGAAAGGAAATGTCCAAAGGGTGTTAGTGTCACTTACACACCTAGGAAGTCCGGGGCTAACGCCACTCTTAAAGTTGGGTGCTTCTTCTGAGAGTAGGAGAAATACTAAAAGTTAAACTATTAGAAGTATAAAGGCAAAAAGAGTGAAGAGTGGAATATCCAGCTCATGTATGAATGTCATACGAGTTATAGATGTATGGAAGGCTGGTCAAAGAAATAGTTCTTAGGAATTATGATTAAACATGTTAATCACTAATTCTTGGGTATTGTGAGTTGATCACAAAAGATACCCACTCGATTGCATTCTGCTGCGACTCGATGCAATGACTACTACGGCCTAAAAGACTTGCCAGAGTGAGGTTTAGATATGCGCTGGGAACATAGTAAAAGTTTCTATACTCGGTACATTACCTATGTATTTATTTTCATAATTCATTTTAGAGTTTTTATACACTCTAGCCCATTGCATAAAGTATCTTGCAAGAAGGTTGTTCATAAGAGAACTTTTGATGTTCGGTGTTATGAATAACATAAGGGCCATGCTTCCATCATGGATGGGATGTATGTTATGAATATTGATAATAATATATTACCTCCGAATTTACTTTCATAATTCATTTTAGAGTTTTTACACACTCTAGCCCATTGCATAATGTTTGTTGCAAAAGGGTTGTTCATAAAATAACAATTGTTGTTCAGTGTTATGAATAACATAAGGGCCATGATTCCATCATGGATGGGATGTATGTTATGAATATTGATGGTAATATGATACATCCATAACACTGACGCTAAATGTCGCAAGACTAAAAGAATACCACACATGTGTGGCACTGCATTTGGTCACATTGGAGAAACCCGCATGGAGAAATTCAGTCGTTTGATTATAAATCATCTGACACTTGCAACTTTCCTCCGAAAAGTGAAGTGACTGAAATACCGTTCATAGGCCATAAGGAACGAGCAACAAACTTATTGGTGATCATACATTTTGATGTGTGTAGTCCAATAAATGTTGTTGCTGGCAGTGGATTTATCTATCTTCAGAAATGACTCAAGTGGATATATGGATATTTACTAGATGAGACGTAAGTCTGGATCTTTTGAAATCATTCATATGGTTTTCAATATGAAGTAGAAATTATTGTAACAAGAAAATTATGTTTGTGCAATTTGATTGCCGAAAGGAATATTTGAGTTACAAGCTTAGCGAATGTTTGATGAGTTGTGAAAAAGGTTTCATAATTTACACCTCCCGGAACTCCACTGTGAGTGGTACATCCGTGAAGATGTATTCAAACCATTTGTGACATGGTAAGATCAAAGATGACATAAATCAATTTGCCATTATCCCTTTTAAAGGTAATGCTTTAGAGACTGCAGCTTTTACACTGAAAAGAGCGCCATCAGGTCTGTTGAAATGACGCCATGGTATGGTATGCCAAACCATGCTTTGTCTTTTCTTAACATTTGGAATATGGGGCTTGTGTAAAATATTTACAAACCTATTCCAAATCAGACAAGTACTACCTTGTAGGTTATCCCAAGTAATTGGGAATTCCTCCACCACTATACCGACGCAAAAAGGTTTGCCACCAAGAACGGTATGCTTTTAAAGAGAATGGTTCTTGCAAAAAGGTGAGTGGGAGAACAGTGCAACTCGACGAGATAACAGTATCTTCATCATTAGATCAAAGGAAAGAAACCTTGGAAGTAATTCCAGAATTTCCTACTGCGACTGATACGGAAGCCTCTACATGAGATATATGGACTTCGGTCGAACTTGCAACTGAACCACGTAGGCAAAACTCGTGCAAACCTCTCAGGTGCGCAAGCGAGATATTGTTGTTAGACAACAGTATACCTACGATACACAAGGAAGCGTTGATGGGCCCTGACTCCGGAATTGACTAAATGCCAATATAATCCGAGATAGTTTCCATAAATGATTCAAGATTATATCTTGATAAACCCTTCGGAAGACTTAGAGTCTAATGAACATTAATGGAACTACAAATTGATGTGGATAAAATGTTTTATCCATAAAGCTCAACTTGTTGCAATAACAAGTTCAAGGAGTTGACTACGATGAGGTTGTCTCACCATAGCGATGCTTAAAGTCAGATCGGGTTAAACTAGCAATTAATACATATTTCAATCTTGAGATATGATACATGGATGCCAAAAGGATTTCCATGTGATGGAAATGCAACCTAGGACTTGCATGTGGTACAGTCCAAGGTATTTTGTCAATCCAGAGGATGCTAGTAAGTATGCAAACTTCAGAGTTCCAGCAATGGATAGAAGAGAGCAAAATGGAGTTGGAATCTTCGTTTTTGATGAAATAGTCAAAAGAGTTTGTTTTCATCAATGGATAACGAATATGCTTGTGGTTTCAAGAAAGTAAGTGGGAGCATAATAATATTTCTAAAAACTTTGTGTGCTTGACACATTGTTGATTGGAAATTTCTTGACACGAATTAGGACTTCATTAAAAATAGTTTTTCAATGAAGTGCTTGGGCTAAATAGCCTTGATATTAGGCATATTTCTCTACGAGATAGAATTGCTTAATAGGCTAAGCCAAAAATACATATTGACAAGATGCTAAAACAGTTTAGCATTAAAACGCCAAGGAGTGATTCTTGCCGAAGTCACATGGAAAGGGTTTTTGCAAGACTCGGTGTCCCAAAACACTGATGAGCAAAATACTTGATGGAGATTCCACACACTTTCATGTTTGGATTAATCATGTATTATATGGTATGTAAAACAACCAGATATGTCCAGTACTCCCAAGGAGTTGCGAGTATAGATACCAAAGTGATCAAAGTACTGATCATGGGACAACAGTGAAAAATGTCATTTAGTATTGGAGTAGCACTGATGACATGTTTTCTCGCAAGCAGAGATTATGAAGTGCTCGTTGTAAGTAATTGCGTCGATACAGTTTTCATCAATTCTCCATGCGATTTTCGATTTAAGTTAAGGGTTCTGTGTAATACACGATATGGTGGCACGGTGTTTGGAAATCGTTCCAAACAGGTTACTGTGGCGAATTCTATAACTAAGGCTAAGTATGTTGCCGCTTTCAAAGCGACATAGAAGATGTTGAATCGTACAGTTCGTTCATGAACTTAGTATGGTTCCAAGATGGCTTTGGTCAATGGAACACTATTGAAGATAGTTGCTCCATAGCTCAGTCTGACGAATCAAGGTTTGACCAGTGATTCACATATATACGAAGCCAAGTCCACACAAAATATGAATTTTGTGAAAACGTGAAAACGCGAGGATATGCAGAAATACACACGGAACTGGAGTTGTTAGATCCGTTGGACATCAGACTATACCACAAGCGAAGCATGTTTTACACCGGTATGCCATAGGTGTAAAGTGCATCAGCATTGACTAGATTATTGACTCTAGTGCAAGTGGGAGTCTGTAGGAGATATGCCCTAGAGGCAATAATAAGTGTTATTATTTATCTCCATGTTTGTAGTTAAGTTTATATTCCGTGCTATAACTGCTATGGTTCTCGAGTCTGCAATAACCACGAGGCTCGTAGGAAGACTCATATGCACGTGTGGAATAATAAACGGTAAAAAGTATTCCTAGTCTGGCCTCTAAGACTAGATCAAGTGTTGCATGATTGTTCTGTTTTCCTGATCATGGGCATGACTATGCCGGCAACTTTGAGGGCACAATGTTAGGAGAACGCTTGTGTTGAATCGACCCGAATTGATGTTATGCTATGAGATTCATTCGTCACAAGTTAATGGTTAATAACACAGAAAAAGTTAATGTTTGCATAATTCCTTAGACCATGAGAGTGTCGAGTTTCTTCATGCTTGCTTCATGAACTTTGGTATTTGTTAAACGTCATCCGTAACTGGGTGGCTATTACGGCGGCTTACGGGTTCATGGGAAAGTATGTCAAGGGACTTGATAGCTCAAGATTGGGATTTGCTCCTCCGATGGCTTTGGTGTTACGGTATCCACCATCGTCTGACCAGATACATTGTGATTTGATAACAGGGATGCCGGAACACGGGAACGAGAAAAGAGAACAAAACCGGTAACGAGGTAACTGGCATTGTGGACAAGTGTTGATCCACGGGGAGGCCGATGATTCTCACCTCGGGTATTTGTAACATATCGCGAAGCAACAGGAATATTCATTCGTGTGGGTATAGGGGTCAATATGGGTGTCCACGGCTCCGATGTTGATCATTGATCAGAAAGTGTTCCGGGTCATGTCAATACTTCACTGAACCTATAGGTCACACGCTTAAGGGTCATCTATCTGCTGAATACTAGACAGGGAGTCTGAGAGAAAGTCGCCGGAAAAGTTTCGGAGACAACGGAAACGTTCCGGAGAGAACACCGGAATAGTTCCGGTAAAACTGAAAAGTTGTTTCGGGGTATGCCATTAAGTCAAATTGGTTTTGGCACATGCCTGGAAATTCTTGGAGGGAGCCAGAATTATTCTGGAAACTTCTGGGATTTTTCCAGGATAAAAACCGGAAAAGTTCCGGAGCTGCTGGAACCGGTTTGGTTGCTTTTCTTAAATGAAAATCACTAATTCGAAATTGTTTCGGAACGCGTCCAAAATCATTTTAGTGGGTACTGGAATTATTCTAAGACCCACAGAAATATTTTCGGATTTAACGGTCGCGGAAAAATGTTTTCATGAATAGTGAAAGTGCTTTTTGGGTGGCTTCTTGGAGAAGCCACCTTGAGGGCCTTTTGGTATTTTTTCCCCTTGGTTTCTTGGAGAAGCCACCCTTGGGCTTGGCCTATAAATAGGGGTGGATGGGGCTGCCTAAAGACTCATCCCTTGCTCTCATACACATGCCATGACATTTCTGGCTTCTCTCTCCCTCCCAGCAAAATAGTTTCGTAGAGCCGAAAGGTTGTCTGGGTTCCGGTGGGACTATCTGAGGGACTGTCCCGAGGGCTCCCTAAGGGCTGCTCGGAGATCCGTCCGGTGGGACTATCCGAGGGACTGTCCAGAGGCCTCCCGAAGGGCTGTCCGAGGATCCGTCCGGTGGGACTATCTGAGGGACTGTCCCGAGGCCTCCCGAAGGGCTGCCCGGAGATCCGTCCAGTGAGCTGATGAGGGAGTACATCCTCGCGGTTGGGAGGTTTTAAATCCTAGCTGTGGGGATCTGCACCGCTGATCGTCATCGACTCTACTTCCGCTGTGCTACGAGTCGGTAACGAAAAGATCACACCTTGTATGCAGTCTCCATAGTGGTCCTGGGCTGGTGCGTAGGTCGGAAATTTTTTGTTTTCTGTTGCGTTCCCCTACAGAAATGTCAACAGAGGAATCGCCAGACGAAGCAGAACAGAACCATCTTCATCTTCATCCACAAACCCTAGCCGCCGCCATCTTCATAGCCACCATCACCACCACCATAGTGTTTCCTCATCTAGTTCATACTTGTAATCGTGCATCGCACAGGGCAACCATTGTAAGACATATTTGCAATCAATCCATCTTTCAGATGTGTTCTCCAATGATTTCTTCTTGCGATCTGATCTCCATGTGTGAGTAGTCCGGTAAGGTATGGGTTGAGGCATAGGCCTTGCAACCCGCTGTATTTGTTGTGGGGATCAATGGAATTGACTTTGAATCAACATCTTGCATGTGTGAAATAAAATTGTTCTGTAGATGTCTCTTGTCTTGTCCACGATCTTCATCCCTGCAGGTACCCAGGATCATGGAGATCGAGTCATGGTGAGGCTAGGAGCAAGGAGACCGTGAAGTGTTATACAGAACGCCGGTGACAGTAAGGTTTAGTAGGGTAACACGGATCCTATCCTTGGGGATACATGAGGTGTAGTCATTAAATGCCCAAAGCTTTTGTCTGATTTCATTATCTTAATTATCGAGGAAACCCCACGCGATGGATTGGGCGTTCGGTAGGACAACAGATTCTTGATGCAGGACGCGTGCCAGTCAAGATGTTATTTGGACACATCTCCCACTTCGGTTCGTAACAAGCACATCTCGATGGGTGTCTTCCAGAGCACAAACTAATATCATATCTGATCCCAACACAAATAGAAGGTTGTAAGCATTAAGTCCTCATACCCGTACCTATTTTTATTATAAGTGTTTGAATCACTATTTGCTGGATTGATCCGGTCAAAAGCTGGAATTGACCCTTTGACAAAAGCTTGCTAGAGACCATCGCTTCAAGGGAATCTTCCTCTCGTGGGTTCGATAACCCAGGGTCACCTCTGGGGAAATAGGTGCGGGATACACTTTATTGTTCCATTACCGGATCAACTAAAAGGAGGTATCAAGCCCTTTTTCTGGTGCTGTTGCTGGGGAGGAGTTTAGTATTCCTAGTCTTTGTGTTTAGAGTTTTTGTTGAAGTTAAGTTTCAGTTTTTGTTTTTACTTTTCAGTTTTAGTTTAAGTTTAACTTTTGTTGCAAGTCTTGTTAGTTGAAAAACACCAAAAAGATTACCATGGCTCGTAATCTTGGGAATTTTGCTACTCCCAGCAACAACTTCATGCGTGAACCCATAGCACAACCTGTGGTTGCAGCCGCTGATTAAGAGATTAAACCGCACCTAGTTTCCATGGTTCAACAGGACCAATTTGAAGGCTTTGCTTCTGAAGATGCCGGTATGCACTTGCATAATTTTACTGAATTGTGCAATATGACACGCAATAGGAACTATGTTCATGATGCTTTAAAGTTGCGTCTATTTCCTTTCTCTCTGAGAAGAAAGCCAAAAGAATGGCTTCTAGCTCTACCTAGAGGTAGTATTACTTCTTGGGATGATTGTTGCAGTAAATTTTTATCTAAGTTCTGCCCACCTGCAAAGATTATGCAACTACGTTCTCAGATTATAGGTTTCAAGCAAGAAGAACGTGAGCCACTAGCGCTTGCATGGGCTAGAATGAAAGAGGCCGTAAGAAACTGTCCTAATCATGGGATGGAAGAATGGTTAATACTTCATATGTTCTATAATGGTTTAAATCATATGTCAAAAACTATGCTTGATATAGCTGCAGGAGGAACAATCATGGGAAAGCTCATAAATGATGTCAAAAGAATACTAGATGATATGCAAGAAAACCATGCCCAATGGCATGTTGAGAGAGCCACCACCAAGAGGGTGAATGCAGTTGAAGACACAAGCACGGAGTTGACAACTAAGCTTGATGAACTTATCTCCGTGATGAAAGGTAAAGAAGAGGTAAATGTGAATGCCATCACTAGTGAAGAAACTAGTGATGTGAATTTTATTGCTCGCAATAGCTATAACCCCAACTGGAAAAATAATGGGTATGCTCCTAGGCTCCCTTATCCTAGTAATGGAGGAGCACCTAATAATTTTAATGGAGCTAATAGCAGCAATAGAAATACTCTTGAGGAAACTATGAAAATCTTTATTGCTAGTCAAACTGAGCAGAATGAAAACTTCAAAAATATTTTGAAGAATCATGATAACTTACTTGGTCAATTGACCAGTAAGATTGTTGGGCTAACAAATGATGTGTAGATACTTGAAGGAAGATCCAAGAATTTGGAAGCACAAGTGGCTAAAATTGCAGAGAGCCAAACATTAATCCTTGCTAAGTTTGCAGGTAAACCGGAACCCAATCCGGTTGAAGATGTTAAAATGGTAAGAAGCAACGAAGGAAAGACAGAAGAACTGGACACAAGTCATGTGCCAGAATATAATTATACCATTGCAGACTTCGTCAAGATGATATCAATGAAATACCCGCTACTAGAAGTAACTAATAACGAGGCATATAATGTCTTTGTTGAACAAGTTGCAGCCAAGGTACATGAACTTGATGATGAAAGAAAAAAGCTTTACAGTAAGTTACCAGCTAAGCAGGAAGATGCTTTTGAACCTACAATAGAGATTGAGATTGGATTGAATAAATTTAATGCTTTATGTGATCTCGGGGCTAGTGTTTCCACTATCCCTAAGTCTGTTTATGATAGTCTTAGTCTAGGTCCTTATGCTACTACTGAGATTAAACTTAATATGGCTAACTCTACTTTTACCCAGGCAGTAGGCATCAAGCGTGGAGTCATAGTTCAAATAAATGATTGCCCTATCATGATTGATCTTGTTATAGTAGATATGCCTGAAGATCCTATTGCTCCAATAATTCTCGGTAGACCTTTCTTAAGGACTATCAAAGCTGTGATAAATGTGTTTGAGGGGAATGTAAGATTTGACTTACCCGCTAAAGATCCTTTTGTGAGACATTTCCCTAGGAAAAAGAAGATGAAAACCTATGCAGGAGAAGGCATCGTCGTGAATGCCAGGAGCTACGGTCTCGGTGTGTTTGCACCACCTTGATCAGCACTACGGTCGAGCTAACCGACCGAAAACAAGCGCTTCGTGGGAGGCAACCCACGCAAATAAAGTAGTCAAGTAAGTTTTCATTTTGTTTTAATAAAAGAGTAATTGAAGTTCTAGACAAAGAAGTGAGTTTGGAAGAGTTGATCTAATGAAGGCTTTGCTATGTGCAAATTAAATTATATATTGTACTCACGTATGGATGCCTGGAAACATGCCTATGTATTATGTTGGAACAAACCCCGCAGGAAAATTCAAAACAAGAGAAGTTTCGGAACCAACAGATCAAAATATGGCCTTTAAAACGATCGCTGTGGTCGTTTGGGCGGTCGCATGACTTCCTGGAGGTTCTAACGCAAAACAACCAGAGGCAACAGGGTAAAAGACAGCGTTCCATACGGGCGCACCCGCCCGTATGGCCGGTCATTTGAAAACTTTGAAGAAACGAAGCAGACAACCAGAGCATTTGACGGTGTTCCATACGGGCGCATCTGCCCGTTCGAGCGGTCGTAAGACATCCTCGACCAGAAGAAGAAAAAGAACAACGTGAATGATGGCGTTCCGTACGGGTGCATCTGCTCGTTCCAGCGGTTGTATGAGGTATGCATAGGCACAGGTAAGCAATCGGGGTTAAGGACAGAGTTTCATACGAGCGCTTGCGCTCGTTTGGGCGGTCGTATGGACCCCTGGCGGCCACAATAAGCCCGAGGATGGAGGTAAATCGCTCCCATCTCTCTCTTTTCTTCTCCTTCTTCCTCTAAACCTCTCCAAACCCTAGCAAAACTTCGCCTGATCTCTCTACTCGTTCGTTTTCAGTTCAAATCCTTCCGCGTGATCGATCTACAGTATGTTTCTCCTCCGATCCCCAATTCGTTTTTCGCAAATCCATGTTCTACATGCCTAGCATTGCCATGTCTAGGAAATGCATATTTTTTATTCAAATTTGAGATTGGCTTGGATTCGTTGATGTTTTTAGAGGAGTATGATGTTGTGACTACCGTAGGATCAATATTGTTTAATTACATTGGGCTGAAAGTTTTTTTGTAGATGTTTACAAGGAGGTCTACGCGTGTACGCGGTGCTTCGAGTTCATCCACCGCACAAGAACAACAAATTCTCACTCAGGGAATCGTCTTCACCGACTATGAAGCAAAGAAGAAATTTCAGAAACTGAGTGCAAGGAAGGTCAAAGCAACCAAGTGGGCTTGCGAGTCAACACTTGCAAAGCTAGGTATTACTAATGATTTCAATTTGCTTTGTGATAATGCTGGGTTGCGTGATTTTGTTTATCAGAGATGTCAGACATATGAACGCATGACGCTTGAGTTTCTTAGCACTCTCTCGCATAATGTTGGATTGGTGCCAAATGCACATGAGGAAGAGCGGGTCACTTTCCATCTCTTGGACCAAGACTTCAACATCACTTTCAACGAGTGGTGTAATTACTTTGGCTTCCCCAACAATGATGATGATCTCAGATATGTTTATGATTTTACTAATCCATAGCCAAGGCAATCTTTTTACCAGATGAGTCACAATGGCTCTAAGCAAACAGCCAGTTGTATTGAAAGTCCTGCTATACACTATTTCTACTACGTTATTACTAACTCGTTGCAGGCACAAGGAGAAGTTTCTAAGGTGAATGATGAGAACATGCTAGTTCTCGGGAAAGCAGCAAACCTTGACGTCAGTTATTCGCCCAACTTAGGGGCAATACTTTTGCTACACCTCGCGCATCAAGCAAATCATGCACAAGGAGATATCGTGTGTGGAGGAGTGATCACCATGTTGGCCAACTCCCTTGGTCTCAACTACAATCACCTTCGCCCCATTGTCGGTAACAACCTTGTTAACATTCGTGTTCTTACTAGTGCTAGTATGGTAGTAGTTTGTAATGGTCGTCATTGCATCAAAATTCCTGGAGTGGCATACTTGTTGCCCATTCCAATGCCTAACCGTTTCTCCATAGAACATGGACAATTGCATTATGTTGCGCAGGAAGGAGATGCAGCTTTTGACCAAGAAGGCCCAGAGCCTGAACAAGTTGATGAAGAAGAACTCGCCACCGACGAAGAAGAGGAGCAGCCCCAAGAGCAGCCACAACAAGAGGCTTACACCACCTATACGGACCTCTACAGTCTCCAGGGCTCTATCAATGATGTGAGCAACCTCGCCTTGTCCCTTCGAGACATGTCCGCCTACATGAACGCAAGCTTCTCCAACTGGAGCCAAGAACGGGCTCCTGACCAGCCGCCACAATGATTCCGCCGGTTTGGGCTTGCAAAAGCTTAAGCTTGGGGGAGGTCATCTCCACGTCTACATCAAGATGTGGCGGTATTATTTGAATAAATTGTAATGAGGTTGTACTTAAGCTCGTGGAGCTTCAAAACACTCGTCTTGGTTTGTTCCAACACTTTGCTTTTTATTTGCTTTCGTTTTTCTTTTTGCCTTGCGATTTTTTGTTTGCGAGTTAGTTTTCAAAAACCCAAAAACCAAAAAAATAGAATAAGCTTTGCTTTGTTCTTGTTCTTTTTGCCCCTCGGAGTTCGTTTGCATTTTGTTTTCAGAGGAGTTGATCTACGCCGGACAACGAGGAATGCAAGAATAAGGAAGAGAAGTGTGTAAATTCGCAACCGTGAAGGTATGTCCTACGACTCCCGTCTTTTGCACTTGAAATACTTAGAGTAGATGTAGTAGTAGTATGTGTGAGATGTGCAGGAGGGAGTGAGCCTTGATAATTAAAACAAAGGTTTTGTTCTAGTAGCTAAAATAATTTTATAGCCTTTATTTTGTTTAGTCTTGATAACCGAGACTTGTCGTGGGACTGTTTTTAAATGAAATGATCTTAACTAAGAATAACCATGCACAAGAGAAAGTTTTCAAAGACTTGGGAGTTGAGAAAATTGTAGAGGAGATGATGTTTGAAATGCTCAACCCCATATTTTTAATTTTAATAGACTTGATAGCACTTGTGGATTAAATTGTCTAGAGGAACTTAGTTGAAGGGTGAACGAGATTATGCCAAAAATCTGTGTTGTATCTCTTACATGGTGCTTCAGCTTCTCGCTGGTACTATGGCCCTGCTACTATATGCACGTGTACGGGTGTAAATGTGGCTTCGTCACCTTTCTTGATGTTATGCTGAGGACTCCGCTAGCCAATGAACGATCCACCAAGAGCCAAAGCTCGGATTTCGGCTATGAGTTTGTTACCGTACGTAGTGGCAACACTACAAACACATATTATTCGGCTTTCTCTTGAAATGGTGTGTATGTGGTAAATAAAGGGGACTGATCAGAAGAGCTCGAAAGAGACATATATCAAAGGTCCATAGTTCCCAAAAAAAATTAATCCACAGCGAAACTCCATACATGATCATTTGGTTGGCATAATCCCTTCATGTGACAACAAAAGTTTTAGCAAACAATGATTGAAATAAAGTGCTTGAGAGCCTTGAGGATGAAATATTTGTGGGCATGTCTATGAGCACTATAGCATCATGTTTTTCTACATGCCATTCACTCCCTAACTTATGTTTTATGGCTCCAACAAAGAAAAACTCTTCTGTGCATTCCCGGCAAGCAAGTGTTGTCTAGGATAAATAGAATAGAGTGTTGCAAAGTTGTTTTGTCTAGTAGATCAAAAACTTTGTGTTGATTATCTTTGCTTCACTAACACTTGCACATTAACCATGCCACCGCTACAGCTATGCTAAGTTTTCAGGTCAAGACGCGCAGGGCTATCTAGGCGTACCGATCGTAAGTGAACCAAAACCTTCTCGTTATTTCGGTTTAAACAACTGAGTTCATTATGATTCGGATTTCTCTCTATGTTGCTCGAGGACGATCAAGTTTAAGCTTGGGGGAGTTTATGAGTGATATTCTTACACTCACTCACCCTCTATTTAAACCGAGATATTTCATTTTAATAGAGATATTCGCTTCGATATTGCAACTAATGACTAATGAATGCAAAGGATTCCACATATCCTATCTTTGATGTGTTTCCACACGAAATGGGTTAAAATGGGAAGGAATCATGTGGTAATAAGGAAAGGAATGAAAATGAAGAAAGAAGAAGCCATCAGGAGGCGCACCAGGAGCCACAGGGAAAAAGACGGCGTTCCATACGGGCGCAAGCGCCCGTATGAGCGCCCATATGGCGTGGATTCCGAGGCATCTCGTCCACCTGAACAACTTTCATAAAGGGGACCCCGTCGAAATGTCAACAGAGGAATCGCTAGACGAAATAGAACAGAACCATCTTCATCTTCATCCACAAACCCTAGTCGCTGCCATCTCCATAGCCACCATCACTACCACCATAGTGCTTCCTCATCTAGTTCATACTTGTAATTGTGCATCGCACAAGGCAACCATTGTAAGACATATTTGCAATCAATCCATCCTCCAGATGTGTTCTCCAATGATTTCTTCTTGCGATCTCATCTCCATGTGTGAGTAGTCTGGTAAGGTATGGGTTGAGGCATAGGCCTTGCAACCCGCTGTATTTGTTGTGGGGATCAATGGAATTGACTTTTAATCAACATCTTGCATGTGTGAAATAAAATTGTTCCGTAGATGTCTCTTGTCTTGTCCGCGATCTTCATCCCTGCAGGGACCCAGGATCATGGAGATCGAGTCATGGTGAGGCTAGGAGCAAGGAGACCATGAAGTGTTATACAGAACGCCGGTGACAGTAAGGTTTAGTAGGGTAACACGGATCCTATCCTTGGGGATACATGAGGTGTAGTCATTAAACGCCCAAAGCTTTTGTCTGATTTCATTATCTTAATTATAGAGGCAACCCTGCGCGACGGATACGGCCTTCGGTAGGACAACTGATTCTTGATGCAAGACGCGTGCCGGTCAAGATGTTATTTGGACACATCCTCCACTTCGGTTCGTAACAAGCTCATCTCGATGGGTGTCTTCCAGAGCACAAATTAATATCATATCTGATCCCAACGCAAATACAAGGTTGTAAGCATTAAGTCCTCATACCCGTACCTCTTTTTTTTATAATTGTTTGAATCACTATTTGCTTGATTGATCCGGTCAAAAGCTGGAGTTGATCCTTTGACAAAAGCTTGCTAGACCATCGCTTCAAGGGAATCTTCCTCTAGTGGGTTCGATAACCCAGGGTCACCTCTGTGGAAATAGGTACGGGATACACTTTATAGTTCCATTACCGGATCAACTAAAAGCGGTATCACCATTGCTGTTTAGTTCCTGGCGGGCCTTTGACAGCGCCCTGAAAACAGCCAGAACATCATTTGACCACTGGTTCGGTGAGGCCGAATAGTGGTCCCTTGATATTTTGCCCCGCCGCCTCCCTTGGAATTTTAAGTGCAAAATTATGCACTCGAGATACATAATCCTCGACTAGACAGGGAGAGCCATGGAGCATTGTGACGCCCCTGCTCGACCGTGCACTAATCATACACGCAAATGCACACGATCGAGATCAGAGACTCACGGGAAGATATCACAACACAACTCTAAACACAAATAAAAGTCATACAAGTTTTATATTACAAGCCAGGGGCCTCGAGGGCTCAAATACATAAGCTCGCGATCAAGCATTAGTGGAAGCAACAACGGTATCTGAGTACTGACACAAAGTTAAACAAGTCTGCCTTAAGAAGGCGAAAACAAACAACGGCTCTGATCGAAAGAGGCAAGGCCTCCTGCCTGGGAGCCTCTGAAACTACTCCTGGTCATCGGTCTCCACGTAGTAGTACTCTCCGCCGGGGTAGTAGTAGTCGTCGATGGGATCAGCTGGCTCCGGGGCTCCGTCATCTGGACGCAGCAAACGGGTATGGGGAAAAAGAGGTAGCAAAGCAACCGTGAGTACTCATCCAAAGTACTCGCAAGACTTACATCAGATCTATGCTAAATATGCATCGGTATCAAATGAAGGGGCTGTATCTGTGGACTGAACTGCAGAAATGCTAGAATAAAGGGGAAGGCCTAGCCTATCGAAGACTAGCATCTTGTAGAGTCTTGCAGCATTAGAAGAGTGCAGATTAGTGTTGGGGAACGTTGCATGGAAAACAAAAAAAATTCTACACACACGCAAGATCTATCCATGGAGATGCATAGCTACGAGAGGGGGATTGTGTCTACGTACCCTCATAGACCGTAAGTGGAAGCATTAGAACAACGCGGTTGATGTCGTCGAACAACTTCACGATCCAACCGACCGAGTACCGAACGAACGGCACCTCCGCGTTCAGCACACGTTCAGCTCGGTGACGTCCTCGACTTCTTGATCCAGCAAGACGGCGAGGTAGTGGATGAGTTCCGGCAGCACGACGGCGTGGTGACAGTGATGGTAATGCTATCTCCGCAGGGCTTCGCCCAAGCACTGCGAAAATATGACCGAGGGACGGAACTGTGGAGGGGGGCGCCGCACACGGCTTAAGACAATGTTGTGTCTCCTTTGGGGCGCGCCCTCTCCTCTATTTATATATGTGTAGGGGCTTGGAGTAGAAGGAATAGTACCACGTGAACAGTAACCATGAATAGTACATACGTGGACTTGGACTCCAAAGTCCAATCCTATTCCTACTAGGACTCTCCCTTTTTTCCTTCCCTAGCGGCGTCGGCTTTTGAGGACTTGGTGCGCCTGGCCCAATAAGGCCAGGGCGCCTCCCCTTAGCCCATGCCAGCCCTTGGGACGTGGTGGACCCACTTGTGGACTTCCGAACCCCTCCGGAATCCTCCGGAACCTTCTGGAAGCTTCCCGGTACAATACCGAAAAAACTGCACTTTTTTCCGGAACCCAAAATATGACTTCCCATATATAAATCTTTACCTCTCGACCATTCCGAGACTCCTTGTGACGTTCGGAATCTCATCCGGGACTCCGAACAATATTCGGTTACCAATTCACATAACTCATATAACACTATATCGTCAATGAACGTTAAGCGTGCGGACCCTACGGGTTTGGGAATGATGTAGACATGACCGAGACGCCTCTCTGGTCAATAACCAATAGCGGAACCTGGATGCCCATATTGGTTCCTACATATTCCACGAAGATCTTATCGGTTGAACCGCAATGACAACATACGTAATTCCCTTTGTCCGTCGGTATGTTACTTGCCCGAGATTCGATCGTCGGTATCTCCATACCTAGTTCAATCTCGTTACCGACAAGTCTCTTTACTCGTTCCGTAATACATCATCCCATAACTAACTCCTTAGTCACTTTGCTTGCAAGCTTCTTATGATGTGCATTACCGAGAGGGCCCAGAGATACCTCTCCGAAACTCGGAGTGACAAATCCCAGTCTCGATCCATGCCAACTCAACGGACACCTTCGGAGATACCTGTAGAGCATTTTTATTATCACCCAGTTACGTTGTGACGTTTGATAGCACACAAGGTATTCCTCCGGTATCCGGGAGTTGCATGATCTCATGGTCTGAGGAACATGTATTTGACATTCAAGAAAGCAGTAGCAATAAACAGAACGATCATATGCTAAGCTAACGGATGGGTCTTGTCCATCACATCATTCTCATAATGATGTGATCCCGTTATCAAATGAAAACTCATGTCTATGGTTAGGAAACCTTAACCATCTTTGATCAACGAGCTAGTCTAGTAGAGGCTCACTAGGGACACGGTATTTGTTTATGTATTCACACATGTATTTAAGTTTCCGGTCAATACAATTCTAGCATGAATAATAAACCTTTATCATGAACAAGGAAATATAAAATAATAACAACTTTATTATTGCCTCTAGGGCATATTTCCATCAGTCTCCCACTTGCACTAGAGTCAATAATCTAGATTACATAGTAATGAATCTAAGACCCATGGAGTCTTGGTGCTGATCATGTTTTGCTCGTGGAAGAGGCTTAGTCAACGGGTCTGCCACATTCAGATCCGTGTGTACTTTGCAAATTTCTATGTCTCCATCCTTGACATATTCACGAATGGAGTTGAAGCATCTCTTGATGTGTTTGGTCTTCTTGTGAAACCTGGGCTCCTTGGCTTTGGCAATTGCTCCAGTGTTGTCACAAAAGATTGTCATTGGACCCGATGCACTAGGTATTACACCTAGATCGGATATGAACTCCTTCATCCAGACTCCTTCATGTGCTGCTTCAGAAGCAGCTATGTATTCCGCTTCACACGTAGATCCCGCCACGACGCTCTGCTTGGAACTGTACCAACTGATAGCTCCACCATTTAATATAAATACGTATCCAGTTTGTGACTTAGAGTCATCCGGATCAGTGTCGAAGCTTGCATCGACGTAACCCTTTACGACGAGCTCTTCGTCACCTCCATAAACGAGAAACATGTCCTTGGTCCTTTTCAGGTACTTCAGGATATTCTTGACCGCTGTCCAGTGATCCACTCCTGGATTACTCTGGTACCTCCCTGCCAAACTTATGGCAAGGCACACATCAGGTCTGGTACACAGCATGGCATACATAATAGAACCTATGGCTGAGGCATAGGGAATGACTTTCATTTTCTCTATATCTTCTGCCGTGGTCGGGCATTGAGTCTGACTCAACTTCACACCTTGCAAGACAGGCAAGAACCCTTTCTTTGACTGATCCATTTTGAACTTCTTCAAAACTTTGTCAAGGTATGTGCTTTGTGAAAGTCCTATCAAGCGTCTTGATCTATCCCTATAGATCTTGATGCCCAATATATAAGCAGCTTCACCGAGGTCTTTCATTGGAAAATTCTTATTCAAGTATCCCTTTATGCCATCCAGAAATTCTATATCATTTCCAATCAACAATATGTCATCCACATATAATATTAGAAATGCTACAGAGCTCCCACTCACTTTCTTGTAAATACAGGCTTCACCGTAAGTCTGTACAAAACCATATGCTTTGATCACCTCATCAAAGCGTATATTCCAACTCCGAGATGCTTGCACCAGTCCATAGATGGATCGCTAGAGCTTGCACACTTTGTTAGCACCTTTAGGATCGACAAAACCTTCTGGTTGCATCATATACAACTCTTCTTTGAGAAAACCATTAAGGAATGCAGTTTTGACATCCATTTGCCAGATTTCATAATCATAAAATGCGGCAATTGCTAACATGATTCGGACAGACTTAAGCATCGCTACGGGTGAGAAAGTCTCATCGTAGTCAACCCCTTGAACTTGTCGAAAACCTTTTGCGACAAGTCGAGCTTTGTAGACAGTGATATTACCATCAGCATCCGTCTTCCTCTTAAAAATCCATTTATTCTCAATGGCTTGCCGATCATCGGGCAAGTCCACCAAAGTCTATACTTTGTTCTCATACATGGATCCTATCTCAGATTTCATGGCCTCAAGCCATTTGTCGGAATCCGGGCTTATCATAGCTTCTTCATAGTTCGTAGGTTCGCCGTTGTCTAACAACATAACTTCCAGAACAGGATTACCGTACCACTCTGGTGCGGAACGTACTCTGGTTGACCTACGAAGTTCAGTAGTAACTTGATCTGAAGTTTCATGATCTTTATCATTATCTTCCTCTCTTATTGGTGTAGGCATCATGGGAACGGTTTTCTCTGATGAGCTACTTTCCAATTCGAGAGAAGGTACAATTACCTCATCAAGTTCTACTTTCCTCCCACTCACTTCTTTCGAGAGAAACTCCTTCTCTAGAAAGGACCCATTCTTGGCAACAAAGACCTTGCCTTCGGATCTGTGGTAGAAGGTGTACCCAATTGTTTCTTTAGGGTATCCTATGAAGACGCACTTCTCCGCTTTGGGTTCGAGCTTATCAGGTTGAAGCTTTTTCACATAAGCATCGCATCCCCAAACTTTAAGAAACGACAGCTTAGGTTTCTTGCCAAACCATAGTTCATATGGTGTCGTCTCAACGGATTTAGACGGTGCCCTATTTAACGTGAATGAAGCTGTCTCTAATGCATAACCGCAAAACGATAGTGGTAAATCGGTAAGAGACATCATAGAACGCACCATATCCAATAAAGTATGGTTACGACGTTTGGACACACCATTACGCTGTGGTGTTCCAGGTGGCGTGAGTTGTGAAACAATTCCACATTTTCTTAAATGAAGGCCAAACTCGTAACTCAAATATTCGCCTCCGCGATCAGATCGTAGAAACTTTATTTTCTTGTTACGATGATTCTCTACTTCACTCTAAAATTCTTTGAACTTTTCAAATGTTTCAGACTTGTGTTTCATCAAGTAGATATACCCATATCTACTCAAATCATCTGTGAAGGTTAGAAAATAACGATACCCGCCGCGTGCTTCAACATTCATCGGACCGCATACATCGGTATGTATTATTTCCAACAAATCAGTAGCTCGCTCCATTGTTCCGGAGAACGGAGTTTTAGTCATCTTGCCCATGAGGCATGGTTCGCAAGTATCAAATGATTCATAATCAAGAGATTCCAAAAGTCCATCCGCATGGAGTTTCTTCATGCGCTTTACACCAATATGACCTAAATGGCAGTGCCACAAGTATGTTGCACTATCATTATCAACTTTGCATCTTTTGGCATCAATATTATGAATATGTGTATCACTACGATCGAGATTCAACAAGAATAGACCATTCACAAAAGGTGTGTGACCATAAAAGATGTTACTCATATAAATAGAACAACCATTATTCTCTGACTTAAATGAATAACCGTCTCGCAATAAACAAGATCCAGATATAATGTTCATGCTCAACGCTGGCACCAAATAACAATTATTGAGGTCTAAAACTAATCCCGAAGGTAGATGTAGAGGTAGCGTGCCGACGGCGATCACATCAACCTTGGAACCATTCCCGACGCACATCGTCACCTCGTCCTTAGCCAATCTTCGCTTATTCCGTAGCTCCTGTTTCGAGTTACAAATATGAGCAACCAAACCAGTATCAAATACCCAGGCGCTACTGTGAGCATTAGTGAGGAACACATCAATAACACGTATATCAAATATACCTTTGCTCACTTTGCCATCCTTCTTATCCGCCAAATACTTGGGGCAGTTCCGCTTCCAGTGACCAGTCCCTTTGCAGTAGAAGCACTCTGTTTCAGGCCTGGGTCCAGCTTTGGGTTTCTTCGTGGGAGCGGCAACTTGCTTGCCGTTCTTCTTGAAGTTTCCCTTCTTTCCCTTGCCCTTTTTCTTGAAACTAGTGGTTTTGTTAACCATCAACACTTGATGCTCCTTCTTGATTTCTACCTCCGCTGATTTTAGCATCGCGAAGAGCTCGGGAATTGTCTTCTCCATCCCTTGCATATTATAGTTCATCACGAAGCCTTTATAGCTTGGTGGCAGTGACTGAAGAACTCTGTCAATAACACTCTCAACCGGAAGATCAATCCCCAGCTGAGTCAAGTGGTTGTGGTACCCAGACATTCTAAGTATGTGTTCACTGACAGAACTGTTCTCCTCCATCTTACAGCTAAAGAACTTGTTGGAGACTTCATATCTCTCAACCCGGGCATTAGCTTGAAATATCAATTTCAGCTCTTGGAACATCTCATATGCTCCGTGGCGTTCAAAACGCTTTTGCAGTCCCAGTTCTAAGCCGTAGAGCATGGCACACTGAACTATCGAGTAGTCATCAAATCGAGCCTGCCAGGCGTTCACAACGTCTGCAGCAGCTCCTGCAGCAGGTCCATCACCTAGCGGTGCATCAAGGACATAATTCTTCTGTGCAGTAATGAGGATAATCCTCAAGTTACGGACCCAGTCCGTGTAGTTGCTACCATCATCTTTCAACTTAGCTTTCTCTAGGAACGCATTAAAATTCAACGGAACAGTGGCATGGGCCATTTATCTACAACATAGATATGCAAAAACTATCAAGACTAAGTTCATGATAAATTAAGTTCAATTAATCAAATTACTAATGAACTCCCACTTAAATTAACATCCCTCAAGTTAACTAAGTGATACATGATCCAAATCAACTAGCCCATGTCCGATCATCACGTGAGATGGGATAGTCATCAATGGTGAACATCTCCATGTTGATCATATCTACAATATGACTCATGTTCGACCTTTCGGTCTCCAGTGTTCCGAGACCATGTCCGTACATGCTAGGCTTGCCAAGTTTAACCCAAGTATTCTGCTTGTGTAAAACTGGCTTACACCCGTTGTATGTGAACGTAGAATCTATCACACCCGATCATCATGAGGTGCTTCGAAACGACGAACTTTAGCAACGGTGCATACTCGGGGAGAACACTTTTATCTTGAAATTTAGTGAAGGGGCCATCTTATAATGCTACCGTCGTTCTAAGCAAAATAAGATGCATAAAGGATAAACATCACATGCAATCAAAATATGTGACATGATATGGCCATCATCTTGTGCTTTTGATCTCCATCTCCAAAGCATCGTCATGATCTCCATCGTCACCGGCTCGACACCTTGATCTCTATCGTTGCATCGTGGTCGTCTCGCCAACTATTGCTTCTACAACTATTGCTAACGCATAGCGATAAAGTAAAGCAATTACATGGCGCTTGCATTTCATACAATAAAGAGACAACCATAAGGCTCCTGCCGGTTGCCGATAAATTACAAAACATGATCATCTCATACAATAACATATATCACATCATGTCTTGACCATATCACATCACAGCATACCCTGCAAAAACAAGTTAGACGTCCTCTACTTTGTTGTTGCAAGTTTTACGTGGCTGCTACGGGCTTCTAGCAAGAACCGTTCTTACCTACGGCACAAAACCACAACGGTGATTTATCAAGTTTGCTGTTTTAACCTTCAACAAGGACCGGCCGCAGTCAAATTCGATTAAACTAAAGTAGGAGAAACAGACACCCGCCAGCCACCTTTATACAAAACAAGTTGCATGTCTGTCGGTGGAACCGGTCTCATGTACGTGGACATGTAAGGTTGGTCCGGGCCGCTTCATCTTACAATACCGCCGAATCAAAATAAGACATTGGTGGTAAGCAGTATGATGATCACCGCCCACAACTCTTTGTGTTCTACTCATGCATATCATCTACGCATAGACCTGGCTCATGATGCCACTGTTGGGGAACGTTGCATGGAAAACAAAAAAATTCTACGCACACGCAAGATCTATCCGTGGAGATGCATAGCTACAAGAGGGGGAGAATGTCTACGTACGCTCGTAGACCGTAAGCGGAAGCGTTAGAATAACGCGGTTGATGTCGTCGAACAACTTCACGATCCAACCGACCGAGTACCGAACGTACGGCACCTCCGCGTTCAGCACACGTTCAGCTCGGTGACGTCCTCGACTTCTTGATCCAGCAAGACAGCGAGGTAGTGGATGAGTTCCGGCAGCACGACGGCGTGGTGACGGTGATGGTAATGCTATCTCCGCAGGGCTTCGCCCAAGCACTGCGAAAATATGACCGAGGGACGGAACTGTGGAGGGGGGCGCCGCACACGGCTTAAGACAATGTTGTGTCTCCTTTGGGGCGCCCCGTCTCCTCTATTTATATATGTGTAGGGGCTTGGAGTAGAAGGAGTAGTGCCACATGAACAGTAACCGTGAATAGTACATACGTGGACTTGGACTCCAAAGTCCAATCCTATTCCTACTAGGACTCTCCCTTTTTTCCTTCCCTAGCTGCGTGGGCTTTTGAGGACTTGGTGCGCCTGGCCCAATAAGGCCAGGGCACCTCCCCTTAGCCCATGCCAGCCCTTGGGACGTGGTGGACCCACTTGTGGACTTCCGGACCCTCCGGAACCTTCTGGAAGCTTCCCGGTACAATACCGAAAAAACTGCACTTTTTTCCGGAACCCAAAATATGACTTCCCATATATAAATCTTTACCTCTCGACCATTTCGAGACTCCTCGTGATGTCCAGGATCTCATCCGGGACTCCGAACAATATTCGGTTACCAATTCACATAACTCATATTACACTATATCGTCAACGAACGTTAAGCGTGCGGACCCTATGGGTTCGGGAATGATGTAGACATGACCGAGACGCCTCTCCGGTCAATAACCAATAGCAGAACCTGGATGCCCATATTGGTTCCTACATATTCCACGAAGATCTTATCGGTCGAACCGCAATGACAACATACGTAATTCCCTTTGTCCGTCGGTATGTTACTTGCCCGAGATTTGATCGTCGGTATCTCCATACCTAGTTCAATCTCATTACCGGAAAGTCTCTTTACTCGTTCCGTAATACATCATCCCGTAACTAACTCCTTAGTCACTTTGCTTGCAAGCTTCTTATGATGTGCATTACCGAGAGGGCCCAGAGATACCTCTCCGAAACTCGGAGTGACAAATCCCAGTCTCGATCCATGCCAACTCAACGGACACCTTCAGAGATACCTGTAGAGCATCTTTACGAAAACCCAGTTACGTTGTGACGTTTGATAGCACACAAGGTATTCCTCCGGTATCCGGGAGTTGCATGATCTCATGGTCTGAGGAACATGTATTTGACATTCAAGAAAGCAGTAGCAATAAACAGAACGATCATATGCTAAGCTAACGGATGGGTCTTGTCCATCACATCATTCTCCTAATGATGTGATCCCGTTATCAAATGACAACTCATGTCTATGGTTAGGAAACCTTAACCATCTTTGATCAACGAGCTAGTCAAGTAGAGGCTCACTAGGGACACGGTATTTGTTTATGTATTCTCACATGTATTTAAGTTTCCGGTCAATACAATTCTAGCATGAATAATAAACCTTTATCATGAACAAGGAAATATAAAATAATAACAACTTTATTATTGCCTCTAGGGCATATTTCCATCAATTAGTAGCATAACATAAAGTAACAAGCATGTAGTGGCAAAGTCTAGAGATCCTTCCTCGACTCCCTGCGTGAAAGCGATCCCGGAGCTTACAATTAAAGTAACATGTATTTAGTTTAAGTTGTAGTAGATCGGGATACAACACTGAGCGTCCTGTTACCGTGGACACGGCTATTCGAATAGATAACTTCCCTGCAGGGGTGCACTACTGTTACCCAACACGCTCGATTAACTCTGGCCGGACACACTTTTCCGGGTCATGCCCGGCCTCGGCTGATCGACACGACGTAGTCCTACCTAGGCTCAACAGAGAGGTCCCCGCCGGTCTACATCCTAAGTGCTCAGGGGTCTTGGGCCCATTGCCCTTTGCACTCCGGGTCGTTGCGAGCAAGGCGAGTCCAGGCACCACCTCTGTCATGGATGGCGCCGGCCCAGCCGTGCCGCAATGCTAAACTGGACGTCTGACAAAGCTTTTGGCTGATACATATAGCGTACAGGGCCCCATTAAACCATTATCCCACACGGTGGTAGTGCGTATAGGCCAGTGGCCAACTCAGATCAAATACCCAAATCCGTTAGTGTGTTGGGAGCTCGCGGTGACGATCAGTACTCCTGTCGCCCCGTCTCGAGGAAGTGCAACAAGGGTCAGGCCCATCCCTCTCTAGGGCGGTCTCTGCCTGCCCGGCCGCGCCTCGTAATTATCTCACGGGTACCCTCCAGGTCAATCCGACTTCCCAGGAGACTGTCGGGAACTCAGGTCCACCTCAACCGGGGTGGTACCGCCTGTCCCTTCAGTCCCACAATCAACAGTAAGCAGGGGATGACAGTGAAAAGTAACAGTGTATCCGGTAACATCAAGGGGGAAATCTGAGGAATCACTCTCGATGGATTCCCACTTGAGGGGTTGTACGACAGAGTTGTCATCGGAGGTGGTGAAAGAGGAATCACCCTCGATAACCACAACCGATTAGCTATGCTACAAAGCCATCATCAGAAGTGAAGTACGAGGTACCACCCTCGTCACTCGATAGTGGCTCTGTAGAGTCGTACAACAAGGGGGTGTGCGGTGCTGTGCTCGATCTCGGCACGTCGATCACATTGATCTAGTCATCGGTAGTAAAGCAAGGCAACATGGACAAGGGTGTAGGGCCACTGATGGATCACTAACCAATCTATTCTAAGCAGTTTAGGATGACAGGTAAAGTAGCAACAGTAGGTTACAAAAACAGGCTATGCATCAGAATAGGAACAATCAATTACAGTAGCAAAATCTAATGGAAGCATGAGGGAGAAGGAATAGGCGATATAGGAATGATCAAGGGGGTTTTGCTTGCCTGGAAGCTCTATTGAAAAGGAAGTAGGGTCGTCGGTGACGTAGTCGATCACAGGGGCAGCGTCGGTCTCGGGGTCTACCGGAGAGAAGAGGGGGAAGAAACAATAAATATAAAGCACACAGATGTAACACAGATGCATGACATGCTGGTAGGTTATGCTAGGGGTGCCCTAATGTAGTGCTAGGTATTTTAAACGGAGCGGGAAAATATCCGGGAATATTTTCCCAGCTCCGGGCAGTTATCGGTATATTGAACCGGAGGGGAAAGTTCCATGTTCATCTAGATAGGAGTGATGATCAAGCATTTTGATCACATATTCGGATTCTTCATATTTTTCTGATCATTTTTCATATATAAATTATTTTCATCCGAGTTACGGATTATTTTATATGATTTTCTAATGTTTAAATGATTTTCTAGATTTTCTGGAATTAAATTAAATTGGAAAATGCTACGGGTACCCAGTGGGTGTACCCAGCTTTTCAGCACAGAGGCTGACCAGTGGGCCCGTTGACTGGGTCAGAGGTCCAGTCAGCCACCAGTCAGCAGTGGCTGACAGGTGGGGCCCGCCGGCTGAGTCAGCAGGTTACTCAGCCAGGATTATCCATTTGAATAGTGAACCGGGCCCACATGTCAGTTAGTTAGTTATCTAATTCGTTTTATTATGCCTAATTAATTCTGTGTGGGGCCCGGCTGTCAACGGGTATGAGAGGGGGTAATTAGTGCCTAATGACGCCACGTCAGCGGGTTAGGGCCGGTGATTACCGGAGCGCGTCGGCGTCACCGGAGCTCGCCAGGATCGCTCCACAGGCGACGGGAAGGGCGCGGGTGGCCTCTTTCGAGAGCCCGCAGCGCGCCGCATCAAACGGCGGCGGCGGCTCAGACTGGGGGGCGGAACAAGGCACGGCGAGGAGGAGAGCGGCGGCAGTGCCTCGGCGGTGCGCGGCCTCGGCCCTAGCTAGCTACGGCGCGGTAGCGAGGAAAGCGGGAGAAGGGAAGTGAGGCAGAGCTCACTGCGGGGCTGACGAGCGACTCGCTGGCGACGGGGTGGTCGGAGGGCGGCGGATTGATGAGATACGGTGGCGGCGGCCGAGGTTGAAGAAGCTGGCGATGGCGACGTTGCAGGGCTTCCCCGCTCTGATCCAGCGGCGAGGAGGAAGAAGCGGTCGTCCGCGGACCTCCTGGACATGGCGAGGCGGCGCGGGGTGGCTCCTAGCAACGCAACTGTCGGCGACACGGCGGCGACTTTGCTCGGTGACGACGAAAAACGAAGAGGAGAGCGAGGGGGAGGGGAGTAGTGGCGTCTAGGGTTTCGGGGAGCGGGAGAAGGGGAGCAGGGGCTGCTCTTATCCACACCCGTGGCTGTGCAGTGCGAGGAGGGCACGGTGGCCATGGCTCTCGGGCGGCCTTTGCCAGGGCGTGACCGGAGGTAAGGGAAGGCCGGCCAAAGTGGGCTGGGCCACAATGTAGCCACTAGAGGCCCAAGTGTACAGGTAAGTTTTAGCATTTTCCCTTTTCTTTTTCTGTTTCAAATTTTATTCACTGTTTTGCATTTTGTTTAGCCAGCAATTGACTTTTGTAAAATATGAGACTTGGCTCAATAAATACCAGGCAATATTTGGCACGGCTATAAAATGGTTGGGGTAATATTTGAAATCACTAGATTTTTTTATTAAATGCAAATGGATTAAAGTGGCTGTTTTAGTCACTGTTTTGGATGTTAGGGTCAATTTAGGAATTCAAATAATGTGGATTTTATTTTTATAATTGCTTTGGGATTATTTTCAACATTATGAACATTTTTATTTAATTATTTGAAGAATTTTTTATTTGACTTGCATTTTGAATTTTAAATTGAAGTTGAATTATTTCCTATTGCAATTTAATGAAAAGGATCATGATGACATGGCACATTATTTAGCATAATGACAGGGTCAAGATCTGGGGATGTTACAAATCTCCCCCACTATAAGAAATCTCGTCCCGAGATTTAAGATGTGGGGTAAGGGGTAACTCCGGGATCAAGGATGTATAGGAGAGTCAGGTTTCGATCCTGTGGAATTGCAGTGAGTGTGAATTAAGAGTAGGAAGGGCGGTGACATCTTGCGCGGTCACGACAACATGACGTGTCAGAGGAAAGTCTGTCAGCTATGTTGGCAACAGCGTCAGCACCAAGGGAGTGGGATGAAGAGAACAATTTTCCCGCTCGTTAAGACGAGACGAAACAATAGGCAAATTTCTCATCCACCGTCGGTTACCTGAATGCCAACAACAATAGTAACATGGTGTTACCGACTGGGTGGTACACCGATGGTTTGCATAAGTAGGGAATCATTACTGCTTAGATAAAAGCTAGATTACAAGAAAGGTTAAACAGACCAATGGAAAGGAAAATGTGATGATCAGATTAAACAGACCAATGGAAAGGAATAATTGCAGACAATCCAACTCTCCGGGTGGATGTGAACACGAGAACCTAATGTTAGTGTTAGAAAACTTTAACCCGAATAGAAGAGAGATTAGAATCCCAGAGTAAAGAAGAGGAATAAAAGATCCTAATCCCATCCATTGGCGACGTGGGCCCGTAAGCCACATAGCCATGTTAGTAAAACAGTTTTCAAAGTCTAGACTCAACTTCGACCAAGGAATCGGAACGGGGCTTCCTACAGGCAGTTGGCTCTGATACCAGCTTGTGACGCCCCTGCTCGACCGTGCACTAATCATACACGCAAATGCACACGATCGAGATCAGAGACTCACGGGAAGATATCACAACACAACTCTAAACACAAATAAAAGTCATACAAGCTTTATATTACAAGCCAGGGGCCTCAAGGGCTCGAATACATAAGCTCGCGATCAAGCGTTAGCGGAAGCAACAACGGTATCTGAGTACAGACACAAAGTTAAACAAGTCTGCCTTAAGAAGGCAAAAACAAACAACGGCTCTGATCGAAAGAGGCAAGGCCTCCTGCCTGGGAGCCTCCTAAACTACTCCTGGTCATCGGTCTCAACGTAGTAGTACTCTCCGCCGGGGTAGTAGTAGTCGTCGACGGGATCAGCTGGCTCCGGGGCTCCATCATCTGGTCGCAGCAAACGGGTATGGCGAAAAAGAGGTAGCAAAGCAACCGTGAGTACTCATCCAAAGTACTCGCAAGACTTACATCAGATCTATGCTAAATATGCATCGGTATCAAATGAAGGGGCTGTATCTGTGGACTGAACTGCAGAAATGCCAGAATAAAGGGGAAGGCCTAGCCTATCGAAGACTAGCATCTTGTAGAGTCTTGCAGCATTAGAAGAGTGCAGATTAGTAGCATAACATAAAGTAACAAGCATGTAGTGGCAAAGCCTAGAGATCCTTCCTCGACTCCCTGCGAGAAAGCGATCCCGGAGCTTACAATTAAAGTAACATGTATTCAGTTTAAGTTGTAGTAGATCGGGATACAACACTGAGCGTCCTGTTACCGTGGACACGGCTATTCGAATAGATAACTTCCCTGCAGGGGTGCACTACTGTTACCCAACACGCTCGATTAACTCTGGCCGGACACACTTTTCCGGGTCATGCCCGGCCTCGGCTGATCGACACGACGTAGTCCTACCTACGCTCAACAGAGAGGTCCCCACCGGTCTACATCCTAAGTGCTCAGGGGTCTTGGGCCCATCGCCCTTTGCACTCCGGGTCGTTGCGAGCAGGGCGAGTCCAGGCACCACCTCTGTCATGGATGGCGCCGGCCCAGCCGTGCCGCAATGCTGAACTGGACGTCTGACAAAGCTTTCGGCTGATACATACGGTGTAGATGACCCCATTAAACCATTATCCCACATGGTGGTAGTGCGTATAGGCCAGTGGCCAACTCAGATCAAATACCCAAATCCGTTAGTGTGTTGGGAGCTCGCGGTGATGATCAGTACTCCTGTCGCCCCGTCTCGAGGAAGTGCAACAAGGGTCAGGCCCATCCCTCTCTAGGGCGGTCTCTGCCTGCCCGGCCGCGCCTCGTAATTATCTCACGGGTACCCTCCAGGTCAACACGACTTCCCAGGAGACTGTCAGGAACTCAGGTTCACCTCAATCGGGGTGGTACCGCCTGTCCCTTCAGTCCCACAATCAACAGTAAACAGGGGGTGACAGTGAAAAGTAACAGTGTACCCGGTAACATCAAGGGGGAAATCGGAGGAATCACCCTCGATGGATTCCCACTTGAGGGGTTGTACGACAGAGTCGTCATCGGAGGTGGTGAAAGAGGAATCACCCTCGATAACCACAACCGATTAGCTATGCTACAGAGCCATCATCAGAAGTGAAGTACGAGGTACCACCCTCGTCACTCGATAGTGGCTCTGTAGAGTCGTACAACAAGGGGGTGTGCGGTGATGTGCTCGGTCTCGGCACGTCGATCACATTGATCGAGTCATCGGTAGTAAAGCAAGGCAACAAGGACAAGGGTGTACGGCCACTGATGGATCACTAACCAACCTTTTCTAAACAGTTTAGGATGACAGGTAAAGTAGCAACAGTAGGTTACAAAAACAGGCTATGCATCAGAATAGGAACAATCAATTACAGTAGCAAAATCTAATGCAAGCATGAGGGAGAAGGAATAGGCGATATAGGAATGATCAAGGGGGTTTTGCTTGCCTGGAAGCTCTGTTGAAAAGGAAGCAGGGTCGTCGGTGACGTAGTCGATCACAGAGGCAACGTCGGTCTCGGGGTCTACCGGCGAGAAGAGGGGGAAGAAACAATAAATATAAAGCACACAGATGTAACACAGATGCATGACATGCCGGTAGGTTAAGCTAGGGGTGCCCTAATGTAGTTCTAGGTATTTTAAACAGAGCGGGAAAATATCCGGGAATATTTTCCTAGCTCCGGGCAGTTATCGGTATATTGAACCGGAGGGGAAAGTTCCATGTTCATCTAGATAGGAGTGATGATCAAGCATTTTGATCACATATTCGGATTCGTCATATTTTTCTGATCATTTTTCATATATAAATTATTTTCATCCGAGTTACGGATTATTTTATATGATTTTCTAATGTTTAAATGATTTTCTAGATTTTCTGGAATTAAATTAAATTGGAAAATGCTACGGGTACCCAGTGGGTGTACCCAGCTTTTCAGCACAGAGGCTGACCAGTGGGCCCGTTGACTGGGTCAGAGGTCCAGTCAGCCACCAGTCAGCAGTGGCTGACAGGTGGGGCCCGCCGGCTGAGTCAGCAGGTGACTCAGCCAGGCTTATCCGTTTGAATAGTGAGCCGGGCCCACATGTCAGTTAGTTAGTTATCTAATTCGTTTTATTATGCCTAATTAAATCTACTTGGGGCCCGGCTGTCAGCGGGTATTAGAGGGGGTAATTAGTGCCTAATGACGCCACGTCAGCGGGTTAGGGCCGGTGATCACCGGAGCGCGGCGGCGTCATCGGAGCTCGCCGGGATCGCTCCACAGGCGACAGGAGGGGGCGCGGGTGGTCTCTTTCGAGGGCCCGCAGCGCGGCGCATCGAACGGCGGCGGCGGCTCGGACTGGGGGGGCCGGAACAAGGCACGGCGAGGAGGAGAGCGGCGGCAGTGCCTCGGCGGTGCGTGGCCTCAGCCCTAGCTAACTACGGCGCGGTAGCGAGGAAAGCGGGAGAGGGGAAGTGAGGCAGAGCTCACTGCGGGGCTGACGAGTGGCTCGCTGGTGATGGGGTGGTCGGAGGGCGGCAGATCGACGAGATACGGTGGCGGCGGCCGAGGTTGACGAAGCTGGCGATGGCGACGTTGCAGGGCTTCCCCGCTCCGATCCAACGGCGAGGAGGAAGAAGCGGTCGTCCGCGGACCTCCTGGACATGGCGAGGCGGCGCGGGGTGGCTCCTCGCCGCGCAACTATCGGCGACTTCGCTCGGTGACGACGAAAAAAGAAGAGGAGAGCGAGGGGGAGGGGAGTAGTGGCGTCTAGGGTTTCGGGGAGGGAGAGAAGGGGAACAGGGGCTGCTCTTATCCACACCCATGGTTGTGCAGTGCGAGGAGCGCACGGTGGCCATGGCTCTCGGACGGCCTTTGCTAGGGCGTGGCGGGAGGTAAGGGAAGGCCGGCCAAAGTGGGCTGGGCCACACTGTAGCCACTAGAGGCCCAAGTGTACAGGTAAGTTTTAGCATTTTCCCTTTTCTTTTTCTGTTTCAAATTTTATTCACTGTTTTGCATTTTGTTTAGCCAGCAATTGACTTTTGTAAAATATGAGACTTGGCTCAATAAATACCAGGCAATATTTGGCACGGCTATAAAATGGTTGGGGTAATATTTGAAATCACTAGATTTTTTTATTAAATGCAAATGGATTAAAGTGGCTGTTTTAGTCACTGTTTTGGATGTTAGGGTCAATTTAGGAATTCAAATAATGTGGATTTTATTTTTATAATTGCTTTGGGATTATTTTCAACATTATGAACATTTTTATTTAATTATTTGAAGAATTTTTTATTTGACTTGCATTTTGAATTTTAAATTGAAGTTGAATTATTTCCTATTGCAATTTAATGAAAAGGATCATGATGACATGGCACATTATTTAGCTTAATGACAGGGTCAAGATCTGGGGATGTTACAAGCGTGTACCCCTATTTGGGGTCATGGCGTGACTGCCGGGGGGTCAAAGGAACACCTCGGATGCGCTTTGAAGAGCCTTGCACATTTGACTCAGCGAGTGTCCTAGATGCCTCCTTTGCTGCTTGAACATCGGCTTTGAAAGCCCCGGTCTGCTCCTCTGTTCGGAGGGAGCATTCAATGTTACCATTGACTGTAATAACACCTTTTGGTCCCGGCATTTTGAGCTTTAGGTAAGCGTAGTGCGGGACCGCATTGAATCGAGCGAACGCAGTTCGTCTGAGGAGCGCGTGATAACCACTGCGAAAAGGAACGATATCGAAGATCAAGTCTTCACTTCGGAAGTTCTCGGGAGAGCCGAAGACTACTTCGAGTGTGATAGTCTCGGAGCACTGCGCTTCAACACCTAGGATTATACCTTTAAAGGTAGTGTTGCTGGGCTTAATCCTTGATGGATTGATGCCCATTTTCCTGACTGTGTCGGCGTAGATCAGGTTTAAGCTGCTACCTCCATCCATAAGGACTCTTGTTAGGTGATACCCATCTACAATGGGGTCGAGCACCAGAGCCGCCGATCCTCCATGACAGATACTGGTCGGATGGTCTCGTCGGTCAAAGGTGATCGAGCAAACCGACCAAGGGTTATACTTCGGTGCCACGGGCTCTAAGGCATAGACGTCCCGAAGTGCTCGTTTCCTCTCCTTTTTAGGTATGTGAGTGACATAAATTATATTCACATCCTTTACTTCGGGAGGGAACTATTTTTGGCCTCCATTGTTTGGCCTGCGAGGTTCATCCTCATCCTCGGCTGCGATCTTCCCGGCTTGCTTAATAACCCAACAGTTTTGGTTGGTATGATTGGCGGGCTTTTCCGAGGTGCCATGAATCTGGCAAGGTCTATCGAGGATTTTGTCCAGCTGCGTTGGACCGTCTTTGTTCCCTTTGAAGGGCTTCTTCCTTGGTCCTGACTTCAAATTGCTGAACCCGGTGTTAACTGTCACCTCATCGGCGTCACTGCCGTTATTTTTGAGCCGGCGCTTGTTATTTTTGTTGCGCCGGGGCTTCCCGTTCCCATCTCGGACTTCCGAGGTACCAGGGTCGTCAGGTTGGTTGCTTCTACGAGTGAACCAGCTATCTTCACCCGCACGGAAATGGGTTATCAATGAAGTAAGAGCCGCCACTGTTCTCGGCTTATCCTGTCCGAGCTGTCGCACCAACCACTCATCGCAGATACTATGTCGGAAAGCGGCTATCGCTTCGGCATCAGGACAGTCGACAATTTGGTTATTTTTAGTTAAGAACCGATTCCAGAACTTCCTGGCGGACTCGCCGGGTTGTTTGATAATGTGGCTGAGGTTATCGGCATCCGGAGGCTGAACATGCGTGCCCTGGAAGTTGGCTCGGAAAGCGTCCTCCAGCTCCTCCCAGCTTCCAATAGAGTTTTTCGGCAAGCTATTGAGCCAATGCCACGCCGGCCCCTTAAGCTTCAGCGGTAGGTACTTAATGGCGTGGAGATCATCTCCTCTAGCCATATGAATGTGGAGAAGGAAATCTTCAATCCACACAACCGGGTCAGTAGTTCCATCGTACTGTTCTATGTTCACGGGTTTAAACCCCTCCAGGAACTGGTGTTGCATCACCTCGTCCGTGAAACACATTGGGTGTGCAGTTCCTCTAATCCGGGCTGCATTATGCCGAACCTCGTTTGACATCCGAGCATTCGTGTTCTCCTGAGCTCTATCATGCCTGTCGAGCCAAGCTTGATATCCGTCCTGTCCAGCAGGCGCGTGTCCCCTGGACCCGTATATAGATCGTATTGGGGTAGGATTTGCGGATAATTTCCTCCGCAAGTCGTATGGACCGTTGGGCTGGACCGGCTCCTTGCCTGGACGGCGGGAAACTAAGGGAGGGTTTTGGGGTCTATCAGCAGTCCTATCCTTTCCTCGAGGGGGGCGGTCAGGCTGGTCGTGCTTGAAGGGCACTTCTTCGGCGGCTTCGTTGTCGAACGCAGGAAGCAAACGCCGCTGTGGGTAACTCCTGTTAGGATCTGCGCGTCGTAGCTCGAAGTCTTGTTCGGCCGCGAGGACCGCCACCCACTTATCATTGAGCGTGTTTTGATCAGCTTGAAGTTGCTGCTGTTTCTTTTTCATGCTTCGGGCGGTTGCAATAAGCCGTCGCCGAAACCTTTCTTGCTCAAGAGGTTCCTCGGGGACGATGAAATCCTCAGGTCTGAGGCTGACCTCTTCCTCGGACTCGGGGAGGTAATTACTGTCCTTGTAGCCTTCGGAGTCCTCGGGATCATCCGGGTCCGAGGGGTCGTCAGGACCATCTGGCCTCCCCGTGGTGCCATGGTGCTGCACGGGAGTGGCCTCATCGCCCTTGCCCTCGCCCTCGGCGTTGTCCGGAGTGAGGTCGTCCTCGGTGCCATAGGTGTTGGTATTGTTGTTGCTCCCTGTCGTGGTATTTTCACGGCAGATGTCCTCATAGGACTTAATCTCGAAGCCATCGCGTAAGTAGCAGATCGAAGGGGTCAAACGAGGAACACGGAAGGCAAGATTTACCCAGGTTCGGCCCCTCTCGAGGAGGTAAAGCCTACTCCTGCTAGATGTATTTGAAGATCTTGATTACAAGGGTTTTGAGACTTGTCTAGCCCTAGCTCTCGAAAGATTCCCCCCCCCCTCTATCCCCGGGGGCTCCCCTTTATATACAGGCGGGGCCCCGGGGCTCACATAAGAGTCCGGGCCGGGATAACAATCCGAGCCCAACTCCCCTTACTTGTTTCCTAAGTTATACCTTAAGGCGGTTTGCACTTACCGCCTCTCTCGGCGGGTCTTGGGCCGGCCCCTCAATGGGCGGCTCTCCTTCTGGGCCTCCATAGAAGACACTATGGCCCACCTGGCCCTTCATGGTTTTACTCCTCGAGACCCGGCCCTGAACGGGCGGGTTTCATCCAAAGATATTTCCCTGACATTAGCCCTCAGGTTGGCTTGAACTGGTTCCAGACAACCTCGTCCTTTTCAAACTGAACCTTGATATTTTGGCGAGTCTTCAGCAGAACCCGCCTCTTCTGAATATTTCAACTGCCTTTCCTTCAGTCCTGCTCTTCTTGTGGCGTCACCGAATCTCCAGAACGAATCTTTCCATGACATCACCAATATCTCAAATGAATTCATTAGGCGCGAAAATCGGGGCGTCGGATTACTGTAGATCCTTAAATCTCGCCCCGACCCTTCGGTGTCTCGCCCCCTTATAAATACCCTTTTCAGGTCCTTTTCCTCATTTTCTCCATCTTCTTCCTCCTGCCGTCCGAGCTTACGCCTCCTCGCGACACACCTTCGAGCTCGCCGGCCATCGGAAGGAGAAACAGTCCCGACGCACCGCCGTCACCTGTCTGCAACCGCGCCGCGCGGCCATCCGATCCAGGTATTCCCAGTTCTTCTCACCCTTCTTAGGGTTCCGCCATTGTCGGGCTCGAGCTCCGCCTCGGCCTCTCCGCGGCTACTGTCGCCGGCCGCACCTTGGTACTCTTACATCATGGAAATGGCGCCGTTGCTATCCCTCCAATGATCAGGAATTAAATCTTGTATCAAGATAGATCTGAGAAACCCCATCTGTAAAAACCTGCCGCGGCTTAACAAACAGTAGCAAGAACTGCTTTTTTCCTTATTTTATAGAGCTGTTTGATCCAAAAAATTTACCGCGTTGGCAGAAATCTGTTGTTACACACTTAGCAAAATTTTCACTTGTGCTGAACATCCTTCACTCGTGGCGGCTTAAGGAAAGTCGCCATCCTTGCTTTAATAATTTTTTCTTTTCCGACTTATGAAAGCCGCTGACTTAATCCTTCTCCCCATTTACTAGGATGACAAAGAAAGCAATAGAATGCAACTGGGTCCGCTCCGCGGTTACCACCAAACATGTCACAAGACTCATAGACAACGGTCTCCTATCCAAAACAGAAAACTGCCGGGTCTCCAAGAAGGACTGTCCTCCCAAGCCGAAGGAGGGGGAAGTCATTATTTTTACCGATCACATTGAGAGAGGGTTTGATCCACCCGGCTCTAAATTTTTCCGAGACCTTTTACACTTCTATGGTCTGCATCCTCAAGACCTTGGCTCCAACTCTATTGTTAATATAAGCTCTTTCGTAGTAGTTTGTGAAGCTTATCTCCGGATAGAGCCAACGATCTTGTTATTCCGAAATTTATTCTATGTGAACAAGCAAACTGAAGTCGCCGGAGGCCGCCATCAAGAGCTTGGCGGCATATCCTTTCAGAGACGGCGGTTTACTTATTTTCCTAGTGCTGAGCTCTTGAGCCACCCAAAGGGCATGCCGGAGACTTGGTTTTACAGGAGCTGACTTGATCCTTTGCTGGCTTTCCTGGAGGATCCAGCCATTGAGCCTTCGAGACCGGCTGATGTATGAATACTCCGGTTTAGAAGATCCTCAGAGGTATAATAATACGCCTGCTCCTGTGTCAGATGTGGTGAAACAGATGAGGATAATCGTCAACTTACCCGGCGACTATACTGGCGAGTTTTCTCTGAAGCCCTTCACTGAAGCTAATCCACCACCGGCTGTAAGCAAATCTCCTTTAGGCTTCTGTTTTATTGTTTACATTCTTGAGGCTTACCCCTTGCGACTTTCAGGATGATGATCCCTTTTGGGAAGCTCGGCCACAGGTGAAAGAAAAAGAACCCAAAGGCCAGAAGCCGGGCAAACAGGCCGGCTCTCGAGGAGGAAAGAAAAAGAAGGAGACCATCAACCCTTTGGACGCGGATCCTGCTGTCTTAGAATCCTCCAAAGATGAAACATCGGCAAGTTCATAATTTACACCCACCTTTTTCCTTTTCATTAGCGGCTTATGCTTAATAATTTTACCTTGACACCTTCCAGGGTGAAGAAGAAGAAGACGAACAGGGAGAAACTGAGGTAACTTCCACTCCGTTCAACAATCATTTTTCTAGGAAACCCAGAATTACTGTGAGGAAATATCCTTTCTCACATCCTTTTGCTCGCCTGGATCCCAACTATTCGTTAAAAACAATTCAGCATGCCGCCTTTCTCCAATCTGATTGTGGCGGCTCTAACACTGGCGCCAGCGGTTCTGTCGTTAATAAAAGCGACTCTCATAAGCGCCCGCGTGAGGTGCTTCTCCATCCAACACCTCTGCTCCCTAAAGCTGGTTTGTTTAAACATCCGCTTAATCCCTCTGATTCGGACTATTAGGTTTCATCTTCCTCTGATGACGCCTCAGAGTCGCCAGAGGATTTCGTTATCAAACCAGGGTAAGATTATGATCGCTCTTATTATCACACCCTTGTGTGATCTCAAAGCTATCAGTTTATTTAAAATCTCAATAAATATGCAGAGTTACCTCCAAGAGACTGAAGCCCTCAACTTCCTCTTCACCTCCGGCGGGCTCCGGAGACCCAGCCAAGGACTCTGAAGAAATAACCAATGACCCTCCAGAAACTCAGGTATCTTTAGAGCCAGAGATGGAAGCACCGGCTGATAACATCAACCAACAGCCGGATGCAACGATATCTTCACCGATTTAGGAAGTGCGACTTTCAGAAGCCGTTGTTATTCCGCCCTCGCACAATATTGAGGAGGGTACTGTTGCTGCTGCTATTGCCACCGCCGCAGACTCGCCGGCGGCCTTGGGCAAATCTTCCCTTGAAGCCATGTCTTCTCAAGGGAAAGACAAGTTAAACCTCTCCTCCTTAGAGAATGCTGATTTAGATGGCCTTCATGAAGCTCTTCAGACTCGATTATTTGAGAGTCAGGAGATCGCCAAAACCTTGGTTAATAAACCAAAGGTGAGATAAACATCATTTTTATTCATAATCCTTATTAGTCGCCCAAACCTGCATATTACTGATTTCATAGTTTTATGGAGGTTTACCAATTTATATTTTAAAAATGCGTAAATGTACACATGTAGTCCCCAAGAACCGGCTGTCTTCTTGAAACAGCCGGGTCTTAAAGCAAAGAACCACATGCGTTTTAAATACAGCAAAGAACCACATGTAGTCCCCAAGAACCGGCTGTCTTCTTGAAACAGCCGGGTCTTAGAACAAAGAACCACATGCGTTTTAAATAGAGCAAAGAACCACATGTAGTCCCCAAGAGCCGGCTGTCTTCTTGAAACAGCCGGGTCTTAGATCAAAGAACCACATGTAGTTAAAAGAACCTCATGGGTTTCAGAAAAAATTTCTTTGTAAAAACTTCGGGTTTGCATTAGCCCCCAAGTGCCATGTGGATTACTTGTAATCGGTATGGAACTTTATCTGCATAAGTAATTTGATCCTTCCTTTTTCTTTCAGGCTCAATTGTCTTCATTAGAGACCCAGCTGGCCGACTCTCAGAGGAAACTGAAATCTGAACAGGAAATGAGAGCCGTCGCAGAAGAGCGGGTTACATCCTTAGAAAAGGCTGCGTCTGAGGCAGCCGCCAAGTTGGTCACCCTGACCTCTGAACATGCGAAAGAGAAACAGCTTCTTGTTCAACGCGCCGAAGAAGCTGAAAAACGCCTTCTGCCTATCTCTGCAGAGCTCGGCGGCCTTAAACTTCACATCCGTCAAATGAGCCATGCAATCTTCGGTAAGCCGCCAGATTTCCTAAAGCTTTTTACACAAGTCTCCTAAATAATTTTTAAATTCTGACGTTTTCTTTGCAGGTCCCAGAAGCAATAAGCTGGAGAAGGATCCAGCCACACAGCTCAAAACAGCTTATACTTTCCTCGAGCAACTTTATACTGGAAGCCGTCGCGCAATCCATGCTGCTTTTTATGGAAAGGAAAAACCTTCCGCCATAAAGGGAGTTCTGGAGGCCTTGTCAACTCTTCCTGCTCAACTGAAGTTTGTGAAGGAATCCAGCGCCCGTATCGCCACGATGCACACTATGGCCCGCGCAAAAGCTCATTATGAGGACTTGGAGCTGCAGACTCTTGTTGGCGGCTTTCCCGAAACTTACAAAGGGAAAAAGATCGATCAGGCGACTTACAACGCTCTGAGGAAAGAAACTTTCATCCCCGCAAGTCTGTTGGTGAAAGAAATGAAGCTTGCAAGAGTTCAACCGTCTTATGGCGAAGATGGAAAGAAGGAAAAACTCGACCCTCTGCCGCCTCTCACATTATCTCCTAAAGGCCGTAAGGACGAATTCGCTCCTGCTATTGACTCTTCAAACCTTATAGACGCTGAAGAGATCTTCCATGCTTTTGCCGACGTTGACTGGGATGCTGATCATGACCAGATAAATCCTTCAGCAGACGCGGACCGAGCCGGAGGCGACAAGACCCAGGAGTAAAGCTGGAACCTTGAAAGTCGCCAGCCGCCGAACCTCTTGTAATATATGATCTGAACCATGATTCTGAAATTCCCTCTAGTGGCCTTTTGTAATAGACTTTAGAAAGATCTTGGCCTCTTGCTTTTAAATGCACACTGGCTTCCTTGGGAAGCAAGCCTAATACCTTGGCATGAAGCTTCCTTAAAAAATTACTCTGGCTGCTTCTGAAAGAAATTGAATCCTTCGTGGACGCTGGCGGCTCTTAGCCAAATATCAAGATAATCATAATACTTTGATAAGAGGTATGCATCATTTGAAACAAGTATTTAACCAAAAACTAATTAGTCATGGCGGCTTATAACCAGCAAACTTGCATAAACATGCTGTAAACAGCGCAATAAACTGGCGGCTCTTGGCCAAATACGAACTTTTAGAACAGTTCATAAAAATCGTAAGACTCGCAAAGGCAATAAATCTCAAGAAAGTTTTGTCAAACTTGTAAAGACGTAAGAAAGGATGCGAAAGCCCCCAGTATGATGGCGGCTCATGGATTACCAATAACCCCAACCAAACCAGTTCTTTTCTTCCCGTATGGTGGCGACTTCCATGAAGTTCGGCCCATAAGGTTATTGATTTTAAGATGGTGAAGGCTTCTGGATTACCAGTAGCATCATCACATCTAAGTTTTTTCCCCCGTACACGGATGAAGGTTCTGGATTACCAGTATCGCGACCCGTTTATTAGGTGCCTGTACATGGATGAAGGTTCTGGATTACCAGTAACACGACCCGCTTATTAGGACTTTAACCCAATATGGCGACTTCTGGATTACCAGTAAGTTCAGCCTCATAAGGGTTGAAGGTCCCAGGATGGTGAAGGCTTCTGGATTACCAGTAAGCATCATCCCATCTGAGTCTTTTAAGCCCGTACACGGATGAAGGTTCTGGACTACCAGTAACACGACCCGCTTATTGGGTGCCTATACACGGATGAAGGTTCTGGATTACCAGTAACACGACCCGTTTATTAGGACTTTAACCCAATATGGTGGCGACTTCTGGACTACCAGTAAGTTCGGCCCATAGGGTGGAAGGTCCCAAGATGGTGAAGGCTTCTGGATTACCAGTAAGCACAGCCCATATGGGTCTTTTTTATTCGACTAAGTGCAGGGTCCTCCATATGATGGATGGAAAACGACAGATACCCCGAGTTTCAGGGCCTCCAGCTTTTATTCATTATTGATAATATATACATGAGAGGTATGTACATGATCCCCAGAGCCAGAACTCTAGGTGTAGTAGGGTCTTAGATGAGCTATGTTCCAGGGCCTGCTGGTCTCTTCTTCAGATGTTCGAGACTCCTTTCCAGGCCGGAGATCAATCAGATAATAAGACCCATTATAAAGATTTTTGCTGACAACGAAGGGCCCTTCCCAGGGAGGCGAAAGCTTATGCATGCCTGACTGGTCTTGAATTAAACGAAGCACCAAGTCCCCTTCCTGGAAAGTCCGGCTTCTGATCCTACGGCTATGATAGCGACGCAGGTCCTGCTGGTAGATAGCAGATCGGGCGGCTGCCAAGTCCCGCTCCTCTTCCAAGGCATCCAGAGAGTCTTGACGAGCCAACTCATTGTCCTCTTCAACGTATGCTGAGACCCGGGGCGAGTCGTGGCGGATGTCGCTCGGTAAGACGGCCTCTGCTCCATAAACCATGAAGAAAGGCGTGAAACCCGTCAATCTGTTGGGAGTTGTTCGTATGCTCCATAAGACGGAGGGAAGTTCTTCTACCCAACAGCCGGGTGTGCGCTGAAGAGGAACCATAAGCCGGGGTTTTATACCACGAAGGATCTCCTGATTGGCGCGTTCAGCTTGCCCATTAGATTGCGGGTGCGCAACAGCCGCCACATCAAGTCTGATATGCTCCTGATCACAAAACTGCTTCATGGCGCCTTTTGAAAGGTTCGTGCCGTTGTCAGTAATGATGCTGTGCGGGTATCCGAAACGGAAGATTAACTTTTTGACAAACTTAACAGCCGTCTCTGCATCCAAATTACTGATGGGCTCTGCCTCCACCCACTTGGTAAACTTGTCAACCGCCACCAAGAGATGAGTCTTTTTGTCACTAGAAGCTTTGAAAGGCCCCACCATATCTAGCCCCCAGACCGCAAAGGGCCATGTGACAGGGATCATCCGAAGTTCCTGAGCCGGCACATGAGCTTGGCGGGCAAACCTCTGACAGCCGTCACACTTCCTAACTATATTCTTCGCATCAGCATGAGCTGTGAGCCAAAAGAAACCGTGGCGGAAAGCCTTCGCCACCAATGACTTAGAGCCGGCATGATGACTACAGTCACCAGAGTGTATCTCATTGAGAATATTCCGGCCTTCATCAGGTGATACACAGCGCTGAAAGACGCCTGTGGCACTTCTGTGGTGTAACTCGCCATTGACAATGGTCATAGATTTAGACCTTCTCACGATCAGACGGGCTTCGATTTCATCAGCCGGCAGGACGCCTCGAGTCAGATAATCCAAGTATGGGACAGTCCAATCCGGGATCTCATGGAGAGCCGCCACCAGCTGGGCCTCCGGGTCTGGGACAGCAAGGTCCTCCTCCGTTGGCAACTTAACTGACGGGTTATGGAGCACATCCAGGAAAACATTCGGAGGCACCGGCTTTCGCTGTGATCCAAGTCGTGACAAGGCATCAGCCGCCTCGTTCTGCCGCCGATCAATGTGATCCACCTGATAACCTTTGAAGCAACCAGCCACATTAGTAACAGCTTGTCTGTAAGCCGCCATGAGCGGGTCTTTAGAATCCCAAGTCCCTGAAACTTGCTGTGCCACCAGATCAGAGTCGCCCAGGCACCTAACCCGGCTGAGATTCATCTCCTTTGCAAATCAAAGCCCATGGAGAAGGGCCTCATACTCCGCAGCGTTGTTAGTGCAAGGAAACATAAGCCGTAAAACATAGCAAAACTTGTCACCTCGAGGGGAAGATATTATAACTCCAGCCCCCGAGCCTTCCAGCTGCCTAGACCCATCAAAATGTATGGTCCAATATGTATTGTTTGGCTTTTCCTCCGGGGCTTGAAGCTCTGTCCAGTCATTGATGAAGTCCACTAAAGCCTGAGACTTTATAGCTGTTCGAGGTACATATCTGATATCATGGGGTCCAAGTTCAATGGCCCACTTTGCAATCCTGCCTGTAGCCTCTCTGTTATGAATTATATCCCCCAAAGGAGCTGAAGAGACCACTGTGATAGGATGCTCTAGAAAATAATGCCTCAGCTTCCGGCTTGCCATGAATACTCCAAAAACCAGCTTCTGCCAGTGTGGGTAACGCTGCTTGGACAAAGTCAGGACCTCACTAACATAGTAGACCGGCCTCTGGACAGGATACTCCCGGTTTGCCTCCTTTCTTTCCACCACCATTGCAACACTAACAGCTTTGTTATTTGCTGCAATATACAGGAGCATTGGTTCCTTGGTGACAGGAGCTGCCAGTATGGGCGGCTCTGCCAGCTGCTTCTTTAAAGCCTCAAAAGCTTCTGCGGCGGCTTTCGTCCATTTGAACTCATCTGCGGCGGCTCTTAACCTTGTGGTCGTGGGTTCGAGCCCCACGGTGGGCGCCAACTGTCATGCATGTGGTAAGCAATCCAAACTATTCAAAAAGAAATTAGGCTTCTTTGAATCGTGCATGTTGCAGTCATCAGCTTGCAACATCACATACTACCACTCTGACATGGAGTGCCTGCATTTGTATTAGCAACCAGCTCTGACCCGGCTTCTAGGCCCTTACGCTTCTTATCATTGTTCTGCTGCTGACTTTTGCCACCAACAGGCTTTTTACCCTTCGGATCAGGAACCTCTGGCTCATCAACTCCTGGGTCTTTTGTAGGATCAGACTCGGCATACTTGGTGAGAGCATTCATGAGCTCCCCCATATCTTTGACACTCCGTTTGAGCCGCCCTAACTTCTGCGTGAGAGGCTCATAGTGGCAGGCCTTCTCCAACACCAAAACTGCCTGAGGGGCAGAGATGTTGTCTGAAGAATGAATAATCTCCGCAACTCGGCCGACCCAATGGTGAGCCGACTCTCCCTGCCGCTGAACACAATGCTGAAGATCAATGATAGTCTTTGGACGCTTGCAGGTACCTTGGAAGTTTTTGATAAAACGTTCCCTTAACTCGACCCATGTGTTGATGGAATTCGGGGGCAAATTCTTCAGCCATGTCCGCGCTGCTCCTTCCAACATCATGGTGAAGTATCTTGCACAAGCCTCATCGCTGACTCCCTACATATCCATGGCCAACTCATAACTTTCTATCCACTGTGCCGGGTTCTGGTCTGGTGTATAACTGGACACCTTCCGCGGGCCTTTGAAATCTCGGGGCAGGGGCGCGCTGCGGAGGGCCGGGCTCAAGCAAGGCACTCCAATAGATCTTCCTGTTGGGGTGACTGTTGTAGTCACGACTGGTGCGAGAGCCGCCTCCTGAGCGGCGAGAGCCGCCGCCTGCGCCGCTGTCTGATCTGCCGCGAGAGCCGCCGTGTGTGCCGCATGAGTCTCATGTACTCTGTGCCCCGGGACCATAGGATTTGGTGAATATGGCAAGCCCCCAGGCGCACCCCGATGATGGCGGGTGCTAGACACTGCAGGACTTTCAGCATGGCGGCTTCTAGGGCGGCTTCTGTTAGGAGCAGGTGTGGAATGCAGTCGCTCCCGGCTGTAAGAATAATTTGCTTGCTGGACCACAGCGGTTTTCAGCTTCTCGATTGCGTTGCGAGCCTCAATCTCCAGGGGCGTGTTTCCATTGATTGGAAGTCGCGCCAGCGCGGTAGTGGCCGCATAAAGGTTATCCACAGGGTTCGTAAAATGCCCTTGCGCCGTAAGCATCGGCGCCTCTCGGTGTAAATTAGGCTCAACCCGTGGCGGCTCTTCACGACCCGCCAAGGGGCGGGCTTCCGGGTCTGGCGACCTCTGGGGAGTTCCTGTTGCAGGACCACGAATGCGTTCCCCTGGTGGGGTGCTGAACTGCAGGGCCTGACCTTCAATATTGGAGATATAGCGGCTCCGGTGTCGTCGGTGATGAACCGCATCAGACTCTGCCCGGCGTTGCTCCAGATGATAATTCTCCTGTTGCAAACGCGCCGTCTCTTCCTGTATCTCTCGTTCACGAGTCGCCAGACGGACGTTCTCCGCATCAATGCTAGCCTGAGCCTGCACCATCTGACCCTTGATCCTGGCGATTTCCGCATTGAGCTCTGCTTGATTCTCCGTTGTAACCTGTGTGGCCATCAATGTCGTCAACGTGGTCGCCAGCCCCACCAGAGCCTGCGCTGGCGAGACTCTTGGCATCGCATTAGGAGTTCCAGCATCTGCCGCCGGGTCTGGCATGTCAGCCGCCCCTGCCATGTAGACAACAGGGCGAGCGGGCGGGCCTAAAGAATCCTGCGACGGCGAGTTCTGCTGAAAGCCCCCAAGACCCTCCTGATGAAGAGAATAAAGCGACTCTCCACCATAGGAATAGCCACCATCATCGTAAGTCGCCGAGCCTTCTGTGGAAGCCGACGATCCAGAGTACTCCACCCCTTGAGTGAAGCCAATGAAGACGTGCCTCTGCCTGGCGGGCTGCGTGTCCTGGACCGGCTTGAAGGTGTTGGCGAAGATATCCGGCCCAGATCCAGATCCGCCGGCGTGCACAGGAGCCGGAAGCCGAGGGGCGGCTCTCGCCACGGCGGGTTGCGCGCGGCGGGCCGTCTCAACGACCTCCGTGGAGGTGACAGGCTTAGAACCGCCAGCCTTCCCAATGAAAACATGAATTCCGCCAAAGGGGACCCGGAAACCGTACTCCAGAGAGTCGGCCTCGGGGCCCCAGTCTGAGTCGTCGACGAGCAGATTGCCGCGCCGACTCCTAGTCATCCGGCCAATCACGTATCCCTCGAGTCCTCGGGGAGGACCCTTCGAATACTCAACACCACCATGCGATAGCCCCACGGTGGGCGCCAACTGTCGTGGTATTTTCACGGCAGATGTCCTCATAGGACTTAATCTCGAAGCCATCGCGTAAGTAGCAGATCGAAGGGGTCAAACGAGGAACACGGAAGGCAAGATTTACCCAGGTTCGGCCCCTCTCGAGGAGGTAAAGCCTACTCCTGCTAGATGTATTTGAAGATCTTGATTACAAGGGTTTTGAGACTTGTCTAGCCCTAGCTCTCGAAAGATTTCCCCCCCCCCCTCTATCCCCGGGGGCTCCCCTTTATATACAGGCGGGGCCCCGGGGCTCACATAAGAGTCCGGGCCGGGATAACAATCCGAGCCCAACTCCCCTTACTTGTTTCCTAAGTTATACCTTAAGGCGGTTTGCACTTACCGCCTCTCTCGGCGGGTCTTGGGCCGGCCCCTCAATGGGCGGCTCTCCTTCTGGGCCTCCATAGAAGACACTACGGCCCACCTGGCCCTTCATGGTTTTACTCCTCGAGACCCGGCCCTGAACGGGCGGGTTTCACCCAAAGATATTTCCCTGACACTCCCCCTGCCTCTTCCCTTCCCCTTGGATCGCTTCCGAGTACGTCGGCGTTTGGGAGGTTCCTTTTCCGGGTCCTTACCATTGTATCAACCATGTAAACGTCATAGGTAGAGGTGGCAGCCCACCTTCCAGTGTTGGAAGTGGCCGGGGGGGATGCGATGTACGACAGGTCGTCGATATCTTCTTCCTTGTCATCTGCCTCCTTGTAGTCAAGTACGTTGGTTAAATCTTCGACAGTAGCGACTAGGTGGGTGGCGGGTGGGACGTAAATTTCCCTGTCGTCGGCTTTAAGTCCGATCTGATCATAAACCGAGGACTGACCGTCCGAGATCCCTAGAATTTGGATCCGGTACAGCATCTTGTTTAAGAGCGAGAGGTCCGTCGGGCCCATCTTCTGGCAGTAGGCGGGGCTGATCTGGAGTGTTCTCGGCGGGTCGCTTGACGTCACCCTAGAGCTATGGTAGGCCAGGGTTAACCCCTGATCCGTTGGCGAAGTAATCGGATCCAAGCTCGAAGCCAAGTCCGAAGTGATGGCTGACCCGAGATTAGGGTCGGAAGCCGGATCCGATGTCAAGGCCTCGGCGTCCATGGGGCTCTCAGGCTGGGATGATGCCAATCCTGAGAGGACTAGATCGCCACGGGAATCGGCAATGTATTCCAGGTTCCTGAACCTGATCGTCTGATCAGGGGCGAAGTTGTCGACCTGGCTGAGGTGACCGGGTAAAAGCAGATCGTGAACTTCTAACAAAATCTCTAAACTGGCATATGAGAGAACATGTCCTGATATTAAACATACATCAGCATGAAGATGTCCCCAAGATACAAACTTTAACCAAGGGCCTAAGTGTTTTTAGTGTAATTTACCACAAAAAGTCCAATTTTTCATCAATCTGTATATCCACCCACTCGATGGTGTACTAATTGTTTGCGATTAATGCGAGACATTTGTAGGCTAGAGACACAAGGGCCGGAGATTTATTGGGTTAATTGTTGTGATGACTGGCTCATTAACCAAGAATCAAAAACATGGATAATTTTTTTCCTAAACCCGGGACATTATTCTCATCGATTTGGATCAATCTTCTCGGACAGCTGGATTAATTTTGTCCTAAACCTTTTTTTTTAACATGGACATTGTTTTTCTTAAAAAAAAGATATCCTAACTTGATAAAAAAAATGTTCTTAAAATTTTGTCATCTAGCGAATTGAGCGTAGCTCAGATGTTTAGGTTCCTTGTGGTGGAACCAACCCACCAGGGTTCAAATCCTGGACTTACACCCGTGCTCGCATTTTCCTGAATTTATTTCAGGCCTTCCGGCGATGTGCGTTCAGTGGGAAGAGACGTTGCCGTCGACTAAGAAGGCGTATGTGGCGACTTCGTCAATCTCAAGATGATGTGCCGGCTCAGTATATTGGAGGTGCTCATAGGGGTAGGGTGTGCGTGCGTGCGTGCGTTCATAGGGTTGAGTGTATGTGCGTGTATGTCAGCGTCTGCGTTTGTACTGTGTTCAAAAAAATTTGTCATCTAAATATGCTTAAGTGGGATATTGTTTTAAAGATTTTATTCAAAAAAAAAAACACAATGGTGCAATTGGAATTTAATTAAGTTTTTTATTTATAAATTTGATTTTTTACATTTAATGTTTTGGATTTGCATGTTAGTGATTTTGGTTTTCCCATAGGTTGCCGGCCAGTCTCCACTTTAGTTAACAGAAAAAATAGATATACTTGAACATCAATCAATCAAATATTGAACCAGCTAATTTGTGCAGTAATTTTTCATATAATTACCACGCGTGCTTCACCTGCATCGGCTGCTTGCTCCCTCAAGTTGACGCGCTTTGCCAGTCATCGGCCATCACGGGCTGGCCCCGTCCGTTGGTCCCCAGCCAGTGCAAGCCTGAGTGTCCGCTGAAGCATGCTGGCCAGCAGCGCATCACGTGGCGTCGCCAGCAGAGTTACCGGGCCGAACTCGAACTGACGAACACGATAAACGAAGAAGCCATCATGGCCGAGTAGTCTTGATCGACGATTGTCGGCCGTCTAGGCCGAGGGGCGAGCGGAGGCTGATGCGAGCATTGACTGGACAGGGGATCAATTGCGTGATGAGCAGAACGCATCCTTGTTCAGCAGCTCCCCCTCCGCCGGCCTCCACGGGATCTACCCGTCATATGCGCGAGCGCCGCCGAGCGTGCTGGCCGACCGTTGCCGCGCCGTCACCCACACCACGGCTCATTTTTGTCAGGCAGCGTGCCCACAATCATCTTCTTTTAATTACACCAAGCAGCCCACCAATCCCGTTTTCGTCATGCAGCATGCCCACAATCCCGTTTCTGTCACGCGTGCCCACAAATCCTAAGCTTCCACGTAGGTGCAAGTTTCACACATGTATTTTAACTGGTGTTATTGGATCTATTGAAGCGAGGTGGGACTAAGACACAAACAAAGTCTTGTTCAGGTTGCTGCAGCCTTACGGAGTACCTGAGAGGTAGCGAGTTCGATCCCTCGTAAGGACACGACACACTACTATTTTTGCCCCTCCCAGTGTAGGTGGGCCGGCGGCCACACGCGTTGGGCCTGTCTCAAAAAAAAAAAGACCACACACGTTGGGCCTGTAACTCCGGTGGAAGCGGGTAGCGAGAGGGGGCGGACGCACGTAAAAGCGGACGAAGTGTGACTGCGCGAAATCCTTTTCGTTTTTCTAGCGGAAAAAAATTAGTACCACCTCAGATAGAAAAAAAATCTCAAAAAAATGTAATATGGCTGAACGGACCAAAAAATCAGAAAAACGCACCTCCCTTTATTAGTAAATCTTTACCTAATAATAAAGCAAATTGGGTTTCTGGTCATCCGTCATGGCATTTTTCAGAAAAGTCCCTCTATATCAAAGAATTCAACCCGCAGTCCTGTTTTAAGTAAAAACGAATCGTTTTTTCGTATTTTACACAAAAGCCCCTGTGTTTTCTTGAAATCAACCCGCAGTCCGGATTTAAGTCACACCCGAACCGTTATTTTACATTTCTCGAAAACCCCCCTGATCTTTTACGTAATTCATCTGCGGATCATATTTAAGTCAAACAAATGTTTTTCTAAATCATCCATATATTTTAAACCGTAACTCCGATTTGAACATGTTATATATGAAATTTGATTAGAAAAATATGTAGAATATGAATATGAGATTATTTTTACCTGTTAAGTATTTTTAAATATTATTTTGAAAGATATTTAAGTCAAACAAATGATTTTCTAAATTATCCGTATCTTTTAAACCGTAACTCCGATTTTAACATGTTATATATGAAATTTGATTAGAAAAATGTGTGAAATCTGAATATGATGTTAATTTTACCTGTTAAATATTTTTTAAATATTGTTTTGAAAGCAAACTTATAATTTATAGCGCACGATCCGTTTTTCTTTCGTACCGGCGGCGAGGGTGAGAAGGAGGATAAGCGGCAACACAAATATGATGCCTGGCTAAAATAAAGGAGATGGACCTGGTCTTGAGTGATGGTTGTTGGGTTAAGAGCGTGTGTTATGTTTTCTCTCCCGTTGCAACGCACGGGCTCTTTTGCTAGTAAGGTATACATATAGATATAGATATAGATATAGAAGGGAGGAAAGGTAAAGACACTACAGGAAAAACAATGTAAGCCGTGTATGTTTCATACACGGCAAAAACCATTTCAAACTCGGCCAAGAGTACGCTGAGTGTTACACTCGGCGTATAGCACACAGCTTACATCCGGTCGGCTTAGGGCCGATAAGCCGAGTGTCACTTATCGGGGCTCCGGCTTACATGTAAGCCGTGTATAATACGCTGGCACACGGCAAAAAGGATGAGATCACGGCCGGGCGCACTAACGGAGGCGCCACGTGGCGTCGACGTAAGCCGAGTACAAGCTAAGCCGTGTGTAAGTACGAGCACACGGCGTATATATAAGCCGAAGTCAAAAGTAAGCCGAGTGCCACCTCTTGGCTTTCTGTCAACGGCTGGGTGACCATGCACTCGGCTTATATATAAACCGGATGGTACACAAAATTTTGTCAAAGTTTTAAAGCCGTGTACTGTGTGGTAAGCCGAGTGTTTTATCCTGGGCTGCACGGCTTACTGGTGGTAAGCCGAGTGTAATACTCGGCTTAGATACCAAACTGGGTTTTTTTTGTCCTGTTTGCTGTGACAGCCCTGCAATTGAAACAACAGTATATATAGCTCCACCAACAATTGAAACAACAAGATAGTTCCTCAACAATACCAACAATATATAGCTCCACCAAGTTCAACATGCATATATATAGCTAAATCAAGTTCCCACATGCATACATAACTCCATCAAGTTCACAACATGCATACATAACTCCATCAAGTTCACAACATGCATACATAACTCCATCAAGTTCACGAGTGCATAAAAAGATAACAAAGTTGGACATTCACACCAAACATAACCATATTGTTCATGAACACAAAGTTCACAACCATGAGCTCCACCGCTATGAACATAGCATGTAAGTCCATCAAGTTCATACCCATGAGCTCCATCGTTCACATTTTATTAAAGCATCTGCAAAATAATCACGAAAGATATTTCATCAGTTATGATCCAATGAAAAGAAGTAACATTTACCCCAATGTATACTAACCGTGCACAAGATATCATCAACACCAAAATGACGACGAACTGGACGAAGATTATCAAGTTCTTCAGGCCACCAAACCAGGTCTGACCTACACCCTTGCCTACTCCATCATCGCGCTTCGCTCTGAGAAGGAACTGGGAGCAATGATCCTCCCACGAATCGTACACTCCAGGAGACCTCGCTCTGAGCAGGAACTGGGAGTAATGATCTTCTGCCTGCTGCCTAGTTGGAAACCCTTTATAGGAGCCATTGTTGTAACCGTTCACCTGTTCACGACATTCCTCCCACGAATCGTACAATCCAGGAGACCTCCCTCTACACACCGCATACCACCTCATCTACCAATAGAAGAATATGATTTGAACAAGCAAAACAAGAGAAGCAACAGAAGTTTAGAAGACCACAAGTAACATAGCCAACATAAGCATTAATGATTCATATACCCAAAAAGCAACATCACAAGTTCTACTCAAGTTATACTCCGAGTAGACATCAGCAACTACATTCACGACATCAGCATCAAAGTATCTAACAAGGCTACTCTTAAAATGGAACTCTAATCAGACTGGTAGTCTGTGAAGCCGGTAAGCGTGGAGTCGGAGGAGGTGGGGATCTCCCCCTCAGTGGAGGAGCAAGCGTCGTCGGGAATGGCGGTCGGCGGAATCAGTGGCAAAGGGTCGACACTCTCCTTACGTGGTGCTTCCTTCTTGGACAGATCCACAAAAAACTTAATAAGGATGAGCTGTGGGTTCTCCTTAAGGAGCGCCGCCAAGTGGTCCTCACTGGCGCGCGACTCCTTGACCGTGGAGTTGACCCTAGAGGAAGCTGCGTCATCGGTGGAAGCCATAACCTCGAGAACGATGCTAGCACCTTCTATCACACAATGAAAAATAACATAAGTATATATGGAATTCTAGGCTGTCATCGCAAACTACAAGGATATGTGTGTTGAATTCGAGGATGTCAACACACATATCACTATTCCGGCTTGTTGGTTGACTTTCAGTCCTCCGAGTCTCCCCAACTCTCATCTCTCAAGTGGTGGTGTATATGGTGGGCACTCTCTCACTGACATTTCGACCGTCGGTGATGGTGGCTTCTCCTCCTTCCCCTAGTGCATTACCGAAAGGTCTACCACAAGGAGAAGAAGGAGAAGCGACCCCCACGACAACAGTCGGGATCCTTCCCTTGAGAACATCGATCTATCAAACAGGGAGCCCCATCAAAGTGAAAGTCAACCTTTAGCATAGAAGGCACGCCTTTAATGACTCGAGAACATTTCAACATAAACCATAACCCTTTCCATACATATATCATCAGTACTACAGCAAAATTAAACGACTACATTGAATACTAAGACATAATTATGCAGTGCTAGGATAGACAAAAGTCGGGTCAACATTACATATATCCATAGTACTAGGATAGACAACCACTACTAGGACATATATACTACTCTAATAGATCAACATCATCTGGGTCTGCGTCAAGCTAGTCCTCATCCTCGTCCTCCGAGACAAGGTCAACCACCTCTGGACGTCCGCCGGAGGGGCCTGCCTCACTGTCAGTGCGGGTAGCCGGCTACACCACCTCCCCATCATCGTCCATAAAGTAGCCGTCCTCATCGAGCTCATCAAAAAGCTGGCCGACCTCCGCTGATATTCTGGCATCCATCTCGGCGTCCTCCTTCTTCCTCTGCTCCTTCTCCTTATTGGCCCAAAAATCACGCTCCTCGGCCACAAGGTGCGGATTGGCCTCAGCATACCTAGCCATGTACTCCTCATCCATCTTGGCCAGTCGGCGTGCCTTCTCCCCCTTGCGGGAATACATCCGATAAGGAGGGGCAAGGAACCAAGCATGCTTGGCATCCTCCGGGAAGTTCAGCTCAGCCGGTTTCCGGCCATACATGGAAGCTACCGCGTCATACGCCCGCGCGGCGAGCTCAAGGGTGCCGAACGTGCCAAGCCACAGCCGATCACCATCGCAGGTGATCTCAGCGGCGTAGTGACCCGAATCACGGCGTCGAACACCACAAAACCCGGTCAAGGGAGAGCGGCGCGGCGCCATCCTCCTGAACAAGTGCCATTCGACAACAGTCTCGATATCAAATTTAATTTTGCTAAGTTCAAAACTAAATGAAGAATACACAACAACTCTTCATGTGGGTTGACTTTGATTCCATCGATGCCCCCTTCAACAACTCTCACCTCTCAAGTGGTGGTATATATGTATGGTGGGCACTCCTTGCCTGTATATTTCGACCGTCGGTGACGGTCGTTACTCCCATCCCTTGCTGCGTTACCAATGTCTCACAGCAAGAGATGAGGAGCAACAACCACCTACGACAACAACCGGTGTCTTTCATCTCATAACATCTCTCATCTCTCAATGTTATTTCGACCGTCGGTGACGGTGGGTCCTTTCGTCCTCCCCCTGCTTTACCAAGGTCTCAGAGGAGGAGGACGAGAAAGACCGACCACCTACGAACAGCCGGTATCCTTCCTTCAACAGCATCTCATCTCTCACTCTCATCTCTTTCAAAAGAAAGCACCATCGGAATGAAAGTCAACACACTAAAGTAAGCACTAGCTATAGCACCAGTAGCAAGCAGCAGTACTAGCACCAGAAGCAAACATGCAACAACAGTCAAGCACTACCACCAATTATTCAGTGAACTAGCAACAGCAGTATATATGCAATAACAACAAGCAGTAGCCTCAAGCACCAGCAGCAGCAGAGTAGGAGGAGCTCACCAGCGTACACAGAGCACAACAGATCCACAAGCAAAGCAGAAGACCTACGAGCAGCACCCACACGGCCGGCGGCAACAATAGCTACATCAACAGTAGGGATAACAACAACAGCAGCTCAAACATCAACACCATAAACGGTAGGTTTTGCAGAATATTGAGAATTACAGATAATTACATTGATCTCTTATCCACATTAAGTCATGTGTCATTTGGAAAGGGAAGCAACAGTCCGTAAATGGCATGAATGCTATGCTAGTAAATGGTATTCCTTCAAAAAGAACGTTGACTGACAGAGACCGGCCTTGGCGACCTGCAGCCATCTGCTCCTCGCTCTCATCGTCCTCAAGATTTGTGGTGGAGGGGGGGATTACCTTGGTGGTGGAGGCCGACGACGACGGAGGTGAAGCCCAGGAGGTGGAGGTCGATGCAGACGGCGACGGAGGTGAAGCTCAGGCGATGGAGGTCGGTGCAGATGGCGACGGAGGTGAAGCCCGAGCGGTGCAGGTGGTTGCGGTCGGAGGTCACCCACGAGCAGCACGGTCGTCGACGACGCGACGGACCAAAACCCTAGCCTGCCGTGGCAACCACGGTAGGAGGGCCGTGATGGTGCGGTGGAGGGGAGGTGGCGCAGTGGGTGGGCTCCGGCCGCGGAGGAGTCCGGCCAGTGGCCGGCGGCGACGAGATCTGGGGAGGGGGAGATTTGGGTGCGCGGTGGGCGGCGGCTCGGTGCGGCTCGGTGGGGAATGAAATGGGGAATTTTTGGGGGGAGGGGGGATTTGGTGCGGCGCGCGGTGGTTCGCGCAAATAAACGGCGCGAAGAAGAAAATTTCAGCAAACCCCTCCCGCCAACTATAAGCCGAGTACTGTTGTATGCCGAGTGTACTTTCGCGGCCACACGGCTTACCAACATTTTATAATTTATTTTTCTTTCTTGATGTTGTATCTATAAGTTTTTCCTTTAAATATATTTAGGTTAATATATATATAACATCTTCCCTCCACACCATTAACTCACATGAAACTGTCCTAAGGAAAAAAATCGATAGGATTTGGTCCATTCGGTATATCATTCGAGACGGAGATTCGGGTGATATATCTGGTCCCCACGCAGGCCGGTGCGGTCTCCGGGCCCTCCCCGGGGCGGTTTTCGACGCCGCGGCCATTTGTGGGCCCACGCGGTCAACGGCATTGACCGGGTGCTAGAGGGGTTTGACCGGGGGGTTTTCCTCTTGTTCTGTGTCACGGCAGGTCATGCCGACGTGCCAGACCAGGTTGGAGCGCATGCGGTGACAGGACTCCCCCCGTCTGCTCGATGCGGGGGGGCTGCCACGCTATACGTCCTGAATTAACCTTCCTGCGTGACTGTCCGGTTTGTGAGGGAGGTGCCACATCAATGTTGTGCACTCCGTATTTAAGCGTCTGGCCGCCCTTACGTTGATATATCAGGGCCCCATGCAGGCCTGTGCGGTCTCCGGGCCCTCCCCGGGGCGGTTTTCGACGCCGCGGCCATCCGTGGGCCCGCGCGGTCTACGGCTTTGACCGGGTGCCAGAGGGGTTTGACCAGGGGTTTTCCTCTTGTTCTGTGTCACGGCAGATCATGCCGACGTGCCAGACCAGGTTGGAGTGCATGCGGTGACAGGACTCCCCCCGTCTGCTCGATACGGGGGGGCTGCCACGCTATACGTCCTGAATTAACCTTCCTGCGTGACTGTCTGGTTTGTGAGGGAGGTGCCACATCAATGTTGTGCACTCCGTATTTAAGCGTCTGGCCGCCCTTATGTTGATATATCAGGGCCCCATGCAGGCCGGTGCGGTCTCCGGACCCTCCCCGGGGCGGTTTTCGACGCCGCGGCCATCCGTTGCCCCGCGCGGTCTATGGCTTTGACCGGGTGCCAGAGGGGTTTGACCGGGGGACTTTCCTCTTGTTCTGTGTCACGGCAGGTCATGCCGACGTGCCGGAGCAGGTCGGAGCGCATGCGGTCAAAGGACTCCCCCTGTATGCTCGATGCGGGGGGCTGCCACGCTATACGTCCTGAACCTTCCTGCGTGACTGTCCGGTTTGTGAGGGAGGTGCCACATCAATGTTGAGCACCAAGCATTTGAGCATCTGGCCGCCCTTACGTTGATATATCGGGGCCCCACGCAGGCCGGTGCGGTCTCCGGACCCTCCCCGGGGCGGTTTTCGACGCCGCGGCCATCCGTGGGCTCGCGCGGTCTATGGCTTTGGCCGGGTGCTAGAGGGGTTTGACCGGGGGACTTTCCTCTTGTTCAGTGTCACGGCAGGTCATGCCGACGTGGCAGAGCAGGTCGGTGCGCATGCGGTCACAGGACTCCCCCCGTCTGCTCGATGCAGGGGAGACTGCCACATTGTACGTCCTGAACCTTCCCGCGTGACTGTCCGGTTTGTGAGGGAGGTGCCACCTCTATGTTGTGCACTGGGTATTTAAACACCAGTCCGCCCTTTAGTTGATATATTCCGTCCCCATGCAGGACGGTGCAATCTCCGGGTCCTCGATAGGACGCCGCGACTATCCGTGGGCCCGGGTAACCGGCGGCACACAGGGGTAGCCGGCGGTATGTGCCGGCGCTCGGTTGGACGGTGTCACGTGGAGGAGCGCCCGTGGTTAGGGCACCGGGGATGTATCCGAGTCGTTGAATCTTGTTAACAAATCTCTATATCGGTTTCGTGTGATTACTTTTAGTCTTTGGTTGATCGACTACGCGTCTCAGATTTTTCTAACAATGATGAAATGAGATCGATAGTGTGACGAAAACTAGCCTAGACAGAATGTGTGAGAAATAGGGGAAAGGAAAAGAAATGCAACAAAAAATAGGCGTAAGCCGAGTGTATTACAGCACTGTCACGGAGCCGTTAGTGGGTGGCGCGCGAGCCACGTGGCTGGTACGTTTTGCCGTGACTTGTGAAGTAAGCCGAGTGCATCTCCGCTGCAACTATGGCTTACCTTAGTGTATGCCGTGTATTTTGTTTAAGCCGAGTGCCTGCGCACTGGGTTCACGGCGTACGTCTATGGAAGCCAAGTGCTGTACGTTCGTCGTGTGTCCTTAAGGACATACTCGGCTTAGGTGGACATAAACCGTGACCCCGTGGTTTAGCACTCGGCTTACTCTATCGTACTAGGCAACGTGTGTTTTTCCTGTAGTGAGATATAGATTAGGTAGAGATTAATGCACGTGCTGATTGAAGAAGAAGGTGAGCTTGCAATGGACGATTGTGTCAAGTGTTCCCCGGCATCGGCCACATGCAGCGGCAGCGCCATGGCGGCCTCGTACCATGACCAGATCCGTCCGCTCCTGGACGCCGTGGACCACCCGCGCCAACTGAAGGTGACCCAGGAGGGCATCCAGCTCCCCACCATCGTCGTGGTTGGAAACCAGACCAGTCCAGCGGCAAGTCGAGCGTGCTGAGGTCGCTGGCTGGCATCAGCCTCCCGCGTGGGCAATACATCTTAACCTGCGTCCCGCTGGTGACCCTCTGCTGTCCAAGATCGACAAGTCCATGGTGGGCATCCCCATGCTGGCGCGGAGGCTCAAGGAGATACAGGCGGCCCCGAGATCGTCAAGCAAATCAACGACCGGCTCAGCAGCAGCAGTAGCGACTAGCGACAAGCTTGGCCAGATGCCACCGGATCACACCAACATCGCCAATGCGTCCAGTGCCTTCTTCCACACCCTCAAGTAGGTGTGCGCTTCGCTGGAGATGCCGACATGGTACACGTGTGAGATGCCAGCTGCTGCCCAGTGCCCGAACACGGCGCAACAGCTGTTCCTGGTGGAGGAGATGCGCGTTCTGGACGAGACCAGGGGCATCAATCTCCCCAACTTCCTACCACGATCGGCGCTCCTGGTTCTGCCCAAGAAGAAGGTGGAGACCATCTCGTCAAGCAGGTGTGGGACTACCTTGGGGACCTAGTGATGAGCATACTGCTGCACCACACGCACATACAAATTTAATTACTTCCCAGTTCCATAATCTTCTTGATAATACTACTAGACTCGGCATTTATAAAATTACATATCATTAGAAACAAGCAAACTAACATAGATTGAAATGTTGTTATGAGTCCAAGACAAAATTAGTTAATGCCAATACCAGGGAATCCACTCCAGCTAATTGATGGAAATTTGGCAGTGGCAGAGGCCAAGCCAAACCTAATTCGATTCATCCCATGAGTTTTTCTTGCTCTCTCTAATGAATTCTGAAACAGCACAACATCATGCTACTACAGGGCTATTATTATCAAAATCATGAAAGTATGAAACATAACTAAATCAGGTTAAAAAATAAAAGGCTTAGGATTCCTAAATTAATAGAATTTCTCTGTGAATTGAAGGCTAGCTGCAATGATATGTAGTACTGAACGAACACATGAGAAGAGCCTCCAGTATGGCACGCACAACTCATAATAGTATCATTATGTTTGGGGTACAGCTACTCCGAGTTACATTACATCATGACACTCCCCATAGCCAGTCAGGGAGTATGTGTGCATGAACAAACTTCACATAGCAAACAACTAGACTACCAATGAACAACAAAAGGGCCCAGGTTAACAGACAAGCAAACATTATGGATGATAAAAACTCCCAAGGGAGAGATAGCTGATCCCTTATATCCCTTGGAACTGCATTCCATATGCAATCTTCTTACTTCCTTGAGTTCACAGCATGTTCACGAGGCCCCACTAGCCGCAGTAACTGTATCATCATCGGCATGCAATAAATACAAGATAGGTAAAATGTTGTTTAGCCAAGAGAGATTTTGAAGACCAAGGTGTCCGATGTACATGAAAATATGACTCCAACTTCTGCTTCAGGGTGGCATGCTCGCTCTTCATCTTCAGCAATGACCTGCAGCATCTGAAGCACAACCATGGACATACTACAACAGGTGAGGTGAGCAAATCGCTTGACAATGAGAATATAGAGATGGACACAAACTTCAAGGAATGCATACCCTTCCAGATTCTTGTTATTGCAGTGTGCCTTAAACACCGAGCACTCGTTCTTCATCCTCACTGCCCCAATGCTGCGCCAAACACAAGTCAACTTCAGTGAATTGGAACACACAAGGCAGGCAAAAGGGAAATTTCTATTTACTAATAATATTCCTTCTCTCACATCACTAAGCACTCTTAAAGCCTATATATTGAATGTGTGATTAGAGGATTATGTGGTGATGAGACCTGCAATAAGATTATTCACACCGAGTGTTTTCTGAGCATATTCACCAAGTTTTAAATAGCGCGCTAAGCCTCTTAGCGGTGGCTCAGCCAAAAGCTATACAACGCTATAGCTGCGCTATAGCGTGCTAAGCCTCATTTAGCGTTTCAACATAAATCAATATAAAAACATAAATCAATAAAAAAAATAAAAAAATAAGCATACAATCATGCATCAATTTAACATATATGCTTGACAATTGACATATATCAACTAGCATCTAGCGAAATAAATAGAAGAATGACATTGTGTAGTTCATAACAGTACATAATAAGGACATGGTGCAGTTCATTACACTATAGAACCAAGTCATAATGCAAAGAACAACCACATATCTTGTATAGGTCGACTTGCTACTACAGAGTAGAAGGATTTTCGGGAAGGATAAGGTTTGAGTCTTTTGGCTTTCGGGAAGGATAAGGTTTGAGTCTTTTGGCCCGCGCTGAATATCGGTTTTGGACACACAAAAATCGGGCCGACGCGGCGGGAGAAATAGTGTAGCGCCAAATGACAGCCAGATTTATCGCTAAATGGTCTTTAGCGCCGCTATTAGCGCGAGAACCCTTTTGACCTGAAATTTACGTTAGCATAGGGCAGCTCCTCTGTAGCGGCTATAGTGATGCTATAGCGTGCTATTTATAACAGTGATATTCACAGGTCCTGTACCTGGATCCACTGCCTTTGAGTTGGTGCACAAGAGAATCTAACCGGTAGAAATCCTGAGGGTACTTCCCACTGCATCAAAAGGAACTGGAAAGTGAATGCACTAAATATGATTCCATTTTTAGTAGATATGATATGTCTTAAAACCATTTATATAGATTGTTCAAGAAAAAAATCCCAGTTATGGCCTGTCTACAGATGTATTACTTACATTGTTTGTTCTATGTTTGTCAACAATCTCGGTGAATCTTTCAGAAACAAAGCCACAACTTCCTCAACAAAATTGGGGCTTGATTCATCCTGCAGTTCCTCTAGCTGATTAAACTGTTCATCAAGGTAACCCTGCAGGAATAGCCCAAAGTAGATTAGAAGGCAAAATAAAGAAGCCTGAAATATAATAAATACTCCCTCCGTTCCGGTATAGAAGGCCCGCGCGCATTTCTAGATCATCAATTTGACCAACGAAATATGTATATATTGTACAAAAAATATATCATTGAATTTGTATTTGAAGGAAGTTTCTAATGGTATATTTTTTGTGGCATATTACTCATATTTCGCTTGTAAAATTGATGATCTAGGAATGCGTGTGGGCCTTTTATACCGGAACGGAGGGAATAATAAATTACCATTTGTGTGGTCCATGGCAAAAAAAAAAATCTTGATTACATGGGTAAATCAAGAAAATTAGTCAAATATCAAACGAAGTCAGTCCCAACAAGTGGTTATAGGCTTCAGCCTAGCTGAGTATAACGAGCACATTAATATTTTTCAAAGATCAAACTAAGTCAGTTCCAGCAAGTGCCTTTAGGTGTCAACCGGGCTTAGGTATAAAGGGCAACCTAATATTTGGGTAGAAGATACTAATGTATCATCAAAATGATCCTAGCCTATAGCCTATGATTAGCCTTCAAAGTTTGAAGACCCATTAGAGCAGATTACAAAGTAAATGCGTTATGCAGTTGCAATGAAGTAAAATTTTGAAACAGAACGAGTGAACAATCCATTGAGCCTCGCCACCAGAGAGAAAGTACAGTTTATATACTCCATATATTTGGAAAACAAAAATACGGTAGATCAAAGTTTTTCAGAGACTCGGTGGATCATGTCATCTGGAGACGTCCAGAGGTCATCATTCTATCAGAAAGACAAATCATGACGAGAGTAATTCTGCATACAAGTTATCCTGTCAAAACTTGCAGCTCTAGGGAAAAGTGCTTAATTAATAGGTGCAACACAGTAATTCATCATAAACCCATATGTCAAATGAACAAAAGGGAAGCCAATAAACCTGATCAAAGAAACTTTTCTTCATGAAGGTAATTTGGCGACGCAAATTTGAGTAGTCCATATTTGGCGCTTAGATTTCAGTACAAGCAGGCAGGGAGAACTGAGATGGCCACAATGAGACATGCAAACCGAAGGAGGGTGTATATATAGAGGGAAACATAATTTTATTTATGCATGCAATATCTTTATTCTAATTGATAATGTCATCCTGTGAATAAAGCATAACAAAAAGACAAAATACTTTTCTTTTTCATGAAACTGCTGAAATAAAAACCCAACTACAAATGCTGCAAGTTGATCTATGAGTTCTCTTTCATGTGGTTTCTGTGCTTTACACCCTGGACAGGAAAAGAATTTCAGAATATGATGCTACTGCACAGCAGAAATGCGCAGAAGTAAAGTTTCCAAAATAAGCGAACCTAGAAATAAAGATAAATAAAATAAATAGATAGGATATAATTATATATATCGAATTATATTGTTAATCATTTACAAATAATGACACCCGCAAAAAAAAAATCATTTACAAATAATGAAACTATATGAAGTTCGCCACTAAAATTTATGAAGTATGTGCAAATAAATGTCAGAGAGTAGGGATCCATCAATTCGGCTAAAGGTAAAGTTTATTAGTGAATGATGACCATTTAATGTAAGAAGGACATATTCACTAAATCTAAAAGTTATAACTTTACAAGATATTGTCTACCAATAAATTTCTGGAGGAATCTCAGTGTCTATAAAGTGAAATCAACAGCTAAAATTCCCTGTGAGAAATAAATAGAAAGAAAAAATCCTTTAAATTTATTACATAACAGATAGTTGGGAGTACTAAACTCTGGGCAAACTTTCTAAAGATTGGTTCTTCACAAACTAAAAATGTTACACTGTGATCAAGATTGAAGCTGTTTACTACGTTACAAAGATGAATTTCCAGGCAATAGTTACTGTATCTTGGAAAATCATAACTCCTACTACAGCTGAATTTTCTTGAAGCATAGAAAACTGTCATCGTGAATGAGCTTACAGCTACAACATTCAAATGCTATGGATGATAGGATTGATTGGTACAGGTAGAATAGAAACAAGAAGAGGTAATATCACCATGAGTCATAAAACTTGCTTTGGATGTTTAGTTTGGTGCTAAAAGTTTCAAAATACAGATTTATGGTTACTCAACTTGCGTTCTCGTGCAAATACGGTCACAAAATGTGTACGCGGGCATATCCGCTGCCTGCGTGCATGGCCCCACTGTCAGCAGTGACTGTTGGTGGTGGAGGCGCTAGGTATGACGTTACTTTTGCAGAAAAGATTCAAAAATAATCATGATGTGAGGTATCGAACCAGCAACCCATACAGTCTTGTCACGCATGCTAACCACCCACACAAAGCATCCTTTCCTGTCTAGTAATGAGATGAATATTGTATTATATTGGTCAATTCAAACAAATATTTTTTTGTTGCCAGGACAACCACAACCTATATTATATTGGTCGATTCAAACAAAGAATTCAAATTATATTAGTCAATTCTTTTTTTGCCAGGATTCTTTCAGTCAATATTGTATTATATTGGCCAATTCAAACAAAAAAATTGCTGATTTGTCTGAAAGATTGTTTTGCCATTTCGAAATTCGTACTTGTTCATGTGTCAAGGAGAAACACATAATTTTATATGTTGGCAACGACGACTACTCGTATCCAATGTTTTTTTCCTCGATACCGAGCTTTTCTTAGTACGGGCCAGAAAAACCGGTTTCTGGATAATCTCAGAAATTTCGGATTTGAATTCAATTTTTTTGGCATTAAAATATATAAAACTGAACCTAGAAAAGAGCAAATCTTATGCACGATTCCAGTGGAGAGCATTGGAATCGATCACATGACCATGGGGTAATACAGTAAAAGCTGTGGCACCGAGCTATCAATGCGTTGCATGATTATGTGCATACAAATCTTATTTGATATAGTTCTCGGACCGGAATAAGAAAAACTGGTCATACCTTGGACCGGTTTTTTTAATTCAAATTTGATTTTAAACTCTATGGTGAAAAAAAATCTGAGAAACGGAATCGAGAAAAAAGGCTGCTTTCATAAATTAACGTGTGTCTCTTATTTAACGTGAGAATCTGCTTAGTGCAGTGGTTGGCAGAGGGCTAATGCTCGTACATTAGCTAGTGAGTTCGAGCCCCAATGCTACCTTTGTATTTTCCATTTCTCTCATAGTACCACGTGGTGACAAGTGAGACCCCCATGTCAAGGAGAGACTTATTCCTGACAAGCGGGGCCCACACGTGCTGATGAGGAGCTTTTGCGCAATTAAATACAGAGTAGGGGTTCCTGACAAACATGAACAGTAATTAATGGCACTGTTCGCCTGCCACAGCGCTGGCTCTGACTATCTCTCTCCTCGTTCTAGTCTCTCTCTCAGTACTAAGATGCACTGACCCCTCACTCTATATATAAAAGGCCACTCCCGACCAAGACTAACTTTCTCAGTTCATCTGGAGGCGATCAAAAGCTGTAAAAAAATTAAGTTTGAGTTTATTTCTCCAGAAAACTATGTGGCCTCTTGTGTGTCCCTCTCCTAGACATCCGTACGGTTCCCAGAAAATCGCACGGAAAAACGTTTTTGACTTTTCCCCACACATGGGCATGTGCTGCATGCCATCAGTAAGGTTAACACGAGAGAGAGAGAGTGAGTAAGGTTGGCGCTTACTCACTGAACCGGGTTCGTTATGTGCTCGGGTTCTCAAAGGGAGATACTTTCCTCAAGGAGATTTTTGGAATGCCAAGGCTCCTCGGTCTGCATCTGTCACGTGGCGAAGCATCCTTTATGGACGGGAACTTCTGAAGCAAGGTATTTGCTGGGGGATTGGTGATGGTAAGAGCATCCGCATATTGTCTCATCATTGGATCCCATCATTTCCTCCTGCCATGATTAGGACAACCTCGCCAATCCCAGAGACAGCTACTGTTCACTGTCTTCTGGACGAAGATACTGGTACTTGGAACGATGAAACAGTGCATGCGTTCTTCGAGCCAGACACAGCGGCGGCAATCCTACAGGTTCCTATCAGTCGGCATGGGGGTGCAGATTTTGCCCGCTGGCCTGCTACCAGATTGGGGGATTATTCCGTTCGTTCGGCATACAACTTGGCTCGGTCGAAGCGCTTCATGGCATCAAATAGTAGCAACGGGCGAGGCCAATCCTCTGACAGAGCTGCAGAGGAGAAGGAATGGAAATCTATATGGTCTGTTGTTGCCCCTAACAAGATGAAGATCGTCTTATGGCGGCTTGCACATAACTGTTTGCCCTCCGGGGAACAACTCTGTAGGCGCAATGTTCCTGCTCCTGCTGCCTGTGCTTTTTGTGGCCGGCTGGAAAGCATTGAACATGCCTTGCTCTTCTGCCATCATGCAAGAAATGTTTGGAATGAAGTGAAGAATTCCTATCATGTCCAGCTACGCCGGGGTGAGTTCAGGTCTCCAAAACAGTGGCTTTTTGATTTCTTGTCTCGATGCTCGGCTCGTGAGGCAACTGTGTTGGCTGTTACCATTTGGCACATCTGGGATGCTCAAAACTCGGCTCGAAACACACCTGAAGTTCCTACTCCGCGAAGTACTGCAGGCAGAATTTGTGGTTATATTGGGATGATATTCGAACATCTGTACAAACCTGTTCCTGTGAATAAATGTGAGACTATTGCTTCTAGCTCCAGTTGGTCTCCACCGCCTCCAGGTAAGGTTATGGTATTTTCTGATGCAGTTATCTTTGATGAATTCAACAAGTCTGCCGCTGGTGTAGTAGCTCTGAACCATATGGGTCAATGCATCAAGGCGTGTACTGAGGCGCTGCCTGGTTCGCTTACACCCGAGATGGCTGAAGCATTGGCCCTTCGCAGAGCTGTTGACATGGCGAGTGAAGATCACTTTGTCCAGGTGATCTTTGCCACTGATTGCCTATCTTTGGTGCAAAGGCTAAACTCCCATGCCCGCGACCGCTCTGCTGTTGGCTCCGTCGTTGCTGATATCAAGCATGCAACTCTGGGCTTCTCCTCTTTTTCGTTTGTGCACGTTCGTCGGCAATGTAATGTGTTGGCTCATGTTTTAGCCAAGTCTGGTTTGTACTCTAGTGGTCTTTCTGTTTTCAACTCTGCTCCGGAGTGTATCCTGGAGGCTTTGTATGACTTTGTTGTTTAATCTATAAAAAAGTACTAGCCAAAAAAAAAAAAAAAAGAGAGAGAGAGAGTGGTGAACAGTGACATGTGATGTGATGCGTCAGTAAGGTTGCTGCATGTGAAGCGAACAGTGAGTTGCATGTGAGCCAATGAACGACGTTGCTGACCAGCTTTGAGTACTGCAAATTCTCTGCGAGTAGTCAGACTCCGCGGCGAAGTTCTGCTCACATAGCACATATCCCTATGTACAGTATTGAAGTACGAATAGACAGGATATGAGGTACCATGTAGCTCGACCTACAAAAAACCCCAGAAAAGTGGGTGTGAATCAGACAATGATTGGAGAAACGTTTGAAAAAAATCTTTTTGTGAATGAAAATTGTCTGTTACAAAGTCATTAGACGACTGTTAACATCATTTATCATAAAGACAGGAACAGTGGGGAACTAAAACATGGCACGGAACCGGCACACGGAGAACCCAAAAAAAGGCACACCAATTACAACATTGAATGAGTTTTAAAAAATCTAGCACATACATGTGTATATATCTAGGGTTATCAACATTGATGTTCAATCACTTAGAAATGTACACTATAAGTTCGATTGTAAAAACAACTACAAGCATCTCGGATTCAAGAAAAAGACCATCATTTGATAAACCAAAGAAGCTGAACTACCGGCTCCTTTTCTTCACATCTCACATTCCTAAAACATTGTCAGGAAAGGCTAACAATAAAGATTGGGTGTGAGCTGTAACTAACAAATGGGTGAAACAGGCATCCTACCAAAAAGGAAGAAGAGAAAGAGTGTCATCACAACAACTAACCATTGGTTGGATGGTTAGGAGGGAGGTTGCACTACAGGAAAAACATATTTTGCCTTGTGTTTCCACGTAAGCCGAGTGTATTTTATCGGCCACTCGGCTTCTAGCGCTTTAAGCCGTGTGTTGGCGTCAATGCACACGGCGAAGAAGGGGTCCTCGGCTTACTACCATGTACGCTGTGACACGCCTGAAATACACTCGACTTATAAAAAGCGCTTTGCTTATAATGGCAAAAGCACTCAGCTATACGGCCCACACAGCGAACAGCCGTGCCACGTGGCTGTTCTCGCCGCTCTTGACGGCTCCGTGACGGTGGTCCTTATAAGCCGAGTGCAGCCTAACGGAGCTCACGGCGTATATAATACATTTTCTTTTAAAAACCCAAAAACGTTTCGTGTCCTGTAAGCTGAGCGGCCGACGAAATGCAGTCGGCTTACATTGGATAATATCCCGCCCACCGCCCAACCAGCCAGTTATATCGCACACAGCGCGCCTCTCTCTCTCTCCCCCGCTCCGCGGCGCGCCTCCCCTCCCTACGCCGCATCACTGCCGCCTGCCCCCAAGCTCGCCGCCATTCGGCCTACCTCCCCACCTCGGTTGATGCCGGCCGCGCCCGAAATCTTAAATCCGACAACTGTGATGCCTCCTCTCCACCACCTCGACGCCGGCCGCGCCTCCACCTGTAGCACCTCGGCACCGGCGACCGAGAAAACCCCACCAGCCGGAGGTGAGCTCTTCCGTTCATCTCATTTTTTTCCTATTAAGTTTTGTCATATTTTTTGTAAGTATGAAACTTTCATAGTCATATGATGATCTTAGCAATGGATTCTAGTTTAGGTTAGTTTGAATGCTATAGATGTAGATAGATAGGTTTAAATTAATTAGGATATGGATCGATGATATATATATATATATATAGCTAGATTATGATAATTAATCTTTTTGATATGGATATGAGATATGTGTAGATCGATGATATGGATGATGGAGATGGAGAATATGGATGTCTATACTAGAGTTTATAGCAATATTGATAAAAAAATGATATGGATATGATTGGATGTTTTTTTCTTCATGCATATCCATAGCATTTTAGAATTTGTATATGTCGATAAAAATGATTCTAGGAGTCTTATCCCATTAGAAACTTAATTATTATTATGGAATTTGCTCTCCTCCCACAGAAAACACATTTGTATCCCCAGCCTGCTAGGGATCAAACCCCAGATTTGACACCCTGTGTGTTTCATTAAGGTGGAATATTCTTTCAGTGGGGGCCGACGTTCCTATCGATAGCGAGGCGCATGTGGTGAATTTGTCAATGTTGAAACCCCATGAATCCGGTCTTCAGTAGGCACGGTATGAGTGTGTGCGTGTGGAGGTGGTGTGCGTCTACATTGTACTCCGTGCCCCCCCCCCCCCCCCACCCACACACACACACAAACAAAACAGTGTTATCACCATGATTTCACACTGACCAAATGGAAAAAAAAGGATGATAAAAAGGAAGTTGCATGGTGGGCAGGAAATTCTCCCTTTATTCCTTTGTTCAAAGAAAAGACGCCTAAAAATCATCGAGGGAACCTACTCTTGGTATCCTTTACCACATTCACTTTCCATATTCCTTTTCTTTAGTTTAGACGTTGCCGCTCAGTTGGAAGCTATGAAACAAGTCTGCAGTAGTTCAAAACTAGAATTGGCACAATATCCAGAAGTGGCCTCCTTGGCTCACACTTCATACAGAAATGGATGGATAAACCTTTCCAGTAGCTACTCCCATGGTTTTTGGGTTATAGTTGTATATTTGATTTGTTTGTTTCATCTCATCCACTACTTTTGATAAATGCTAAAAAGGAAGAGGAATAATGCATAATTGGAGTAGTGATAATGACTCCTTGGTATCTCTATAGGATAGTGATAAGACAATCTTTACCTGGAATGGCATATTAAAATGACAGATATTGATTTAAATGGTTAGTGTCAGTAAAGTTCTTATCTTGGCGAATCATGACAACAAGATGCATAGCAAACAATAGACGCAAAGAACAAATCTGATCACATAGCAAGAGGCGGCAAAACCATCACCTCACTACTTTGACAGTTGCAAGAACCGTTGCACTGCTTTTATTCATGTGCACCTTGCAATGCATATTCCTAAACAAGCATATTACCAAATCACATAAAATTTGAAGCAACGAGAGAGATGTCATCTATGAGAAAAAGCACTGCTTTTATGCTTTTCACATGAAATTTGGTGGATTAACACAAGTAACATGTACAGTGCTAGAAAATTTCAACTCTACATTTGGTTCACACACTGAGAAACAAAAGAAGACAAATGCTATTCACAACAAAACCCGAGCATGGCGCTATTCGATGCTAGATTTACCTTATTTTTTGTTTCTCGGTGTGTGAATTGAATATGGAATTGAATTTTACATGATGTTAGATATATCTTGAGTCAGTCAACTAGATTTTTTGTCAAAAAAATTGCGATGTTCTTTGGCTGTTGTGGCCTGGGAGCATACTAGTACTCACGCCAATAAGCACAACGCACCGATCAATCTGACCCTTTACAAATCACAACACATCCAACTCGTCATCATCCATCTATCTATTATATACTACTAGCAAAATAGCCCGTGCGTTGCAACGGGATAATAAAAAATAACACACGCCCCTAACCCAATAATCATGACTTAAGACCCCAATAGATCCACGTCTTTCATTTCAACAGGGCATCACATCTATGTTGCCACTTATCCTCCTTCTCACCCTCGCCGACAGTGGTCTCAGTGCTCACACAATCAGAACACGTTTGAATGTGGTCAATCCTAAGGCGTCACCCTCTCTCTCTCTCTCTTTCTCGTCATACAATGAGAAATCTGTTTTTTTTTCCTGCGAGGTTTTGCCAAGGTGTGCATGCGTGGTTATCGATGTTTTGTTTTGTTTTCAATCTGGTTTTAGTGACGTGTTCATTTGCAATCTGGATCGGCGCCGAAACAAAAATGGACCGTGCGATATTGGTTAAGGTTGCGCCCTAAATAATATTTTATAAATATTTAACAGGTAAAATAACATCATATTTAGATTCTACACATTTTTCTAATCAAATTTCATATATAACATGTTAAAATTGGAGTTCGGGTTTAAAAGATATGGATATTTTCGAAAAGCATTTGTTTTAGATGTACTGCAGTTTGATTAACCCAAAAGGGGTTTTCTGTAAAAATGATTTGTTTTTCTGTGACTTAAAGGTGGACCGCGGGTTGATTACCGGAAAAGGCAGGGGTTTTCCGAAAACATGCAAAAAAGGGTTCTTTTTTGACTTAAATGTGTACTGCGGGTTAATTTTGAGAAAAGACAGAGGGTTTTCTGTAAAACTACGTGACGGATAGGTAGAAGCACTATTCCCTTTATTAGTGGAAAACGATTAAAATCGACCGACTAATCCTGCAGCTTCGTAAACCGCCTCGCTCGATTGACGCGTGTCCCGCTTGGGCCCAGCCGCGCGCACGCCGTCTCTCAACCGCTGAAACCTTATCCCCTCATTCTTTCTTCCACTTCATCTCTTTCAATCCATCCGCATGTCTCTTCTTCGTCTACCTCACAGCAAGCCAGCCAACGCACCTGTGCGCATGGAGACGCCGGAGGCGATGCCCGGCCGCACCTTGCTGCAAGCTCTCGCCGCACGGCCACGCCTTGCTGCCAGCTCTCGCCGCCCGGCCGCGTGCTGCCATTGCTGTGCTGCATCGAAGCATCCATCGGCGCCGCCGCGTGCTGCCGCTGCATCCTCCGTCACCATCGCACGCTGCGTTGCAACATCTGCCGGCACCGGTGCTGCCATGGAGCTCGCCAAGCACTTTACTGCAGTGCAACATCGCCGAACCGACGGAGCTGCATTGAAGTGCCATGGGGTCGTGGAAGCTTTGCCAAGGTTGCAACGAAGCGCCGCCGGAGCTGCAACGAAGCGCCGCCGGAGAGCAATGAAGCGCCGCGGGAGCTGTTGAAGCTTCGCCGAGGTTGCATTGAAGCGATGTCGGCGCTGCAATGGAGCGCCGCCGGGCGCCGTTGGTGCTGCCATGGGAGCTGCTGTTGTGATGCTGCGTGGCCGACGACGATGTTGTGTGGCTGGCGACGACGGCTACAGAGGAGATGGGGGTGTGGCTCCTACTGCGGAGCGCCGACTGCAAGCCGGGCGGCGATGTTGCGATGTAAGCAGAATGACGCAGGTCGGGCGTTGACCTATCCAAGGGCTATAAGGGAGAGGATCCAACGGCTACTAACCCGACTGATTTCAGTGGGAAATCAGCTGGTTGATATGTTGCAGTCGCCTTTATTAGTAGGTATAAAAAAGCACAATACAGATGACAAATAGGGAGATAAGCTAAAAAATCCCATAATAATCAGAAAGATCTACCCATCAGTTTAACGCGATGCAAAACGACAACCATTAGATATTCATAATTTTTTGTTCAGTGAACAAGCCTGTGGAGAGCTTTCTCCAGAAAAAACGGATCAGCCCCCGCGTCGTCTTCGGGCGACACGGGCGGCAACCAACGAAAAAAATAGCGCGCTATATTGCGGTTATAACGCCGTTATAGCATATTTGGAAGGGAGACGCTACGTTATGCCAAATTCTGCCGCTACGACGCTAATCGCGTATATAGCGCGCTAACCACGCTATAACGTTGTAACGTTTAACGTTTTAACGTGCTCACGAGGCAAAAGTGAGAGAACCAGAGCCCATCTGGCCCAAAAGGCCGAAACCAACCCACGACCACTACCCTTCTGACTCTTTTATCGTTCTCCCACGACAAGACCTAACCCAGTAACCCTAGTTCTCAACTTATCCCCTTCCCAGCCAAGATGAGCGGCGGCGGTTGTTTTGACTCTGATGTGTTTATACAGTATACAAGTTTGTTCTGAATCTGTACTGATGTAGCTTGTGTTATCACTTCTACTCTGTACTGGACTAAACTGAAGCTTGTGCCACGAGTACCAAGTTTGCTTCTTTCCTCTCTTTGTATACTTTGACTGAACTGAAACTTGTGCTTGTGTTATATATTGGATTGTAGGCATTGATATATACTCTGGAAAAATATATATGCTTGTGTTATCTATTGGAAAAATATATATCAATTCTGAATATTTACTGATATACCAATTGTGAATATTTACTCTCTACTAAAGAGATATTTGTAAAGCTGTCATTGGTGTTTTAATTCTGTATATTTACTGATATATGAATTCTGAATATTTACTCTGTACTAAAGAGATATGTACTGAACTGAAGATTGTAGGCATTGATATATACTTTGTCTGATTGTAGGCATTGGTGTTTCAAGCACAGTATCAACGGTACAAGGACAAGCTGCCATTGTGTTTCAAGCACAGTATCAACGGTACAAGGACAAACTGTCTGAGACTTATTATTTTTAGGTCCTGGATTTGGCCCTTATGCATATATTGCTTGCTCCTAGGAAAATTAGTTGCTTAAATACTTTATTTCTAGATATATTTGGATTTTTTTGCAAACGCTATTTTGAAATATAGCACGCTATTAGCACGCTATAACTTGTGTAGCATTTGGAGAAGGGCCTCGCTATATTTTGTAGCGCGCTATTTTTTTCGTTGGCGGCAGCCCTTCTCCTCCGTCCTCTACCGGCGCTCAGTCTTCTCCCCTCGCTGTCGCGGGAGGACGTCGCAGTGCAAAGCCCATGCAGCCGACGGCGGCGGCGAGGACACATTTTTCTGTCGACCATCGCTGGCGGCTGCGGCATTCTAGCGCTGGTCTTGGTCGGCTGCGCGGTGCTCTACGTGCAGCAGCGGCGGTGAAGTGAGATGCAGTCGTGCCAGATGTGGTGCACGGTGCCGAGAGGGCGCGTGGTTGGGCGGCACAATCCGCGGTATGAGCTGCGTGCCGGCCTGTGATCTTGTTGGGGCTTTCCCTCCGGATCAAGTGGTCGATCAGCGCTCCAAGTCGCGCAGCTTCTCGTGTGGTGTCTGCTCTGGCGGCCGACGGACTAGGGACGTCCAGATCGTGGTTGAACGAGGCATCGCATGTGTCAAGCACGTCCAAAGGTACAAGATGAGTACATGGCTAGACGGTGGCTCACCAGGCGTAGACACGACATCATCTGCTCTTTGTGCATGGAGCTGTCAGATGGCCCTTGTGGGCTCTTGGCGGCGCCAGCGATCGGTGACCCCTCACACCAGTTGCCCCCCATGGCCCGCGTACGTTGTAACGGCGGACGTCCTCGTCGACGACGACATCTTACATGGGCATGGTAACTGGACGCCGCGATCTCTCCGTGAGGCCCTCACTCGGACATGTAGATGGCGGTGTGGTCCTGCGTTGTTGACGAGGACGACATAGCACGTGTCGTTGCATGCAGACCTGCCACTGGCATCCACTTGAGACGACGGCGCGGGGCTGCCAGATGGTCGTCGTATGGATTTTGGCGGCATCGATGCCCTTCCTCCCTCGTTAATGACCTCACCCTGTGTGCGACGCTGATGGGACTGCAGAAAGTGAAGGCGGCAACACATGATGACTTCGATTTGGTGGTGCTTTTCGAGTACTTGGTTTCGAGCTCCGGGGTGAATACCCTATGTCTGACCCTGGTTTGTTATACCTGGCAATGGTGTTATTTTTGCGTCGTTACCTTGTTGAAGACATTGCTTGATGTTTGTTTGGACTTGATCTTCAGGGTGAAAACCCATGATCTGACCATTGATGGTTGGATCCGGTGACGGGGGCACTTGCGCGTCATTTCTTTTCTGAAGGCGTCGCTTTTGGAGAACCTTTCTCATAGTCATTGTGTTGTCAAGAAAGATATGGTTGGTGTTGATCGTCATTTTGTTCCCTTCACCTAGGCATAGCTTTGGTTTTGTATGACTATGCTTTTGCCAGCGTGATCCTTTGTGTGTGTGTGTGTTAGTGTTGACCGTGTGCATCCTAGTTATGCAGGGGCGGGTGTGTTCTCATTGTGTTTTATCCCCTTGATGCTACGTAATATCTCCACAGCATTGAAGTTGAGAGAAATAACTCACCTATGCTGTGGCGGAGCTACGGCTGGGTTGACCTATGCCATGGCCCGCCCAGCCCATGAGAATATGTATAATGTACACTTATTCTTGGGCCATGGAACACAAGCCCAGTAGTAATTTCCTTCAGCCTGGCCCTGCCGGCCCGCCCAGCTTTTTGTGTCAAGCTCCGCCAGTGCACCTATGCCATCATAAAATTATGTTTCATCATATTTATCAGCGATGGATGCATGTGTTCGTGTCTAGCTGTACCACTCGATCTCCTAAAAAAATCGCTAAGCCTGGCACCCAAATGATCATGTTATCATTTGGGTGCCTAGGAACCTGAAAGTTGTTCAAGCATTGAAGCAGGTATCGGCAGAGAAATCATGGACCAGGCCATGAGCGGGGGCAAGCGATTGTTACTTCAATCGGCAGGAATCCACTTGAGAAGCTTTTCAGCTTTACATGAACTGGTGCAATCACGTGACATCAATTGTTCGTTAATTTTGGATGTACAAAAAACAAAGATGTAAGCAATTTTGCAGCTTGGCTATGGGTTCACTCCAGTGGCCATTGGAAGTTGAGATGTCTTGGGGCGTTACATATTTAGAGAGCTGAAGTTTGGTCCATCCAGAAATTATAAAATTATGGCATGAAAATTAAAGATACATGACTTGGCTATATCTGTTGTGTTAATTTTGTGTTTTTTTCTAAGAATTTTGAAGCGTGGAAGTAGTCAGAGGAGAGATTCAACAATCACAATACTTCCATTGTCTAACAAACACAGATCTTGATTCGAAGACACTCCACTTTTGTTGGATGCAACATGTGTATATGAAGGGATCTTTGGATGCCACACGTGTGGCATATTAGGAAACTGATCTCCCACCCGATGGTCCGGAGCTGCACAACGGTGGCTACTTTGGCTGTTGGCGCTCATGGCGTGGCATGGGGCGTGCATCGGGCTTTGCTAGGAGGTGGACCGTGGCGGTGAAGTGGTGAACTTCCACGCAGGCGGTGATCGGCTGATGGCGCTACGGTGCACGGCTTGGTGGTGGTGATTCAGATTTGGTTGGCCGAATGGGGGTGGTTGTAGACTATGTTGCAGCGGCCTCCTATGGCTCCACGACAGCGGTGGTCCTCGAAAGATCTTCTGAAGTGTTCATCTCAAGATCCAGTGGTTGGCATCGGCGGTGAGATACAAATTATGGACGATGACTTGACGCAGAGGGATGGTTGTGCAGCGGCAACGGTCGCATCGCATGTAGCTGCTGGGATCATGGAAAAGTGGTGGCGACAACACTTGATGACTCCGATGGTGGTGCTACTCGAGCATCAGGTCGCGAGCTCCGGGGTGAAAGCCTAGGTCTGACCCGAGCTGGTTATACCTGGCAATGGCGATGTTTTTACGTCGTTACCTTGTTGAAGGCATTGCTCGGATATGCTCGGATTGATTCTTCAGGATGAAAACCTAGATTCTAGCATTGGTGGTTGGATCCGGTGACGGCAGCGCTTGAGTGTCGCTCCCTTCTTGAAGACGTTGTTGTTGAAGAACCTCGTCGTCTGTGTGGTGTCAAGAGATGGTTGGTGTGGATATGGTCATTGTTGTACTTTGCCGATCACGGATCTGATCGCTTTGGAATTTTCTTTTTCCTCGCCTATGCATAGCTTTGGTCTTGTATGACTTTGCTATTGCCGGCGTGTTTTTTGTGTGCATGTGTTGGTGTTGGTTGTGTGCATACTAGCTATGCAGAGGCCGGGTGTGTGCTCTTAGGGTATGTATCCTCTTGATGCTCCTTTTTGAGCCAATAAAATTCACCCTTTGTCGAAAAGCAATAATCCTGATTTAGAGTGTTAAGTACATCAGAAAAAATAATTTGGTGGGGAAAATGTACGAATTGGTTTTGAATAGAAAAACCATAGAAATAATTTACGGAATAAAAATGGGCTTTGATCTATATATCAGTCACATACTACTAGAGTAGATTTTTTTTTTACAATATTTTTAATTATGCGGGTTTTGATTGGCTTCTCCATCGTCTTTCTGTTGGTAGCACTTTTACAGCATAAATCTTTGTAGATTTTATTAAATAAACATAGGAAACACTCACTTAATCATATTGTGGCTGCAGTGATGTTTCTATGTATAAATATGATCCTCTTCCTTTCTTCTTCTTTGCTTCATACTAAACTTTCAGCTTGGACTGATGATTTTATGCCTAGATAATAATTAAGCATTATCAAATAATACACCGACGCGCGACCACTGCTGATCATATTTCTAATAGTATTTAAGTTATAAAATATCCTATATGCCATCAAAACAATGAAGATAATTTGTGATGTGTATGTAGTGGTGCGACGGTACTAGATGATTTACCAGATACGCAATATTTCCCAAAATATTCAGCTTTAATATCTCGCTAGGATCTATCATCTGTTCTCGCTGGTCTCGAGTCTCAGTGAAACTAGAGTGGAACAACTGCCATAGGAAACATGGCTTGGTTGTGCCCAATAGCCCATTGGTGCGACGGTACTAGCATTGGCTGAATTTTTTAGCAACAACAAACAGGATATTTTAACAAGGAAAAAGCTCAACCAAAGCCTCTAATCTGTAGAAGGCATATCACGTATTTGTAAGTAATTTAGAAAAGAAAAGAAATACGTAGAAGCATCTCACATGATGCCATTCATTTAGATGCAAATACTGATACAGTTTACTCATACGAGCATACAGTCATACACTTGTACAGTAGTACATTTGGTACAGCCTACAGGCTACAGCCTACATCTTTCCTATGGACGAGAGGCTGCAGCTTTCCTATGAAGGAATTATCGCCGCCGGGGGAGGCCATCCAGGGCGCCGTTGGCGCCTCATCATTCTGCGTCATCACCGCCGTAGAACGTCGTTGGTTGTCATGGCTTCACCATCAAGACGACCGGCCAGCCGGGTCTAAGTGATACATATACTTAGCGGATTCACAGGATATGTTGCCATGAAAAATGTCAATATGGTGACTTCCTGCTGTAACAAATACTTTTACTTTGTTGTTGGATACGCATTTGCCTATTTGGTCCCAGTCAACTTAATTGAAGTCTATTATTTCTCACAAATTTAGCACTGCAATGTACTACTTGTTAGCAAAGAATTCTGCAATCTTGATTGACTTGATATATGCAGTTTGCTACTTGATTCAGATCATGCAGTTTCTGTTTTGCCTAACATAGTTATGTTCTTTTTGTTTACACACTACTAGTGATCTTGTACTACTACTAGTGTGATTTTGTTTACACAGTCTGAAATTCTGAATGTATCCCCTTCTTTATTATACATGCTCCAGAGTACTAATTATAGACGACACAATAGTGCTTTTATTGGCCCCAATGTTGCTACCTGGTCAGGTTAACCAAATACAAGCACCGAAACTAACAAAGCACAATAGTACCATTTAAAACTTGATAAGTTCCTGAAGTTACTTTCCATTTTTTGTATGCAACAGAGCATGGCATAGAAGCGTTCCTATTTTGATAGCTCTCTTTGTCCTTTCTCATTTGAAACATTTGCATGGTGTTGGTGCCAAATACTTTTTAATTGGCTGTACTATTGAAATTGAGCCGAATTACACATCTTCAACTTTGTATAGCTTAAGAAATGGTGAACTGAACTTTATCATTATGAAGGACAAGATGGGAAACTTTCTAATTCTACTTTATCTAGTCATTTTCAGTTGTTCAATTCATTTTTAATAGTCCTTGGTTCTGAAATTTATCACACGTTACTAAAGCATTTTTTTGTTTTTGTTTCAACAGACAACCGTGTGCCTCTTGTCGGGACGCTGCTCCATGTGCCTCTTCCCTGGATGCCGCTATCCCACTGCTGCTCCGACCCAAGTGCCGACACCATGGTGCTTGTCAAGGGTATCATCCCCCTCTCTTCTCTCTCATTTATTTTGCTGGATTTAGCCAATGCCATGTGTTATTGTTGAATTACCCTTGTCTGGAGATGGATATATATTGAATATACCCAGTTTTTTGTTTACACTTTGCTGTGTTGTGTCCTAGCTTGATTCGATTGATCACAAAAGGCTCATGTCGAGCCTTTAGATTTCTATTGCTTCGATCTGGTTCAATTACAGGGGCTATACTCATTACTGGAAAATTCGTCATTACCGAGTTCTTTCGTGTTTGCCGAGTATGAGGTCACGGGATCACGGCAAAAGGTAAGTAAGCCGAGTGCGGCTCTCGGCAAAGAGCAGCACACGGCACACTCTCGTGTTTGCCGAGCGTCTAACGCAAAGGGCTCGGCAAACAAATAACACTCGGTTTATTTGATGTATGCCGAGAACCTTTTCTAGGGCACACGGCAAACAAGTGCCAGGTGGCACGGCCGTTTGCGCTTGACGGCTCCATCACGTACAGTCCACCTATGACGAGATTCTCCGCGAAGCACTCGGCAAACAATTTACTAAAATATTTTTTCCCTCACAGTAATTGTTTGCCGAGCTCCCGTGAAGCAGCACTCGGCAAAGTATTTAAGTAATTTCTTTTTCTCCTATTACATATATCTTTGCCGAGATCTCCGGTCCACCACTCGGCATACTATAGTCAGGTCACGCCACTTTTCCCGAGTACCACAGCTCTTGGAAAAAAGCTGCCAGTTGAAACTGTGCTCAGGCACAACCTTTCCCGAGTACCTCGGATCTCGGAAAAGAGCTGCCAGTGCCAGCGTAGCTCAGGCACCACCTTTGCCGAGCACCGCACTTGAGAAAGCGTTGTAACACCGAGTGCTGAACTCGGCAGAAGGTGACAGCACAGTGAAGATCGTTCTGTATGTTCTGTCCTAAATCCCTGCAATTGACATACATCACATATATATCACAACACATATAGGACACATCACATATAGCACATCATTAAGGCTCAAAGTGACATCACATACGAATTAAACTCATGTATCACAACCATAGCTCACGACAAGTTCACGACCATAGCTCACGACAAGTTCACAACCATAGCTCACGACTAGTTCACGACATAGCTCATGACATAGTTCACTACATAGTCACGACGCAAACACTTCGCATGTTCAATACATAGGAGGAGGACGACGGGAGACACATCACGACAATCCCTCAGGAGGAGGAGGAGGGTTTCCTCTCATCATCATCGCCCACATTGCCCATAACACCTACAGAGGACGAGGGTCGACATGTCAGCATTGTTCCAAGTTGGTCAATCGGTTAATATGGATATGCGTCGATATGGGAAAGTACTAACCGCTAAGTCTTCCTGTATCTTCTCCCTTTCCAGCTTCTTGGCCTTCATCCGTTCCTCTTGTTCGGCGGCCTGCTTCTGTCAAGCCGCCACTTCAGCCTGCAGCCGCGCCTCCTGTTCGGCCGCGTCTCTTGCACGTGCGGCCTCGGATGCCTCCAGTGCGGCCTGTAGTACACGGAGTTTCTTCACATATAGGTTGCGACACAAAGAATGCAAAGACAATGGCATACATGAAATTTACAAACCTTGAGATTTGAAATCTCAGCCGACTGAGTCATCGGGCAACTCCTTATGGAGGGACTTGAGCTTGTGCTTTGCGCCCGCATCTGAGATAGCTTGGGATGCGAGGACGTGGAGATCGCGCCGTCGCCGATCAAGTGGCGGCCGCTCCTCTTCCCTGGGCCTGCCCTCATGACCACCAAGGGATCGAGGTCCTGCGACATAGGATCAGACTCCTCCCCGTAGGCCTCCTTGAAATGGGTTTCGTAAAACCCATATTTGTCCTTGGCCGACGTGCTGCAGAACTCCACGCCATCCTTGCCTCTATGCCCATGTTTCCACGCCTGCATGATGTTGATGTGGGCCTCAGGCTGTTCTCTCATCTACAAAAGAAAGACGGTCGTGATTAGTAAAACCCAGATGAACCTATAGACAAAAATGACCTTGGGGTTGCACATACCATTCTTTCATGGTATGCTGCGAGGTTGAGGCTCCCCTGCACGTGTGCCGGACTGGGCATCTTCAGGCGGTCCCCCCTTTTCACCTTGTGCGTCGCCAGCCACTCATCACTACACCAATCCGCCACCAACGCCTCCCAGCAGTTAGTTGGGATCCATGGCTCCTTCACCTGTTTAGACAGAATACATCATATGACGAACATAAGGAACAAGCGGGTGATGATGCAAGTAGTTATTCAGTTGTGATGTTGCTCACCGCCAAGTACTCGTCCTGCTCGAGGTCGTAAGTGCAGCAAGCTAGAGACCTCGTCATCTTCCTCCCTTCGGAGTTCATGGGGCAAGCTCTCTGCACGGCCACAGTGCGCGGATTGTGCTTCATGTCATAGAGACGGCCCTTGGCAATGTTCTCTAACACCTTTGCAGCCTAATCCTCGAACCCAGGCGCGCAGGCAAAGTGATTCTACAGCAATGCATATAGGAGTTAAGTAATTACCGAGCGTCGGGATAACGATCAATGCAATGACACTGGCACATACCCAGAACTCACGACAAACGTGCTCGGCCTTGCTGACACCGTCCTCATCCTTGGCCGCTTTGTAGTGCTCCCAGGTGAAACCTAGCGTCGCGGGCTTGTCGGCTTTCAACTGGACCAATCCAGGGAAGTGCTTCTTCAGTAGAGAGCCAAGCATGTGGTTCAGCATGCGCCCGTGCCCCTTGGTAAGACGCTTCCACTCCCTGCACAATGAAAAGGAAAATCATATGTCAGTGTGCAAATATTAATAAGCTAAATAACTTGTATGATCTTTGCTTACTTGTCTCCTTTGGGCTCAAGGATAGGTCGAAGGTCGGCAGGCGTGGGTTCCTTCGGTGCCGAGGATGGACCACGGGTTGAGCGCTTTCTTCCGGTTGTCGTTGAGGTGCCAGACCCCGAGTTGTCCCCACCACCCATCTCCCCTGCCTCATCCTCAGGATCGGTAGCGAGGGGATCCGGCCCCTCGACGTAATCCTCCGTCTCCTCGTCGGAAGAGGGCTCAACATGGTTCTCCGTGGCTGAGGGTACAGAACCAGTCGAGGACGAGTGCTCGGCGCCCCTGCCATCGGCAACACTTGGTATTACTCGGTATCGCTTCTTCATCTTCAACACGACGAAGCACCCGCTACAAAAAAGATGGAATAAATATAAGATTGCATGGTTGATAGCTATCATTTGTACATAGAACACATTTGATGTTATAATTAGTGACGCCACTATGTAATTTCTGATATATTCACTAGAATTGCATCGTGATAAATGAGATTAGGAACCCTAAAACCATACTAGCAGTGTTTTGAAGGAAATAAACGCTGCTAGTGGATATATTAGCAGCGTTCGAACGCAGTAAACGCTGCTAAGGTGAATTATGCAAATTCCCTAATAGCTTAGTAACTTTTTATAAATCCAAAAACTAGAGTTATCACTAGGAATGGTGTACATTACATGCATAAAAGAAATTATGTCCCAAAAATATCCTAAATTTATGTATGGTTTATTTCCTAAATTTATGCAGTAGAAAATTCTAGAGTTATCACTAGTAACTAGCAGTGTTTCATTGAAAATTCTAGAGTTATCACTAGGAATGGTGTACATTACTAGAGTTATCAGTAGTAACTAGCAGTGTTTCATTGAGAATTCTAGTATCGTTTATTTCCTAAATTTATGCAGTAGAAAATTCTAAAAAAATAACAAAATTGAAAAAATATGGCCGGGGCGGGGGGGGGGGGGGGGGGGGGGCTTACCTTGCCGCCGGTGAATGGCCTCGGTGGTCGACGCCGGAGCCGCGCGCCCCCTCCTTCTTCCTCCTGGACGAGCAACAGGAGGCTTGCCGGTGGTTGGGGGCGGCGGCCGATGGGGCTCGGCGCAGGGAGATGGCGGCGGAGGGGGCTGGCCACGGAGGGGACGGCGGAGGGGGCTGGCCGCGGAGGGGACGGCGGAGGGGGCTGGCCACGGAGGGGACGGCGGACGGCGGAGGCGACGTCTCCGGTAATTTGACGAACCCTAGAAATGGAGGAAGAAATGAGAGAGATGAGGAAAAGGGGATCGGCGGCTGTTCATATTGGCACCTTCTCCGAGTGTACGACAGAAACAACTCGGCAAAGGTAACCTTTTTCGAGATCCCACGAATAGCAACTCGGAAACCGGACGGCTGCAGACCTAAGGCAACGGCCACCTTTTCCGAGATTTTTATATCGGGAGCTCGGCAACTTAAGATTATAAGTTTTTGGTTTCATAGCATACTTTAACTTTATGATTAATAAGGGTGATTTTATATATCACTACAAGGATACCCCCTATAAAGCAACACAAATTGTACAACATTTTAACTATTTGTTGTAAAAGTCACAATAGATACACATATAATCGGTGCAAAATATGCGTTGTAGATTTGTAGCTCATGACCCTATCGTGGTACATATATGAGAAAAAAAAAATAGAGGAAAGGAGAGATAGGGACGTGCGAGAAACAGAGCACCCCGATTCCCCTCATCTCTTGCAAATCGCCACCACCCACCACCTCGCCGCCGGCCCTCCCCCTCTCCTCCCCCCACCTCGCAGCCGGTCCTCCCCCTCCCCTCCTCCCACCTCGCAGCTCCGGAGGCTGTCGGATCCGCCGCATCCCCCACCCACCCATCCGTTTCGCATCCCATCTCTCTCTCGTCACGCGGCCCCTCGCTGCGCCAGCTGCGGCGGCTGATTCAGGCGACGTCCGGCGAATCCCGCCACCGCAAAGCAGAACCCGAGGTCCCCTCGCACCGCGGAGCCCTCCCATCCGGCTAGATCCGGCGCTCGCGGCCACCAAAGACCACCTGCGAGCCTTCCTCATGGCTAGGGTTTCGGGCGTCGGCTCCGGCACCAGTGGCCATGTCGTCCTCTTTTCCACTTGCTTGCCCCGGCAGTCATCTCTTGTTACCTAGGTTGGCTCTTCGAAGATATCATGATTTTGTTTCTTTGGTTTGGATGGATAGTAGCTATTCCCGATTGTAATTGTAGTTCTGTTATTGTTGCAGAAATTGTTTGGAAATTGCTGGAGGCAAAACTGCTTGCAAGGGTGGCAATGGCGGCGATGTCTGCTCGTTATCGCTTTCCCCCGCTGAAGCGGAGGCAGGTAAACATTGGGATAAAGTTCCACCCCTCCCTGCTTTTGACTTTTCCTTCTTGTTCTGCCTGTTCTTGCATATACTTCCTATCCTGTTTTCATTGATGGAACAATGAGTTCGTTTTTACCATGTGAGAATATCCGAGTAAGGCCAAGAATCTCCTGTAGTTTGCAATTGTCCAAGTGAGTATGAGAGTTGATTCCGGTTGTGCAAGATTTGTGCCTAACTTGGACCATCTTCGCATGTATTTTGCGTTGAGCAAGTGCTGATGATGTGCTGATCCGTCGAGTTGAGATTTAGTTATTTTCATGACCATGCTGATGATGTGTTGATCCTGTCAATAACTTGTTGTCTTATCCTTGATTGTACTCTGATAGATGTGAAGTGCACGTAAGTGTCTGTTTACACTTTTGACTAAATGAAGGCTTGTTTCCTAAGCTACTTTTATTCCAGTTTTCATGTATTACTCCTGAAAGTATTTACAACAATTTACTCCTGGAAATATTTTGTCCCTTGTCGATTGTCTATAGCACAACTAATTCCTGAAAGTAGATGTTCCGTTGTTAAGCTCCAGTAAATCTTGTGTTTTATCTAGCTAAACTTGATTCATTCTTCCCCCACGGTTTTAAACTTCAGAACCTGTGTGGGCAAATAATTATATAGTTGCATTGGGTTGTAACGGTCTTAGATGAAGCATCTGAAGTCGATGCTCACGCGGTGTTTCTTGCAATTAACTGAGCACTGGACTTCAGTTGTGCCATTTGAGGTTTCAGTCCACTGGCAGCAAAAGAATTTCTGTGACTGAGATCGAGTTATCTACATGGTGATTTATGCACCCGGATACAAGATGCCGGTGACTTGCTGTATTTCGCAGTGCGTATGTGATGTTCTGTGCATCGTATACTCACAACACTACAAGAATGCAATAGATTGACTGCGGTTTGGTAAAAATTAGGACAGTCTAAATGTAGTGAATGCCATTTTCCATGCTGCATCTTTCCTTTTGAAAAGCTTCTGAAAGTTTTAGGTGGTACTGGAGCGCATGGGGAGTACCCATGTTCATATTAGTCTTTTTTTCCTTCTTTCGACATTTAGGATAATTTGGTTAAGATAGTTCGGCAAAAGTGCAACACTGCTTTTTAATCTATGTAAAGCTTTGAACTACTACCTCAGAAATATGTCTCGCCCATATTTGAACTCATCCAAACTGTACAAATTTCTTGGATGATTGTACCATTCAGATTCTTCTTTTAATTTGTTTTGTTATTTGTTGTCAATATGGGCAGGCGCGGCAAAGTGCGCCTTCATGTTCTAGTATATATATATTTACTCTCTGGTTCATTCATCCTGATGCGTGTGTATAACTATATCTAACTAACTCGGGTATAAATTCATTGAGCCAGATGTAAAGTTGCCAAGGTAGGAACTAGGACACATAGAACGGGAGGATTGTAGCTGGCTCTTCTTTTATTAAGTGGGAATAGAATTTGATGAAGCTTTACTTGTGTTACGCTGTTCTAGAGATGCATGAGACACCTGTAACCTTTTTCCCTTAGTTTTGCAGCTACACACACCAACTCGATGCAGGGGGATGCCATGGAGCAAGTCGAGTTCATGGAGCAAGTCATGGACGATGCCATTGAAGGTATACTCTCTCCCTTCTCCCTACCGTGCTACTGCTCGTTGTGTCCACGGCCATTGAGCCGTGCTAGGTTCTATGCTGCTGTCCATGCAAATTTATAGGATTTGGGGCTGTAGGTTTTAGTGGATTTATTTAGCAATAGATAAATCTGTTGGTTCACATAAAAAGTTTGACTGTAGGTGTACAGAATTAGGAGTAGATCTCCAGGCTGGTGATGACCATGTAAATTCGTTTCAGTGGATTTGGGGCTGTAGGTTTGTTCCAAAGCATGGTGAGCACTGTAGGTTTGTCTGTTTCCTTTTTGGATAACTAAAACCAACTAGAGCTAAATGTTTTGGTTCAGTTTCAGATGACTAAAACCGTTCTAGTTCAGTTTGCTAACTAACTGGTGACCCTAAATTTAAATTTGATGGTGCTGAAATTACAAATGAATTCTGGGCAGTGCATGTCGATAAGGCACTTGTGAAAAGTGAAGATTTGGTACAGAGTCGCAAAAACTGAAATACTCTCGGCAATGCAGAAAAAACAAAGATTGCATGGCCTTTGTACGTGTCTAATATCCTGCCTCTATCACTACTTGCATCATGTCAATCCATTGTCTGTTAATAATTCATTTTGTTATTTTCTTTGTAGATTCAAAAGATATATGGATCAATATATGGGTGCGTGGCAAGTATACTGCAATGATGATGATGATGTTCCGGTTCATGATGATGATGATGATGGATGCTTTCAGTTTTAGTTAAGTTGTAGGGATGTTGTTCCTGTTGGATGATGTTCCTCGGTTAAGTTTTAGTCAAGTTGTAGGGATGTTGATGGATGCTTTCAGTTTAAGTTCTCTGTCAGGAAAATATTTAGATTATGCATCACATTTGGATGATGTTCCTCCTGTAATATCCACTATTGTAATCCAATAGTTTTATCCAATATATGCTTTCTTCCTCTCGTGAGTATATTCTCTTATTTTTTTCCTCACTTGATATACATAATTGTCGCCATTATGTGGAGCATTAATTTAATTGCTATATATGAATAAAATCATATTATTCACATTATATATGCACCAACATCTTAAGCGTTGCAAATTCTCTGTTGCCAAGCAATGAGATTTGGATTCCTGTACATTAAGCACCAACATATAAAAGTGTTGTAAAAGTTGGTTTTATGTGTTGTACTCTTGCAATGGTCCCTTTTACCAACGGCAGTATAAGCGTTGCATTATGCGCTAGCAACACTGGATAAGGCTACGCATACCAAACCGTTGGTAAAGACACTAACAACGCATATATGGACTTTTAGATACGGAAAAAAACGTTGCTATAGGTGGGGTCCTGTTGTAGTGTATCAACATATGATGATTATTTCATCATTCATAAGTAGAAGCTTCGGTTAGACCTCTCTTTTTTCTTTTGAACCGGTTTGTGAAATGACGGGACCTGGCGCGGCGTCTTCCCACGGCCCCTGCAGGCCGTGGTAAAAATCCGAGGCCGTTTCAAATACGGCTTCACAGAGGCTTAGTGCGAAACATGACCTTATCCAGCGAAGGATCTAGCTTTCGAGCGGGGATGCGTCCTGTTTGTGAAGGGGGTGCGGGGCCCGTCGCTCCGTCGGCCTCGGAACTTTTTCTGCTCTCGCGCGGTTCCGTTCGAAGGCACGTGCCAGGTTCTGGGCTTTTTCGGAGGCCGACAGCCATTTTCCGTGCATTTCCCGCATTTCCGGAGGTTTATGCGGGAAATTCAAGAACGGGGCTGCGGGCACATAAAATCATGGATGGAAAGGGCTGGGAATCCCCAGCACGCGGTCTTCGGTCCATTCCCAGGCCCTGCGCAGACCACCGAGAGGGTGGGCCCGGCGGGGGGGGGGGGGGGGGGGGGGGGGGGAAGGGGGCACGGGGGTGGCCGCTGGCGCACGTCTTGCTGCCGTTTAAATCTGCGGAAATTCACAGGAGCCAGGAAAATGACGGGACCTGGCGCGGCGTCTTCCCACGGCCCCTGCAGGCCGTGGTAAAAATCCGAGGCCGTTTCTGATACGCCTTCATGGAGGCTTAGTGCAAACGGGATCTTATCCAGTGAAGGATCTAGCTTTCGAGTGGGGATGCGTCCGGTTTGTGAAGGGGGTACGGGGCCTGTCACTCCGTCGGCCTCGGAACTTTTACTGCTCTCGTGTGGTTCTGTTCGAAGGCACGTGGCAGGTTCTGGGCTTTTTCGGAGGCCGACAGCCATTTTCCGTGCGGGAAATTCAAGAACGGGGCTGCGGGCACATAAAATCATGGATGGAAAGGGCTGGGAATCCCCAGCCCGCGGTCTTCGGTCCATTCCCAGGCCCTGTGCAGACCACCGAGAGGGTGGGCCCGGCGCGGGGGGCACGGGGGTGGCCACCAGCGCGCGTCTTGCTGCCGTTTAAATCCGCGGAAATTCACAGGAGCCAGGAAAATGACGGGACCTGGCGCGGCGTCTTCCCACGGCCCCTCCATGCCGTGGTAAAAATCCGAGGCCATTTCAGATACGCCTTCACGGAGGCTTAGTGCAAACGGGACCTTATCCAGCCAAGGATCTAGCTTTCGAGCGGGGATGCGTCCGGTTTATGAAGGGGCTGCGGGGTCTGTCGCTCCGTCAGCCTCGGAACTTTTGCTGCTCTCGCGTGGTTCCGTTCGAAGGCACGTGCCAGGTTCTGGGCTTTTTCGGAGGCCGACAGCCATTTTCCGTGCATTTCCCGCATTTCCAGGGGTTTATGTGGGAAATTCAAGAACGGAGCTGCGGGCACATAAAATCATGGATGGAAAGGGCTGGGAATCCCCAGCCCGCGGTCTTCGGTCCATTCCCAGGCCCTGCGCAGACCACCGAGAGGGTGGGCCCGGTGCAGGGGGCACGGGGGTGGCCGCCGACGCGCGTCTTGCTGCCGTTTAAATCCGCGGAAATTCACAGGAGCCAGGAAAATGACGGGACCTGGCGCGGCGTCTTCCCACGGCCCCTGCAGGCCGTGGTAAAAATAATAAGGAAAAAATAATAAAATAAAATGGAAGTAATTTAATTTTGGGGGATGTTTTTCCGAGATCTTTATTTAGGTCTCTCGGTAATGGTCACTTGATGGCCGAGATTTTCTGGCCGAAATCTCGGAAAAGGGCAGCTGACCTAGATCTGGCAACTATTGCCGAGTTCTCTGTCAGCTGTACTCGGCAAAACTTTCACGGGTGGTGGACTTACCCAAAATTTCCCCGCGAACAGCCGCGTCTTTTTCATTTCTAATCCCCGCGCGCGCGAGCTGTCGCGCCGACGCCGCCGGCCGCGCATCCCCCCCCTCTCGTCGCCGGTCGCCGCCGCCTCTCGTCGCCGGTAGCCCCTCCTCTCCCCCTCCCACCGCGGCCCCTCCCCCCACCGCCGAGCCCCTTCCCCCTCCCCTCACCCCACCGTCGACCCGCCGCCCCCTCCTCTCCGGCCGCCGCCACCTCCTCTCCGGTCCGCCGCCACCTCCTCCTCTCCGGGGCTCACCACCGGCCTCCATGACCTCTCCTCCTCCCCGACCCGCCTCCCCTCCTCCCAACTTTGCCGCCGGTGATGAGTCCCTTTTTTTTTCTTCATTTTTTTGTTAGTGTGTTGTATGTGTGAGGTTGCTAGTGTGTGTATGTGTGAGGTAGTGTGTGTGATTTGTTTAGATTAGTGTAGCAACATTGATTGATGCTATGTTTGATAGCACTATGTCCTTTTTTGCAGGATATGCAGGAAGGTTGATCTCCAGGGAGTAACCGTCGTCGCCACGGTCGTTTTGACGTTCGAGATCACGCTTCTAGGTTAAAAATCTCAAGCCGATCTTCTAATTTTTCAAGTAGTTTTTTTTTATTTGTAGATCACCTAACTAGTCGCGTAACCTAGGTGTCTCCCATTCGAAAGGGTTATATTTATAAATATGCAAGTGTTTTGCATATCTATAACCGTAATTGTTTCGAATTGTCCACGTTTTCCATGGACAGCCCGAGGATGTGTAGGCTCGGTTCGTTTTCATGATGTACTCCGGTCCGAGACAGAATTTCGGCAGCGTCTCACTGTTGTTCTCCGGATACACATTCTCTCGACTTTTTGCCAAGACGTGTATTTGGAGAACAGCGGGGAGGTGCTTCCGAAATTCTGTCTCGGACCGGAGTACATCATGAAAACGAACCGAGCCTACACATCCTCGGGTGGGATTATGACCTATCTTTACCTACTTGATAGCTTAGTGCATGCCGTAAAATTGATGAAAACCAGTTGTTGCATAAAAAACATTATATTCGTGTTTTACAATATACCATAGGATGGAAGACCGTTAGTGGATGTACGCTGGCCATCCCAGTATGGAGGGTATGACTCGTGATTGGGTCTCCAAGACCAAACAGTTCTTAGATCAAGCATTTGCTGGAGAAACAGAAACTGGTGGAATTTTGTGCCCCTGCAAACAATGTGATAACCATTCCAGAAAGGATAAGCAGACTATGGGTATACACCTAGGCACACATGGGTTTACACCAAACTACTACCGGTGGATATTCCATGGTGAGTCAGAGCAACCCAGAGCGCAGGTGGTCCAACAACGCACCGCCGAATATGATACAGGGATGGACTTCTTGCTAGAAGAAATCCGCAATGCAAATGGGCATGATACTCAACCTACGGGGGGAGAGGTGGAAGATGAGCCGGAGGAAAGCCATATGGACTTTTATAAAGCCTTGTTTGAGGCAGAGAAACCCCTTCATGGGCATACAGAGGTTACTCAACTGGATGGCATCACACGCCTAATGGCCCTCAAGGCCCAGTTTGGGTGGAGCAATACTTCATTTGATGCATTATTGACCGTTTTTGGCACACTTCTATCGGCAGAGCACCTTTTGCCAAGAAATATGTACGAGACGAACAAAATCCTCGGTTCACTTAAGATGTTGTATGAGAAGATACATGCTTGTCCAAAGGGATGCATGTTATTTAGAAACGAACATGCGGATACAAAATACTGTATCTACTGCAAATCCTCTAGGTATTTTGAGGTTGACATTGGTGAAGGTAAGAAGGAGCAGCTCAAAGTCCCTGTCAGTGTCCTTCGGTATCTTTCATTCATGCAAAGGCTCCAACGACTTTTTATGAACGAGGAATCTGCCCAACAAATGAGATGGGCCAAAGAAGGGAAGAGATACAATCCTAAAAAGATGATACATCTGTCATGTGCTGCAGCATGGAAGAATTTTGTTGAGCTTCATAAGGATAAAGCGGGAGACGCGAGGGATGTAGCAATTGTGGTATCAACCGATGGGTTCAATCCATTTGGTGGGTTGGCTGCCACATACAGCTGTTGGCCTGTGTATGTTATTCCCCTAAATCTCCCCCCCGGTGTCTGCATGCAACGACATAACATGTTCCTGTCATTGATAATTCCAAGGCCGAACTATCCGGGGAAGAATATGAGTGTGTACATGGAACCGTTGGTTGACGACTTGCTTGTTGCTTGGAACATAGGTATACGAACCTATGACACCGTATCGAAGAAGCACTTCGATATGCATGTTTGGTACTACACATCTTTGCATGACATGCCTGCACGTGCGATCTTCTGTGGCTGGTGTACACATGGGAAGTGGCCTTGTCCGGTGTGCCGGCAGGCTGTGACTTTCATCTGGCTGCAAAAGGGTCACAAGTATACTTGCTTTGACCAAACTCGACAATTCCTTCGTCTTGATCACCCACTCAGACAAGACACCGTGAACTTTTGGAAAGGTGTTGTTGTCAATGATCCGCCACCACCTATGGTGACGGGAAAACAGATTAAAGAAGAGTTAAAAAATCTCCAGAAAAAAGACACAAGGCCTGGTTTTCAGGGATATGGAGAGACACACCAGTGGACTCACATTCCAAGCTTGTGGAGGCTCCCTTACTTTGAGGATCTCGAACTTCCACATAACATTGATGTATTGCACACTGAAAAGAATATCGCCGAGGCCCTTCTTGGCACAATCCTTGACACTGAAAAGTCGAAGGATAACGTTCATGCTAGAGTCGATCAATACAATCTGTGCGGTAGAGAAAAACTAAAGATGGCTGCTCCCGGACCCAAAGGTAAAAACTGGAAAAGGCCACCGGCCCCGTTCTGCCCCCAAAAGAAGCAAAGGACGGAAATACTCAAATGGATCATGACCAAGTTGTACTTCCCTGATGGGTACGCAGCTAATATCACGAGGGGGGTTAATTTGAGTACCGGGAAAAAAGGAGGGCTGAAGAGTCATGACTATCATGTATGGATTGAGCGGATATTGCCTGTGATGATGCGAGGATATGTCGATGAGGATACTTGGCGAGTGCTGGCGGAGTTGAGCTATTTCTTCCGCCAGCTTTGTGCTAAAGAGTTAGATATTGAAGTGGTTGAAAAGTTGGAGGAACAGGCACCCGAGTTGCTATGCAGGCTAGAGAAGATCTTTCCGCCAGGCTTTTTTAATCTGATGCAACATATGATCTTGCATCTCCCGTACAAGGCACGAATGCGGGGGCCTGTGCAGTACCGTTGGCAGTATCCAGCCGAGAGAACAGAAGGATCTTCGTGGAAAATGTAGGAATAAAGCCTGCATCGAAGCTTCCATAGCCGAGGCATACTTGCACTAGGAGGTGTCAACCTGCATGACAAAGCAGTATCATCAAAATATTCACACTAAGCATAATCCAGCTCGTCGATAGAATGACGAAAAAATTGATGATGCATCAGAGATTAGCCTCTTCATGGGGGTAGGTGGCAAAGCAAGTGGCTCGACTAGGAAGAAATTTTCAATTGATGAGTGGAACACAATTATGATGTATGTCTTGACCAACATGGATGAAGTGCGGCCATACATACAGTAAGTGCACACCATATTATTTCAATTCACACCTACTGACTAGTTTATGTCTAACTCCGCTTCTTCTCCTTGCCATATAGGGAATTCACGACAAAATTCTGGAAGCTACCAACGGACCCCATGGACGACGAAGTAGGGGACCTTCTTAAAACCGCTGGTTGCGGTTTTATTTCTTGGTTCTCGTCTAAAGTAATGTTTCTAACTTGGCTTGTAGTGTCGACATCTCAAGTCATGCATACTTGTAGCTAATGCAGACGATCTCCCCTTAAACCTGTAGGCATGCACAGAGGATGATATGAGTGTCGAATTGAGACGAGTAGCCCAAGGTTTTGAATATGAGGCCAGGGCATTTAAGGCATACGACGTGAATGGCCATCGCTTCCACACCGAGACCCACACACATGTACGACCCAATCGAAGGACAATAAACAGTGGGGTGTATTGTGCAGGGACAGATGGGCGTGACTACTATGGAAGTGTCTTGGAAATAATCGAACTGGATTATGGTGGGATCAACCATCAAAAGCCAGTCGTATTCAGATGTTGTTGGCTCGATCCAGACAAAGTGAGACGAACCCCTGATATTGGCTGGGTCGAAGTGGAACGAGCATCCATCTATAAAGGATCTGATGTCTATATTATGGCTCAACAGGCCAAGCAAGTGTTTTTTCTCAACTACGCGTGCACATCTACAAATCATATCAATCTCCTAAAATGGGATGTTGTGTTCTGCATACCGCCACATAGCAAAGTACCTAAACCAAATGATGAAGATTACCACTCTAACCCCAACACATATGAGGGAGAGTTTTTTCAAGAACCCCCCAATGAAGAAGCCGAAGATGAGGGCATGGAAGATGAAGATGAGGGCATGGAAGACGAAGATGAGGGCACGGAAGACGAAGATGATGGCATGGAAAACGAAAATGAGGGCATGGAAGCCGAAGATGTGATGAAGAGGAATATGATTATGTTGAGGACCCTGAAGAGCTGGCACTACTTAACCGACTGCAACTAGGCATAGAAGACGATGATCCCGGTCCACCTGAAGACTTTGAGGATGAATGTATGAACTGGCGTGATAGCGATGATGACACTTCTCCAAATGTTGATCCCTACGAACTTGACGACTAATGTGATAACTCCATGTATCCGTGTGTGTGACAACTCCATGCATTTGTATTCGTGTAACAACTTTGTGTATTTTTGTGTGACAACTCCATGCATTTGTATTCGTGTAACAACTTCGTGTATTTGTGTGTGAGAACTCCATGCATTTGTATTCGTGTAACAACTTCATGTATTTGTGTGTGACAACTCCTTGCCATAACTTGTATTGTTGCTTTTGCATTATTGTTTTACTCTTTTGTTTGGTATAATATGTACTAATTCGTTTAATTTATCTCATATCAGGTGATTGAAACATGCCAAACGGCGGCAGCAACAAGGGCCTTGCCAAGCTGGTGCGGAAACCCGTGTCTGCTCTATACGCTAATACTACCACCGTTGTTCCTACACCAGTAGTCACGGGCACGAAGAAGCGCAAACGGTTGGTGGGGGCAGTCACCGATGTTGTGGCCACCAAGGCTGCCAAAAGGGTGGTCGCTTCATCACCACCGACACAGAAAGGAGCTGGGAAACGAGCAAAAAGGTCGTGCAAACACCAGGCAAGGACTCGTGCTAATAAACCATCTCGAGTGGATGGTGAGTCTGCTTCGGAGGATGATCCTCCTGAGGAGGAGGAGCCTAGGGATCACCCGGAGTCCCCTTCGGAGGATCAGCCTAGGGATCGCCCGGAGTCTCCTTTGGAGGATGAGCCTAGGGATCGCCCGGAGTCTCCTTTGGAGGAGGAGCCTAGGGCTCGCCCGGAGTCTCCTTTGGAGGATGCGGTGTTGGACCAGGTGGTGGGGAGTGGGGGTGAACAGCAACTGATTGTTCATCAGAATCCGCAGGGTGGGGATCTGCCCTTAGTAGCGGCGGCTAACGAGGTGGAGGTGGCGGGGCAGGATGGTTCGTGTGTCACCACTGAGACGAAGGTGTGGTTGCGTGGGCCTTCGAGGCTGCCCAAGCGACCATACGCACATGCAGACATGGTGCTTAAACCAGTTGGAGACAAGTAAGTGCGTTTGTCGACTCTTATGAATTACTACATTCCGCAACTATAATATTTCATCACATACATAATGACTTGGCTTTTCATTGTGCAGGAGCTTCACACACATTGGAGTTAAGGCTCCGACACGCCTGCCGAGCGGCATCATTGGCCTTCTGTGTAGGTATCATTACCCTGGCCTGGTCACTTTGCCTGACAACACCGAGGAACCAGCCTGGTCATGGGAGCACTTCAAATATGGAAAGGATTTCCCGGACCAAAAGAAGAGGGTGTATGAAAACAAAGCCGTTCATGTGGTCAAGGATTTCTGGGTGAGTTCATTTGAAACACATCAATTGTTGTTCCATCCCTTTGAAAATTGTTGCCTCATGACTTCATCCTTTGCGTCGACTTTCACGATTGTAGGATTTCTTTACTTGTGCCGAGGGTGAGCAGAATCACGCAAATAAGGTCATGGAAAATATCGCCAAGAAGCTTGTAAAAGACATGCACTATGAGGGGCGCGTCAGGTGCGTGGTCCAATATCACGCGGAACAACTGAAGAAAAAGATTCGCAAGAAAGAAGCCCGACAAGAGCATCTTACGCGTGAACAGTTTATGAAGGTAAGTGAAGGTTGCTTACTATTCCATACATTACCGCAACTTAGCTTCCTTCCTAAGCTGTATTTCAACTCAGGTGGTTCCTCGGTGGTGCACCGACAAAATGCAGTGCTGGAACATGATCGTTGACAAGTGGATAAGTCCAGAGTGGCAGGCTGAATACAAGATAATAGGGAAGAGGCGTCTTAAGATGGGTGCTCCAGCACACGGTCAAGGCAACCTCACCGTCACTGGTGTGATGGACAAGCATGTAAGCAAATACCTTCTTTTCTTCTCATGAATTTGTCCTTCACGCGCTAGCGTGCCCTTCATGGTTGTGACAATTCTCTTTTGCAGAAGAGAGCAATAGGCGTTGCCATCACTTTCTTTCGGGCTTGGAGCTCGAAACGCATGAAACCGGTCAAGGACAGAGACCCTAATAATCCGGATGGTGACTGGATCAGCGCTAAATCTCGTTACAAAGGAAAGAAATACATCGCTAAGTACAAGCAGACGCACGGGGAGGAGTCTGGTCCCATGGATGGGCCCTTTGACCCTAAGGTGGCTCTTATTGCTAACGGCGGTAGGATGAATGGGCGGATGGGGGTTCACGTTGATTCCGTCCAGACCTCAAGCCTACCCAGAATCAATGCGTTGAGGGCTATGAGTATGGACTCAAGTCCTAGCATAGAGGCACGCCCTGTGCATTCCGAGGTCATGTATGAGGCAATTCAGGTCAGTTCTTCTTCATTCGTCAATACAATGATCATGCATATTTGCTTTGCAACACTGATGACAATGCGTTGGCATGTTGTAGGCCCGACTGGATGTAGAACAGGGACTGCAGGAGTAGCAGCAGAGATCGCGGGCAGAAGACCGGTCCATCATTGAGAAACAGAACCAGGAACTGCAGACACTGAAAGAGATGGTTGCACAGCTTTATGCCATGAGTGGCAAAACTATGCCAGTATCACCAAACCATCCTACAGATGATCCTGCCACAGACATGGTGAGTTCTCTGCAAACTTATTCAACCACCATCTTCGTTCTTGCCATTCATTTTATTCGTCTCATGTGCTTACATGTCATTCCTTCAATTGGGTCTAACAATGTGTCGGTAGCTAATCCTGGAGTTGAGCAAGCAATCCCAATAGCTACTTTCAATGTTCCCGTTGTGAACAAAACCGTGTGAACCCCTAGTTATCTTCATGAACTTTGTGGTTTCCTATATATGCATGCACTTGTGCTTTTCTGAACTAGCTATATGCTTGAGAACAATGTGTTTGTGTGCTTGAGACAATGAGTTTGTGCTATATTTGAGACCATATGTTGTTTGACTATAATGTGGCAATGGTTGAGTCATCTGCGAAGTGATATTGCTTGCTGTATATATGTGAGATATTATTTCAATGTGATTTGTTGCAGGGCAAACAAAAAATAAACAAAAAATTGCCACTGCCAGATGCTTTGCTGAGTTCGGTACTCGGTGAAATATGTTTACCGAGTGTGAAACTCGGCTATAGAGCCACGTGGCGCCGTCTGATTCCTTGGATATATCATTGCCGAGTGCCCGCCAGAAACAACTCGGCAAATACTGCAACCTGGGCTATCTGTGGGCAACTCTTTGCCGAGTAGGCATCTCGGCAAACTGTCCCCGCCTTTGCCGAGTAGGCATCTCGGCGAATGGCTCGTGCCACGCATCGACTGTCCATTCGACACATTTTACCGAGTGTAAAACTCGGCAAACACGTCCAGGTTTGCCGAGTGCTTCATCACGGGTTCTCGGCGAAGACGGCATCTCGGCGCACTGTCACCGCCACGTGGCGGCCGCAGGGCATATGTGGTCACCGAGAACTTGGAGTAGGGACTCACCAAAGTTTTCCGCCACGTGGCACCCGCCGTCTCCGTCTGACCCGTCAAGTGCCTTATTTTTTTGCCGAGTCCCCGTTTCAGCACTCGGCAAAGACTTTGCCGAGTGCCCGTGTTCTGGTTCTCGGCAAACCTAGCTTTGCCGGCGGGATTCGGGCCGAGTACCCTGGGCCGAGAACTATACTCGGCAAACTCATCGCCGAGTGGGAAACGGCTTTCGCCGAGTATTTCTGGCACTCGATAAAGTAGTAAATTCTAGTAGTGACTCGTACATATATAGTATCAGGACTAGTTGATAACCTACACGGCTACTACTCCTAATCCTACTAGGTGACGATTGTTATCCTAATAAATTGGTACCAGTATAGGACAAGAATCATGTAGGTTGATGAATCAAAAATTGAAAACAAAATTGGTACCAGTAAATGGTTATATGCTTGATGGAAGGCCATTTTGTTTTCTGTACATACATGTAATTATCCTTTCAGTACTCCTTTTTTGGTGGAAAATCCTTTCAGTACTCTACATCCTATGTTTTGGAATGTTCTCATTAAATTAGTGTGATTCTAGATTTAGAAAGGTTGCACTGTTGTTACTATTGGGGTAGTTGGTCACTGTTTGGCACTATATATATAGTAGCTTATGGACTGGTTTGGATGGAATTGGTGCTGTCCATGACTTGTTGGCACTTGTGGTTATGCTCTGGTCATGTACTCCTTTCAAATTTGGGTTTGCCCAAATCCTCGCGTTCATAGTTCCTGTACTGGTATCTCTTGTACTGCTCATGGTGTTGTTGCTACTGGGTTTATACATTGCTAAGTCATAACAATAGCCTTCTAGTTTATTGCTTTGTTTTCTTCCAAACATTGGTCCTTTCTACCTTATAATGCAAGAGATGTGTTCCAAGTGCAGTCCTCTGAGTGTTTATGGTTATGATATACTTGCATGATTTTATTAACCAGCACCATATGATTGGCACTTTTGCTACAAATAGGATTAGTCATTGAACTTATGGTTTTACTAAGAAGGAAGCAGTTGCACTTCGCAGATAGGCTGAGAAAATGATGATTCCACATGATGTTTCTGAAACATGGTGTTGGGTTACTAATTGGTGCTTGTTTACATGCTAAGCAATGATTTCTCCTGTAGTTCATAGAGGTTCTCGAACCAATTCTGGCAGTGATGCATACATCTCTTCTAGAGTTACTCCAGAATGTACAAGATAAACAAGTTAGATTCATTCTTTGTTATTTAAAACATGTTACCCATGTCATGTAATATTCATCATTCTCACCCGTTGATGCTCATTTTTGCTCTGGTTCATGTATTCGTGGCTTCATGGCTTCTTATTCTTTTTCTTTTGCTGGTGAGATCCAATCAGGAAAGAATGGTTGAGCAGAAGGCTACTAGGAGGAGCAACGTCTACCCTATTCAGCCCTTGCATTCTTCCTATTTTCTTTCTTGTCGATTTAGAACATTGATGATTTGTGTGCAAGCCTATGTAAATCTGTAAATTGATGATGTATGTAAATTTGTGCGCTGGATGCCAGCCTATATGCTATATGTATGTGATGTGAACAACATATATTACATGAACTGTACTGTGTACATCACAGTACAGTACGTGCATTTTTTTTTAAATTCAAAAATTGCTAGCAGTGGCGGGTAGAGCACTGTGCTCGCCAGTGGTGCATCTGCTATGGTGCATCCTTGCTATGGTGCACCCATTTAGTAGTGGCGGGTGCTACTTCATGCCTGCCACTGCTAATTGGTTAGCAGTGGCGGGCCTCCGCTCGCCACTGGTGGCCTTTTAGCAGTGGCGGGAGGTCAGTGGCGGGCTTGCTTGGGCCGTTAGCCCGCCACTGATGCCCATTTTGCACCCGCCACTGCTAGGCCTTTTCCCAGTAGTGAAGGCATTAGTGGCGTGTGGTCAGCAGCGCACGCCACTTGTATATTTTAAGTACTGGTGGCATGCGAACTGCTAAGTGGTTACCAGTGGTGTGCAAAGCGCACACCACTAGTAACCATTTATCAGTGGCGCGATAGTAGTGGCGTGCTCCGGGCACGTCCTTAATGAGCACATTGCGCACGTCACTAATAGCCTTCTCAGTAGTAATTTAGTAATTTTCCTTTTGGGTCCTTTTAGCTTTTTTGTCTGCACAGGTGTCCTGTCTCTGGATGTTTCGTGTGTCTGCCTGTATGATGTATCCTTTGCTTTGTTTAATGCGCATTTACTTCCTCAAACATAAAAAAATTGGATGGCGAAAAAACCCCATAAATTAAGGTCAATCATTGTACGATGGTCTGCCTTTCTTCCCCCAAAAGGCAGAGGATAAAGTCGGATCCATAAATAAAGCCAAAGAACCCGATTCTTGCAATCCCCATTGATTGATCCTTGGATTCCTTTCCAGCTTACACAAACTAGGCACACACGCACGTACTCTTGTCTTCCTGACCTGAGTCACACAAACAAAGAAACACTGAATTAATCCTTAAATTAATGCACGTGCGGATCGAAGAAGAAGAAGGTGAGCTTGCAATGGATGACGACGTCAAATGCTCCCTGGCCTTGGCCACATGCAGCGGCAGCGCCATGGCGGCCTCGTACCACGACCAGATCCATCCGCTCCTGGACGCCGTGGACCGCTTGCGCCAACTGAAGGTGACCTAGGAGGGCATCCAGCTCCCCACCATTCAGGGTGGACGTACGGAGCGGGCTTTTTGGCCTGCTCGTGGCTCGTTTGGGACCGGACCGATCGGTCCTGGCCCGCTAGTTTAAATGGCCGGTCCGGTCTGGAAAAATGGGCCCGAAAAAATCTCGGTCCGGTCCGGTCTTTGATCGAGCCGACCGAGCGGACCGAAGGCCCAGCGCAATCACAGCCCATTAGAAGAGCCCAACACATATACAACCTATCAGGACAGCCCAACAACGAACAAATGACCATGCATCGATAGGTTTTCCACCGGCCACCGCCAGCAGCCAGAACGCAAGCTGCAACGCGGCCTCCCCTGTTCTCCTACGCCGCCGGTCACGCCTCCATTGCTTCCTCGCCTTGCGCCCTGTGGAGGTAAGCTCTCCTCCATCCCGTGCTCTCCCTCCCTTCCCCTCCCGACCTCCCTTAATCCCCTGCACCGGCAGTCCGGCGCACAGCGCACGACGCATGCATGGCACACGCATGGGCGCTGGGCGCACGCACTGCATACGACCGCACGAGCACGACGCACCGCACAGGACGCACGGCATGGCCATCTCCACCTCGTCTTCGCCATTTCCATGCATCTCCTCTGGCTCCAGCATCCTGGGCCCACATGGCAGTGACTGGCCGCCGGCAGGCTCGCGAGCCGGTCGGTCCTAACCGAGCTTTTCCCCAGCCGGTCCGGTCCCCAAAATCAAGACCGCCCAGCTCTTCGGTCCGGTCCGGTCCGGACCGCCGGCGGCCGGTCCAAACGTTGGCTCGGTCAAGGACCGGACCGTGTCCACCCTGACCCACCATCGTCGTGGTTGGAGACCAGTCCAGCGGCAAGTCGAGCGTGCTGAGGTCGCTGGCCGGCATCAGCCTCCCGAGCGGGCAATACATCTTAACCTGCGTCCCGCTGGTGACCCTCTGCTGTCCAAGATCGACTAGTCCATGGTGGGCATCCCCATGCTGGCGCGGAGGCTCACGGAGATACAGGCGGCCCCGAGATCGTCAAGCAAATCAACGACCGGCTCGGTAGCAGCAGTAGCGACGAGCTCGGCCAGATGCCACCGGATCTCACCAACGTCGCCGATGCGGCCAGAGCCTTCATCCACACCATCAAGTAGGTGTGCGCTTCGCTGGAGATGCCGACACGGTACATGCGTGAGATGCCAGCTGCTGCCCAGGGCCCGAACACGGCGCAACAATCAATCGATTGGGAATCAGGGGCATCAATTAGGCGCATCAATCAATCGATGGGGAACACGGCGCAACAATCACACGGTACACGCGTGAGATGCCAGCTACTGTTGCCCAGCTGCAGGTGGAGGAGTTGCGCGTTCTGGAGGAGACCAGGGGCATCAATCTCCCCAACTTCCTGCCACGATCGGCGCTCCTGGTTCTGCTCAAGAAGAAGGTGGAGACCATCTCGTCAAGCAGGTGTGGGACTACCTTGGGGACCTGGTGATGAGCATACTGCTGCACCACACGCACATACAAATTTAATTACTTCCCAGTTCCATAATCTTGTTTATAATACTACTAGAGCCGGCATTTATAAAATTACATATCATTAGAAACAAGCAAACTCACATAGATTGAAATGTTGTTATGAGTCCAAGACAAAATTAGTTAATGCCAATACCAGGGAATCCACTCCAGCTAATTGATGGAAATTGGGCAGTGGCAGGCCAAGCCATAGCTAATTTGATTCATCCCATGAGTTTTTCTTGCTCTCTCTAATGAATTCTGAAACAACACAACATCATGCTACTACAGGGCTATTATTATCAAAATCATGAAAGTATGAAACATAACTAAATCAGGTTAAAAAATAAAAGGCTTATGATTCCTAAATTAATATAATTTCTCTGTGAATTGAAGGCTAGCTGCAATGATATGTAGTACTGAACGAACACATGAGAAGAGCCTCCAGTATGGCACGCACAACTCATAATAGTATCATTATGTTTGGGGTACAACTACTCCGAGTTACATTACATCATGACACTCCCCATAGCCAGTCAGGGAGTATGTGTGCATGAACAAACTTCACATAGCAAACAACTAGACCACCAATGAACAACAAAAGGGCCCAGGTTAACATACAAGCAAACATTATGGATAATAAAAACTCCCAAGGGAGAGATAGTTGTTCCCTTATATCCCTTGGAACTGCATTCCATATGCCATCTTCTTACTTCCATGAGTTCACAGCATGTTCACGAGGCCCCACTAGCCGCAGTAACTGTATCATCATCGGCATGCAGTAATTAAATACAAGATAGGTAAAATGTTGTTTAGCCAAGAGAGATTTTGAAGACAAAGGTGTCCGATGTACCTGAAAATATGACTCCAGCTTCTGCTTCAGGGTGGCATGCTCGCTCTTCATCTTCAGCAATGACCTGCAGCATCTGGAGCACAACCATGGACATACTACAACAGGTGAGGTGAGCAAATCGCCTGACGATGAGAATATAGAGATGGACACAAACTACAAGGAATGCATACCCTTCCAGATTCTTGTTATTGCGATGTGCCTTAAAACCGAGCACTCGTTCTTCATCCTCACTGCCCCAATGCTGCGCGAAACACAAATCAACTTCAGTGAATTGGAACACACAAGGCAGGCAAAAGGGAAATTTCTATTTACTAATAATATTCCTTCTCTCACATCACTAAGCACTCTTAAAGCCTATATATTGAATGTGTGATTAGAGGATTCTGTGGTGATGAGACCCGCAATAAGATTATTCACACCGAGTGTTTTCTGAGCATATTCGGCCGTCGGCAGCCACTAGGTGGTGTCACCCTAGGTCCACCGGGACTGGCTGGGGATGCAAGCATTGGTGCCTCCTACGGTGGAGGCGTTGACCCAGACCCGGTGGCTGATTCCGGGCTCGATCTTTGTCACTGGTAGTGGCGATGCCCAGATCTGGATCTGGAGGCTTGTGCTCGTCGCGGTTGTCCTGTGTGCCTCGTGGTGACACGGGTAAGCTGCCGAGCGAAAGCTCCGCCCTTTGGCGCCGACGGCGGCGACACCCGCAGGTGCCGCTATCCTCTTGAGGACGTCGTTGTGGTTCTCCTCTCCGTGCCAGGGCTCCGGGTGAAGACCTCTGTCTGTCTCGAACTCGGCAGCGGCGACGCTTAGCACCATTCCCCCTCCTGAGGGCATTGTCGTGGAGCTTAGTGTCCTAGCGCGTATCGTGGAGTAGTATTGAGGCCTTCCTGTGTTATCTTTCGGTAACGTAGTCGCGTGCGTTTATGTTGTCCGGTTATCCCAGGATCTGCTGTGTTAGGGGCTCTCCCCACTACCTTGTATCGTTCAGCCAGGTACTTTGTTATGTGCTTTATCTATAAAGCGGGGCGCGAGCCTGTTTTTTGAGTCCAAGACAAACTTAGTTAATGCCAATACCAGGGAATCCAGTCCACTCCAGCCAATTGATGAAAATTGGGCAGTGGCAAAGGCCAAGACGTAGCTAATTTGATTCATCCCATGAGTTTTTCTTGCTCTCTAATGAATTCTGAAACAGCACAACATCATGCTTCTACAGGGCTATTATTATCAAAATCATGAAAGTATGAAACATAACTAAATCAGGTTAAAAAATAAAAGGCTTATGATTCCTAAATTAATAGAATTTCTCTGTGAATTGAAGGCTAGCTGCAATGATATGTAGTACTGAACGAACACATGAGAAGAGCCTCCAGCATGGCTCGCACAATTCACAGGTCCTGTACCTAGATCCGCTGCCTTTGAGTTGGTGCACCAGTGAATCTAACCGGTCGAAATCCTGAGGGCACTTCCCACTGCATCAAAAGGAACTGGGAAGTGAATGCACCTAAATATGATTCCATTTTTAGTAGATATGATATGTCTTAAAACCGTTTGTATAGACTGTTCAAGAAAAAAAATCCCAGTTATGACCTGTCTACAGACGTATTACTTACATTGTTTGTTCTATGTTTGTCAACAATCTCGGTCAATCTTTCAGAAACAAAGCCACAACTTCCTCAACAAAATTGGGGCTTGATTCATCTTGCAGTTCTTCTAGCTGATTAAACTGTTCATAAAGGTAACCCTACAGGAATATCCCAAAGTAGATTAGAAGGCAAAACAAAGAAGCCTGAAATATAATAAATACTCCCTCCGTTCCCGTATAGAAGGCCCGCACGTATTTCTAGATCATCAATTTGACCAACGAAATATGTATTATATTGTACAAAAAATATATCATTGAATTTGTATTTGAAGGAAGTTTCTAATGGTATATTTTTTGTGGCATATTACTCATATTTCGCTTGTAAAATTGATGATCTAGGAATGCGCGTGGGCCTTTTATACCGGAATGGTGGGAATAATAAATTACCATTTGTGTGATCCACGGCAGAAAAGAAAGATTCTTGATTACATGGGTAAATCAAGATAATTAGTCAAATATCAAACAAAGTCAGTCCCAACAAGTGGTTATTGGCTTCAGCCTAGCTAAGTAAGCACATTAATATTTTTCAAAGATCAAACTAAGTCAGTTCCAGCAAGTGCCTTTAGGTGTGAATTGGGCTTAGGTATAAAGGGCAACCTAATATTTGCGTAGAAGATAATAATCTATCATCAAAATGATCCTAGCCTATAGCCTATGATTAGCCTTCAAAGTTTGAAAACCCCAACCTTTTGTGTATTCTCAAGGGAATAGGACGAAGGAAATAAAGAAAGTGATTTGCTATTCTGATGGTCTATTACATTCTTGCCCCTACATAAACATCATGATGCATTCAGCATGTGAATGTGATGTGGAATAAAAGAGTGACATAACTTTTGTATGGGAAAATAGGATCCAAGTTGGCATTTGCCCCATTAGAGCAGATTAGAAAGTAAATGCGTTATGCAGTTGCAATGAAGTAAAATTTTGAAACAGAACGAGTGAACAATCCATTGAGCCTCGCCACCAGAGAGAAAGTACAGTCTATAAACTCCACATATTTGGAAAACAAAAATACGGTACATCCAAGTTTTTCAGAGCCTCAGTGGATCATGTCATGTGGAGACGTCAAGAGGTCATCGTTCTATCAGAAAGACAAATCATGATGAGAGTAATTCTGCCTACAAGTTATCCTGTCAAAACTTGCAGCTCTAGGGAAAAGAGCTTAATTAATAGGTGCAACACAGTAATTCATCATAAACTCATATGTCAAATGAACAAAAGGGAAGCCAATAAACCTGAGCAAAGAAACTTTTCTTCATGAAGGTAATTTGGCGACGCAAATTTGAGTAGTCCATATTTGGCGCTTAGCTTTCAGTACAAGCAGGCAGGGAGAACTGAGATGGCCACAATGAGACATGCAAACCGAAGGAGGGCATATATATAGAGGGAAACATAATTTTATTATGCATGCAATATCTTTATTCTAATTGATAACGTCATCTGTGAATAAAGCATAACAAAAAGACAAAGTACTTTTATTTTTCATGAAACTGTTGAAATAAAAACCCAACTACAAATGCTGCAAGTTGATCTATGAGTTCCCTTTCATGTGGTTTCTGTGCTTTACACCCTGGACAGGAAAAGGATTTCAGAATATGATGATGCTGCACAGCAGAAATGCGCAGAAGTAAAATTTCCCAAATAAGCAAACCTAGAAATAAAGATAAATAAAAATATAGATAGGATATAATTATATATATTAAATTAAATTGTTAATCATTTACAAATAATGAAACTATATGAAGTTCGCCACTAAAATTTATGAAGTATGTGCAAATAAATGTCAGAGAGTAGGGATCCATCAATTCAGCTAAAGATAAAGTTTATTAGTGAATGATGACCATTTAATGTAAGAAGGACAGATTCACTAAATCTAAAAGTTTTAACTTTACAAGATATTTTCTGCTAAAAAAATTCTGGAGGAATTTCAGTGTCTATAATGTGAAATCAACAGCTAAAATTCCCTGTGAGAAATAAATAGAAAGAAAAATTCCTTTAAATTTATTACATAACAGATAGTTGGGAGTACTAAACTCTGGGCAAAATTTCTAAAGATTGGTTCTTCACAAACTAAAAATGTTATACTGCGTTCAAGATTGAAGCTGTTTACTACGTTACAAACATGAATTTCCAGGCAATAGTTACTGTATCTTAGAAAATCATAACTCGTACTACAGCTGAATTTTCTTGAAGCATAGAAAACTGTCATCGTGAATGAGCTTACGGCTACAACATTCAAATGCTATGGATGATAGGATTGATTGGTACAGGTAGAATAGAAACAAGAACGTGACACTACAAGAAAAGTGGGTGTGAATCAGACAATGATTGGAGAAACATTTGAAAAAAAAACTTTTTGTGAATGAAAATTGGCTGTTACAAAGTCATTAGACGACTGTTAACGTCATTTATCATAAAGACAGGAACAGTGGGGAACTAAAACATGGCACAGAACCATCACACGGAAAACCAAAAAAAAAAGGTACACCAATTACAACATTGAATGAGTTTTAAAAAATCTAGCACATACATGTGTATATATCTAGGGTTATCAACATTGATGTTCAATCACTTAGAAATGTACACTTCATATAATTAAATAAGTTCGATTGTAAAATCAACTACAAGCATCTCGGATTCAAGAAAAAGACCATCATCATTTGATAAACCAAAGAAGCTGAACTATCGGCTCCTTTTGTCCACATCTCACATTCCTAAAACATTGTCAGGAAAGGCTAACAATAAAGATTGGGTGTGAGCTGTAACTAACAAATGGGTGAAACAGGCATCCTACCAAAAAGGAAGAAGAGAAACAGTGTCATCACGACAATCAACCAGTGGTTGGATGGTTAGGAGGGAGGTTGTACCCCCAGCCCGCTAGGGATCAAACCCCAGGTTTGACACCCTGTGTGTCTCATTAAGGCGGAATATTCTTTCACTGGGGGCTGATGTTCCTGTCGATAGCGAGGCGCATTTGGTGAATTCGTCAATGTTGAAGCTCCATGAATCCGGTCTTCAGTAGGCACGGTATGAGTGCGTGCGTGTATGTGTGCGTACATTGTACTCCGTGCCTGTAACACCCCATGTATTAGCAACTGTGATCACCCTTTTGATAATGCCAAGTCATCATGTTTAACAGTACTTGATCATCATTTAGATCATATCTCATTCCAAATTCCAATTCAAAATTGAAATTCAAATTTAAAATAAAATAAAAGTTGTTCAAATTTGAAAACTAAAATGTTCATTGAATAGGAAATAATCCATAACTAATTGTGTTAAGAAAAAGAACATCACTAAAAATCACTAGATGACTCCATCATCCAAAAACAGGACCAAACAACAATATTTAATCCCATTTTATTTAACAAAAATTTAAATGAAATCATCTGGTCTCCAAACCATTTTCTGGCAGTAGTAAATATTGCATGGTATTTGTTGAGCTAAGTCACACATTTTACAAAATTGAATTGGTGGCCGAACATTTTTCAAATGAGTGTAAGAAATAAAACAGAAGAAAAGAAAAGGAAAAAGAAGAGGGCTCACTAGCGCACTGGGCTTAAGTCCAACAGTGCGCCGGCCCAGCCCACATCGCCAGTCATCGTCCACCTCCAGCTGTCGAAGACCCCGACCGCCCGAGCGCCAGTTCGCCGTTGCCGCCAAGCCGCCTCGCTCCCCGCGCTGCTACAGAGCGCCTGGAGGCGATAAGAATGCCACCGCACACCCCCTGGACGTGCCCAAGTCCTCCTTCTCCTCCCTCCCTCGTCGCTATCTTCTGCCTCGCTCGCAACCGCGCAGCCATGGCGCCGCCACCGTAGAACACGCAAACACCGACCTCCCCTCGCTTAACTGAACCGTCCAGGAGCTTGCTCTGCCTCCACTTCGTCGACTGGGTGGACCAGTTCGACCCGGGGAACGCCGCAAGCTCGGGATCGACCCGTTCCCCTCCGCCGGCCGTCTGCACTGCCCCGCCTCGATCTGCTTCCGCCGCTCGATCCACGCCGTCCCGACCACCCCGTGCCTCACCGAGCTCGGCGTCCCCCTCTGTGAGCACGCGCGCACCTTTTCCCCTTTAGCCCGAGCTCGATTTCGAGCTCCGGCGCCGTTTGCCCCTGTTGCTTGCTCCGGCCGCCGCTAGATGAGCTCACCGCCGGCATGGTAGCCCTCCTCCACTCCCCCCAGTAGCACGGTTGGATGCGGCTCTTTGCGTTGGACCGATTCCCGCCGTCCGCCGCCTCGTTTGGTCGCCGGAGCACAGCTCCGGTGGGCCGACGCCGCGTCAGGCCTCGCCGCCGGCCTCTCCCAGGCGCGCGCTGGTTTTGAACCAGCCGGCCGGCTCACTGACACGCGGGCCCGCCCGTTTAATTAACTCCTAACCTAATTAACCTAACCCACTAACCCACTGACATGTGGGGCCCCTGCACTATTGTTCTGGATAAGGCATACACAGTCAGCAGCTGGCTCAGCCCCACTTGACCCACCTGTCATACTCTAGGGCTAGCTGAGTCTGGGTATAAAAAATATCTGCACCGTTCTGGATAATGTTTTGGATAATTTGAATTTAATAATTAAATTAAATCCAGAAATTCAATAAAACTTTGAAAAATCATATAAAATAAACCGTAAGTCGGATGAAAATAATTTATATATGAAAAATGATCAGAAAAATATGTAGAATCCGAATATCCTGTCCACATACCTGCCACACCCCTCTAACATACTGAACATTGAACTTTTTGCCTATTTTTGATAAATGAATAGTGCATGACCTTAATAAAATAATTTCAAATAAATTCCTAAATTAACTAAAACAACTAGAGAGGCATTATATCACCTCTGCATATCATTTAGGCATGTCATGCATCCCTGTTGCATTGTTGCCGTGTATTTATTGTTTCTTCCCCCTCCTTCTCTCCCGATAGCCCCCGAGACTGCCGACGACACTGCAGTGTACGACGACGTCGCCGACGACCAGACCCCTTCAGTTGAGCTTCCAGGCAAGAAAAACCCCCTTGATCATCTAGATATCGCCCTCTCCTTCTCTCTTATGCTTGCATTTGCTTCTGTTGTTGCTCCGTTAGCTCCTATTCCGATGCATAGTCTGACTTTGTCGCCTGCTACTGATACATTACCTGCTATCCTATGATGCTTAGTTAGGTATGCTATGTTTCATCGGTGGCCCTTCACCTTGTCCGTATGCCATGCTTGAAATCGGGCCGTGATCACACTGGGTGATGATCATGGAAATGTTTACATATTGCAATACTTAGACTGTTAAAGTCGGGCTGGCCCCAAGGGTGCCCGCGAGAGAATAATATTAAAGACGGGTCGACTCCAAGAGCACCCGCGCGTCGTGTGTTACCAAGTCGGAGCGCAGGAATCCTGTTCGTCTCTGCGAGTTACTAAACATGCTTAACGGATTTGGGTATTTGATCTGAGTTGGCTACGTACCTATACGCACTACCACCACGTGGGATAATGGTTTAATGGGGCCCTCTACGTCGTATGTATCAGCCGAAAGTTCTTCAGATGTCACAGCTCAGACATGTGGGCTGATTGCTGGGGTGGGCTGGTTACGTCACTGGTGTATACAGTGTCGCGCTTGGGCCCCGGCCAGTCACGTAACGTGCATGAGTGCAGAGGGCGATGGCCCAAGACCCCTTTGCACTTAGGATTTAGACCGACGTGTTGACCTCTCTGCTGAGCCTAGGTAGGACTGCGTCGTGTTGATCACCCGAGGCCGGGCATTACCCAGTAAGTGTGTCCGGCCAGATGTGATCGAGTGTGTTGGGTAACAGTAGTGCACCCCTGCAGGGAAGTTATCTATTCGAATAGTCGTGTCCACGGTAACAGGACGCTCGGAGTTGTATCTTGATCTGCTACAACTACAAATGGATACCAAGTGATTACTAAACTGTTACTACTGCTCTCGGGATCACTTTCTCGCAGGGTAGTCGAGGAAGGATCTCAGTGCATTACTAAAATATGATTGATTATATATTATCTTGCTCTACTCTCTTCTGATGCTGCAAGATTGCTTCAAGATGCTAGTCTTCGATAGGCTAGGCCTCTCCCCCTCTGTTCCAGCATTTCTGCAGTTTAGTCCAAAGATATAGCCCCATTCCTTTGATACCGATGCATATTTATTATAGTTCTGATGTCAGTCTTGCGAGTACTTTGGATGAGTACTCACGGTTGCTTTGCTACTTCTTTTTCCCCATACCCGGTTGCTGCGATCAGACGATGGAGTCCAGGAGCAGGAGATCCCCGGAGGAGCCTACTACGACGTGGAGATCCCCGACGACCAGGAGTAGTTCGGAGGCCCTAGGCAGGAGGCCTTCGCCTTTTCGATCAGTGTCGCTGTTTGTGCTAGCCTTCTTAAGGCAAACTTGACTAACTATGTCTGTACCCAGATATTAATTGTTTGTATGACTTATGTATTCGGGTCCTCGTGACCCCTGGTTTGTAGTATGAAGATTTATGTTTGGATTTGAGTTTAGAGTTGTGTTGTGATATCTTCCCGTGCATCTCTGATCTCGAGCATGCACGTTTGCGTGAATGATTAGTGCACGGCCGAGCAGAGGGCGTCACAAGTTGGTATCAGAGCCGACTGCCTGTAGGAAGCCCCATTCCGATTACTTGGTCGAAGTTGAGTCTAGTCTTTGAAAAACTATTTTACTAACAGTGCTGTGTGGCTTACGGGCCCACGTTGCACATGGATGGGATTAGGATCTTTTATTCCTCTTCCTTACTCTGCGATTCTACTCTCTCTTCTATTCGGGTTAAAAATCTTACTAACTCTGACTTTAGGTTCTCGTGATCACATCCACCCGGAGCTTTGGTTATCTGTAAATTACTTCTTTGAATGCACGATGCAAGAATTCACTCACTGTCATTTGACAATCTTGAATTTCCTCTGTTTCAGATGGATCGCTTGTTTCCGCCGCGTCCAGCGACGCAGCTTGTGCTTCGCACTTGGGCTCGTGATGCCCCTGGTTTTCCAGCCATCCTGATCGCCCTCCTGACCAGATTGGGCTACCGCTGGTACCCCGAGTACATGGTTTACGAGGATTTCCACGAGTTCAACTAGGAGCAGTATCATGCCGATGTTCGTATCTTTGATCAGCGGAACGACTCCGACACTGAGTTGCACACTTTTCACGGTATCGGCGTGACGATTGAAATGGCAGTCCATGATGCTGCCCATTCTGCTGTCGCACGTCTTCGTGGCGAGCATAGTCGCTTGGATGACTTCGAGTTCCGATACATCCCGTATGCCCCTGCTGGAGATGCTACCGGATACTACACAGCTGTCTGTGCCCCTTACGAGCGTCGTCGATATGACCCGCATGTTTTGATTCAGTGCACTCAGGCTCTGGATCGCACTGCCCGGGCTCTTGCCGTCGAGTTGTTTGCCACTCGAGCATGTCTCTACGATGCTATGACATAGTTGCTGCCAGCTGTTCGTGCAGGGATACATCCAGAGTACATCCTTTACCCGCGCAGGACTCAGATGCCGGCAGGTATTGATTGGCCTGCTGTTGGAGGTCACACACCTGCACGTGGACCTCTTCTCCCAGTTCGAGACCGGGTTCTGCATCAGAGTGCACACCGAGAGCATGACTTTTCTCCCGTGGATACTCATCGTCAGCGCTTGCAGTTACCCCATTTCAGTGGTTTTCCCCGACGTTGATGTAGCCTTTGCTATGTCCCGTTGTGTATTCCTCACCGCGTGCCTGCGCGCCGCCTAGTATGTCTAGCTGTTTAAATTTGGCGAACTTATGCTGTCCGCGTGTACCCGACTCTGTGTATGGATCTGTATGTCCTAATTGACTACTGCTATGTATCTATTGCACTACTTATTCGTTGTCGTGTTACATCATGTTGTCTCTGAACACTTGCAATTGCTTTACTAAACTACCCCTTGTTAAATCTTTAGCAGGATGGTTAGGCCAGGTGCTCGTGGTCGTGGCCGTGCTCCCGAAGGGCCACCACCGCCAGACTATATGGCAGCTATGATGTAGCAATTTGAGTTGAACCGCCAGTTCATGGTTGGAATCATGGCTCAGTTTCCACAACAGAACCAGAATGCTCAGAATCAGCAACCTGCCCCAATAACTCTGCAGGACTTTGTGCGTCTCAGCCCTACTATTTTCCGCAACTCTGAACAGCCGCTGGATGCTGACGACTGGCTTCGCGACATCGCCTACGAGATGGAGTCTACCAGTGTTGCCCCTGATAACCTTGTCACTTTCGCGTCCTACTTCTTGAAGGGCCCCGCTGCTCAATGGTGGGACACCCACAGGCGTTCACTACCTGCTGGGATAGTCATCACTTGGATAGAGTTTCAGACTGCTTTCCGTGCCCGTTACATTCCTCAGGGAATCATGGACCGGAAGAAGACATGGTTTCGCAACCTCACTCAGGGCAATAGGACTGTTGAAGCTTATTTGTAACACCTTGGTTTTCGCTCCTTGTTTTTTTTCCTTCGCGGGATTGGACTCCCGTCTTTTTTTCGATGTTATCGGATTTTCTCTCGCTCATGGGTATATAAAGATGGTCATTTTGCCTTGCCTTTCCTATCCAACCAGAGATTCTCTCCAGTCCAACCTTGCCACCCGAGATATTTTCTCAAGATTTTGCCGCTGAAACCCTACTTTCCGAGCTGCCGGAAGGGAAACCCTAATTCCATCCGTTACAAAGGAACCCCAATTTCCTATTATCTGTTACCTCCCAAACTTTTCCCAGTGATCATCCCACAGCTATAAACCCTGGATATGCAAAAATATTGCCAAGTCATTTGCAATATTTTTCATTTAGAATTAATTCCTTTTTCTGCTGTTTAAAGGAATTAAATCCAGGAAAATATCTATCCATCTCCAAAGTTCATGAAAACTTGTGGAGATATTCTTTGTGATCATATTGAGCTCCCATAAAAATATTGGCCATAATTAAATAAGGGAAAATTGCCTTTTCCTATTTAAAGCCAATATTGCATTTTGGGCACTTTCCAAAGGAACTACCATTTTGGTAGCCAGGAAAAATCCCAAATAATTTGTGGAGCTTCTCCTATCCATATCTTCACCATTTCTATCAAGAACCCAAGTTCCACAGCTCAAATTTTGAGCACAACATCCATTTGCAAATTCTGTCCAGATTTCCAGTTTGCAAAGGAAGTGCTTGAACCTTTGACCTTTTTGGGCTGAAATTTTTCAGGGTGGTTAACAATGATAAATAACCACTGGATACAAAAAATTAGCCCATTTCATATAGCCAATTTTCATCAGTAAATAATCTAAGTTTCTGTCCAGCAGGAAGCTTTGTGAAGGAAGTACCACTTTGGCATTTCCAAATGATCTGAAATTTTGCCAGTGCCTCCATGCATCCATATAACCTTCCTCCACCAAAATTCAGCTCATTTAATCAAGCCAGTTGAGCACAACATCAAAATCCAGTTTCTAGACCAAAATTTTCATTACAAAGGAAGTATATGCAAACTTGGTCCAAATGGCCTCAAATTTTACCAGCACCTACTCCTTCCTACACTATCTCATTGTGACAAGGATCCAGCTCCTCTCCTTCATCCATTTCTCCAGAAATGTCCACCCAAGTTTGCTGTTAGAATTTTCTTCTGCCAGTTTCTCTCACCTCATGGCCTTCCAGTGGATTCCAGCCACACCTAGGATCTATTTGACCTCTGAGTCACGCAATAGACAAGGTCTTGGGTCAAGCCGTGCTCCAGAGAGCATTTTGGCGTGGTGACCACGTGGACGGCGGGCAGAAGCGCGCGCTCTGCGCACTGTACCCTTCGAGAGGTCAACTCCGGCCGGCCTCCGCTTGTCCGAGCATGTCAAACGGCTCCGCGGCGTCCACCTGCCCCTCCCTAGACCCTTCTCCCCTCCAGTTTCTTCCTCCCCATGCCACGGCAGCACCGCCATGGCCACTGTCCGCCCGTGACCGCCATCTTTTTCCCTCTCCCGTTGGCTTCTTCCCCTCCGAGCCGTCCCCTCTGGCGTTCGTCAGGTCGGCACCACCAAGTGCTTGCCACCTCGCCGGAAGCTCCAGGGCGTAGATGAGGACGCCACGGCGGCCATCCTCATCCGCCCGTCCTCGGCCGGCTATAAATAGCTGCGGCCCGAGCCTCCCCGGGCATCCCCGACCCCCTCAGCCTCCTCCCCTCTCCCTCCAGACCACCTCTGCACTCTAGCACGGCCAATTACCTCGCCGGAGCACAGAAATTTCACCGGAACTCGCCCGCTGCCTCCGCCCTCCAACCCCGCGTCCGGCCATCCCCAGGGCCCATAGACCTCACCACCAGATGCGCCGTTCTCCGGCGACCTCACCAGCGCCCTCGCCCTACCCCAATACCTAACGGAGTCCCTCCATTGGCCGAATCTCACCGCCTACTGTCGCCGCACGCGCCACACTCCCAGCCGTCCCCGGTGACCGTGCCGCCCACCGCCGGATGCGGCAGTCACCGACGACCATGTCCGCGCCGTCGCCTAGCCGAGAGGCCCACCGGAGCGCCGGGAACCCTGCCGGAGCCGGAGCTCTGTTGCCGCGTCGGGGCAAGCAGAGGGAAGGAAGGAGGAAGGAGGAGGAGAGAGAGGGAGGACCTGACGGGTGGGTCCCGACACCACCCGTCAGTGAGACGAGCCCCGCCACGCGGGATAAGTGGAGGCGCCCCCGGCGGGTTTCCGTTTGCTCCGAAGGAAAGCGTATTCTAAGGAAGTGCGCAACCCGTTTACAGATAGGTCCCTGGCAGAAAAACCTTTGTAACTTTTTACTCCTAACTCCAATCGAGGTGATTCCAAAGCCCACCTTCTCTATTCGTCGAGCCCGTTCCGATGACATCAATTTCACCACGTTTACACATTCTGAAAATGTCCATTTTGCCCCTGCTCTATATCCAGCCCCTCGGAGAGAGAAACTTTTCCGGCGAATTTTTCCGCGAGGTGATCGCACTTCTCCCGGAGTATTTCTTCGACCCCAGGAAAGCTGAACATCTGATATATGCCCTAAAGCATTGCTCTTTGTTATTCTTGCGTGTTTAATTAATGAATATGCCTGTGTTAGAAATAATTGAACTCCTGCTAAGTTGAACTTGCTATTTTCATTACCTGCTAATGCTCATCATGTTATTGACCTAGTGACTCGTATGTAACAATATGGAGATAGGTTGTTATGTTTTCATCATGCATTATTGTGGTTATTGCTATATTATAGATTGTGACTTAATGATAACAACCTCCTCCGTCGGCTGGATGGAGTCATAGTGCCACCGAATCGAGCTCATCGAGTGCAACCACACTTGCCTGGACGGGGAGGCCCTAGCTTGGTCTATTTTCTGGCCTCTTGTCGGTACCACCAAAGAGGGGGGATTATGCATGCGTGCTACCCTGGCCCGGTAGGCGGCGATAATCCTGTGAGCCCAGTTTAGTTTTATATGCGCATGGGTCCCCGTTTGGGACAATTTTGTTTGGCCACGACGGTGGCAGGTGTCACGGGGTGACACAGGGGCCACCCAGGACTTGACCCTGGGAGGATATGATTGTCGGTGGGGCCGTAAGAGTGCCAGGCAATAGACAAGTTTTGTTGGAGCAGCACCGCTCCACCCGAATGGGAGCACAAGGCCAGGAGCTCCATAGTGTGGGTAAAGTGCGCAACCTCTGCAGAGTGTAAATCTATTCGAATATTCGCGTCGTCGGTCATGGGACACAGTTCGTACTAGGTCACACTATTTGGTCTGTGTCGAGTCTGGAGGAATAAACTATATAATGTTATTACTAAGACCGAACCAGAGAATGGTAAGGCTTGTCAGACTTGCAGTGCAGATGCATGGACATCAGATGAGGTCAGGGATATGAATGTCAGCCATGCGATGGCTATGAGATGGGTGGTCAGGTGACCGCAAGAGTTAGACTGGATTTGGTTATGACTAGGATTAGATCATGAATATTTGGAGTATGAATTCATTACCCGATATGCTTTATCTTCGTCATGCTGCTCTTACTTCAGTAGTAATATTGATAGATAATCCTGCTATGACATGATGATTAATGCTGCTAGATGATTAATCTTGCTAGATAATCCTGCCATAACATGATAGTTAATATTGTTAAGATAACAAGTGCATGCTTGAATGCCATGGATTGCATTGCTTGGTGTATATGTTATTTGGTTTGCTTGCGAGTACATTCAAAAGTACTCAGCGGCCTTCAATGTGGCCAGGTTCACCTAAGGATTTGACGACCCCTAGCGAGGAGCCGGAGTGTTCGCGGGCTAGAAGAGTAACCCAGTCAGATCCCTGTGGATTGGAGCCGCACCAAGAGCATGCTGCCGTAGATAGAGCTTTTACGCTGCCATCACCCTTGTAAAATATCATGTAAGACCTATATATCCATTAATAGAAATGCCTGTGTTCATGATACTTGTTGTAAACGTGCATACCAGAGTGATTTCCTGGGCTGGTGTGTGCGGCGACCGTCTGGCTACAGTGGTAATCAGGCAGGGCGCCACAATGGATGGTATCAGAGCCAGGCTGACGGTAGGTTACCCTAGCCGGACTTCATTGCCTTTTTGATTAGTAGAAAGCCTAGATGGATGTCAGCCATCTTTGCCAGGCAGGCACGGCTACTATTGATCATAAGGCAACCCTATAGGTTTTTGGCTCCATCAGACCCCAACTCTCGTGGCCTTTGCCTCCGGTGTGTAAAGTCCGCACCAGGCAACGACCCGTGAGCCCTGAACCCCTAGGTAAACCAGACATCCTCACCTTGCTTGCTAACCATGGCATTCCTCTTCTCAAATCTAGTTTCCTTTGGGAAACGCCTATAAATTCCATCTTTTCCCGAACAACCCTAGGATCGTTGACTAAGCCACCTTGGCTATGGTCGGGCGTCGAGTTTGATGTTCCCTAAGAAAACAGTAGAAGCTTGACACCAACTGCTACCAGGGGCATTGTGTGGTTTTGCTTCTAAATTCTTAGAGGTGCAACGAGTGCGCTAGGCTAGTTATACTAGTGAATCTTCGGCCACGTGTGTAAGGTCCGCAAAATTTGAGCTTTATTTGCTTTTCGGTTTTTCGCGGTTCTTGCCTCTTCTGTCGATTCCGTTCTCTTGCTCCGATTGGATCCATCCGCAAGTGCTGCTAAGAAGACCCGAGCATACAACTTGGATAATGCCCAATAGTCCAAATTCTGTAAGCGTCAAGTCAACTGCCTGATATTCGGAACATTATCATCGGATCTATCAAGAATGAAGAATGGGTCAGAAGCATACTCTACGTGCAACAGACAAGGCCAGAATATACCTGAGAGAGTTTGCCTCAGAATTGATCACACCAAAGGAACAGTGAGATGAGCTATCAAGAATGGACATCAGTAAGAACAAATTATTTTATCCTGGATACAAGGATTATTTTAGTCAGTGGGGTGAACCCTGAGTCTTTTCCAAATGGACTCAAGAGCCATTTATTACCCACCGAAGACATATTTCAAGAATGTGAAGGCGCCGAGAGCAACAACAAAACTCTGGTATGTTGATACAAATTGCAAGGCATATTTTGGAATTCACCGGTTTATATGCAAATTTTCGGGCACTGTGAACAAGGTTTGTGAGGAATATGGATAAGTTCACGGCTGCCCAGAATTAATGAGAATTCCAAACACCTGGAAGTTCAGTTAAATCGAATGGAATTATCCGCCAACTGCTTACTACCGGCAACACTTGGTTTGAATGCAAAGGTTATTCTGAATTAATTGTCAACATAACGTCGGCATCAATTGTGCAACCTTTACAGCAACAATGGTCAGACCAGTAGAAGGACAAGCAGTATGCATGACCGACGGAATATCTCCAGTCAAGGTGCGGCCTACACCAAGTTTTGGCTCCGCTATGGGAAAGTCTTGGATACTTCGGAAGGAAGCCGGAATCGGTCATAGGTCCGACTGCATATCACAGTGAAAGGCTTCTGGTATAAGGAACCCAGCCTTCCTCCGCAAGCTATCGAAAAGAGCTTACGATGCAAGACTCCCAACCTTCCTCGCTACACCACTTGGTGAGATAATCTTCTGGGGTACGGCACCCCCATCTTCCTCAATGGGCTACCATAGAAAACTTCCAGCACAAGGCACCTGACCTTCCTCAGTAAGCAACAAGAGGAAAAACTTCTGAGGTACGATACCCAGCCTTCTTCAGCACACTACCCTGGCAGAAGCTTCGAATTCAGTCTTCTTCAACACGCCATCGTGCCCACAACAATCCTGTCAGAAGCACGAACTAGTCCAGACACACGTCCGCCTCAGAGCTCAATGGATTATGAAAGGATTTATCCTACCCCTGCATAGGTTGTGAGCATGCAGTCCAATGGATCAGTTCATGCGAGCCACTCATACACGGGAATGACTGTGTTCAGAGAAACATTGGCCGCATACTTCCAAGAAGGATATGAACGTAGCAATCCCTACGAGATATGCAAGAGTAAGTTATGATATGGCCAAGGAGCCGTGTTGGCAGGTCATGACAGGTCTACAGAAAGGAACCCTCAAGAACAAAGAAGTTACGGATGCACAACCTCCGTGATGGTCATTAAAAGTAAAACTTCACAGACAAGGTAATATTGCCAACCCTTGTCAGACTCTTGCATATACGGCCACAACAATACAGCCGGCACATCATACTCATCGTAAATACGGGCCATCAACCAAGATAAGAGGCTATGCTCCGAAAGATACACCGGATGCTAGCCATACTATGTTCAGCTCAATGGTCATAACAAGGACTATAGAGGCTATATATATATGGCAGAGCCACCTCAGTAACTGACAAGGTTTGACAGACTGACTTCACTTGGAAATACGATATTCAGATAGAATAGCTAAAAGCACATGCACCTTAGCATTGACAGTTCATAGATGCCATGATGTCATCAGAATAAGAAATTACTATCTATGATTACTCTGTGAGCATGCCTGACATTTCAGTTGTGGATCACCTAAGGACAAACTCAGAATGCATAAGACAGAAGGAAATACCTCGTACGGAACCCACAGTCAGACCGAGCATTCTGCCAAGGCAGAAAGAAGGCCACCCCCGGTCACTCAAGGCCATACGACCACGTGAGCACAGCACCCAGAGAAGATGTCTCGCCTTGGCAGACAGTGTACGAAGTATCGCAAAAAAATCCGAAGCAACTGGCACCAAGCCTTGAAAATGAGCTACTCCGTTGAGACTACTCACTACCAACCAACCTCAGGCTACAAACAACCAGGAGAGAAGGTTTGCCTGACAGGAAAGAGAAGGATTCAATGCAATCATTGGAAAAGACAGCCCCGGAGCCATCAGAAAAGGCAATTGGAGCGTCAGTGAACCGATAAAAAACAAGAGACAGTTGATGGATCCAAGTCGCACACAGGTATGTCCCCCTTAGCCGGGAGGTAAGCCCAGAAATCTCGAGGACGAGATTTTCTTAAGGGGGGTAGGTTTGTAACACCCTGGTTTTCGCTCCTTGTTTTTTTTCCTTCGCGGGATTGGACTCCCGTCTTTTTTTCGATGTTATCGGATTTTCTCTCGCCCATGGGTATATAAAGATGGTCATTTTGCCTTGCCTTTCCTATCCATCCAGAGATTCTCTCCAGTCCAACCTTACCACCCGAGATATTTTCTCAAGATTTTGCCGCTGAAACCCTACTTTCCGAGCTGCCGGAAGGGAAACCGTAATTCCTTCCGTTACAAAGGAACCCCAATTTCCTATTATCTGTTACCTCCCAAACTTTTCCCAGTGATCACCCCACAGCTATAAACCCTGGATATGCAAAAATATTGCCAAGTCATTTGCAATATTTTTCATTTAGAATTAATTCCTTTTTCTGCTGTTTAAAGGAATTAAATCCAGGAAAATATCTATCCATCTCCAAAGTTCATGAAAACTTGTGGAGATATTCTTTGTGATCATATTGAGCTCCCATAAAAATATTGGCCATAATTAAATAAGGGAAAATTGCCTTTTCCTATTTAAAGCCAATATTGCATTTTGGGCACTTTCCAAAGGAACTACCATTTTGGTAGCCAGGAAAAATCCCAAATAATTTGTGGAGCTTCTCCTATCCATATCTTCACCATTTCTATCAAGAACCCAAGTTCCACAGCTCAAATTTTGAGCACAACATCCATTTGCAAATTCTGTCCAGATTTCCAGTTTGCAAAGGAAGTGCTTGAACCTTTGACCTTTTTGGGCTGAAATTTTTCAGGGTGGTTAACAATGATAAATAACCACTGGATACAAAAAATTAGCCCATTTCATATAGCCAATTTTCATCAGTAAATAATCTAAGTTTCTGTCCAGCAGGAAGCTTTGTGAAGGAAGTACCACTTTGGCATTTCCAAATGATCTGAAATTTTGCCAGTGCCTCCATGCATCCATATAACCCCCCTCCACCAAAATTCAGCTCATTTAATCAAGCCAGTTGAGCACAACATCAAAATCCAGTTTCTAGACCAAAATTTTCATTACAAAGGAAGTATATGCAAACTTGGTCCAAATGGCCCCAAATTTTACCAGCACCTACTCCTTCCTACACTATCTCATTGTGACAAGGATCCAGCTCCTCTCCTTCATCCATTTCTCCAGAAATGTCCACCCAAGTTTGCTGTTAGAATTTTCTTCTGCCAGTTTCTCTCACCTCATGGCCTTCCAGTGGATTCCAGCCACACCTAGGATCTATTTGACCTCTGAGTCACGCAATAGACAAGGTCTTGGGTCAAGCCGTGCTCCAGAGAGCATTTTGGCGTGGTGACCACGTGGACGGTGGGCAGAAGCGCGCGCTCTGTGCACTGTACCCTTCGAGAGGTCAACTCCAACCGGCCTCCGCTTGTCCGAGCATGTCAAACGGCTCCGCGGCGTCCACCTGCCCCTCCCTAGACCCTTCTGCCCTCCAGTTTCTTCCTTCCCACGCCACGGCAGCACCGCCATGGCCACTGTCCGCCCGTGACCGCCGTCGTTTTCCCTCTCCCGTTGGCTTCTTCCCCTCCGAGCCATCCCCTCTGGCGTTCGTCAGGTCGGCACCACCAAGTCTTGCCACCTCGCCGGAAGCTCCAGGGCGTAGATGAGGACGCCACGGCGGCCATCCTCATCCGCCAGTCCTCGGCCGGCTATAAATAGCTGCTGCCCGTGCCTCCCCGGGCATCCCCGACCCCCTCAGCCTCCTCCCCTCTCCCTCCAGACCACCTCTGCACTCTCGCACGGCCAATTACCTCGCCGGAGCACGGCAATTTCGTCGGAGCTCGCCCGCTACCTCCGCCTTCCAACCCCGTGTCCGGCCATCCCCAGGGCCCATAGACCACACCACCAGATGCGCCGTTCTCCGGCGACCTCGCCAGCGCCCTCGCCCTACCCCAATACCCACCGGAGTCCCTCCATTGGCCGAAGCTCACCGCCTACTGTCGCCGCACGCCACCACGCTCCCAGCCATCCCCGATGACCACGCCGCCCACCACCGGATACGGCAGTCACCGGTGACCACGTCCGCGCCATCGCCTGGCCGAGAGGCCCACCGGAGCGCCGGGAACCCTGCCGGAGCCGGAGCTCTATTGCCGCGTCGGGGCAAGCAGAGGGAAGGAAGGAGGAAGGAGGAGGAGAGAGAGGAAGGACCTGACAGGTGGGTCCCGACCCCACCAGTCAGTGAGAGGAGCCCCGCCACGCGGGATAAGTGGAGGCGCCCTCAGCGGGCTTCCGTTTGCTCCGAAGGAAAGCGTATTCTGCGGAAGTGCGCAACCCGCCGAGCTGTCAGGGACCCCGTTGAGAATATTATTTTTACAGATAGGTCCCTGGCAGAGAAACCTTTGCAACTTTTTACTCGTAACTCCAATCGAGGTGATTCCAAAGCCCACCTTCTCTATTCATCGAGCCCGTTCCGATGACATCACTTTCACCACATTTACACTTTCTAAAAATGCCCATTTTTCCCCTGCTCTATATCCAGCCCCTCCGAGAGAGAAACTTTTTCGGCGAATTTTTTCCGCGAGGTGATCGCACTTCTCCCGGAGTATTTCTTCGACCCCAGGCAAGCCGACCATCTGATATATGCCTTAAAGCATTGCTCTATGTTATTCTTGCATGTTTAATTAATGAATATGCCTGTGTTAGAAATAATTGAACTCCTGCTAAGTTGAACTTGCTATTTTCATTACCTGCTAATGCTCATCATGTTATTGTACTAGTGACTCGTATGTAACAATATGGAGATAGGTTGTTATGTTTTCATCATGCATTATTGTGGTTATTTCTATATTATAGAATGTGACTTAATGATAACAACCTCCTCCGTCGGCTGGATCGAATCATAGTGCCACCGAACCGAGCTCATCGAGTGCAACCACACTTGCCTGGATGGGGAGGCCCTAGCTTGGTCTATTGTCGGGCCTCTTGTCGATACCACCAAAGAGGGGGGTTTATGCGTGCGTGCTACCCTGGCCCGGTAGGTGGCGATAATCCTATGAGCCCAGTTTAGTTTTATATGCGCATGGGTCCCCGTTTGGGACAGTTTTGTTTGGCCACGACGGTGGCAGGTGTCACGGGGTGACACAGGGGCCACCCAGGACTTGACCCTGGGATGGTATGATTGTCGATGGGGCCGTAAGAGTGCCAGGCAATAGACAAGTTTTGTTGGAGCAGCACTGGTCCACCCGAATGGGAGCACGAGGCCAGGAGCTCCATAGTGTGGGTAAAGTGCGCAACCTCTGCAGAGTGTAAATCTATTCGAATAGCCGCGTCCTCGGTCATGGGACACAGTTCGTACTAGGTCACACTATTTGGTCTGTGTCGAGTCTGGAGGAATAAACTATATAATGTTATTACTAAGACTGAACCAGAGAATGGTAAGGCTTGTCAGACTTGCAGTGCAGATGCATGGACATCAGATGAGGTCAGGGATATGAATGTCAGCCATGCGATGGCTATGAGATGGGTGGTCAGGTGACCGCAAGAGTTAGACTGGATTTGGTTATGACTAGGATTAGATCATGAATATTTGGAGTATGAATTCATTACCCGATATGCTTTATCTTCGTCATGCTGTTCTTACTTCAGTAGTAATATTGATAGATAATCCTGCTATGACATGATGATTAATGCTGCTAGATGATTAATCTTGCTAGATAATCCTGCCATAACATGATAGTTAATAATGTTAAGATAACAAGTGCATGCTTGAATGCCATGGATTGCATTGCTTGGTGTATATGTTATTTGGTTTGCTTGCGAGTACATTCAAAAGTACTCAGCGGCCTTCAATGTGGCCAGGTTCCCCTAAGGATTTGACGACCCCTAGCGAGGAGCCGGAGTGTTCGCGGGCTAGAAGAGTAACCCAGTCAGATCCCTGTGGATTGGAGCCGCACTAAGACCATGCTGCCGTAGATAGAGCTTTTCCGCTGCCATCACCCTTGTAAAATATCATGTAAGACCTATATATCCATTAATAGAAATGCATGTGTTCTTGATACTTGTTGTAAACGCGCATACCAGAGTGATTTCCTGGGCTGGTGTGTGCGGCGACCGTCTGGCTACAGTGGTAATTAGGCGGGGCACCACATTATCAGCGTGAATTCCTTAACCTGTCCCGCTATGCTGAAGAAGACATAGCCACTGATGCTCGTAGACAGGAGAAGTTCCGTAATGGACTCCACCCAAACCTCAAGCTTGCACTTGCTGTTCATGACTTCCCCGACTTCGCCACCCTGGTGAACAAGACTATCCAGGTTGAGACCGCTCAGATGGAGCACAAGGAGTCACAGAAGCGCTATCGTGACGTTGGCTCATCTTCAAGCTCAGCACAGAAGCGTAGGGTCTGGATTCGTCACAACGTGTATCGTCCAGCTGCTCCTGCGTTAAGGCCTTCCTATGCTGCACCCCGTCTGCCTCCTCCACCACCGAGGCAGCCGGGTGCTCAAGCTGCTCCACCACGTGCTGCTCCTCTTCGTCCTGAAGATGGTATGTGTTTCAAGTGTCGCCGCCCAGGTCACCTTGCCAAGGACTGCCGCCAGAATCTGAATCAGTTGGCACTTCCTCATGCTGGCCGTGGGAATGGTTGTGGTAACAATCAGGCCCGCAACTATAATACTGGGCCTTCTGCTTATGGTCGTGGATAGGCTTACCACGTCGACATTGAAGAAGTTCAGGATCAACCTGATACTGTGATGGGTACCCTTCTTGTTAACTCAGTACCCGCTTCTGTTTTATTTGATTCAAGAGCATCGCATTCATTCATGACAGAAGCATTTGCATTAGCACATGACATTGCATTTGAAAAGATGAACCTACCAGTAGTTGTCCGCACCCCTGGAGGCCATTGTCACACCTCCATGATGGCACACAATGTCACTGTTGAAATCGAAGGACTTGAATTCCTTGTTTCCCCCGTCATCTTGAAAACTTCCACCATAGACCTCATTCTGGGAATGGATTGGTTGAAAACTCACATTGCTTCGATTAATTGTGCCACCAAAGTCGTCCAACTACTTCACCCCTCCGATGAGATAGTGAACTACACCGCCCGAATTACCCGAAATGCCGAAGCTCAAATATATGCTCTGAATGCTTTGAACGCTTCACCTCTTGAGGGAATTGAGAACGTCCCAGTCGTTCATGATTTTCCGGACGTCTTTCTGGAAGAACTTCCAGGAATACCCCTTGTTAGAGCCGTTGAATTCGTCATCGACTTGAAACCAGGCACCACCCCTATTGCTAAGCGCCCATACAAGATGCCGCCGCATGAACTCCTTGAACTTAAGGAGGAAATCGACAAGTCACTTAAAAAGGGTTTCATACGCCCAGTTCTTCTGCTTGGGTAGCACCTTCTCTCTTTGTTAAGAAGAAGGATGGAACAAACAGATTGGTCCAGGACTATCGGCCTATTAACCAAGCAACAATCCAGAACAAATATCCACTTCCCCGGATCAACGATCTTTATGATCAACTTGCTGGATCCTCTGTGTTCTCTAAACTCGACTTAAGGTTGGGTTATCATCAGATCCGAGTTCGTAAGGAGGATATTCCGAAAACCGCTTTCGTTACTCGCTATGGATCATACGAGTACACCGTAATGTCCTTCGGATTAACTAATACTCCAGCAACCTTCTCTCGATTGATGAACTATATCTTCATGGACTACCTTGACAAATTCATCGTGGTTTATTTGGATGATATCCTTATATTTTCCAGGAATGAAGAAGAACACGCCGAACATCTTCGGCTTGTATTGGAGAAACTTCGAGAACATCAATTGTATGCCAAGTTTTCGAAGTGTGAATTCTTGTTATCTGAGGTGACCTATCTTGGCCATGTGATTTCCAAAGATGGCATTGCTGTTAACCCAGAAAGAGTTCAGGCTATTCTTGACTGGACTCCTCCAAAGAATGTCAAGCAAGTCTGAAGTTTTCTCGGTCTTGCTAGCTATTGCCGCCGATTCGTTGAGAACTTTTCCAAGATTGCAAAGCCACTGACTGATCTGCTTCACAAAGGTGTTAAGTTCGAGTGGACGGAAAAGTGCCAGGAAAGTTTTCAGACACTTAAAGATAAGTTGACATCTGCCCCAGTGTTAGCACCCCCAGATACTCGCAAGGACTTTGTGATATACTGCGACGCATCCCGTCAAGGATTAGGCTGTGTCCTAATGGAAGAGCGCAAAGTGATTGCTTATGGCTCTCGTCAATTGCGCCCTCACGAAGATAAGTATCCAACACATGATCTCGAGTTAGCAGCACTTATCTATGCTCTGAAGCTATGGCGACATTACCTTCTCGGTAATCGTTGCGAGATGTACACGGACCACCAAAGTCTGAAGTATCTGTATACTCAACCAGATTTGAACCTTCGTCAACAAAGATGGCTCGAGACAATAGCCGACTATGACATGGATATCTCTTATACCCCTGGCAAGGCTAATGTAATGGCCGATGCTTTGAGTCGCAAGTCTTATTGCAACAACCTCATGGTTTAGCAAGCACAACCCCTTCTCTATGAAGAACTTCGCAAGTTGAACCTTCACATAGTTCCTCAGGGTTATCTCAATACCCTGGTGGTTGAACCAGACCTCGAGCGCAACATCAGGACAAGACAGAAATATGACTCTGAAGTCGAGAAGATTAAGAAATAGCTCTCCAAGGGAAATTCTTCATTCTACCATGTTGATAATGATGGTGTCTTGTTCTTCAAAGGCCGCCTAGTGGTTCCCAGAAAGCACAATCTAGACTCTCGTTCGGATGTCATGAAAGAAGCACATGACACACCTTTGTCTATTCATCCCGGTAGTACTAAGATGTACCAAGACATTCGTCAGCGGTACTGGTTGCCTGATATGAAGCGAGACATTGCTCGTTATGTCGCTGAGTGTGACGTTTGCCGTCGCATCAAAGCAGAACATCAAAGGCCTGCTAGAACTCTGCAACCACTTGCTATTCCTGAATGGAAATGGGACAAGGTCGAAATGGATTTCATTACTGGTTTTCCCAAATCGCAGAAGGGTCATGATGCTATTTTTGTCGTCATTGACCGATTCTCAAAGGTTGCTCACTTTCTGCCAGTCAAGGAGACAATCACTACTAGTCAGTTAGCAGACTTGTATGTTTCCAGAATCGTGTCCCTCCACGGTGTTCCATTGGAGATCAGTTCAGACCGTGGCAGCCTCTTTACCTCAAGGTTTTGGAACAGTTTCCAAGAAGCTATGGGAACTCATCTGTCCTTCAGCACCGCTTTTCACCCCCAGTCCCAGGGACAAGTTGAACGAGTCAATCAAGTGCTTGAAGATATGCTTCGAGCTTGTGTCATCTCATTCGGTAAGAAATGGGAGGAATCTCTCCCGTATGCTGAATTCTCATACAACAATAGCTACCAAGCTAGTTTGAAGATGGCACCCTTTGAAGTTTTGTATGGACGTAAGTGTCGAACCCCTCTGAATTGGTCAGAAACTGGGGAACGATCACTCGTTGGTCCGGACATTATTCAACAAGCTGAAGAACAAGTCCGCATTGTCCGAGAACATTTGAAAACTGCTCAGTCTTGTCAGAAGAGCAACTATGATCGAAAACACCAGGTAATGGTCTATCAACCTGGCGAACAAGCTTACCTTCGTGTCACTCCGATGAAAGGCACCCATCGTTTTGGGATCAAAGGCAAGTTAGCTCCTCGCTACATTGGCCCGTTCCGTATTCTTGCCCGACGTGGAGAAGTGGCATACCAATTGGAATTGCCGCCGAACCTCTCTCAAGTTCATGATGTCTTTCATGTGTCACAACTGCGTCGCTGCTTCAAGGATCCTATCCAAGCAGTGGATCATGAAATCCTTGAGCTGCAAGAGGATCTCTCTTATCAAGAGTATCCGATCCGCATTCTTGATCAAGCTAAACGTTGAACCCGTCAGAAGGCAATCAAGTTCCTTAAAGTTCAGTGGTCGAATCATTCTAAAGACGAAGCCACTTGGGAACGCGAGGATCGTCTTCGTGAAGAATACCCCGCTCTCTTTTAGCCTACCTCTTAATTCTCGGGACGAGAATTTCTTTTAGAGGAGGAGAATTGTAACACCCCATGTATTAGCAACAGTGATCACCCTTTTGATAATGCCAAGTCATCATGTTTAACAGTGCTTGATCATCATTTAGATCATATCTCATTCCAAATTCCAATTCAAAATTGAAATTCAAATTTAAAGTAAAAATAAAAGTTGTTCAAATTTGAAAACTAAAATGTTCATTGAATAGGAAATAATCCATAACTAATTGTGTTAAGAAAAACAACATCACTAAAAATCACTAGATGACTCCATCATCCAAAAACAGTACCAAACAGCAATATTTAATCCCATTTTATTTAACAAAAATTTAAATGAAATCATCTGGTCTCCAAACCATTTTCTGGCAGTAGTAAATATTGCATGGTATTTGTTGGGCTAAGTCACACATTTTACAAAATTGAATTGGTGGCCGAACATTTTTCAAATGAGTGTAAGAAATAAAACAGAAGAAAAGAAAAGGAAAAAGAAGAGGGCTCACTAGCGCACTAGGCTTAAGTCCAACAGTGCGCCGGCCCAGCCCACATCGCCAGTCATCGTCCACCTCCAGCTGTAGAAGACCCCGACCGCCCGAGCGCCAGTTCGCCGTTGCCGCCGAGCCGCCTCGCTCCCCGCGCTGCTACAGAGCGCATGGAGGCGATAAGAAAGCCACCGCACACCCCCTGGACGTGCCCAAGTCCTCCTTCTCCTCCCTCCCTCGTCGCTATCTTCTGCCTCGCTCGCAACCGTCCAGCCATGGCGCCGCCACCATAGAACACGCGAACACCGACCTTCCCTCGCTTCATTGAACCGTCCAGGAGCTTGCTCTACCTCCACTTCGTCGACTGGGTGGACCAGTTCGACCCGGGGAACGCCGCAAGCTCGGGATCGACCCGTTCCCCTCCGCCGGCCGTCTGCACTGCCCCGCCTCGATCTGCTTTCGCCGCTCGATCCACACCGTCCCGACCACCCCGCGCCTCACCGAGCTCGGCGTCCCCCTCTGTGAGCACGCGCGCACATTTTCCCCTTTAGCCCGAGCTCGATTTCGAGCTCCGGCGCCGTTTGCCCCTGTTGCTTGCTCCGGTCGCCGCTAGATGAGCTCGCCGCCGGCGTGGTAGCCCTCCTGCACTCCCCCCAGTAGCACGGTTGGATGCGGCTCTTTTTGCCGGACCGATTCCCGCTGTCCGCCGCCTCGTTTGGTCGCCGGAGCGCAGCTCCGGTGGGCCGCCGCCGCGTTGGGCCTCGCCGCCGGCCTCTCCCAGGCGCGCGCTGGTTTTAAACCAGACGGTCGGCTCACTGACACGCGGGCCCGCCCGTTTAATTTACTCCTAACCTAATTAACCTAACCCACTAACCCACTGACATGTGGGGCCCCAGCACTATTGTTTTGGATAAGGCATACACAGTCAGCAGCTGACTCAGCCCCACTGGACCCACCTGTCATACTCTAGGTCTAGCTGAGTCTGGGTATAAAAAATATATGCACTGTTCTGGATAATGTTTTGGATAATTCGAATTTAATAATTAAATTAATTCTAGAAATTCATTAAAACTTTGAAAAATCATATAAAATAAACCGTAAGTCGGATGAAAATAATTTATATATGAAAAATGATCAGAAAAATATGTAGAATCCGAATATCCGGTCAACATACCTGCCACATCCCTCTAACATACTGAACATTGAACTTTTTGTCTGTTTTCGATAAATGAATAGTGCATGACCTTAATAAAATAATTTCAAATAAATTTCTAAATTAACTAAAACAATTAGAGAGGCATTATATCACCTCTGCATATCATTTAGGCATGTCATGCATCCCTGTTGCATTGTTGCCCTGTATTTATTGTTTCTTCCCCCTTCTTCTCTACCGATAGCCCCCGAGACTGCCGACGACACTGCAGTGTACGACGACGTCACCGACGACCAGACCCCTTCAGCTGAGCTTCCAGGCAAGCAAAACCCCCTTGATCATCCAGATATCGCCCTTTCCTTCTTTCTTATGCTTGCATTAGTATTGCTTCTGTTGTTGCTCCGTTAGCTCCTATTCCGATGCATAGCCTGACTTTGTCGCCTGCTACTGATACATTACCTGCTATCCTATGATGCTTAGTTAGGTATGTTATGTTTCATCGGTGGCCCTTCACCTTGTCCGTATGCCATGCTTGAAATCGGGCCGTGATCACACTGGGTGATGATCATGGAAATGTTTACATATTGCAATACTTAAACTGTTAAAGTCGGGCTGGCCCAAAGGGTGCCCGCGAGAGAATAATATTAAAGACGGGTCGGCTCCAAGAGCACCCGCGCGTCGTGTGTTACCAAGTCGGAGCGACAGGAATCATGTTCGTCTCTGCGAGTTACTAAACATGCTTAACTGATTTGGATATTTGATCTGAGTTGTCTACGTGCCTATACGCACTACCACCACGTGGGATAATGGTTTAATGGGGCCCTCTACGTCGTATGTATCAGCCGAAACTTCTTCAGATGTCACAGCTCAGACATGCGGGCTGATTGCTGGGGTGGGCTGGTTACGTCACTGGTGTATACAGTGTCGCACCTGGGCTCCGGCCAGTCACGCAACGTGCAGGAGTGCAGAGGGCGATGGCCCAAGACCCCTTTGCACTTAGGATTTAGACCGGCGTGTTGACCTCTCTGCTGAGCCTAGGTAGGACTGCATCGTGTTGATCACCCGAGGCCGGGCATTACCCAGTAAGTGTGTCCGGAACAGATGTGATCGAGCGTGTTGGGTAACAGTAGTGGACCCCTGCAGGGAAGTTATCTATTCGAATAGCCGTGTCCACGGTAACAGGACGCTCAGAGTTGTATCTTAATCTGCTACAACTACAAATGGATATCAAGTGATTACTAAACTGTTACTACTGCTCTCGAGATCACTTTCTCGCAGGGTAGTCGAGGAAGGATCTCAGTGCATTACTAAAATATGATTGATTATATATTATCTTGCTCTACTCTCTTCTGATGCTGCAAGATTGCTTCAAGATGCTAGTCATCGATAGGCTAGGCCTCTCCCCCTCTGTTCCAGCATTTCTGCAGTTTAGTCCAAAGATATAGCCCCATTCCTTTGATACCGATGCATATTTAGTATAGTTTTGATGTCAGTCTTGCGAGTACTTTGGATAAGTACTCATGGTTGCTTTGCTACTTCTTTTTCCCCATACCCGATTGCTGCGATCAGACGATGGAGCTCAGGAGCAGGAGATCCCCGGAGGAGCCTACTACGACGTGGAGATCCCCGATGACCAGGAGTAGTTTGAAGGCCCTAGGCAGGAGGCCTTCGCCTTTTCGATCAGTGTCGCTGTTTGTGCTAGCCTTCTTAAGGCAATCTTGACTAACTATGTCTGTACCCAGATATTAATTGTTTGTATGACTTATGTATTCGGGTCCTCGTGACCCCTGGTTTGTAATATGAAGATTTATGTTTGGATTTGAGTTTAGAGTTGTGTTGTGATATCTTCCCATGCGTCTCTGATCTCGAGCGTGCACGTTTGCGTGCATGATTAGTGCACGGTCAAGCAGAGGGCGTCACAGTGCCCCCCCCCCCCCCGCGCACACACACACACACACACAAAAAACCGTGTCATCACCATGCTTACACACTGACCAAATGGGAAAAACGGGATGATAAAAAGGAAGATGCATGGTGGGCAGGAAATTCTCCCTTTATTGCTTCGTTCAAAGAAAAGACGCCTAAAAATCATCAAGGGAACCTACTCTTGGTATCCTTTACCAGGTTCATTTTCCATATTCCCTTTCTTTAGTTTAGGTGTTGCCGCTCAGTTGGAAGCTATGAAACAAGTCTGCGGTAGTTCAAAACTGGAATTGGCACAATATCCAGAAGTGGCCTCCTTGGCTCACACTTCATACAGAAATGGATGGATAAACCTTTCCAGTAGCTACTCCCATGGTTTTTGGGTTATAGTTGTATATTTGATTTGTTTGTTTGGTCTCATCCACTACTTTTAATAAATGCTACTAAAAAGGAAGAGGAATAATGCATAATTGGAGCAGTGATAATGACTCCTTGGTATCTCTATAGGATAGTGATAAGAGAATCTTTACCTGGAATGACATATTAAAATGACAGATATTGATTTAAATGGTTAGTGTCAGTAAAGTTGTTATCTTGACGAATCATGACAACAAGATGCATAGCAAACAATAGCCGCAGAGAACAAATCTGATCACATAGCAAGAGGTGGCAAAACCATCACCTCACTACTCTGACAGTTGCAAGAACCGTTGCACTGCTTTTCTGCATGTGCACCTTGCAATGCATATTCCTAAACAAGCATATTACCAATCACATAAAATTTGAAGCGAGAGAGATGACATCTATGAGAAAAACACTGATTTTCTGCTTTTCACGTGAAATTTGGTGGATTAACACAAGTAACATGTACAGTGCTTACAAATTTCAACTCTACATTTGGTTCACACACTGAGAAACAAAAGAAGACAAATGCTATTCACAACAAAACCTGAGCATGGCACTATTTGATGCTAGATTTACCTTATTTTTTGTTTATCGGCGTGTGAATTGGATATGGAATTAAATTTTACATGATGTTAGATATATCTTGAGTCAGTCAACTAGATTTTTTGTCAAAAAAATTGCGATATTCTTTGGCTGTTGTGGCCTGGGAGCATACTAATACTCAAACCATAAGCACAACGCATCGATCAGTCCTGACCCTTTACAAATCACAACACATCCAACTCGTCATCATCCTTCTATCTATTATATACTAAAAGCACAATACGGATGACAAATAGGGAGATATGCTAGAAAATCCCATAATAATCAGAAAGATCTACCCATCAGTTTAACGCGATGCAAAACAACAACCATTAGATATTCATAATTTTTGTTCAGTGAACAAGCCTGTGGAGAGTTTTCTCCAGAAAAAACGGATCGCCCCCGTGTCGTCTTCGGGCGACACGGGGGGCGGCCATTCTCCTCCATCCTCTACCGGCGCTCAGTCTTCTCCCCTCGCCGTCGCCGGAGGACGTCGCCGGGCAAAGCCCGTGCGGCCGACGGCGGCGGCGAGGACACATTTTTCTGTCGACCATCGACGGCGGCTGTGGCGTTCTAGTGGTGGTTTTGTACGGCTGCGCGGTGCTCTACGTGCAGCAGCGGCGGAGAAGTGAGATGCGGTCGTGCCAGATGTGCTGCACAGTGCCGAGACGGCGCGTGGTTGGGCGGCGCAATCAGCGGTATGAGCTGCGCGGCGGCCTGTGATCTTGTCGGGGCTTTCCCTCCGGATCAAGTGGTCGATCAGCGCTCCACGTCGCAGCTTCTCATGTGGTATCTCCTCTGGCGGCCGACTGACTAGGGGCGCCCAGATCGTGGCTGAACGAGGCATCGCATGTGTCAAGCACATCCAAAGGTACGAGATGCGGACATGGCTGGACGGTGGCTCACCAGGCGTAGACACGACATCGTCTGCTCTTCATGCATGGAGCCATCTGATGGCCCTTGTGGGATCTTGGCAGCGCCAGCGATCGGTGACCCCTCGCACCAGTTGGCCGCCATGGCCCGCTTACGTTGTAACGGCGGACGTCCTCGTCGACGACGACATCTTACAGGGGCATGGTAACTGGACGCCGCGATCTCTCCGTGAGGCGGTCCTCACTCGGACATGTAGATGGCGGTGTGGTCCTGCATTGTTGACGAGGACGAGATAGCATGTGTCGTTTGATGCAGACCTGCCACTGGCATCCACTTGCGAGCACGGAGCGGGGCTGCCAGAGGGTCCTCGTATGGATTTTGGCGGCGCCGATGCCCTTCCTCCCTCGTTAATGACCTCACCCTGTGTGCGACACTGCTGGGACTGCGGAAAGTGGAGGCGGCAACACATGATGACTTCGATTTGGTGGTGCTTTTCGAGTACTTGGTTTCGAGCTCTGGCGTGAATACCCTAGGTCTGACCCTAGTTGGTTATACCTGGCAATGGCGGTGTTTTTGCGTCGTTACCTTGTTGAAGACATTGCTTGATGTTTGTTCAGACTTGATCTTCAGGGTGAAAACCCATGATCTGACCATTGATGGTTGGATTCGGTGACAGCGGCGCTTGCGCATCGTTCCTTTTCTAAAGGCCTCGCTTTTGGAGAACATTTCTCATAGTCATTGTGTTGTCAAGAAAGATATGGTCGGTGTTGATGGTCATTTTTTTCCTTCACCTAGGCATAGCTTCAGTCTTGTATGACTTTGCTTTTGCCAGCGTGATCCTTTGTGTGTGTGTTAGTGTTGGCCATGTGCCTCCTAGTTATGCAGAGGCCGGGTGTGTTCTCATTCTGTTTGTAACCCCTTGATGCTACATTATGAGTCAATAAAAGACGCCCTTTATCGAAAAATTAGATATTCGTAATATCTCTTCGGCATTGAAGTTGAGAGAAATAACCCACCTATGCTGTGGCGGAGCTACGGCTGGGCTGAGCCATGCCATGGCCCGCCCAGCCCATGAGAATATGTATAATGTACACTTATTCTTGGGCCATGGAACACAAGCCCAGTAGTAATTTCCTTCAGCCTGCCCTGCCGGCCCGCCCAGCTTTTTGCGTCAAGCTCCGCCAGTGCACCTATGCCATCATAAAAGGCCAGTGCTACAAATCAACCGGCTGATGCCAGAGATTTTTAAGCCGCCTCGTTGGCCGTTTGATCAGGCCGGATCACACCGTTGGATCTCTTCCGCCAGCCAGTTTGAATGGTCAACGCACACGGGTTCTCCTCCTCACATCGCACAGCAGCCCCCTTCTCTTCTTCGATGTCGTAACACCCGGAGACGTCGGCGACGCTTCACTGCAGCGACGAACATAGGCACAGCGGCGCTCCATCGCAGCACCCGACGCCGCCGGCGATGCTCATTGAAACACCGGCCGCTCGATGAAGCTTCATTGCAACCTCGGCGACCCCCGGCGAAGCCCATTGCAGCACTAGTGCCCCCCGGCGAAGCTCCATTGCAACACTGAATGACCTCGACGGAGCTTCATCGCGACACCGGCGGCCCAAGGCGAAGCTCCATCGCAGAACCCCGATGCTTCAATCACAGAGCCGGCGTTCCAACACGGTGGTGCTCCATCGCAGCGTCGACGTCGCCGTCGCTGCTCCCATCGCAGCACTAGCGTCCCATCGCAGTGTCGATGTTCGTGTCTAGCTGTACCTCTCTGCATTAAGGCCGTGGTCCTCCTCCCTCGGGCTTGCCTGCACCGGTGGGAATTATAAATCGCTATCTATCTAGCACGTCCCTAGGGATTTCTAGGTACAGCTCCACCTCTCGATCCTGCATCTCTATTCCACAGCGCACGAGTTCCCTTGGTCTCTACAGTAAGGCCGCAATACCCCTGCTCGATCAGGTTTGCCTGCGACGCTCTGAATTGCAAATCGCTAAGCCTAGCATCGGGTGACGGAGAAGTTCTCGCCGAGTACAACGACGCTGTCCCAATGACCGGACAGTACAACGTGGTTACGACCACACAGCCACGGCAGTGCGCACCGAGCAGACGGACGGCGGCGTGGCCTAGCGGCGTGTCGTGGTACGGCATGGTTCCGCGAAATCACATGCAAAATCATGTGTGCATGCGCAGCTAGGCAAAGAAGAGCAATCACATGGGAGAGACGATCTGCTGCCACTGTAAATCTCGGTTCTTGATGATGCACACCAGGCAATTCTCCCTGTATGTTATGTACCCAGATCACCTTGGGAATGGAGAGGAGAGGGTGAGACCAGGCATGCGTAGATGGACGAAGACGAAGTTGACGAAGCGCCGACCAGGCTTGCCAGGCCCGGGGACACGTCGTGGACGAAGGCACGCATCGGTGTTGCCAGCACCGGGCATGCGTAGACGAGGGACCTGCACGAGCTGTACGCCATGTCGAGGAGTCGGAGGACCAGCAGAGAAGAAGACTCGACGACGGTTGTGGCGCCAATCGGTGTGGGGCCGATGTCACCAACGGTGGTCGGAGTAGACGAAGTGGTCGGGGAAGATGATGGCGACGCTGGCGACGGGCTGGTGCTGGACGTAGACGAAGGGGGTGGACGGGCGGCGGCGGCGGCTACGGGGGTAGCAGCGGCGGCGGCCGAAGAAGAGCGGCGGCGGCGGCTAGTTAGGAGCGCGGCAGCGGTGCTCGAAGTAGGCGAAGAACCCGAGGGCGTGACGAAGACCAGCGCGGACGATGGCGTTCCCGCGCCGAGGGAGGCGGCGTGGCGCATACCATGGGAAGTCGACGCGCGGTGACGGCGGAGTGGACCGCGGGCCGCGGCGCTACGGCCCGTAGGGGCGACGCAGCGGCGGCGGGCAGGTCGGGGCGACGGCAGGAAGACTTCGGGCGGCGGCGTGGACCGCGGGCCGTGGGGCTACAACCCGAAGGGGCGACGCTGCGGCGGAGCGCGGGTCGATGCAACCGCGGGGACGGCCTCGGGGCGGTGGCCGGGACCGCGTATCGCGGCACTACGGCCCGAAGGGGCAACGCAGCGGTGACGCGCGAGTCGATGCCGCCGTGAGGAGAACCACGGGGCGGTGGCGCTGCGGCCCGACGGGGCGACGCAGCGGCAGCCCGTTGCTCGATCGGTGGTGGGACGCGCTGAACTCGGGGACGATCTTCACGGGACCTGCGAAGGCGCGAGCAACCGACGGGCCAGGTCGGTTCCGGGGCGCAGATGAGGCGGATCGCGGCGGCGAGCGGGTGATCAAACCGATCGCGCGCGAGGTCAGGGACGCCGCTCGGTGGAGGCGGGGTGGCAGCGGAGTCCGAGATGAAGCCGGCGATGACGGACGGCGTGGGACGGCGTGCGGACGAGCGCGTCAGCACCGGCACCCGAGCTGCCAAAGCAGCGCCGGCGCCAGGGCAGCGAGGCCCGAGCGACCAACGTAGCAACGGCGCCCGAGCTGAGGCAGCCGACGATCCTGATGCAGCCGGCCCGACGCAGCCGGGGACGAGGCCGGCGAGGCAGACCGCAGGGCCGCCGGGCGGACGCGGCGGAGGCGGGTGGCGTGGATCGATGGGCGGGCCTGCGCGCGAACGGCGGCTATGATGGGCCGCCGTATGGCGCGAGGCCGCCGGGTCGGGGTGATGCAGGAATCCCGGTCGGAGCAGGGCGGAGACGGCCGGCGTAGAACGACGGGCGGGCCGGCGCGCGGACGCCGGCTATGAAGGGCCGCCTGTCGCGCGAGGCCGCCGGGTCGGTGAAGGAGCCGGCCGGTCGTGCCGGTGTTGGAGTAGAGGCGCACGGGGGTCGACGGCGGTGGTGGGCGAAGCAATCCGATCTATGATCGGTAAACCAAAAAGTAAACGCCGATCAAGGTGATCGGCGAGAGAGAGAAAAACCCGGAGCAAGGGCTCGGGAAAAAGACTCTCTAGGGCAGCCGGTCGACACGACCGGCGGACGAACCCTAGGTACGGGCGGCGCGGCCCCAGGCGGCGGTCATGGAGGGCGACCGCCCCGGGGGCGGCGCGCGGGCGGAAGCGGCGGGCGGCGGCTAGGGTTGGATCAGTTAGGCTGATACCATGTTAGAAGGGATTAGAGAGGGATTGGTGGAATCGATGTTTATTGCTTGAGCCTCGTGGGCGTATATATAGGAGTACAATGATTTACTTGTAGTACAAGACAAGGCAGGACCAAATCCTAGTCTATCCTGTACTTCCTAATAATCAATATACTCAACATACACGATACCCCACACACACAGCTGCACCCAGCTATATATTCCACACCCTTCCACACACGCATCAGGACGCTTGTGCACGCAGGCGGCGTCCGATAGCTAGCCACTTTGCTCTTGCCCACTGACAGTGGGGTGGCTCCCTTCTTCCGCCGCTGGACCCGTGTCGTCAGTCGTGACATTCTCCCCCCCTTGGAATCCGGCTTGTCCCCAAGCCGGTGTTGTTGGGAAACGGCGTTGAAGTTCTTCAGGGTCCTCCCAGGTGGCCAAGGAAGGAGGTAGATCACGCCATTGCACCAGAATGCGCTCCGCTGGTGTGCCTTGAACCATCACTTGGCGGCTGTCAAGAGTATGAAGAGGTACCTGCACAGCTTGCAAAATTTCGTTAGCTGGTGGTAATGCTGCCTCGGCGCGTGTATCTGCTCCCACCGCCTTTTTCAGCTGCGAGACGTGCACCACCGGATGGATCTTGCTCGATTCTGGCAGCTGAAGCTTGTAGGCCACTTTGCCAATTCTCGCTTCCACTTTGTATGGCCCGTAGTAACGGAATGCAAGCTTCTGGTATGGGCGCTGAGCCACAGATGTTTGGATGAATGGCTGCAAGCGAAGGAAGACCAAATCACCAACCTGAAACTCCCTGTCCGTGCGGTGTTTGTCGGCTTGTCGGGCTCGCCACTGGTGGCCTTTTAGCAGTGGCGGGCTTGCCTGGGCCGTTAGCCCGCCACTGATGCCCATTTTGCTCCCGCCACTGCTAGGCCTTTTCCCAGTAGTGAAGGCATTAGTGGCGTGTGGTCAGCAGCGCACGCCACTTGTATATTTTAAGTACTGGTGGCATGCGAACTGCTAAGTGGTTACCAGTGGTGTGCAAAGCGCACACCACTAGTAACCATTTATCAGTGGCGCGTTAGTAGTGGCGTGCTCGGGGCACGTCCTTAATGAGCACATTGCGCACGTCACTAATAGCCTTCTCGGTAGTAATTTAGTAATTTTCCTTTTGGGTCCTTTTTTGCTTTTTTGTCTGCACAGGTGTCCTGTCTCTGGATGTTTCGTGTGTCTGCGTGTATGCTGTATCCTTTGCTTTGTTTAATGCGCATTTACGTCCTCAAACATAAAAAAATTGGATGGCGAAAAAAACCCATAAATAAAGCTCAATCATTGTACGATGGTCTGCCTTTCTTCCCCCAAAAGGCAGAGGATAAAGTCGGATCCATAAATAAAGCCAAAGAACCCGATTCTTGCAATCCCCATTGATTGATCCTTGGATTCCATTCCAGCTTACACAAACTAGGCACACACGCACGTACTCTTGTCTTCCTGACCTGAGTCACACAAACAAACAAACACTGAATTAATCCTTAAATTAATGCACGTGCGGATCGAAGAAGAAGAAGGTGAGCTTGCAATGGATGACGACGTCAAATGCTCCCTGGCCTCGGCCACATGCAGCGGCAGCGCCAGGGCGGCCTCGTACCACGTCCGCTCCTGGACGCCGTGGACCGCTTGCGACAACTAAAGGTGACCTAGGAGGGCATCCAGCTCCCCACCATCGTCGTGGTTGGAGACCAGTCCAGCAGCAAGTCGAGCGTGCTGAGGTCGCTGGCCGGCATCAGCCTCCCGAGCAGGCAATACATCTTAACCTGCGTCCCGCTGGTGACCCTCTGCTATCCAAGATCGACAAGTCCATGGTGGGCATCCCCATGCTGGCGCGAAGGCTCACGGAGATACAGGAGGCCCCGAGATCGTCAAGCAAATCAACGACCGGCTCGGTAGCAGCAGTAGCGACGAGCTCGGCCAGATGCCACCGGATCTCACCAACGTCGCCGATGCGGCCAGAGCCTTCATCCACACCATCAAGTAGGTGTGCGCTTCGCTGGAGATGCCGACACGGTACATGCGTGAGATGCCAGCTACTGCCCAGGGCCCGAACACGGCGCAACAATCAATCGATGGGGAATCAGGGGCATCAATCAGGGGCATCAATCCATCGATGGGGAACACGGCGCAACAATCACACGGTACACGTGTGAGATGCCAGCTATACTGTTGCCTAGCTGCTGGTGGAGGAGATGCGCGTTCTGGAGGAGACCAGGGGCATCATGTGACGCCCCCGACTTAATCGTGCACTAATCATACACGCAAATGCACACGATCAAGCCTTAGGAATCACTTAAAGATATCATAACACAACTCTAAACACAAATAAAAGTCATACCAGCTTTATATTAGAAGCCAGGGCCTCGAGGGCTCGAATACATAAGCTCGATTTGATACAAGCATCAGCGGAAGCATTAGATATCTGAGTACAGACATAAAGTTAGACAGATAGTCCTTTAAGAAGGCGGGGCAAAATAAAAACACTGGATCAAAAGGCACAGGCCTCCTGCCTGGGTGCCTCCTAACTAGTCCTGGTCGTCGGAGGGCTCCTCGTAGTAGTAGTATCCAGAGGGTAGTAGTACTGGTAGTAGTCGTCGACAGCAGGGGCAGCTGGCTCCGGGGCTCCGTCATCTGGTCGCAACATTCGGGTATGGGGAAAATGGAAAGCAAAGCAACCGTGAGTACTCATCCAAAGTACTCAGCAAGACTTACATCAGATCTAGTATAAATATGCAACATTATCAAAGGAAGGCTGTATATGTGGACTTGGCTGCAGAAATGCCAGAATAGAGGGAAAGGCCTAGCCTATCGAAAACTAGCATGTTCAGCGGTCTTGCAGCATAAGAAGAGTGCAGATTAGTACAATACAAGGTAGTAGTAGCAACAAGTAGTATCCTCGCCCAGAGATCCTTCCTCGACTCCCTGCGAGAAAGCGATCCCGGAGCTATCATATTCAACCCATTTCTAGTTGTAGTAGATCGGGATATTCTCCGAGCGTCCTGTTACCGTGGACACGGCTATTCGAATAGATATACTTCCCTGCAGGGGTGCACCAACTTTACCCAACACGCTCGATTAACTCTGGCCGGACACACTTGCTTGGTCCATGCCCGGCCTCGGCTGATCGACACGTCGTAGCCCTACCTAGGCTCAACAGAGAGGTCAGCACGCCGGTCTACATCCTAAGTGCGAAGGGGTCTTGGGCCCATCGCCCTTTGCACTCCTGCGTGTTGCGAGGACGGCCGGGAGCAGACCTAGCACCCTTAATACAAGCGCAGGCTTTCACAGTCCAACCCGGCGCGTGCCGCTCAACCGCTGACATCTGAAGAACTTCGGCTGATACTACGATGCCGAGTACCCATATTATTCCCACGTGCTGGTTAGCGCGAAAAGGCCAGAGGCCTACTCAGATTACATATCCTAACCCATTAGTGCGTTTGGAGCGCGCGGAAACGAGCAGAGACTCACGATCCTGTGACCCCGTCGCCCCGTCTCGTGGACTTACGGCAAGGGCTAAGAATGCCCGGCCGTGCCACGTATTCATCTCTCGGGCTCCCTGATGGTCAACCCGAATCCACATCTCTCGCGGGTACCCCTCGGGGCCGACCCGACTTTATCAAGTATCAGCAGTAAAACCCAAGTGTCCGTGTGTCCATAACATCAAGAAGGAATCCGAGGAATCACCCTCATTGGATTCCCACTCGATGTAACCGTCAAGGTGAACCCTGAGGAATCACCCTTGGTGGTATTCACACTTGTGGGGTTGCACGACAGAAACTTCGTCGGAGGTGGTGAATGAGGAATCACCCTCGGTAACCCACAACCAACTAGCTGTACTACAGTGTCCGCATCGGAAGTGAGATGAGAGGTATCACCCTCGGCACTCGATATTAACTCTGCAGCGTCGAGCAACTTAGGGGGAATGTGGGTGATGAACTGGTCTCAGCCCGATGATCACATCGATCGTGGAACAGATACTAAAGCGGGGCAACTAGAGCAAGGAAGAGGGGTCACAGATGGTTCACTACCATCCTACACTAAGCATTTAGGATATCAGGTAAAGTATCAAAAGCAGTTACAAGGACAGGCTATGCAGCAGAGTAGGTAAACAAAATAGTAACTGCAGAAATCTCTAATGCAAGCAAGAGGGAGAAGGAATAGGCGATATAGACAAGCGTCAAGGGGGGTTGCTTGCCTGGAAGCTCTGCGGCAAAAGAGGGATCGTCAGTGGTGTCGTCGGTCTCCTGAGCTGCGTCGCTCTCGGGGGCTATCGGAGAAGAAGAGTGGGAAGAAACAATAAATAATGGCAAATAATGCAACACAGATGCATGGCATGTCAGTATGCAGAGTTAGTGGTGACCTAATGCATTGCTACATGTCGCAGAAGAATCGGGAAAATATCTGGGATATTTTCCCGGCGTTTAGGCTGGTTTCGGAATACTGAACTGGAGGGGAAAGTTCCATGTTCAGGTAGTTAGGAGTGATAGTCAAGCATTTTGACCCCGTATTCGGATTTGTCTCGTTTTTCTAATCAACTTTCATGTAGAAAGTTTTCCGACTCGAGCTACGGTTGAATTTCTACGAATTTTCAAAGATTTAAACTATTTTATGAAATTCCTGGAATTATTTTATTAAATAAATCGTATTATCCAGAATAGTTACGGGTGACGTCAGCATGACGTCAGCCAGTCAACCCAGCCGTACCAGGTCAACCCTGACGGCTGGGACCCACCTGTCATACATAGAGACTAACTAAACTAACTAACAGAGTTAATTAGCTAGGTGGGGCCCTATGTCAGTGACTAACTAACTAATTAAATTAGGTTTTAATTAAAAACGGTTTAGTTAGTTTAATTAACCGGAGGGGACCCACACGTCAGTGGCGGTAACTGCCACGTCAGCCGCGTTGACCCGGTCAACTGGTCAACTGGGCCTGCGGGACCCAGCTGCCAGTGACCCGGGCACGGCCACGTCGGTGCCACGTCGATGCCGGCGCCGGAAAATGCTCCGGCGAGCGCTGGACGCGGCGGCGAGCTCCGGCGAGCTCGGGTTTTAGCTACAGGGCATCATTTACGACGCGGTCACTTGCTTTCGATCGGGCGCACGATGCTGCGTCGGATGGTGGTGGCGCCGGACCATATGGTCGCCGGTAACGGAGCTGGCGACGAGGTCCGCGGCGGCGGCGATACGGGCGAGCTCGGGATCTTGCTACGGGGGACCAACTCGCGTGATTTTGCTCGTGTTCGAACGAGTGTGAAGCGGCGCGTCGAACGAACCTAACGCGGGGCCGCGAGGGCGACCGCAAGTGACCGAAACGGCGAGGTGCCGCGGCGGCCGGAGCGCGACGTAGCGGCGAGCTAGCTAGGGAGCAACAAAGCGGCTCGGGGGAGAAGGCAGAGGGAGGTGAGGCTCACCGAGCGGCTACGACAAGGCTTCGACAACTTTGGAGCAGCAGAGGGGGTCGCCGGAGCCAGAGGGGAACGGCGGCGGTCGGAGATGCAGCCGAGGCGATCGGCGGCAGCGGGGATCTCCGGCTCCGCCTGAGGGCACCAGGAGAAGAGGTTGATGTCGGCGGAGCTTGCGGACAGGGTCAGCGGGCACGGGACCGCCGGTGGCCGTGGAAGCGACGGAGGGACGGCGGCGATGCGCTCGGGCAGAGGGGAAAGAGAGTGAGCGAGCGCACGCGAGAGAGGGGGAGAGGGGAGAGTGAGGGCGGCGTCCAGGGGGGAGGGACGAGGGTTGCCCTTATCCCCTCGCCCAACTGCCCCGGCGCCGAGGCGACCAGTGACTGGAGCGGCGAGCTCCTGGCCATGGCGCAGGCGACACGGGGGAAGGAGTAGGTAGGCGAGCAGGGATGGGCCGGCTAGGCTGCGCCAGACAGGCCTCGCCCGATTTCTTTTCTGCCTTTTCCAATATTTCAAAAACAGAGACAAGAAAAGAAATATTTGGGGCACCAAATAGCTTAGGAAAAATATGGGACTTGACCCATTAATTCCTCTGCATTTTTAGACAGTGCCACAAAAAGTTTGGAGGCCAAAGGAATTCATTTGCATTTTCCATAAATGAATTTGCAATCTTAAATTGCTGGAACAACACTGTTTTAAATGCTAATGCTCATATTAGCAACATGGTGATGTTGTTTTTCTTAACATTAAAATGTTTTGGGATATTTGCTAAATGATGAACATTTTCCCAGCAAGTTTTGAGCAACTTCAAATTTCACTTGCGTTTGAATTTGAATTCAGTGGCAGAATTTGAAATGAGATATTAAGCCACTGTGATCAAGCATTACAAATGAAGATGACTTGGCAAGATTAACAGATGGTCACTGTGCGTTATTACATAGGTGTGTTACACATCAATCTCCCCAACTTCCTGCCACGATCGGCGCTCCTGGTTCTGCTCAAGAAGAAGGTGGAGACCATCTCGTCAAGCAGGTGTGGGACTACCTTGGGGACCTGGTGATGAGCATACTGCTGCACCGCACGCACATACAAATTTAATTACTTCCCAGTTCCATAATCTTGTTTATAATACTACTAGAGCCGGCATTTATAAAATTACATATCATTAGAAACAAGCAAACTCACATAGATTGAAATGTTGTTATGAGTCCAAGACAGAATTAGTTAATGCCAATACCAGGGAATCCACTCCAGCTAATTGATGGAAATTGGGCAGTGGCAGGCCAAGCCATAGCTAATTTGATTCATCCCATGAGTTTTTCTTGCTCTCTCTAATGAATTCTGAAACAGCACAACATCATGGTACTACAGGGCTATTATTATCAAAATCATGAAAGTATGAAACATAACTAAATCAAGTTAAAAAATAAAAGACTTATGATTCCTTAATTAATAGAATATCTCTGTGAATTGAAGGCTAGCTGCAATGATATGTAGTACTGAACGAACACATGAGAAGAGCCTCCAGTATGGCACGCACAACTCATAATAGTATCATTATGTTTGGGGTACAGCTACTCCGAGTTACATTACATCATGACACTCCCCATAGCCAGTCAGGGAGTATGTGTGCATGAACAAACTTCACATAGCAAACAACTAGACCACCAATGAACAACAAAGGGCCCAGGTTAACAGACAAGCAAACATTATGGATAATAAAAACTCCCAAGGGAGAGATAGTTGTTCCCTTATATCCCTTGGAACTGCATTCCATATGCTATGTTCTTACTTCCATGAGTTCACAGCATGTTCATGAGGCCCCACTAGCCGCAGTAACTGTATCATCATCGGCATGCAGTAAATACAAGATAGGTAAAATGTTATTTAGCCAAGAGAGATTTTGAAGACAAAGGTGTCCGATGTACCTGCAAATATGACTCCAGCTTCTGCTTCAAGGTGGCATGCTCGCTCTTCATCTTCACCAATGACCTGCAGCATCTGGAGCACAACCATGGACATACTACAACAGGTGAGGTGAGCAAATCGCCTGACGATGAGAATATAGAGCTGGACACAAACTACAAGGAATGCATACCCTTCCAGATTCTTGTTATTGCGGTGTGCCTTAAACACCGAGCACTCGTTCTTCATCCTCACTGCCCCAATGCTGCGCGAAACACAAGTCAACTTCAGTGAATTGGAACACACAAGGCAGGCAAAAGGGAAATTTCTATTTACTAATAATATTCCTTCTCTCACATCACTAAGCACTCTTAAAGCCTATATATTGAATGTGTGATTAGAGGATTCTGTGGTGATGAGACCCGCAATAAGATTATTCACACCGAGTGTTTTCTGAGCATATTCGGCCGTCGGCAGCCACTAGGTGGTGTCACCCTAGGTCCACCGGGACTGGCTGGGGACGCAAGCATTGGTGCCTCCTACGGTGGAGGCGTTGACCCAGACCCGGTGGCTGATTCCGGGCTCGATCTTTGTCACTGGCAGTGGCGATGCCCAGATCTGGATCTGGAGGCTTGTGCTCATCACGGTTGTCCTGTGTGCCTCGTGGTGACACGGGTAAGCTGCCGAGCGAAAGCTCCGCCCTTTGGCGCCGACGGCGGCGACACCCGCAGGTGCCGCTATCCTCTTGAGGACGTCGTTGTGGTTCTCCTCTCCGTGCCAGGGCTCCGGGTGAAGACCTCTGTCCGTCTCGAACTCGGCAACGGCGACGCTTAGCACCGTTCCCCCTCCTGAGGGCATTGCCGTGGAGCTTAGTGTCCTAGCGCGTATCGTGGAGTAGTATTGAGGCCTTCCTGTGTTATCTTTCGGTAACGTAGTCGCGTGCGTTTATGTTGTCCGGTTATCCCGGGATCTGCTGTGTTAGGGGCTCTCCCCACTACCTTGTAGCGTTCAGCCGGGTACTTTGTTATGTGCTTTATCTATAAAGCGGGGCGCGAGCCTGTTTTGAGAGTCCAAGACAAAATTAGTTAATGCCAATACCAGGGAATCCAGTCCACTCCAGCCAATTGATGAAAATTGGGCAGTGGCAAAGGCCAAGACGTAGCTAATTTGATTCATCCCATGAGTTTTTCTTGCTCTCTAATGAGTTCTGAAACAGCACAACATCATGCTACTACAGGGCTATTATTATCAAAATCATGAAAGTATGAAACTTAACTAAATCAGGTTAAAAAATAAAAGGCTTATGATTCCTAAATTAATAGAATTTCTCTGTGAATTGAAGGCTAGCTGCAATGATATGTAGTACTGAACGAACACATGAGAAGAGCCTCCAGCATGGCACGCACAATTCACAGGTCCTGTACCTAGATCCGCTGCCTTTGAGTTGGTGCACCAGTGAATCTAACCGGTCGAAATCCTGAGGGCACTTCCCACTGCATCAAAAGGAACTGGGAAGTGAATGCACTAAATATGATTCCATTTTTAGTAGATATGATATGTCTTAAAACCGTTTGTATAGACTGTTCAAGAAAAAAATCCCAGTTATGGCCTGTCTACAGACGTATTACTTACATTGTTTGTTCTATGTTTGTCAACAATCTCGGTCAATCTTTCAGAAACAAAGCCACAACTTCCTCAACAAAATTGGGGCTTGATTCATCCTGCAGTTCTTCTAGCTGATTAAACTGTTCATAAAGGTAACCCTACAGGAATATCCCAAAGTAGATTAGAAGGCAAAACAAAGAAGCCTGAAATATAATAAATACTCCCTCCGTTCCAGTATAGAAGGCCCGCACGTATTTCTAGATCATCAATTTGACCAACGAAATATGTATTATATTGTACAAAAAATATATCATTGAATTTGTATTTGAAGGAAGTTTCTAATGGTATATTTTTGGTGGCATATTACTCATATTTCGCTTGTAAAATTGATGATCTAGGAATGCGCGTGGGCCTCTTATACCGGAATGGTGGGAATAATAAATTACCATTTGTGTGATCCACGGCAGAAAAAAAAGATTCTTGATTACATGGGTAAATCAAGATAATTAGTCAAATATCAAACAAAGTCAGTCCCAACAAGTGGTTATAAGCTTCAGCCTAGCTAAGTAAGCACATTAATATTTTTCAAAGATCAAACTAAGTCAGTTCCAGCAAGTGCCTTTAGGTGTGAATTGGGCTTAGGTATAAAGGGCAACCTAATATTTGCGTAGAAGATAATAATCTATCATCAAAATGATCCTAGCCTATAGCCTATGATTAGCCTTCAAAGTTTGAAAACCCCAACCTTTTGTATATTCTCAAGGGAATAGGACGAAGGAAATAAAGAAAGTGATGTGCTATTCTGATGGTCTATTACATTCTTGCCCCTACATAAACATCATGATGCATTCAGCATGTGAATGTGATGTGGAATAAAAGAGTGACATAACTTTTGTATGGGAAAATAGGATCCAAGTTGGCATTTGCCCCATTAGAGCAGATTACAAAGTAAATGCGTTATGCAGTTGCAATGAAGTAAAATTTTGAAACAGAACGAGTGAACAATCCATTGAGCCTCGCCACCAGAGAGAAAGTACAGTCTATAAACTCCACATATTTGGAAAACAAAAATACGGTACATCCAAGTTTTTCAGAGCCTTAGTGGATCATGTCACGTGGAGACGTCAAGAGGTCATCGTTCTATCAGAAAGACAAATCATGATGAGTGTAATTCTGCCTACAAGTTATCCTGTCAAAACTTGCAGCTCTAGGGAAAAGAGCTTAATTAATAGGTGCAACACAGTAATTCATCATAAACTCATATGTCAAATGAACAAAAGGGAAGCCAATAAACCTGATCAAAGAAACTTTTCTTCATGAAGGTAATTTGGCGACGCAAATTTGAGTAGTCCATATTTGGCGCTTAGCTTTCAGTACAAACAGGCAGGGAGAACTGAGATGGCCACAATGAGACATGCAAACCGAAGGAGGGCATATATATAGAGGGAAACATAATTTTATTATGCATGCAATATCTTTATTCTAATTGATAACGTCATCTGTGAATAAAGCATAACAAAAAGACAAAGTACTTTTATTTTTCATGAAACTGTTGAAATAAAAACCCAACTACAAATGCTGCAAGTTGATCTATGAGTTCCCTTTCATGTGGTTTCTGTGCTTTACACCCTGGACAGGAAAAGGATTTCAGAATATGATGATGCTGCACAGCAGAAATGCGCAGAAGTAAAATTTCCCAAATAAGCAAACCTAGAAATAAAGATAAATAAAAATATAGATAGGATATAATTATATATATTAAATTAAATTGTTAATCATTTACAAATAATGAAACTATATGAAGTTCGCCACTAAAATTTATGAAGTATGTGCAAATAAATGTCCGAGAGTAGGGATCCATCAATTCAGCTAAAGATAAAGTTTATTAGTGAATGATGACCATTTAATGTAAGAAGGACAGATTCACTAAATCTAAAAGTTTTAACTTTACAAGATATTTTCTGCTAAAAAAATTCTGGAGGAATTTCAGTGTCTATAAAGTGAAATCAACAGCTAAAATTCCCTGTGAGAAATAAATAGAAAGAAAAATTCCTTTAAATTTATTACATAACAGATAGTTGGGAGTGCTAAACTCTGGGCAAAATTTCTAAAGATTGGTTCTTCACAAACTAAAAATGTTACACTGCGTTCAAGATTGAAGCTGTTTACTACGTTACAAACATGAATTTCCAGGCAATAGTTACCGTATCTTAGAAAATCATAACTCGTACTACAGCTGAATTTTCTTGAAGCATAGAAAACTGTCATCGTGAATGAGCTTACGGCTACAACATTCAAATGCTATGGATGATAGGATTGATTGGTACAGGTAGAATAGAAACAAGAACGTGACACTACAAGAAAACTGGGTGTGAATCAGACAATGATTGGAGAAACATTTGAAAAAAAAACTTTTTGTGAATGAAAATTGGCTGTTACAAAGTCATTAGACGACTGTTAACGTCATTTATCATAAAGACAGGAACAGTGGGGAACTAAAACATGGCACAGAACCATCACACGGAAAACCAAAAAAAAAGGTACACCAATTACAACATTGAATGAGTTTTAAAAAATCTAGCACATACATGTGTATATATCTAGGGTTATCAACATTGATGTTCAATCACTTAGAAATGTACACTTCATATATTAAATAAGTTCGATTGTAAAATCAACTACAAGCATCTCGGATTCAAGAAAAAGACCATCATATGATAAACCAAAGAAGCTGAACTATCTGCTCCTTTTCTCCACATCTCACATTCCTAAAACATTGTCAGGAAAGGCTAACAATAAAGATTGGGTGTGAGCTGTAACTAACAAATGGGTGAAACAGGCATCCTACCAAAAAGGAAGAAGAGAAACAGTGTCATCACGACAATCAACCAGTGGTTGGATGGTTAGGAGGGAGGTTGTACCCCCAGCCCGCTAGGGATCAAACCCCAGGTTTGACAGCCTGTGTGTCTCATTAAGGTGGAATATTCTTTCAGTGGGGGCTGACGTTCCTGTCGATAGCGAGGCGCATTTGGTGAATTCGTCAATGTTGAAGCTCCATGAATCCGGTCTTCAGTAGCCACAGTATGAGTGTGTGCGTGTATGTGTGCGTACATTGTACTCCGTGCCTGTAACACCCCATGTATTAGCAACTGTGATCACCCTTTTGATAATGCCAAGTCATCATGTTTAACAGTGCTTGATCATCATTTAGATCATATCTCATTCCAAATTCCAATTCAAAATTGAAATTCAAATTTAAAGTAAAATAAAAGTTGTTCAAATTTGAAAACTAAAATGTTCATTGAATAGGAAATAAGCCATAACTAATTGTGTTAAGAAAAACAACATCACTAAAAATCACTAGATGACTCCATCATCCAAAAAGAGGACCAAACAACAATATTTAATCCCATTTTATTTAACAAAAATTTAAATGAAATCATTTGGTCTCCAAACCATTTTCTGGCAGTAGTAAATATTGCATGGTATTTGTTGAGCTAAGTCACACATTTTACAAAATTGAATTGGTGGCCGAACATTTTTCAAATGAGTGTAAGAAATAAAACAGAAGAAAAGAAAAGGAAAAAGAAGAGGGCTCACTAGCGCACTGGGCTTAAGTCCAACAGTGCGCCGGCCCAGCCCACATCGCCAGTCATCGTCCACCTCCAGGTGTCGAAGACCCCGACCGCCCGAGCGCCAGTTCGCCGTTGCCGCCGAGCCGCCTCGCTCCCCGCGCTGCTACAGAGCGTCTGGAGGCGATAAGAACGCTACCGCACACCCCCTGGACGTGCCCAAGTCCTCCTTCTCCTCCCTCCCTCGTCGCTATCTTCTGCCTCGCTCGCAACCGCGCAGCCATGGCGCCGCCACCGTAGAACACGCGAACACCGACCTCCCCTCGCTTAACTGAACCGTCCAGGAGCTTGCTCTGCCTCCACTTCGTCGACTGGGGGGACCAGTTCGACCCGGGGAACGCCGCAAGCTCGGGATCGACCCGTTCCCCTCCGCCGGCCGTCTGCACTGCCCCGCCTCGATCTGCTTCCGCCGCTCGATCCACGCCGTCCCGACCACCCCGCGCCTCACCGAGCTCGGCGTCCCCCTCTGTGAGCACGCGCGCACCTTTTCCCCTTTAGCCCGAGCTCGATTTCGAGCTCCGGCGCCGTTTGCCCCTGTTGCTTGCTCCGACCGCCGCTAGATGAGCTCGCCGCCGGCGTGGTAGCCCTCCTCCACTCCCCCCAGTAGCACGGTTGGATGCGGCTCTTTGCGCTGGACCGATTCCCGCCGTCCGCCGCCTCGTTTGGTCGCCGGAGCGCAGCTCCGGTGGGCCGCCGCCGCGTCAGGCCTCGCCGCCGGCCTCTCCCAGGCGCGCGCTGGTTTTAAACCAGCCGGCCTGCTCACTGACACGTGGGCCCGCCCGTTTAATTAACTCTTAACCTAATTAACCTAACCCACTAACCCACTGACATGTGGGCCCCCAGCACTATTGCTTTGGATAAGGCATACACAGTCAGCAGCTGACTCAGCCCCACTGGACCCACCTGTCATACTCTAGGGCTAGCTGAGTCTGGGTATAAAAAATATCTGCACCGTTCTGGATAATGTTTTGGATAATTTGAATTTAATAATTAAATTAAATCCAGAAATTCAATAAAACTTTGAAAAATCATATGAAATAAACCGTAAGTCGGATGAAAATAATTTATATATGAAAAATGATCAGAAAAATATGTAGAATCCGAATATCTTGTCCACATACCTGCCACACCCCTCTAACATACTGAACATTGAACTTTTTGCCTATTTTTGATAAATGAATAGTGCATGACCTTAATAAAATAATTTTAAATAAATTCCTAAATTAACTAAAACAATTAGAGAGGCATTATATCACCTCTACATATCATTTAGGCATGTCATGCATCCCTGTTGCATTGTTGCCGTGTATTTATTGTTTCTTCCCCCTCCTTCTCTCCCGATAGCCCTCGAGACTGCCGACGACACTGCAGTGTACGACGACGTCGCCGACGACCAGACCCCTTCAGCTAAGCTTCCAGGCAAGCAAAACCCCCTTGATCATCCAGATATTGCCCTCTCCTTCTCTCTTATGCTTGCATTAGTATTGCTTCTGTTGTTGCTCCGTTAGCTCCTATTCCGATGCATAGTCTGACTTTGTCGCCTGCTACTGATACATTACCTGCTATCCTATGATGCTTAGTTAGGTATGCTATGTTTCATCGGTGTCCCTTCACCTTGTCCGTATGCCATGCTTGAAATCGGGCCGTGATCACACTGGGTGATGATCATGGAAATGTTTACATATTGCAATACTTAGACTGTTAAAGTCGGGCTGGCCCCAAGGGTGCCCGCGAGAAAATAATATTAAAGACGGGTCGACTCCAAGAGCACCCGCGCGTCGTGTGTTACCAAGTCGGAGCGCAGGAATCCTGTTCGTGTCTGCGAGTTACTAAACATGCTTAACGTATTTGGGTATTTGATCTGAGTTGGCTACGTACCTATACGCACTACCACCACGTGGGATAATGGTTTAATGGGGCCCTCTACGTCGTATGTATCAGCCGAATGTTCTTCAGATGTCACAGCTCAGACATGTGGGCTGATTGCTGGGGTGGGCTGGTTACGTCACTGGTGTATACAGTGTCGCGCCTGGGCCCCGGCCAGTCACGTAACGTGCAGGAGTGCAGAGGGCGATGGCCCAAGACCCCTTTGCACTTAGGATTTAGACCGGCGTGTTGACCTCTCTGCTGAGCCTAGGTAGGACTGCGTCGTGTTGATCACCCGAGGCCGGGCATTACCCAGTAAGTGTGTCCGGCCAGATGTGATCGAGTGTGTTGGGTAACAGTAGTGCACCCCTGCAGGGAAGTTATCTATTCGAATAGTCGTGTCCACGGTAACAGGACGCTCGGAGTTGTATCTTGATCTGCTACAACTACAAATGGATACCAAGTGATTACTAAACTGTTACTACTGCTCTCGGGATCACTTTCTCGCAGGGTAGTCGAGGAAGGATCTCAGTGCATTACTAAAATATGATTGATTATATATTATCTTGCTCTACTCTCTTCTGATGCTGCAAGATTGCTTCAAGATGCTAGTCTTCGATAGGCTAGGCCTCTCCCCCTCTATTCCAGCATTTCTGCAATTTAGTCCAAAGATATAGCCCAATTCCTTTGATACCGATGCATATTTAGTATAGTTCTGATGTCAGTCTTGCGAGTACTTTGGATGAGTACTCACGGTTGCTTTGCTACTTCTTTTTCCTCATACCCGGTTGCTGCGATCAGACGATGGAGCCTAGGAGCAGGAGATCCCCGGAGGAGCCTACTACGACGTGGAGATCCCCGACGACCAGGAGTAGTTCGGAGGCCCTAGGCAGGAGGCCTTCGCCTTTTCGATCAGTGTCGTTGTTTGTGCTAGCCTTCTTAAGGCAAACTTGACTAACTATGTCTGTACCCAGATATTAATTGTTTGTATGACTTATGTATTCGGGTCCTCGTGACCCCTGGTTTGTAGTATGAAGATTTATGTTTAGATTTGAGTTTAGAGTTGTGTTGTGATATCTTCTCGTGCGTCTCTGATCTCGAGCGTGCACGTTTGCGTGTATGATTAGTGCACGGTCGAGCAGAGGGCGTCACAAGTTGGTATCAGAGCCGACTGCCTGTAGGAAGCCCCCTTCCGATTACTTGGTCGAAGTTGAGTCTAGTCTTTGAAAAACTATTTTACTAACAGTGCTGTGTGGCTTACGGGCCCACGTTGCACATGGATGGGATTAGGATCTTTTATTCCTCTTCCTTACTCTGGGATTCTACTCTCTCTTCTATTCGGGTTAAAATTTTTACTAACTCTGACTATAGGTTCTCGTGATCACATCCACCCGGAGCTTTGGTTATCTGTAAATTACTTCTTTGAATGCACGATGCAAGAATTCACTCACTGTCATTTGACAATCTTGAATTTCCTCTGTTTCAGATGGATCGCTTGTTTCCGCCGCGTCCAGCGACGCAGCTTGTGCTTCGCACTTGGGCTCGTGATGCCCCTGGTTTTCCAGCCATCCTGATCGCCCTGCTGACCAGATTGGGCTACCGCTGGTACCCCGAGTACATGGTTTACGAGGATTTCCACGAGTTCAACTAGGAGCAGTATCATGCCGATGTTAGTATCTTTGATCAGCGGAACGACTCCGACACTAAGTTGCACACTTTTCACGGTGTCGGCGTGACGATTGAAATGGCAGTCCATGATGCTGCCCATTCTTCTATCGCACGTCTTCGTGGCGAGCATAGTCGCTTGGATGACTTCGAGTTCCGATACATCCCCTATGCCCCTGCTGGAGATGCTACCGGATACTACACAGCTGTCTGTGCCCCTTACGAGCGTCGTCGATATGACCCGCATGTTTTGATTCAGTGCACTCAGGCTCTGGATCAGACTGCCCGGGCTCTTGCCGTCGAGTTGTTTGCCACTCGAGCATATCTCTATGATGCTATGACATAGTTGCTGCCAGCTGTTCGTGCAGGGATACATCCAGAGTACATCCTTGACCCGCGCAGGACTCAGATGCCGGCAGGTATTGATTGGCCTGCTGTTGGAGGTCACACACCTGCACGTGGACCTCTTCTCCCAGTTCGAGACCGGGTTCTGCATCAGAGTGCACACCGAGAGCATGACTTTTCTCCCGTGGATACTCATCGTCAGCGCTTGCAGTTACCCCATTTCAGTGGTTTTCCCCGACGTTGATGTAGCCTTTGCTATGTCCCGTTGTGTATTCCTCACAGCGTGCCTGCGCGCCGCCTAGTATGTCTAGTTGTTTAAATTTGGCGAACTTATGCTGTCCGCGTGTAACCGACTCTGTGTATGGATCTGTATGTCCTAATTGACTACTGCTATGTATCTATTGCACTACTTATTCGTTGTCGTGTTACATCATGTTGTCTCTGAACACTTGCAATTGCTTTACTAAACTACCCCTTGTTAAATCTTTAGCAGGATGGTTAGGCCAGGTGCTCGTGGTCGTGGTCGTGGCCGTGCTCCCGAAGGGCCACCACCGCGAGACTATATGGCAGCTATGATGCAGCAATTTGAGTTGAACCGCCAGTTCATGGTTGGAATCATGGCTCAGTTTCGACAACAGAACCAGAATGCTCAGAATCAGCAACCTGCCCCAATAACTCTGCAGGACTTTGTGCGTCTCAGCCCTACTATTTTCCGCAACTCTGAACAGCCGCTGGATGCTGACGACTGGCTTCGCGACATCGCCTACGAGATGGAGTCTGCCAGTGTCGCCCCTGATAACCTTGTCACTTTCGCGTCCTACTTCTTGAAGGGCCCCGCTGCTCAATGGTGGGACACCCACAGGCGTTCACTACCTGCTGGGACAGTCATCACTTGGATCGAGTTTCAGACTGCTTTCCGTGCCCGTTACATTCCTCAGGGAATCATGGACCGGAAGAAGACATGGTTTCGCAACCTCACTCAGGGCAATAGGACTGTCGAAGCTTATCTGTAACACCCTGGTTTTCGCTCCTTGTTTTTTTTCCTTCGCGGGATTGGACTCCCGTCTTTTTTTCAATGTTATCGGATTTTCTCTCGCTCATGGGTATATAAAGATGGTCATTTTGCCTTGCCTTTCCTATCCAACCAGAGATTCTCTCCAGTCCAACCTTGCCACCCGAGATATTTTCTCAAGATTTTGCCGCTGAAACCCTACTTTCCGAGCTGCCGGAAGGGAAACCCTAATTCCTTCCGTTACAAAGGAACCCCAATTTCCTATTATCTGTTACCTCCCAAACTTTTCCCAGTGATCATCCCACAGCTATAAACCCTGGATATGCAAAAATATTGCCAAGTCATTTGCAATATTTTTCATTTAGAATTAATTCCTTTTTCTGTTGTTTAAAGGAATTAAATCCAGGAAAATATCTATCCATCTCCAAAGTTCATGAAAACTTGTGGAGATATTCTTTGTGATCATATTGAGCTCCCATAAAAATATTGGCCATAATTAAATAAGGGAAAATTGCCTTTTCCTATTTAAAGCCAATATTGCATTTTGGGCACTTTACAAAGGAACTACCATTTTGGTAGCCAGGAAAAATCCCAAATAATTTGTGGAGCTTATCCTATCCATATCTTCACCATTTCTATCAAGAACCCAAGTTCCACAGCTCAAATTTTGAGCACAACATCCATTTGCAAATTCTGTCCAGATTTCCAGTTTGCAAAGGAAGTGCTTGAACCTTTGACCTTTTTGGGCTGAAATTTTTCAGGGTGGTTAACAATGATAAATAACAACTGGATACAAAAAATTAGCCCATTTCATATAGCCAATTTTCATCGGTAAATTATCTAAGTTTCTGTCCAGCAGGAAGCTTTGTGAAGGAAGTACCACTTTGGCATTTCCAAATGATCTGAAATTTTGCCAGCGCCTCCATGCATCCATATAACTCCCCTCCACCAAAATTCAGCTCATTTAATCAAGCCAGTTGAGCACAACATCAAAATCCAGTTTCTGGACCAAAATTTGCATTACAAAGGAAGTATATTCAAACTTAGTCGAAATGGCCTCAAATTTTAGCAGCACCTACTCCTTCCTACACTATCTCATTGTGACAAGGATCCAGCTCCTCTCCTTCATCCATTTCTCCAGAAATGTCCACCCAAGTTTGCTGTTATAATTTTCTTCTGCCAGTTTCTCTCACGTCATGGCCTTCCAGTGGATTCCAGCCACACCTAGGATCTATTTGACCTCTGAGTCACGCAATAGACAAGGTCTTGGGTCAAGCCGTGCTCCAGAGAGCATTTTGGCGTGGTGACCACGTGGACGGTGGGCAGAAGCGCGCGCTCTGCGCACTGTACCCTTCGAGAGGTCAACTCCGGCCGGCCTCCCCTTGTCCGAGCATGTCAAACGGCTCCGCGGCGTCCACCTGCCCCTCCCTAGACCCTTCTCCCCTCCAGTTTCTTCCTCCCCACGCCACGGCAGCACCGCCATGGCCACTGTCCGCCCGTGACCGCCGTCGTTTTCCCTCTCCCGTTGGCTTCTTCCCCTCCGATCCGTCCCCTCTGGCGTTCGTCAGGTCGGCACCACGAAGTGCTTGCCACCTCGCCAGAAGCTCCAGGGCGTAGATGAGGACACCACGGCGGCCATCCTCATCCGCCCGTCCTCTGCCGGCTATAAATAGCTGCGGCCCGAGCCTTCCCGGGCATCCCCGACCCCCTCAGCCTCCTCCCCTCTCCCTCCAGACCACCTCTGCCCTCTCGCACGGCCAATTACCTCGCCGGAGCACGGCAATTTCGCCGGAACTCGCCCGCTGCCTCTGCCCTCCAACCCCGCGTCCGGTCATCCCCAGGGCCCATATACCTCACCACCAGATGCGCCGTTCTCCGGCGACCTCACCAGCGCCCTCGCCCTACCCCAATACCCACCGGAGTCCCTCCATTGGCCGAAGCTCACCGCCTACTATCGCCGCACGCGCCACACTCCCAGCCGTCCCTGATGACCGCGCCGCCCCCCGCCAGATGCGGCAGTCGCCGACGACCACGTCTGCACCGTCGCCTAGCCGAGAGGCCCACCGGAGCGCCGGGAACCCTGCCGGAGCCGGAGCTCTGTTGCCGCGTCGGGGCAAGCAGAGGGAAGGAAGGAGGAAGGAGGAGGAGAGAAAGGGAGGACCTGACGGGTGGGTCCCAACCCCACCAATCAGTGAGACGAGCCCCGCCACGCGGGATAAGTGGAGGCGCCCCCAGCGGGTTTCCGTTTGCTCCGAAGGAAAGCGTATTCTGAGGAAGTGCGCAACCCGCCGAGCTTTCAGGGACTCCGTTGAGAATATTATTTTTACAGATAGGTCCCTGGCAGAAAAACCTTTGTAACTTTTTACTCCTAACTCCAATCGAGGTGATTCCAAAGCCCACCTTCTCTATTCGCCGAGCCCGTTCCGAGGACATCAATTTCACCACGTTTACACTTTCTGAAAATGTACATTTTGCCCCTGCTCTATATCCAGCCCCTCCGAGAGAGAAACTTTTTCGGCGAATTTTTCCGCGAGGTGATCGCACTTCTCCCGGAGTATTTCTTCGACCCCAGGAAAGCCGACCATCTGATATATGCCCTAAAGCATTGCTCTTTGTTATTGTTGCGTGTTTAATTAATGAATATGCCTGTGTTAGAAATAATTAAACTCCTGCTAAGTTGAACTTGCTATTTTCATTACCTGCTAATGCTCATCATGTTATTGTACTAGTGACTCATATGTAACAATATGGAGATAGGTTGTTTTGTTTTCATCATGCATTATTGTGGTTATTGCTATATTATAGAATGTGACTTAATGATAACATCCTCCTCCGTCGGCTGGATGGAGTCATAGTGCCACCGAATCGAGCTCATCGAGTGCAACCACACTTGCCTGGACGGGGAGGCCCTAGCTTGGTCTATTGTCGGGCCTCTTGTCGGTACCACCAAAGAGGGGGGATTATGCATGCGTGCTACCCTGGCCCGGTAGGCGGCGATAATCCTTTGAGCCCAGTTTAGTTTTATATGCGCATGGGTCCCCGTTTGGGACAGTTTTGTTTGGCCACGACGGTGGCAGGTGTCACGGCGTGACACAGGGGCCACCCAGGACTTGACCCTGGGAGGATATGATTGTCGATGGGGCCGTAAGAGTGCCAGGCAATAGACAAGTTTTGTTGGAGCAGCACCGCTCCACCCGAATGGGAGCACAAGGCCAGGAGCTCTATAGTGTGGGTAAAGTGCGCAACCTCTGCAGAGTGTAAATCTATTCGAATAGCCGCGTCCTCGGTCATGGGACACAGTTCGTACTAGGTCACACTATTTGGTCTGTGTCGAGTCTGGAGGAATAAACTATATAATGTTATTACTAAGACCGAACCAGAGAATGGTAAGGCTTGTCAGACTTGCAGTGCAGATGCATGGACATCAGATGAGGTCAGGGATATGAATGTCAGCCATGCGATGGCTATGAGATGGGTGGTCAGGTGACCGCAAGAGTTAGACTGGATTTGGTTATGACTAGGATTAGATCATGAATATTTGGAGTATGAATTCATTACCCGATATGCTTTATCTTCGTCATGCTATTCTTACTTCCGTAGTAATATTGATAGATAATCCTGCTATGACATGATGATTAATGCTGCTAGATGATTAATCTTGCTAGATAATCCTGCCATAACATGATAGTTAATATTGTTAAGATAACAAGTGCATGCTTGAATGCCATGGATTGCATTGCTTGGTGTATATGTTATTTGGTTTGCTTGCGAGTACATTCAAAAGTACTCAGCGGCCTTCAATGTGGCCAGGTTCACCTAAGGATTTGACGACCCCTAGCGAGGAGCCGGAGTGTTCGCGGGCTAGAAGAGTAACCCAGTCAGATCCCTGTGGATTCGAGCCGCACCAAGAGCATGCTGCCGTAGATAGAGCTTTTCCGCTGCCATCACCCTTGTAAAATATCATGTAAGACATATATATCCATTAATAGAAATGCCTGTGTTCATGATACTTGTTGTAAACGCGCATACCAGAGTGATTTCCTGGGCTGGTGTGTGCGGCGACCGTCTGGCTACAGTGGTAATCAGGCGGGGCGCCACAACGGATGGTATCAGAGCCAGGCTAACGGTAGGTTACCCTAGCCGGACTTCATTGCCTTTTTGATTAGTAGAAAGCCCAGATGGATGTCAGCCATCTTTGCCAGGCAGGCACGGCTACTATTGATCATAAGGCAACCCTATAGGTTTTTGGCTCCATCAGACCCCAACTCTCGTGGCCTTTGCCTCCGGTGTGTAAAGTCCGCACCAGGCAACGACCCGTGAGCCCTGAACCCCTTGGTAAACCAGACATCCTCACCCTGCTTGCTAACCATGGCATTCCTCTTCTCAAATCTAGTTTCCTTTGGGAAACGCCTATAAATTCCATCTTTTCCCGAACAACCCTAGGATCGTTGACTAAGCCACCTTGGCTATGGTCAGGCGTCGAGTTTGATGTTCCCTAAGAAAGCAGTAGAAGCTTGACACCAACTGCTACCAGGGGCATTGTGTGGTTTTGCTTCTAAATTCTTTGAGGTGCATCGAGTGCGCTAGGCTAGTTATACTAGTGAATCTTCGGCCACGTGTGTAAGGTCCGCAAAATTTGAGCTTTATTTGCTTTTCGGTTTTTCGTGGTTCTTGCCTCTTCTGTCGATTCCGTTCTCTTGCTCCGACTGGATCCATCCGCAAGTGCTGCTAAGAAGACCCGAGCATACAACTTGGATAATGCCCAATAGTCCAAATTCTATAAGCGTCAAGTCAACTGCCTGATATTCGGAACATTATCATCGGATCTATCAAGAATGAAGAATGGGTCAGAAGCATACTCTACGTGCAACAGACAAGGCCAGAATATACCTGAGAGAGTTTGCCTCAGAATTGATCACACCAAAGGAACAGTGAGATGAGCTATCAAGAATGGACATCAGTAAGAACAAATTATTTTATCCTGGATACAAGGATTATTTTAGTTAGTGGGGTGAACCCTGAGTCTTTTCCAAATGGACTCAAGAGCCATTTATTACCCACCGAAGACATATTTCAAGAATGTGAAGGCGCCGAGAGCAACAACAAAACTCTGGTATGTTGATACAAATTGCAAGGCATATTTTGGAATTCACCGGTTTATATGCAAATTTTCGGGCACTGTGAACAAGGTTTGTGAGGAATATGGATAAGTTCACGGCTGCCCAGAATTAATGAGAATTCCAAACACCTAGAACTTCAGTTAAATCGAATGGAATTATACGCCAACTTCTTACTACCGGCAACACTTGGTTTGAATGCAAAGGGTATTCTGAATTAATTGTCAACATAACGTCGGCATGAATTGTGCAACCTTTACAGCAACAATGGTCAGACCAGCAGAAGGACAAGCGGTATGCATGACCGACGGAATATCTCCAGTCAAGGTGCGGCCTACACCAAGTTTTGGCTCCGCTATGGGAAAGTCTTGGATACTTCGGAAGGAAGCCAGAATCGGTCATAGGTCCGACTGCATATCACAGTGAAAGGCTTCTGGTATAAGGAACCCAGCCTTCCTCCGCAAGCTATCGAAAAGAGCTTACGATGCAAGACTCCCAACCTTCCTCGCTACACCACTTGGTGAGATAATCTTCTGGAGTACGGCACCCCCATCTTCCTCAATGGGGTACCACAGAAAACTTCCAGCACAAGGCACCTGACCTTCCTCAGTAAGCAACAAGAGGAAAAACTTCTGAGGTACGATACCCAGCCTTCTTCAGCACACTACCCTGGCAGAAGCTTCGAATTCAGTCTTCTTCAACACGCCATCGTGCCCACAACAATCCTGTCAGAAGCACGAACTAGTCCAGACACACGTCCGCCTCAGAGCTCAATGGATTATGAAAGGATTTATCCTACCCCTGCATAGGTTGTGAGCATGCAGTCCAATGGATCAGTTCATGCGAGCCACTCATATACGGGAATGACTGTGTTCAGAGAAACATTGGCCGCATACTTCCAAGAAGGATATGAACGCAGCAATCCCTACGAGATATGCAAGAGTAAGTTATGATATGGCCAAGGAGCCGTGTTGGCAGGTCATGACAGGTCTACAGAAAGGAACCCTCAAGAACAAAGAAGTTACGGATGCACAACCTCTGTGATGGTCATTAAAAGTAAAACTTCACAGACAAGGTAATATTGCCAACCCTTGTCAGACTCTTGCATATACGGCCACAACAATACAGCCGGCACAACATACTCATCGTAAATACGGGCCATCAACCAAGATAAGAGGCTATGCTCCGAAAGATACACCGGATGCTAGCCATACTATGTTCAGCTCAATGGTCATAACAAGGACTATAGAGGCTATATATATATGGCAGAGCCACCTCAGTAACTGACAAGGTTTGACAGACTGACTTCACTTGGAAATACGATATTCAGAAGAATAGCTAAAAGCACATGCACCTTAGCATTGACAGTTCATAGATGCCATGATGTCATCAGAATAAGAAATTACTATCTATGATTACTCTGTGAGCATGCCTGACATTTCAGTTGTGGATCACCTAAGGACAAAGTCAGAATGCATAAGACAGAAGGAAATACCTCGTACGGAACCCACAGTCAGACCGAGCATTCTGCCAAGGCAGAAAGAAGGCCACCCCCGGTCACTCAAGGCCATACGACCACGTGAGCACAGCACCCAGAGAAGATGTCTCGCCTTGGCAGACAGTGTACGAAGTATCGCAAAAAAATCCGAAGCAACTAGCTCCAAGCCTTGAAAATGAGCTACTCCGTTGAGACTACACACTACCAACCAACCTCAGGCTACAAACTACCAGGAGAGAAGGTTTGCCTGACAGGAAAGAGAAGGATTCAATGCAATCGTTGGAAAAGACAGCCCGGAGCCATCAGAAAAGGCAATTGGAGCGTCAGTGAACCGATAAAAAACAAGAGACAGTTGATGGATCCAAGTCGCACACAGGTATGTCCCCCTTAGCCGGGAGGTAAGCCCAGAAATCTCGAGGACGAGATTTCTTAAGGGGGGTAGGTTTGTAACACCCTGGTTTTCGCTCCTTGTTTTTTTTTCCTTCGCGGGATAGGACTCCCGTCTATTTTTCAATGTTATCGGATTTTCTCTCGCTCATGGGTATATAGAGATGGTCATTTTGCCTTGCCTTTCCTATCAAACCAGAGATTCTATCCAGTCCAACCTTGCCACCCGAGATATTTTGTCAAGATTTTGCCGCTGAAACCCTACTTTCCGAGCTGCCGGAAGGGAAACCCTAATTCCTTCCGTTACAAAGGAACCCCAATTTCCTATTATCTGTTACCTCCCAAACTTTTCCCAGTGATCATCCCACAGCTATAATCCCTGGATATGCAAAAATATTGCCAAGTCATTTGCAATATTTTTCATTTAGAATTAATTCCTTTTTCTGCTGTTTAAAGGAATTAAATCCAGGAAAATATCTATCCATCTCCAAAGTTCATGAAAACTTGTGGAGATATTCTTTGTGATCATATTGAGCTCCCATAAAAATATTGGCCATAATTAAATAAGGGAAAATTGCCTTTTCCTATTTAAAGCCAATATTGCATTTTGGGCACTTTACAAAGGAACTACCATTTTGGTAGCCAGGAAAAATCCCAAATAATTTGTGGAGCTTCTCCTATCCATATCTTCACCATTTCTATCAAGAACCCAAGTTCCACAGCTCAAATTTTGAGCACAACATCCATTTGCAAATTCTGTCCAGATTTCCAGTTTGCAAAGGAAGTGCTTGAACCTTTGACCTTTTTGGGCTGAAATTTTTCAGGGTGGTTAACAATGATAAATAACAACTGGATACAAAAAATTAGCCCATTTCATATAGCCAATTTTCATCAGTAAATTATCTAAGTTTCTGTCCAGCAGGAAGCTTTGTGAAGGAAGTACCACTTTGGCATTTCCAAATGATCTGAAATTTTGCCAGCGCCTCCATGCATCCATATAACTCCCCTCCACCAAAATTCAGCTCATTTAATCAAGCCAGTTGAGCACAACATCAAAATCCAGTTTCTGGACCAAAATTTGCATTACAAAGGAAGTATATGCAAACTTGGTCCAAATGGCTTCAAATTTTACCAGCACCTACTCCTTCCTACACTATCTCATTGTGACAAGGATCCAGCTCCTCTCCTTCATCCATTTCTCCAGAAATGTCCACCCAAGTTTGCTGTTATAATTTTCTTCTGCCAGTTTCTCTCACCTCATGGCCTTCCAGTGGATTCCAGCCACACCTAGGATCTATTTGACCTCTGAGTCACGCAATAGACAAGGTCTTGGGTCAAGCCGTGCTCCAGAGAGCATTTTGGCGTGGTGACCACGTGGACGGTGGGCAGAAGCGCGCGCTCTGCACACTGTACCCTTCGAGAGGTCAACTCCGACCGGCCTCCGCTTGTCCGAGCATGTCAAACGGCTCCGCAGCGTCCACCTGCCGCTCCCTAGACCCTTCTCCCCTCCAGCTTCTTCCTCCCCATGCCACGGCAGCGCCGCCATGGCCATTGTCCGCCCGTGACCGCCGTCGTTTTCCCTCTCCCGGTGGCTTCTTCTCCTCCGAGCCGTCCCTTCCCTCTGGGGCTCGTCAGGCCGGCGCCACCAAGTGCTTGCCACCTCGCCGGAAGCTCCAGGGCGTAGATGAGGATGCCACGGCGGCCATCCTCATCCGCCCGTCCTCGGCCGGCTATAAATAGCCGCGGCCCGAGCCTCCCCGGGCATCCCCGACCCCCTCAACCTCCACCCCTCTCCCTCCAGACCACCTCTGCACTCTCGCACGGCCAATTACCTCGCCGGAGCACGGCAATTTCGTCGGAGCTCGCCCACTACCTCCGCCTTCCAACCCCGCGTCCGGCCATCCCCAGAGCCCATAGACCTCACCACCAGATGCGCCGTTCTCCGGCGACCTCGCCAGCGCCCTCGCCCTACCCCAATACCCACCGGAGTCCCTCCATTGGCCGAAGCTGACCGCCTACTGTCGCCGCACGCCCCCACACTCCCAGCCATCCCCGATGACCACGCCGCCCACCACCGGATCCGGCAGTCGCCGGCGACCACGTCCGCGCCGTCGCCTGGCCGAGAGGCCCACCGGAGCGTCGGGAACCCTGTCGGAGCCGGAGCTCTGTTGCCGCGTCGGGGCAAGCAGAGGGAAGGAAGGAGGAAGGAGGAGGAGAGAGAGGGAGGACCTGACGGGTGGGTCCCGACCCCACCAGTCAGTGAGAGGAGCCCCGCCATGCGGGATAAGTGGAGGCGCCCTTAGCGGGTTTCCGTTTGCTCCGATAGAAAGCGTATTCTGCGGAAGTGCGCAACCCACCGAGCTGTCAGGGACCCCGTTGACTTATCATGTTATTGTACTAGTGACTCGTATGTAACAATATGGAGATAGGTTGTTATGTTTTCATCATGCATTATTGTGGTTATTTCTATATTATAGAATGTGACTTAATGATAACAACCTCCTCCGTCGGCTGGATCGAGTCATAGTGCCACCGAACCGAGCTCATCGAGTGCAACCACACTTGCCTGGATGGGGAGGCCCTAGCTTGGTCTATTATCGGGCCTCTTGTCGATACCACCAAAGAGGGGGGATTATGCGTGCGTGCTACCCTGGCCCGGTAGGCGGCGATAATCCTGTGAGCCCAGTTTAGTTTTATATGCGCATGGGTCCCCGTTTGGGATAGTTTTGTTTGGCCACGACGGTGGCAGGTGTCACGGGGTGACACAGGAGCCACCCAGGACTTGACCCTGGGAGGGTATGATTGTCGATGGGGCCGTAAGAGTGCCAGGCAATAGACAAGTTTTGTTGGAGCAGCACCGGTCCACCCGATTGGGAGCACAAGGCCAGGAGCTCCATAGTGTGGGTAAAGTGCGCAACCTCTGCAGAGTGTAAATCTATTTGAATAGCCGCGTCCTCGGTCATGGGACACAGTTCGTACTAGGTCACACTATTTGGTCTATGTCGAGTCTGGAGGAATAAACTATATAATGTTATTACTAAGACTGAACCAGAGAATGGTAAGGCTTGTCAGACTTGCAGTGCAGATGCATGGACATCAGATGAGGTCAGGGATATGAATGTCAGCCATGCGATGGCTATGAGATGGGTGGTCAGGTGACCGCAAGAGTTAGACTGGATTTGGTTATGACTAGGATTAGATCATGAATATTTGGAGTATGAATTCATTACCCGATATGCTTTATCTTCGTCATGCTGTTCTTACTTCAGTAGTAATATTGATAGATAATCCTGCTATGACATGATGATTAATGCTGCTAGATGATTAATCTTGCTAGATAATCCTGCCATAACATGATAGTTAATATTGTTAAGATAACAAGTGCATGCTTGAATGCCATGGATTGCATTGCTTGGTGTATATGTTATTTGGTTTGCTTGCGAGTACATTCAAAAGTACTCAGCGGCCTTCAATGTGGCCAGGTTCACCTAAGGATTTGACGACCCCTAGCGAGGAGCCGGAGTGTTCGCGGGCTAGAAGAGTAACCCAGTCAGATCCCTGTGGATTGGAGCCGCACTAAGACCATGCTGCCGTAGATAGAGCTTTTCCGCTGCCATCACCCTTGTAAAATATCATGTAAGACCTATATATCCATTAATAGAAATGCATGTGTTCTTGATACTTGTTGTAAACGCGCATACCAGAGTGATTTCCTGGGCTAGTGTGTGCGGCGACCGTCTGGCTACAGTGGTAATTAGGCGGGGCGCCACATTATCAGCGTGAATTCCTTAACCTGTCCCGCTATGCTGAAGAAGACATAGCCACTGATGCTCGTAGACAGGAGAAGTTCCGTAATGGACTCCACCCAAACCTCAAGCTTGCACTTGCTGTTCATGACTTCCCCGACTTCGCCACCCTGGTGAACAAGACTATCCAGGTTGAGACCGCTCAGATGGAGCACAAGGAGTCACAGAAGCGTTATCGTGACGTTGGCTCATCTTCAAGCTCAGCATAGAAGCGTCGCGTCTGGATTCGTCACAACGTGTATCGTCCAGCTGCTCCTGCGCTAAGGCCTTTCTATGCTGCACCCCGTCTGCCTCCTCCACCACCGAGGCAGCCGAGAGCTCAAGCTGCTCCACCACGTGCTGCTCCTCTTCGTCCTTAAGATGGTATGTGTTTCAAGTGTCGCCGCTCAGGTCACCTTGCCAAGGACTGCCGCCAGAATCCGAATCAGTTGGCACTTCCTCATGCTGGCCGTGGCAATGGTCGTGGTAACAATCAGGCCCGCAACTATAATACTGGGCCTTCTCCTTATTGTCGTGGATAGGCTTACCACGTCGACATTGAAGAAGTTCAGGATCAACCTGATACTGTGATGGGTACCCTTCTTGTTAACTCAGTACCCGCTTCTGTTTTATTTGATTCAGGAGCATCGCATTCATTCATGACAGAAGCATTTGCATTAGCACATGACATTGCATTTGAAAAGATGAGCCTACCAGTAGTTGTCCGCACCCCTGGAGGCCATTGTCACACCTCCATGATGGCACACAATGTCACTGTTGAAATCGAAGGACTTGAATTCCTTGTTTCCCCCGTCATCTTGAAAACTTCCACCATAGACCTCATTCTGGGAATGGATTGGTTGAAAACTCACATTGCTTCGATTAATTGTGCCACCAAAGTCGTCCAACTACTTCACCCCTCCGATGAGATAGTGAACTACACCGCCCGAATTACCCGAAATGCCGAAGCTCAAATATATGCTCTGAATGCTTTGAACGCTTCACCTCTTGAGGGAATTGAGAACGTCCCAGTCGTTCATGATTTTCCGGACGTCTTTCCGGAAGAACTTCCAGGAATACCCCCTGTTAGAGCCGTTGAATTCGTCATCGACTTGAAACCAGGAACCACCCCTATTGCTAAGCGCCCATACAAGATGCCGCCGCATGAACTCCTTGAACTTAATAAGGAAATCGACAAGTCACTTAAAATGTGTTTCAGCCGCCCAGTTCTTCTGCTTGGGTAGCACCTTCTCTCTTTGTTAAGAAGAAGGATGGAACAAACCGATTGGTCCAGGACTATCGGCCTATTAACTAAGCAACAATCCAGAACAAATATCCACTTCCCCGGATCAACGATCTTTATGATCAACTTGCTGGATCCTCTGTGTTCTCTAAACTCGACTTAAGGTTGGGTTATCATCAGATCCGAGTTCGTAAGGAGGATATTCCGAAAACCGCTTTCGTTACTCGCTATGGATCATACGAGTACACCGTTATGTCCTTCGGATTAACTAATGCTCCAGCAACCTTCTCTCGATTGATGAGCTATATCTTCATGGACTACCTCGACAAATTCATCGTGGTTTATTTGGATGATATCCTTATATTTTCCAGGAATGAAGAAGAACACGCCGAACATCTTCGGCTTGTATTGGAGAAACTTCGAGAACATCAATTGTATGCCAAGTTTTCCAAGTGTGAATTCTTGTTATCTGAGGTGACCTATCTTGGCCATGTGATTTCCAAAGATGGCATTGCTGTTAACCCAGAAAGAGTTCAGGCTATTCTTGACTGGACTCCTCCGAAGAATGTCAAGCAAGTCAGAAGTTTTCTCGGTCTTGCTAGCTATTGCCGCCGATTCGTTGAGAACTTTTCCAAGATTGCAAAGCTACTGACTGATCTACTTCACAAAGGTGTTAAGTTCGAGTGGACGGAAAAGTGCCAGGAAAGTTTTTAGACACTTAAAGATAAGTTGACATCTGCCCCAGTGTTAGCACCCCCAGATACTCGCAAGGACTTTGTGATATACTGCGACAGATCCCGTCAAGGATTAGGCTGTGTCCTAATGCAAGAGCGCAAAGTGATTGCTTATGGCTCTCGTCAATTGCGCCCTCACGAAGATAAGTATCCACCACATGATCTCGAGTTAGCAACAGTTATCTATGCTCTGAAGCTGTGGCGACGTTACCTTCTCGGTAATCGTTGCGAGATGTACACGGACCACCAAAGTCTGAAGTATCTGTATACTCAACCAGATTTGAACCTTCGTCAACAAAGATGGCTCGAGACAATAGCCGACTATGACATGGATATCTCTTATACCCCTGGCAAGGCTAATGTAATGGCCGATGCTTTGAGTCGCAAGTCTTATTGCAACAACCTCACGGTTCAGCAAGCACAACCCCTTCTCTATGAAGAACTTCGCAAGTTGAACCTTCACATAGTTCCTCAGGGTTATGTCAATACCCTGGTGGTTGAACCAGACCTCGAGCGCAACATCAGGACAAGACAGAAATATGACTCTGAAGTCGAGAAGATTAAGAAATACCTATCCAAGGGAAATTCTTCATTCTACCATGTTGATAATGATGGTGTCTTGTTCTTCAAAGGCCGCCTAGTGGTTCCCAGAAAGCACAATCTAGACTCTCGTTCGGATGTCATGAAAGAAGCACATGACACACCTTTGTCTATTCATCCAGGTAGTACTAAGATGTACCAAGACATTCGTCAGCGGTACTGGTTGCCTGATATGAAGCGAGACATTGCTCGTTATGTCGCTGAGTGTGAAGTTTGCCGTCGCATCAAAGCAGAACATCAAAGGCCTGCTAGAACTCTACAACCACTTGCTATTCCTGAATGGAAATGGGACAAGGTCGAAATGGATTTCATTACTGGTTTTCCCAAATCGCAGAAGGGTCATGATGCTATTTTTGTCGTCATTGACCGATTCTCAAAGGTTGCTCACTTTCTGCCAGTCAAGGAGACAATCACTGCTAGTCAGTTAGCAGACTTGTATTTTCCAGAATCGTGTCCCTCCACGGTGTTCCGTTGAAGATCAGTTCAGACCGTGGCAGCCTCTTTACCTCAAGGTTTTTAAACAGTTTCCAAGAAGCTATGGGAACTCATCTGTCCTTCACCACCGCTTTTCACCCCCAGTCCCAGGGACAAGTTGAACGAGTCAATCAAGTGCTTGAAGATATGCTTCGAGCTTGTGTCATCTCATTCGGTAAGAAATGGGAGGAATCTCTCCCGTATGCTGAATTCTCATACAACAATAGCTACCAAGCTAGTTTGCAGATGGCACCCTTTGAAGTTTTGTATGGACGTAAGTGTCGAACCCCTCTGAATTGGTCAGAAACTGGGGAACGATCACTCGTTGGTCCGGACATTATTCAACAAGCTGAAGAACAAGTCCGCATTGTCCGAGAACATTTGAAAACTGCTCAGTCTCGTCAGAAGAGCAACTATGATCGAAAACACCAGGTAATGGTCTATCAACCTGGCGAACAAGCTTACCTTCGTGTCACTCCGATGAAAGGCACCCATCGTTTTGGGATCAAAGGCAAGTTAGCTCCTCGCTACATTGGCCCGTTCCGTATTCTTGCCCGACGTGGAGAAGTGGCATACCAATTGGAATTGCTGCCGAACCTCTCTCAAGTTCATGATGTCTTTCATGTGTCACAACCGCGTCGCTGCTTCAAGGATCCTATCCAAGCAGTGGATCATGAAATCCTTGAGCTGCAAGAGGATCTCTCTTATCAAGAGTATCCGATCCGCATTCTTGATCAAGCTGAACGTTGAACCCGTCAGAAGGCAATCAAGTTCCTTAAAGTTCAGTGGTCGAATCATTCTAAAGACGAAGCCACTTGGGAACGCGAGGATCGTCTTCGCGAAGAATACCCCGCTCTCTTTTAGCCTACCTCTTAATTCTCGGGACGAGAATTTCTTTTAAAGGAGGAGAATTGTAACACCCCATGTATTAGCAACAGTGATCACCCTTTTGATAATGCCAAGTCATCATGTTTAACAGTGCTTGATCATCATTTAGATCATATCTCATTCCAAATTCCAATTCAAAATTGAAATTCAAATTTAAAGTAAAAAGAAAAGTTGTTCAAATTTGAAAACTAAAATGTTCATTGAATAGGAAATAATCCATAACTAATTGTGTTAAGAAAAACAACATCACTAAAAATCACTAGATGACTCCATCATCCAAAAACAGTACCAAACATCAATATTTAATCCCATTTTATTTAACAAAAATTTAAATGAAATCATCTGGTCTTCAAACCATTTTCTGGCAGTAGTAAATATTGCATGGTATTTGTTGAGCTAAGTCACACATTTTACAAAATTGAATTGGTGGCCGAACATTTTTCAAATGAGTGTAAGAAATAAAACAGAAGAAAAGAAAAGGAAAAAGAAGAGGGCTCACTGGCGCACTGGGCTTACGTCCAACAGTGCGCCGGCCCAACCCACATCGCCAGTCATCGTCCACCTCCAGCTGTCGAAGACCCCGACCGCCCGAGCGCCAGTTCGCCGTTGACGCCGAGCCGCCTCGCTCCCCGCGCTGCTATAGAGCGCCTGGAGGCGATAAGAACGCCACCGCACACCCCCTGGACGTGCCCAAGTCCTCCTTCTCCTCCCTCCCTTGTCGCTATCTTCTGCCTCGCTCGCAACCGTGCAGCCATGGTGCCGCCACCGTAGAACACGCGAACACCGACCTTCCCTTGCTTCACTGAACCGTCCAGGAGCTTGCTCTGCCTCCACTTCGTCGACTGGGTGGACCAGTTCGACCCGGGGAACGCCGCAAGCTTGGGATCGACCCGTTCCCCTCCGCCGGCCGTCTGCACTGCCCCGCCTCAATCTGCTTCCGCCGCTCGATCCACACCGTCCCGACCACCCCGCGCCTCACCGAGCTCGGCGTCCCCCTCTGTGAGCACGCGCGCACATTTTCCCCTTTAGCCCGAGCTCGATTTCGAGCTCCGGCGCCGTTTGCCCCTGTTGCTTGCTCCGGCCGCCGCTAGATGAGCTCGCCGCCGGCGTGGTAGCCCTCCTCCACTCCCCCCAGTAGCACGGTTGGATGCGGCTCTTTGTGCTGGACCGATTCCCGCCGTCCGCCGCCTCGCTTGGTCGCCGGAGCGCAGCTCCGGTGGGCCGCCACCGCGTTGGGCCTCGCCGCCGGCCTCTCCCAGGCGCGCGCTGGTTTTAAACCAGCCGGTCGGCTCACTAGCACGCGGGCCCGCCCGTTTAATTAACTCCTAACCTAATTAACCTCACCCACTAACCCACTGACATGTGGGGCCCCAGCACTATTGTTTTGGATAAGGCATACACAGTCAGCAGCTGACTCAGCCCCACTGGACCCACCTGTCATACTCTAGGGCTAGCTGAGTCTGGGTATAAAAAATATATGCACTGTTCTGGATAATGTTTTGGATAATTCGAATTTAATAATTAAATTAATTCCAGAAATTCAATAAAACTTTGAAAAATCATATAAAATAAACCGTAAGTCGGATGAAAATAATTTATATATGAAAAATGATCAGAAAAATATGTAGAATCCGACTATCCGGTCCACATACCTGCCACACCCCTCTAACATACTGAACATTGAACTTTTTGTCTGTTTTCGATAAATGAATAGTGCATGACCTTAATAAAATAATTTCAAATAAATTTCTAAATTAACTAAAACAATTAGAGAGGCATTATATCACCTCTGCATATCATTTAGGCATGTCATGCATCCCTGTTGCATTGTTGCCTTGTATTTATTGTTTCTTCCCCCTTCTTCTCTCCCGATAGCCCCCGAGACTGCCGACGACACTGCAGTGTACGACGACGTCGCCGACGACCAGACCCCTTCAGCTGAGCTTCCAGGCAAGCAAAACCCCCTTGATCATCTAGATATCGCCCTCTCCTTCTTTCTTATGCTTGCATTAGTATTGCTTCTGTTGTTGCTCCGTTAGCTCCTATTCCGATGCATAGCCTGACTTTGTCGCCTGCTACTGATACATTACCTGCTATCCTATGATGCTTAGTTAGGTATGTTATGTTTCATCGGTGGCCCTTCACCTTGTCCGCGAGTTACTAAACATGCTTAACTGATTTGGATATTTGATCTGAGTTGGCATAATGGTTTAATGGGGCCCTCTACGTCGTATGTATTAGCCGAAACTTCTTCAGATGTCACAGCTCAGACATGCGGGCTGATTGCTGGGGTGGGCTGGTTACGTCACTGGTGTATACAGTGTCGCACCTGGGCCCCGGCCAGTCACGCAACGTGCAGGAGTGCAGAGGGCGATGGCCCAAGACCCCTTTGCACTTAGGATTTAGACCGGCGTGTTGACCTCTCTGCTGAGCCTAGGTAGGACTGCTTCGTGTTGATCACCCGAGGCCGGGCATTACCCAGTAAGTGTGTCCGGCCAGATGTGATCGAGCGTGTTGGGTAACAGTAGTGCACCCCTGCAGGGAAGTTATCTATTCGAATAGCCGTGTCGACGGTAACAGGACGCTCAGAGTTGTATCTTGATCTGCTACAACTACAAATGGATACCAAGTGATTACTAAACTGTTACTACTGCTCTCGAGATCACTTTCTCGCAGGGTAGTCGAGGAAGGATCTCAGTGCATTACTAAAATATGATTGATTATATATTATCTTGCTCTACTCTCTTCTGATGCTGCAAGATTGCTTCAAGATGCTAGTCTTCGATAGGCTAGGCCTCTCCCCCTCTGTTCCAGCATTTCTGCAGTTTAGTCCAAAGATATAGCCCCATTCCTTTGATACCGATGCCTATTTAGTATAGTTCTGATGTCAGTCTTGCGAGTACTTTGGATGAGTACTCATGGTTGCTTTGCTACTTCTTTTTCCCCATACCCGGTTGCTGCGATCAGACGATGGAGCTCAGGAGCAGGAGATCCCCGGAGGTGCCTACTACAACGTGGAGATCCCCGATGACCAGGAGTAGTTCGAAGGCCCTAGGCAGGAGGCCTTCGCCTTTTCGATCAGTGTCGCTGTTTGTGCTAGCCTTGTTAAGGCAAACTTGACTAACTATGTCTGTACCCAGATATTAATTGTTTGTATGACTTATGTATTCGGGTCCTCGTGACCCCTGGTTTGTAATATGAAGATTTATGTTTGGCTTTGAGTTTAGAGTTGTGTTGTGATATCTTCCCGTGCGTCTCTGATCTCGAGCGTGCACGTTTGCGTGTATGATTAGTGCACGGTCGAGCAGAGGGCGTCACAGTGCCCCCCCCCCCCCCCCCACACACACACAAAAAAAACCGTGTCATCACCATGCTTACACACTGACCAAATGGAAAAAACGGGATGATAAAAAGGAAGATGCATGGTGGGCAGGAAATTCTCCCTTTATTGCTTCGTTCAAAGAAAAGACGCCTAAAAATCATCGAGGGAACCTACTCTTGGTATCCTTTACCAGGTTCATTTTCCATATTCCCTTTCTTTAGTTTAGGTGTTACCGCTCAGTTGGAAGCTATGAAACAAGTCTGCGGTAGTTCAAAACTGGAATTGGCAAAATATCCAGAAGTGGCCTCCTTGGCTCACACTTCATACAGAAATGGATGGATAAACCTTTCCAGTAGCTACTCCCATGGTTTTTGGGTTATAGTTGTATATTTGATTTGTTTGTTTGGTCTCATCCACTACTTTTAATAAATGCTACTAAAAAGGAAGAGGAATAATGCATAATTGGAGCAGTGATAATGACTCCTTGGTATCTCTATAGGATAGTGATAAGAGAATCTTTACCTGGAATGACATATTAAAATGACAGATATTGATTTAAATGGTTAGTGTCAGTAAAGTTGTTATCTTGACGAATCATGACAACAAGATGCATAGCAAACAATAGCCGCAGAGAACAAATCTGATCACATAGCAAGAGGTGGCAAAACCATCACCTCACTACTCTGACAGTTGCAAGAACCGTTGCACTGCTTTTCTGCATGTGCACCTTGCAATGCATATTCCTAAACAAGCATATTACCAATCACATAAAATTTGAAGCGAGAGAGATGACATCTATGAGAAAAACACTGCTTTTCTGCTTTTCACGTGAAATTTGGTGGATTAACACAAGTAACATGTACAGTGCTTACAAATTTCAACTCTACATTTGGTTCACACACTGAGAAACAAAAGAAGACGAATGCTATTCACAACAAAACCTGAGCATGGCACTATTCGATGCTAGATTTACCTTATTTTTTGTTTCTCGGCGTGTGGATTGGATATGGAATTAAATTTTACATGATGTTAGATATCTCTTGAGTCAGTCAACTAGATTTTTTGTCAAAAAAATTGCGATATTCTTTGGCTGTTGTGGCCTGGGAGCATACTAATACTCAAACCATAAGCACAACGCATCGATCAGTCCTGACCCTTTACAAATCACAACACATCCAACTCGTCATCATCCATCTATCTATTATATACTAAAAGCACAATACGGATGACAAATAGGGAGATATGCTAGAAAATCCCATAATAATCAGAAAGATCTACCCATCAGTTTAACGCGATGCAAAACAACAACCATTAGATATTCATAATTTTTTGTTCAGTGAACAAGCCTATGGAGAGTTTTCTCCAAAAAAAACGGATCGCCCCCGTGTCGTCTTCGGGCGACACGGGGGCGGCCATTCTCCTCCATCCTCTACCGGCGCTCAGTCTTCTCCCCTCACCGTCGCCGGACGACGTCGCCGGGCAAAGCCCGTGCGGCCGACGGCGGCGGCGAGGACACATTTTTCTGTCGACCATCGACGGCGGCTGTGGCGTTCTAGTGGTGGTTTTGTACGGCTGCGCGGTGCTCTACGTGCAGCAGCGGCGGAGAAGTGAGATGCGGTCGTGCCAGATGTGCTGCACAGTGCCGAGACGGCGCGTGGTTGGGCGGCGCAATCAGCGGTATGAGCTGCGCGGCGGCCTGTGATCTTGTCGGGGCTTTCCCTCCGGATCAAGTGGTCGATCAGCGCTCCACGTCGCAGCTTCTCATGTGGTATCTCCTCTGGCGGCCGACTGACTAGGGGCGCCCAGATCGTGGCTGAACGAGGCATCGCATGTGTCAAGCACGTCCAAAGGTACGAGATGCGTACATGGCTGGACGGTGGCTCACCAGGCGTAGACACGACATCGTCTGCTCTTCATGCATGGAGCCATCTGATGGCCCTTGTGGGATCTTGGCAGCGCCAGCGATCGGTGACCCCTCGCACCAGTTGGCCGCCATGGCCCGCTTACGTTGTAACGGCGGACGTCCTCGTCGACGACGACATCTTACAGGGGCATGGTAACTGGACGCCGCGATCTCTCCGTGAGGCGGTCCTCACTCGGACATGTAGATGGCGGTGTGGTCCTGCATTGTTGACGAGGACGAGATAGCACGTGTCGTTTGATGCAGACCTGCCACTGGCATCCACTTGCGAGCACGGAGCGGGGCTGCCAGAGGGTCCTCGTATGGATTTTGGCGGCGCCGATGCCCTTCCTCCCTCGTTAATGACCTCACCCTGTGTGCGACACTGCTGGTACTGCGGAAAGTGGAGGCGGCAACACATGATGACTTCGATTTGGTGGTGCTTTTCGAGTACTTGGTTTCGAGCTCTGGGGTGAATACCCTAGGTCTGACCCTAGTTGGTTATACCTGGCAATGGCGGTGTTTTTGCGTCGTTACCTTGTTGAAGACATTGCTTGATGTTTGTTCAGACTTGATCTTCAGGGTGAAAACCCATGATCTGACCATTGATGGTTGGATTCGGTGACAGCGGCGCTTGCGCGTCATTCCTTTTCTAAAGGCGTCGCTTTTGGAGAACCTTTCTCATAGTCATTGTGTTGTCAAGAAAGATATGGTTGGTGTTGATGGTCATTTTTTTCCTTCGCCTAGGCATAGCTTCAGTCTTGTATGACTTTGCTTTTGCCAGCGTGATGCTTTGTGTGTGTGTGTTAGTGTTGGCCATGTGCCTCCTAGTTATGCAGAGGCCGGGTGTGTTCTCATTCTGTTTGTAACCCCTTGATGCTACATTATGAGTCAATAAAAGACGCCCTTTATCGAAAAATTAGATATTCGTAATATCTCTTCGGCATTGAAGTTGAGAGAAATAACCCACCTATGCTGTGGCGGAGCTACGGCTGGGCTGAGCCATGCCATGGCCCGCCCAGCCCATGAGAATATGTATAATGTACACTTATTCTTGGGCCATGGAACACAAGCCCAGTAGTAATTTCCTTCAGCCTGCCCTGCCGGCCCGCCCAGCTTTTTGCGTCAAGCTCCGCCAGTGCACCTATGCCATCATAAAAGGCCAGTGCTACAAATCAACCGGCTAATGCCAGAGATTTTTAAGCCGCCTCGTTGGCCGTTTGATCAGGCTGGATCACACCGTTGGATCTCTTCCGCCAGCCAGTTTGAATGGTCAACGCACACGGGTTCTCCTCCTCACATCGCACAGCAGCCCCCTTCTCTTCTTCGATATCGTAACACCCGGAGACGTCGGCGACGCTTCACTGCAGCGACGAACATAGGCACGGCGGCGGTCCATCGCTGCACCCGACGCCGCCGGCGATGCTCATTGAAACACCGGCCGCTCGATGAAGCTTCATTGCAACCTCGGCGAACCCCGGCGAAGCCCATTGCAGCACTAGTGCCCCCCAGCGAAGCTCCATTGCAACACTGAATGACCTCGACGGAGCTTCATCGCGACACCGGCGGCCCAAGGCGAAGCTCCATCGCAGAACCCCGATGCCTCAATCACAGAGCCGGCGTTCCAACATGGTGGTGCTCCATCGCAGTGTCGACGTCGCCGTCGCTGCTCCCATCGCAGCACTAGCGTCCCAACGCAGCGGTGCTCCATTGCCGTGCCGCCGCCGCCGTCGCAATTCCCATCGCAGCGCCGGCGCCCCATTGCAGCACCAGCGACCGCTCTCCGGCGACGTCGCCGTGGCAGCACCGACGGGCCGCGTTGCGCGGGGAGTGCGCCCGCCTCCATCCTTCCTCTTCCCAGCACCGACGTCTAGCTGTACCTCTCGATCTCCTAAAAAAAAACTCTACCTCTCAATCTCTTGGAAAAAAAAAACTCTAACTCTCGATCTCCCTGCATTTCTATTCCAGCAGCGCATGAGTTCCCCTTGTCTCTCTGCATTAAGGCCGTGGTCCTCCTCCCTCGGGCTTGCCTGCACCGGTGGGAATTATAAATCGCTATCTATCTAGCACGTCCCTAGGGATTTCTAGGTACAGCTCCACCTCTCGATCCTGCATCTCTATTCCACAGCGCACGAGTTCCCTTGGTCTCTACAGTAAGGCTGCAATACCCCTGCTCGATCAGGTTTGCCTGCGACGCTCTGAATTGCAAATCGCTAAGCCTAGCATCGGGTGACGGAGAAGTTCTCGCCGAGTACAACGACGCTGTCCCAATGACCGGACAGTACAACGTGGTTACGACCACACAGCCACGGCAGTGCGCACCGAGCAGACGGACGGCGGCGTGGCCTAGCGGCGTGTCGTGGTACGGCATGGTTCCGCGAAATCACATGCAAAATCATGTGTGCATGCGCAGCTAGGCAAAGAAGAGCAATCACATGGGAGAGACGATCTGCTGCCACTGTAAATCTCGGTTCTTGATGATGCACACCAGGCAATTCTCCCTGTATGTTATGTACCCAGATCACCTTGGGAATGGAGAGGAGAGGGTGAGACCGGGCATGCGTAGATGGACGAAGACGAAGTTGACGAAGCGCCGACCAGGCTTGCCAGGCCCGGGGACACGTCGTGGACGAAGGCACGCATCGGTGTTGCCAGCACCGGGCATGCGTAGACGAGGGACCTGCACGAGCTGTACGCCATGTCGAGGAGTCGGAGGACCAGCAGAGAAGAAGACTCGACGACGGTTGTGGCGCCAATCGGTGTCGGGCCGATGTCACCAACGGTGGTCGGAGTAGACGAAGTGGTCGGGGAAGATGATGGCGACGCTGGCGACGGGCTGGTGCTGGACGTAGACGAAGGGGGTGGACGGGCAGCGGCGGCGGCTACGGGGGTAGCAGCGGCGGCGGCCGAAGAAGAGCGGCGGCGGCGGCCTAACGGCGGCGGCGGCCTGACGGCGACGGCGGCGGCTAGTTAGGAGCGCGGCGGCGGTGCTCGAAGTAGGCGAAGAACCCGAGAGCGTGATGAAGACCAGCGCGGACGATGGCGTTCCCGCGCCGAGGGAGGCGGCGTGGCGCATACCATGGGAAGTCGACGCGCGGTGACGGCGGAGTGGACCGCGGGCCGCGGCGCTATGGCCCGTAGGGGCGACGCAGCGGCGGCGGGCGGGTCGGATGCAACCGCGGGGACGGCCTCGGGGCGGTGGCCGGGACCGCGTATCGCGGCACTACGGCCCGAAGGGGCAACGCAGCGGTGACGCGCGAGTCGATGCCGCTGTGAGGAGAACCACGGGGCGGCGGCGCTGCGGCGCTGCGGCCCGACGGGGCGACGCAGCGGCAGCCCGTTGCTCGATCGGTGGAGGGGCGAGCTGAACTCAGGGACGATCTTCACGGGACCTGCGAAGGCGCGAGCAACCGACGGGCCAGGTCGGTTCCGGGGCGCAGATGAGGCGGATCGCGGCGGCGAGCGGGTGATCAAGCCGATCGCGCGCGAGGTTAGGGACGCCGCTCGGTGGAGGCGGGGTGGCAGCGGAGTCCGAGATGAAGCCGGCGATGACGGACGGCGTGGGACGGCGTGCGGACGAGCACGTCAGCACCGGCACCCGAGCTGCCAAAGCAGCGCCGGCGCCAGGGCAGCGAGGCCCGAGCGACCAACGTAGCAACGGCGCCCGAGCTGAGGCAGCCGACGATCCTGATGTAGCCGGCCCGACGCAGCCGGGAACGAGGCCGGCGAGGCAGACCGCAGGGCCGCCGGGCGGACGCGGCGGAGGCGGGTGGCATGGATCGATGGGCGGGCCTGCGCGCGAACGGCGGCTATGATGGGCCGCCGTATGGCGCGAGGCCGCCGGGTCGGGGTGATGCAGGAATCCCGGTCGGAGCAGGGCGGAGACAGCCGGCGTAGAACGACGGGCGGGCCGGCGCGCGGACGACGGCTATGAAGGGCCGCCTGTCGCGCGAGGCCGCCGGGTCGGTGAAGGAGCCGGCCGGTCACGCCGGTGTTGGAGTAGAGGTGCACGGGGGTCGACGGCGGTGGTGGGCGAAGCAATCCGATCTATGATCGGTAAACCAAAAAGTAAACGCCGATTAAGGTGATCGGCAAGAGAGAGAAAAACCCGGAGCAAGGGCTCGGGAAAAAGACTCTCTAGGGCAGCCGGTCGACACGACCGGCGGACGAACCCTAGGTACGGGTGGCGCGGCCCCCGGCGGCGGTCATGGAGGCCGGCCGCCCCGGGGGCGGCGCGCGGGCGGAAGCGGCGGGCGGCGGCTAGGGTTGGACCGGTTAGGCTGATACCATGTTAGAAGGGATTAGAGAGGGATTGGTGGAATCGATGTTTATTGCTTGAGCCTCATGGGCGTATATATAGGAGTACAATGATTTACTTGTAGTACAAGACAAGGCAGGACCAAATCCTAGTCTATCCTGTACTTCCTAATAATCAATATACTCAACATACACGATACCCCACACACACAGCTGCACCCAGCTATATATTCCACACCCTTCCACACACGCATCAGGACGCTTGTGCACGCAGGCGGCGTCCGATAGCTAGCCACTTTGCTCTTGCCCACTGACAGTGGGGTGGCTCCCTTCTTCCGCCGCTGGACCCGTGTCGTCAGTCGTGACATTCTCCCCCCCTTGGAATCCGGCTTGGGGACAAGCCGGTGTTGTTGGGAAACGGCGTTGAAGTTCTTCAGGGTCCTCCCAGGTGGCCAAGGAAGGAGGTAGATCACGCCATTGCACCAGAATGCGCTCCGCTGGTGTGCCTTGAACCATCACTTGGCGACTCTCAAGAGTATGAAGATGTACCTGCACAGCTTGCAAAATTTCGTTAGCTGGTGGTAATGCTGCCTCGGCGCGTGTATCTGCTCCCACCGCCTTTTTCAGCTGCGAGACGTGCACCACCGGATGGATCTTGCTCGATTCTGGAAGCTGAAGCTTGTAGGCCACTTTGCCAATTCTCGCTTCCACTTTGTATGGCCCGTAGTAACGGAATGCAAGCTTCTGGTATGGGCGCTGAGCCACAGATGTTTGGATGAATGGCTGCAAGCGAAGGAAGACCAAATCACCAACCTGAAACTCCCTGTCCGTGCGGTGTTTGTCGGCTTGTCGGGCTCGCCACTGGTGGCCTTTTAGCAGTGGCGGAAGGTCAGTGGCGGGCTTGCCTGGGCCGTTAGCCCGCCACTGATGCCCATTTTGCACCCGCCACTGCTAGGCCTTTTCCCAGTAGTGAAGGCATTAGTGGCGTGTGGTCAGCAGCGCACGCCACTTGTATATTTTAAGTACTGGTGGCATGCGAACTGCTAAGTGGTTACCAGTGGTGTGCAAAGCGCACAACACTGGTAACCATTTATCAGTGGCGCGATAGTAGTGGCGCGCTCGGGGCACGTCCTTAATGAGCACATTGCGCACGTCACTAATAGCCTTCTCGGTAGTAATTTAGTAATTTTTTGTCTGCACAGGTGTCCTGTCTGTGGATGTTTCGTGTGTCTGCGTGTATGCTGTATCCTTTGCTTTGTTTAATGCGCATTTACGTCCTCAAACATAAAAAAATTGGATGGCGAAAAAAACCCATAAATAAAGCTCAATCATTGTACGATGGTCTGCCTTTCTTCCCCCAAAAGGCAGAGGATAAAGTCGGATCCATAAATAAAGCCAAAGAACCCGATTCTTGCAATCCCCATTGATTGATCCTTGGATTCCATTCCAGCTTACACAAACTAGGCACACACGCACGTACTCTTGTCTTCCTGACCTGAGTCACACAAACAAACAAACACTGAATTAATCCTTAAATTAATGCACGTGCGGATCGAAGAAGAAGAAGGTGAGCTTGCAATGGATGACGACGTCAAATGCTCCCTGGCCTCGGCCACATGCAGCAGCAGCGCCAGGGCGGCCTCGTACCACGTCCGCTCCTGGACGCCGTGGACCGCTTGCGCCAACTGAAGGTGACCTAGGAGGGCATCCAGCTCCCCACCATCGTCGTGGTTGGAGACCAGTCCAGCAGCAAGTCGAGCGTGCTGAGGTCGCTAGCCGGCATCAGCCTCCCGAGCAGGCAATACATCTTAACCTGCGTCCCGCTGGTGACCCTCTGCTGTCCAAGATCGACAAGTCCATGGTGGGCATCCCCATGCTGGCGCGAAGGCTCACGGAGATACAGGAGACCCCGAGATCGTCAAGCAAATCAACGACCGGCTCGGTAGCAGCAGTAGCGACGAGCTCGGCAAGATGCCACCGGATCTCACCAACGTCGCCGATGCGGCCAGAGCCTTCATCCACACCATCAAGTAGGTGTGCGCTTTGCTGGAGATGCCGACACGGTACATGCGTGAGATGCCAGCTACTGCCCAGGGCCCGAACACGGCGCAACAATCAATCGATGGGGAATCAGGGGCATCAATCAATCGATGGGTAACACGGCGCAACAATCACACGGTACACGCGTGAGATGCCAGCTATACTGTTGCCCAGCTACTGGTGGAGGAGATGCGCGTTCTGGAGGAGACCAGGGGCATCATGTGACGCCCCCGACTTAATCGTGCACTAATCATACACGCAAATGCACATGATCAAGCCTTAGGAATCACTTAAAGATATCATAACACAACTCTAAACACAAATAAAAGTCATACAAGCTTTATATTACAAGCCAGGGCCTCGAGGGCTCGAATACATAAGCTCGATTTCATACAAGCATCAGCGGAAGCATTAGATATCTGAGTACAGACATAAAGTTAGACAGATAGTCCTTTAAGAAGGCGGGGCAAAATAAAAACACTGGATCAAAAGGCACAAGCCTCCTGCCTGGGTGCCTCCTAACTACTCCTGGTCGTCGGAGGGCTCCTCGTAGTAGTAGTATCCAGAGGGTAGTAGTACTGGTAGTAGTCGTCGACAGCAGGGGCAGCTGGCTCCGGGGCTCCGCCATCTGGTCGCAACATTCGGGTATGGGGAAAATGGAAAGCAAAGCAACCGTGAGTACTCATCCAAAGTACTCAACAAGACTTACATCAGATCTAGTCTAAATATGCAACATTATCAAAGGAAGGCTGTATATGTGGACTTGGCTGCAGAAATGCCAGAATAGAGGGAAAGGCCTAGCCTATCGAAAACTAGCATGTTCAGCGGTCTTGCAGCATAAGAAGAGTGCATATTAGTACAATACAAGGTAGTAGTAGCAACAAGTAGTAGCCTCGCCCAGAGATCCTTCCTCGACTCCCTGCGAGAAAGCGATCCCGGAGCTATCATATTCAACCCATTTCTAGTTGTAGTAGATCGGGATATTCTCCGAGCGTCCTGTTACCGTGGACACGGCTATTCGAATAGATATACTTCCCTGCAGGGGTGCACCAACTTTACCCAACACGCTCGATTAACTCTGGCTGGACACACTTGCTTGGTCCATGCCCGGCCTCGGCTGATCGACACGTCGTAGCCCTACCTAGGCTCAACAGAGAGGTCAACACGCCGGTCTACATCCTAAGTGCGAAGGGGTCTTGGGCCCATCGCCCTTTGCACTTCTGCGCGTTGCGAGGACGGCCGGGAGCAGACCTAGCACCCTTAATACAAGCGCAGGCTTTCACAGTCCAACCCGGCGCGTGCCGCTCAACCGCTGACATCTGAAGAACTTCGGCTGATACTACGACGCCGAGTACCCATATTATTCCCACGTGCTGGTTAGCGCGAAAAGGCCAGAGGCCTACTCAGATTACATATCCTAACCCATTAGTGCGTTTGGAGCGCGCGGAAACGAGCAGAGACTCACGATCCTGTGACCCCGTCGCCCCGTCTCGTGGACTTACGGCAAGGGCTAAGAATGCCCGGCCGTGGCACGTATTCATCTCTCGGGCTCCCTGATGGTCAACCCGAATCCACATCTCTCGCGGGTACCCCTCGGGGCCGACCCGACTTTATCAAGTATCAGCAGTAAAACCCAAGTGTCCGTGTGTCCATAACATCAAGAAGGAATCCGAGGAATCACCCTCATTGGATTCCCACTCGATGTAACCGTCAAGGTGAACCCTGAGGAATCACCCTCGGTGGTATTCACACTTGCGGGGTTGCACGACAGAAACTTCGTCGGAGGTGGTGAATGAGGAATCACCCTCGGTAACCCACAACCAACTAGCTGTACTACAGAGTCCGCATCGGAAGTGAGATGAGAGGTATCACCCTCGGCACTCGATATTAACTCTGCAGCGTCGGGCAACTTAGGGGGAATGTGGGTGATGAACTGGTCTCAGCCCGACGATCACATCGATCGTGGAACAGATACTAAAGCGGGGCAACTAGAGCAAGGAAGAGGGGTCACAGATGGTTCATTACCATCCTACACTAAGCATTTAGGATATCAGGTAAAGTATCAAAAGCAGTTACAAGGATAGGCTATGCAGCAGAGTAGGTAAACAAAACAGTAACTGCAGAAATCTCTAATGCAAGCAAGAGGGAGAAGGAATAGGCGATATAGACAAGCGTCAAGGGGGGTTGCTTGCCTGGAAGCTCTGCGGCAAAAGAGGGATCATCAGTGGTGTCGTCGGTCTCCTGAGCTGCGTCGGTCTCGGGGGCTATCGGAGAAGAAGAGTGGGAAGAAACAATAAATAATGGCAAATAATGCAACACAGATGCATGGCATGGCAGTATGCAGAGTTAGTGGTGACCTAATGCATTGCTACATGTCGCAGAAGAATCGGGAAAATATCTGGGATATTTTCCCGGCGTTTAGGCTGGTTTCGGAATACTGAACTGGAGGGGAAAGTTCCATGTTCAGGTAGTTAGGAGTGATGGTCAAGCATTTTGACCCCGTATTCGGATTTGTCTCGTTTTTCTGATCAACTTTCATGTAGAATGTTTTTCGACCCGAGCTACGGTTGAATTTCTACGAATTTTCAAAGATTTAAACTATTTTATGAAATTCCTGGAATTATTTTATTAAATAAATCGTATTATCCAGAATAGTTACGGGTGATGTCAGCATGACGTCAGCCAGTCAACCCAGCCGTACCAGGTCAACCCTGACGGCTGGGACCCACCTGTCATACACAGAGACTAACTAAACTAACTAACAGAGTTAATTAGCTAGGTGGGGCCCTATGTCAGTGACTAACTAACTAATTAAATTAGGTTTTAATTAAAAACGGTTTAGTTAGTTTAATTAACCGGAGGGGACCCACACGTCAGTGGCGGTAACTGCCACGTCAGCCGCGTTGACCCGGTCAACTGGTCAACTGGGCCTGCGGGACCCAGCTGCCAGTGACCCGGGCACGGCCACGTCGGTGCCACGTCGACGCCGGCGCCGGAAAATGCTCCGGCGAGCGCTGGACGCGGCGGCGAGCTCCGGCGAGCTCGGGTTTTGCGACGCGGTCACTTGCTTTCGATCGGGCGCACGATGCCGCGTCGGATGGTGGTGGCGCCGGACCATATGGTCGCCGGTAACGGAGCTAGCGACGAAGTCCGCGGCGGCGGCGATACGGGCGAGCTCGGGATCTTGCTACGGGGGACCAACTCGCGTGATTTTGCTCGTGTTCGAACGAGTGTGAAGCGGCGCGTCGAACGAACCTAACGCGGGGCCGCGAGGGCGACCGCAAGTGACCGAAACGGCGAGGTGCCGCGGCGGCCGGAGCGCGACGTAGCGGCGAGCTAGCTAGGGAGCAACAAAGCGGCTCGGGGGAGAAGGCAGAGGGAGGTGAGGCTCACCGAGCGGCTACGACAAGGCTTCGACAACTTTGGAGCAGCAGAGGGGGTCGCCGGAGCCAAAGGGGAACGGCGGCGGTCGGAGATGCAGCCGAGGCGATCGGCGGCAGCGGGGATCTCCGGCTCCGCCTGAGGGCACCAGGAGAAGAGGTTGATGCCGGCGGAGCTCGCGGACAGGGTCAGCGGGCACGGGACCGCCGGTGGCCGTGGAAGCGATGGAGGGACGGCGGCGATGCGCTCGGGCAGAGGGGAAAGAGAGTGAGTGAGCGCACGCGAGAGAGGGGGAGAGGGGAGAGTGAGGGCGGCGTCCAGGGGGGAGGGACGAGGGTTGCCCTTATCCCCTCGCCCAACTGCCCCGGCGCCGTGGCGACCAGTGACTGGAGCGGCGAGCTCCTGGCCATGGCGCAGGCGACACGGGGGAAGGAGTAGGTAGGCGAGCAGGGATGGGCCGGCTGGGCCGCGCCAGACAGGCCTCACCCGATTTCTTTTCTGCCTTTTCCAATATTTCAAAAACAGAGACAAGAAAAGAAATATTTGGGGCACCAAATAGCTTAGGAAAAATATGGGACTTGACCCATTAATTCCTCTGCATTTTTAGACAGTGCCACAAAAAGTTTGGAGGCCAAAGGAATTCATTTGCATTTTCCATAAATGAATTTGCAATCTTAAATTGCTGGAACAACACTGTTTTAAACGCTAATGCTCATATTAGCAACATGGTGATGTTGTTTTTCTTAACATTAAAATGTTTTGGGATATTTGCTAAATGATGAACATTTTCCCAGCAAGTTTTGAGCAACTTCAAATTTCACTTGCGTTTGTATTTGAATTCAGTGGCAGAATTTGAAATGAGATATTAAGCCACTGTGATCAAGCATTACAAATGAAGATGACTTGGCAAGATTAACAGATGGTCACTGTGCGTTATTACATAGGTGTGTTACACATCAATCTCCCCAACTTCCTGCCACGATCGGCGCTCCTGGTTCTGCTCAAGAAGAAGGTGGAGACCATCTCGTCAAGCAGGTGTGGGACTACCTTGGGGACCTGGTGATGAGCATACTGCTGCACTGCACGCACATACAAATTTAATTACTTCCCAGTTCCATAATCTTGTTTATAAAATTACATATCATTAGAAACAAGCAAACTCACATAGATTGAAATGTTGTTATGAGTCCAAGACAAAATTAGTTAATGCCAATACCAGGGAATCCACTCCAGCTAATTGATGGAAATTGGGCAGTGGCAGGCCAAGCCATAGCTAATTTGATTCATCCCATGAGTTTTTCTTGCTCTCTCTAATGAATTCTGAAACAGCACAACATCATGGTACTACAGGGCTATTATTATCAAAATCATGAAAGTATGAAACATAACTAAATCAAGTTAAAAAATAAAAGGCTTATGATTCCTAAATTAATAGAATTTCTCTGTGAATTGAAGGCTAGCTGCAATGATATGTAGTACTAAACGAACACATGAGAAGAGCCTCCAGTATGGCACGCACAACTCATAATAGTATCATTATGTTTGGGGTACAGCTACTCCGAGTTACATTACATCATGACACTCCCCATAGCCAGTCAGGGAGTATGTGTGCATGAACAAACTTCACATAGCAAACAACTAGACCACCAATGAACAACAAAAGGGCCCAGGTTAACAGACAAGCAAACATTATGGATAATAAAAACTCCCAAGGGAGAGATAGTTGTTCCCTTATATCCCTTGGAACTGCATTCCATATGCTATGTTCTTACTTCCATGAGTTCACAGCATGTTCACGAGGCCCCACTAGCCGCAGTAACTGTATCATCATCGGCATGCAGTAAATACAAGATAGGTAAAATGTTATTTAGCCAAGAGAGATTTTGAAGACAAAGGTGTCCGATGTACCTGCAAATATGACTCCAGCTTCTGCTTCAGGGTGGCATGCTCGCTCTTCATCTTCAGCAATGACCTGCAGCATCTAGAGCACAACCATGGACATACTACAACAGGTGAGGTGAGCAAATCGCCTGACGATGAGAATATAGAGCTGGACACAAACTACAAGGAATGCATACCCTTCCAGATTCTTGTTATTGCGGTGTGCCTTAAACACCGAGCACTCGTTCTTCATCCTCACTGCCCCAATGCTGCGCGAAACAAAAGTCAACTTCATTGAATTGGAACACACAAGGCAGGAAAAAGGGAAATTTCTATTTACTAATAATATTCCTTCTCTCACATCACTAAGCACTCTTAAAGCCTATATATTGAATGTGTGATTAGAGGATTCTGTGGTGATGAGACCCGCAGTAAGATTATTCACACCGAGTGTTTTCTGAGCATATTCGGCCGTCGGCAGCCACTAGGTGGTGTCACCCTAGGTCCACCGGGACTGGCTGGGGACGCAAGCATTGGTGCCTCCTACGGTTGAGGCGTTGAACCAGACCTGGTGGCTGATTCCGGGCTCGATCTTTGTCACTGGCAGTGGCGATGCCCAGATCTGGATCTGGAGGCTTGTGCTCGTCGCGGTTGTCCTGTATGCCTCGTGGTGACACGGGTAAGCTGCCGAGCGAAAGCTCCTCCCTTTGGCGCCGACGGCGGCGACACCCGCAGGTGCCGCTATCCTCTTGAGGACGTCGTTGTGGTTCTCCTCTCCGTGCCAGGGCTCCGGGTGAAGACCTCTGTCCGTCTCGAACTCGGCAACGGCGACGCTTAGCACCGTTCCCCCTCCTGAGGGCATTGTCGTGGAGCTTAGTGTCCTAGCGCGTATCGTGGAGTAATATTGAGGCCTTCCTGTGTTATCTTTCGGTAACGTAGTCGCGTGCGTTTATGTTGTCCGGTTATCCCGGGATCTACTGTGTTAGGGGCTCTCCCCACTACCTTGTAGCGTTCAGCCGGGTACTTTGTTATGTGCTTTATCTATAAAGCGGGGCGCGAGCCTGTTTTGAGAGTCCAAGACAAAATTAGTTAATGCCAATACCAGGGAATCCAGTCCACTCTAGCCAATTGATGAAAATTGGGCAGTGGCAAAGGCCAAGACGTAGCTAATTTGATTCATCCCATGAGTTTTTCTTGCTCTCTAATGAGTTCTGAAACAGCACAACATCATGCTACTACAGGGCTATTATTATCAAAATCATGAAAGTATGAAACATAACTAAATCAGGTTAAAAAATAAAAGGCTTATGATTCCTAAATTAATAGAATTTCTCTGTGAATTGAAGGCTAGCTGCAATGATATGTAGTACTGAACGAACACATGAGAAGAGCCTCCAGCATGGCACGCACAATTCACAGGTCCTGTACCTAGATCCGCTGCCTTTGAGTTGGTGCACCAGTGAATCTAACCGGTCGAAATCCTGAGGGCACTTCCCACAGCATCAAAAGGAACTGGGAAGTGAATGCACTAAATATGATTCCATTTTTAGTAGATATGATATGTCTTAAAACCGTTTGTATAGACTGTTCAAGAAAAAAATCCCAGTTATGGCCTGTCTACAGACGTATTACTTACATTGTTTGTTCTATGTTTGTCAACAATCTCGGTCAATCTTTCAGAAACAAAGCCACAACTTCCTAAACAAAATTGGGGCTTGATTCATCATGCAGTTCTTCTAGCTGATTAAACTGTTCATAAAGGTAACCCTACAGGAATATCCCAAAGTAGATTAGAAGACAAAACAAAGAAGCCTGAAATATAATAAATACTCCCTCCGTTCCAGTATAGAAGGCCCGCACGTATTTCTAGATCATCAATTTGACCAACGAAATATGTATTATATTGTACAAAAAATATATCATTGAATTTGTATTTGAAGGAAGTTTCTAATGGTATATTTTTGGTGGCATATTACTCATATTTCGCTTGTAAAATTGATGATCTAGGAATGCGCGTGGGCCTTTTATACCGGAATGGTGGGAATAATAAATTACCATTTGTGTGATCCACGGCAGAAAAAAAAGATTCTTGATTACATGGGTAAATCAAGATAATTAGTCAAATATCAAACAAAGTCAGTCCCAACAAGTGGTTATAGGCTTCAGCCTAGCTAAGTAAGCACATTAATATTTTTCAAAGATCAAACTAAGTCAGTTCCAGCAAGTGCCTTTAGGTGTGAATTGGGCTTAGGTATAAAGGGCAACCTAATATTTGCGTAGAAGATAATAATCTATCATCAAAATGATCCTAGCCTATAGCCTATGATTAGCCTTCAAAGTTTGAAAACCCCAACCTTTTGTATATTCTCAAGGGAATAGGCGAAGGAAATAAAGAAAGTGATGTGCTATTCTGATGGTCTATTACATTCTTGCCCCTACACAAACATCATGATGATTCAGCATGTGAATGTGATGTGGAATAAAAGAGTGACATAACTTTTGTATGGGAAAATAGGATCCAAGTTGGCATTTGCCCCATTAGAGCAGATTACAAAGTAAATGCGTTATGCAGTTGCAATGAAGTAAAATTTTGAAACAGAAAGAGTGAACAATCCATTGAGCCTCGCCACCAGAGAGAAAGTACAGTCTATAAACTCCACATATTTGGAAAACAAAAATACGGTACATCCAAGTTTTTCAGAGCCTCAGTGGATCATGTCATGTGGAGACGTCAAGAGGTCATCGTTCTATCAGAAAGACAAATCATGATGAGAGTAATTCTGCCTACAAGTTATCCTGTCAAAACTTGCAGCTCTAGGGAAAAGAGCTTAATTAATAGGTGCAACACAGTAATTCATCATAAACTCATATGTCAAATGAACAAAAGGGAAGCCAATAAACCTGATCAAAGAAACTTTTCTTCATGAAGGTAATTTGGCGACGCAAATTTGAGTAGTCCATATTTGGCGCTTAGCTTTCAGTACAAACAGGCAGGGAGAACTGAGATGGCCACAATGAGACATGCAAACCGAAGGAGGGCATATATATTGAGGGAAACATAATTTTATTATGCATGCAATATCTTTATTCTAATTGATAACGTCATCTGTGAATAAAGCATAACAAAAAGACAAAGTACTTTTATTTTTCATGAAACTGTTGAAATAAAAACCCAACTACAAATGCTGCAAGTTGATCTATGAGTTCCCTTTCATGTGGTTTCTGTGCTTTACACCCTGGACAGGAAAAGGATTTCAGAATATGATGATGCTGCACAGCAGAAATGCGCAGAAGTAAAATTTCCCAAATAAGCAAACCTAGAAATAAAGATAAATAAAAATATAGATAGGATATAATTATATATATTAAATTAAATTGTTAATCATTTACAAATAATGAAACTATATGAAGTTCGCCACTAAAATTTATGAAGTATGTGCAAATAAATGTCCGAGAGTAGGGATCCATCAATTCAGCTAAAGATAAAGTTTATTAGTGAATGATGACCATTTAATGTAAGAAGGACAGATTCACTAAATCTAAAAGTTTTAACTTTACAAGATATTTTCTGCTAAAAAAATTCTGGAGGAATTTCAGTGTCTATAAAGTGAAATCAACAGCTAAAATTCCCTGTGAGAAATAAATAGAAAGAAAAATTCCTATAAATTTATTACATAACAGATAGTTGGGAGTACTAAACTCTGGGCAAAATTTCGAAAGATTGGTTCTTCACAAACTAAAAATGTTACACTGCGTTCAAGATTGAAGCTGTTTACTACGTTACAAACATGAATTTCCAGGCAATAGTTACTGTATATTAGAAAATCATAACTCGTACTACAGCTGAATTTTCTTGAAGCATAGAAAACTGTCATCGTGAATGAGCTTACGGCTACAACATTCAAATGCTATGGATGATAGGATTGATTGGTACAGTTAGAATAGAAACAAGAACGTGACATTACAAGAAAAGTGGGTGTGAATCAGACAATGATTGGAGAAACATTTGAAAAAAAAACTTTTTTTGAATGAAAATTGGCTGTTACAAAGTCATTAGACGACTGTTAACGTCATTTATCATAAAGACAGGAACAGTGGGGAACTAAAACATGGCACAGAACCATCACACGGAAAACCAAAAAAAAAGGTACACCAATTACAACATTGAATGATTTTTAAAAAATCTAGCACATACATGTGTATATATCTAGGGTTATCAACATTGATGTTCAATCACTTAGAAATGTACACTTCATATAATTAAATAAGTTCGATTGTAAAATCAACTACAAGCATCTCGGATTCAAGAAAAAGACCATCATTTGATAAACCAAAGAAGCTGAACTATCGGCTCCTTTTCTCCACATCTCACATTCCTAAAACATTGTCAGGAAAGGCTAACAATAAAGATTGGGTGTGAGCTGTAACTAACAAATGGGTGAAACAGGCATCCTACCAAAAAGGAAGAAGAGAAACAGTGTCATCACGACAATCAACCAGTGGTTGGATGGTTAGGAGGATGGTTGTACCCCCAGCCCGCTAGGGATCAAACCCCAGGTTTGACACCCTGTGTGTCTCATTAAGGCGGAATATTCTTTCAGTGGGGGCTGACGTTCCTGTCGATAGCGAGGCGCATTTGGTGAATTCGTCAATGTTGAAGCTCCATGAATCCGGTCTTCAGTAGGCACGGTATGAGTGTGTGCGTGTATGTGTGCGTACATTGTACTCCGTGCCTGTAACACCCCATGTATTAGCAACTGTGATCACCCTTTTGATAATGCCAAGTCATCATGTTTAACAGTGCTTGATCATCATTTAGATCATATCTCATTCCAAATTCCAATTCAAAATTGAAATTCAAATTTAAAGTAAAATAAAAGTTGTTCAAATTTGAAAACTAAAATGTTCATTGAATAGGAAATAATCCATAACTAATTGTGTTAAGAAAAACAACATCACTAAAAATCACTAGATGACTCCATCATCCAAAAAGAGGACCAAACAGCAATATTTAATCCCATTTTATTTAACAAAAATTTAAATGAAATCATCTGGTCTCCAAACCATTTTCAGGCAGTAGTAAATATTGCATGGTATTTGTTGAGCTAAGTCACACATTTTACAAAATTGAATTGGTGGCCAAACATTTTTCAAATGAGTGTAAGAAATAAAACAGAAGAAAAGAAAAGGAAAAAGAAGAGGGCTCACTAGCGCACTGGGCTTAAGTCCAACAGTGCGCCGGCCTAGCCCACATCGCCAGTCATCGTCCACCTCCAGCTGTCGAAGACCCCGACCGCCCGAGCGCCAGTTCGCCGTTGCCGCCGAGCCTCCTCGCTCCCCGCGCTGCTACAGAGCGCCTGGAGGCGATAAGAACGCCACCGCACACCCCCTGGACGTGCCCAAGTCCTCCTTCTCCTCCGTCCCTTGTCGCTATCTTCTGCCTCGCTCGCAACCGCGCAGGCATGGCGCCGCCACCGTAGAACACGCGAACACCGACCTCCCCTCGCTTAACTGAACCGTCCAGGAGCTTGCTCTGCCTCCACTTCTTCGACTGGGTTGACCAGTTCGACCCGTTCCCCTCCGCCGGCCGTCTGCACTGCCCCGCCTCGATCTGCTTCCGCCGCTCGATCCACGCCGTCCCGACCACCCCGCGCCTCACCGAGCTCGGCGTCCCCCTCTGTGAGCACGCGCGCACCTTTTCCCCTTTAGCCCGAGCTCGATTTCGAGCTCCGGCGCCGTTTGCCCCTGTTGCTTGCTCCGGCCGCCGCTAGATGAGCTCGCCGCCGGCGTGGTAGCCCTCCTCCACTCCCCCCAGTAGCACGGTTGGATGCGGCTCTTTGCGCTGGACCGATTCCCGCCGTCCGCCGCCTCGTTTGGTCGCCGGAGCGCAGCTCCGGTGGGCCGCCGCCGCGTCAGGCCTCGCCGCCGGCCTCTCCCAGGCGCGTGCTGGTTTTAAACCAGCCGGCCGGCTCACTGACATGTGGGCCCGCCCGTTTAATTAACTCCTAACCTAATTAACCTAACCCACTAACCCACTGACATGTGGGGCCCCAGCACTATTGTTTTGGATAAGGCATACACAGTCAGCAGCTGACTCAGCCCCACTGGACCCACCTGTCATACTCTAGGGCTAGCTGAGTCTGGGTATAAAAAATATCTGCACCGTTCTGGATAATGTTTTGGATAATTTGAATTTAATAATTAAATTAAATCCAGAAATTCAATAAAACTTTGAAAAATCATATGAAATAAACCGTAAGTCGGATGAAAATAATTTATATATGAAAAATGATCAGAAAAATATGTAGAATCCGAATATCTTGTCCACATACCTGCCACACCCCTCTAACATACTGAACATTGAACTTTTTGCCTATTTTTGATAAATGAATAGTGCATGACCTTAATAAAATAATTTTAAATAAATTCCTAAATTAACTAAAACAATTAGAGAGGCATTATATCACCTCTGCATATCATTTAGGCATGGCATGCATCTCTGTTGCATTGTTGCCGTGTATTTATTGTTTCTTACCCCTCCTTCTCTCCCGATAGCCCCCGAGACTGCCGACGACACTGCAGTGTACGACGACGTCGCCGACGACCAGACCCCTTCAGCTGAGCTTCCAGGCAAACAAAACCCCCTTGATCATCCAGATATCGCCCTCTCCTTCTCTCTTATGCTTGCATTATTATTGCTTCTGTTGTTGCTCCGTTAGCTCCTATTCCGATGCATACTCTGACTTTGTCGCCTGCTACTGATACATTACCTGCTATCCTATGATGCTTAGTTAGGTATGCTATGTTTCATCGGTGTCCCTTCACCTTGTCCGTATGCCATGCTTGAAATCGGGCCGTGATCATACTGGGTGATGATCATGGAAATGTTTACATATTGCAATACTTAGACTGTTAAAGTCGGGCTGGCCCCAAGGGTGCCCGCCAGAGAATAATATTAAAGACGGGTCGACTCCAAGAGCACCCGCGCATCGTGTGTTACCAAGTCGGAGCGCAGGAATCCTGTTCGTCTCTGCGAGTTACTAAACATGCTTAACGGATTTGGGTATTTGATCTGAGTTGGCTACGTACCTATACGCACTACCACCACGTGGGATAATGGTTTAATGGGGCCCTCTACGTCGTATGTATCAGCCGAAAGTTCTTCAGATGTAACAGCTCAGACATGTGGGCTGATTGCTGGGGTGGGCTGGTTACGTCACTGGTGTATACAGTGTCGCGCCTGGGCCCTGGCCAGTCACGTAACGTGCAGGAGTGCAGAAGGCGATGGCCCAAGACCCCTTTGCACTTAGGATTTAGACCGGCGTGTTGACCTCTCTGCTGAGCCTAGGTAGGACTGCGTCGTGTTGATCACCCGAGGCCGGGCATTACCCAGTAAGTGTGTCCGGCCAGATGTGATCGAGTGTGTTGGGTAACAGTAGTGCACCCCTGCAGGGAAGTTATCTATTCGAATAGTCGTGTCCACGGTAACAGGACGCTCGGAGTTGTATCTTGATCTGCTACAACTACAAATGGATACCAAGTGATTACTAAACTATTACTACTGCTCTCGGGATCACTTTCTCGCAGGGTAGTCGAGGAAGGATCTCAGTGCATTACTAAAATATGATTGATTATATATTATCTTGCTCTACTCTCTTCTGATGCTGCAAGATTGCTTCAAGATGCTAGTCTTTGATAGGCTAGGCCTCTCCCCCTCTGTTCCAGCATTTCTGCAATTTAGTCCAAAGATATAGCCCCATTCCTTTGATACCGATGCATATTTAGTATAGTTCTGATGTCAGTCTTGCGAGTACTTTGGATGAGTACTTACGGTTGCTTTGCTACTTCTTTTTCCCCATACCCGGTTGCTGCGATCAGACGATGGAGCCTAGGAGCAGGAGATCCCCAGAGGAGCCTACTACGACGTGGAGATCCCCGACGACCAGGAGTAGTTCGGAGGCTCTAGGCAGGAGGCCTTCGCCTTTTCGATCAGTGTCGTTGTTTGTGCTAGCCTTCTTAAGGCAAACTTGACTAACTATGTCTGTACCCAGATATTAATTGTTTGTATGACTTATGTATTCGGGTCCTCGTGACCCCTGGTTTGTAGTATGAAGATTTATGTTTGGATTTGAGTTTAGAGTTGTGTTGTGATATCTTCCCGTGCGTCTCTGATCTCGAGCGTGCACGTTTGCGTGTATGATTAGTGCACGGTCGAGCAGAGGGCGTCACAAGTTGGTATCAGAGCCGACCGCCTGTAGGAAGCCCCCTTCCGATTACTTGGTCGAAGTTGAGTCTAGTCTTTGAAAAACTATTTTACTAACAGTGTTGTGTGCCTTACGGGCCCACGTTGCACATGGATGGGATTAGGATCTTTTATTCCTCTTCCTTACTCTGGGATTCTACTCTCTCTTCTATTCGGGTTAAAAATTTTACTAACTCTGACTTTAGGTTCTCGTGATCACATCCACCCGGAGCTTTGGTTATCTGTAAATTACTTCTTTGAATGCACGATGCAAGAATTCACTCACTGTCATTTGACAATCTTGAATTTCCTCTGTTTCAGATGGATCGCTTGTTTCCGCCGCGTCCAGCGACGCAGCTTGTGCTTCGCACTTGGGCTCGTGATACCCCTGGTTTTCCAGCCATCCTGATCGCCCTCCTGACCAAATTGGGCTACCGCTGGTACCCCGAGTACATGGTTTACGAGGATTTCCACGAGTTCAACTAGGAGCAGTATCATGCCGATGTTAGTATCTTTGATCAGCGGAACGACTCCGACACTGAGTTGCACACTTTTCACGGTGTCGGCGTGACGATTGAAATGGCAGTCCATGATGCCGCCCATTCTGCTGTCGCACGTCTTCGTGGCGAGCATAGTTGCTTGGATGACTTCGAGTTCCGATACATCCCGGATGCCCTTGCTGGAGATGCTACCGGATACTACACAGCTGTCTGTGCCCCTTACGAGCGCCGTCGATATGACCCGCATGTTTTACTTCAGTGCACTCAGGCTCTGGATCGCACTGCCCGGGCTCTTGCCGTCGAGTTGTTTGCCACTCGAGCATGTCTCTACGATGCTATGACATAGTTGCTGCCAGCTGTTCATGCAGGGATACATCCAGAGTACATCCTTGACCCGCGCAGGATTCAGATGCCGGCAGGTATTGATTGGCCTGCTGTTGGAGGTCACACACCTGCACGTGGACCTCTTCTCCCAGTTCGAGACCGGGTTCTGCATCAGAGTGCACACCGAGAGCATGACTTTTCTCCCGTGGATACTCATCGTCAGCGCTTGCAGTTACCCCATTTCAGTGGTTTTCCCCGACGTTGATGTAGCCTTTGCTATGTCCCGTTGTGTATTCCTCACAGCGTGCCTGCGCGCCGCCTAGTATGTCTAGTTGTTTAAATTTGGCGAACTTATGCTGTCCGCGTGTAACCGACTCTGTGTATGGATCTGTATGTCCTAATTGACTACTGCTATGTATCTATTGCACTACTTATTCGTTGTCGTGTTACATCATGTTGTCTCTGAACACTTGCAATTTCTTTACTAAACTACCCCTTGTTAAATCTTTAGCAGGATGGTTAGGCCAGGTGCTCGTGGTCGTGGTCGTGGCCGTGCTCCCGAAGGGCCACCACCGCCAGACTATATGGCAGCTATGATGCAGCAATTTGAGTTGAACCGCCAGTTCATGGTTGGAATCATGGCTCAGTTTCCACAACATAACCAGAATGCTCAGAATCAGCAACCTGCCCCAATAACTCTGCAGGACTTTGTGCGTCTCAGCCCTACTATTTTCCGCAACTCTGAACAGCCGCTGGATGCTGACGACTGGCTTCGCGACATCGCCTACGAGATGGAGTCTGCCAGTGTCGCCCCTGATAACCTTGTCACTTTCGCGTCCTACTTCTTGAAGGGCCCTGCTGCTCAATGCTGGGACACCCACAGGCGTTCACTACCTGCTGGGACAGTCATCACTTGGATCGAGTTTCAGACTGCTTTCCGTGCCCTTTACATTCCTCAGGAAATCATGGACAGGAAGAAGACAGGGTTTCGCAACCTCACTCAGGGCAATAGGACTGTCGAAGCTTATCTGTAACACCCTGGTTTTCGCTCCTTGTTTTTTTTTCCTTTGCGGGATTGGACTCCCGTCTTTTTTTCGATGTTATCGGATTTTCTCTCGCTCATGGGTATATAAAGATGGTCATTTTGCCTTGCCTTTCCTATCCAACCAGAGATTCCCTCCAGTCCAACCTTGCCACCCGAGATATTTTCTCAAGATTTTGCCGCTGAAACCCTACTTTCCGAGCTGCCGGAAGGGAAACCCTAATTCCTTCCGTTACAAACGAACCCCAATTTCCTATTATCTGTTACCTCCCAAACTTTTCCCAGTGATCATCCCACAGCTATAAACCCTGGATATGCAAAAATATTGCCAAGTCATTTGCAATATTTTTCATTTAGAATTAATTCCTTTTTCTGCAGTTTAAAGGAATTAAATCCAGGAAAATATCTATCCATCTCCAAAGTTCATGAAAACTTGTGGAGATATTCTTTGTGATCATATTGAGCTCCCATAAAAATATTGGCCATAATTTAATAAGGGAAAATTGCCTTTTCCTATTTAAAGCCAATATTGCATTTTGGGCACTTTCCAAAGGAACTACCATTTTGGTAGCCAGGAAAAATCCCAAGTAATTTGTGGAGCTTCTCCTATCCATATCTTCACCATTTCTATCAAGAACCCAAGTTCCACAGCTCAAATTTTGAGCACAACATCCATTTGCAAATTCTGTCCAGATTTACAGTTTGCAAAGGAAGTGCTTGAACCTTTGACCTTTTTGGGCTGAAATTTTTCAGGGTGGTTAACAATGATAAATAACCACTGGATACAAAAAATTAGCCCATTTCATATAGCCAATTTTCATCAGTAAATTATCTAAATTTCTGTCCAGCAGGAAGCTTTGTGAAGGAAGTACCACTTTGGCATTTCCAAATGATCTGAAATTTTGCCAGCGCCTCCATGCATCCATATAATTCTCCTCCACCAAAATTCAGCTCATTTAATCAAGCCAGTTGAGCACAACATCAAAATCCAGTTTCTGGACCAAAATTTGCATTACAAAGGAAGTATATGCAAACTTGGTCCAAATGGCCTCAAATTTTAGCAGCACCTATTCCTTCCTACACTATCTCATTGTGACAAGGATATAGCTCCTCTCCTTCATCCATTTCTCCAGAAATGTCCACCCAAGTTTGCTGTTAGAATTTTCTTCTGCCAGTTTCTCTCACCTCATGGCCTTCCAGTGGATTCCAGCCACACCTAGGATCTATTTGACCTCTGAGTCACGCAATAGACAAGGTCTTGGGTCAAGTCGTGCTCCAGAGAGCATTTTGGCGTGGTGACCACGTGGACGGTGGGCAGAAGCGCGCGCTCTGCGCACTGTACCCTTCGAGAGGTCAACTCCGGCCGGCCTCCGCTTGTCCGAGCATGTCAAACGGCTCCGCGGCGTCCACCTGCCCCTCCCTAGACCCTTCTCCCCTCCAGTTTTTTCCTCCCCACGCCACAGCAGCACCGCCATGGCCACTGTCCGCCCGTGACCGCCGTCGTTTTCCCTCTCCCGTTGGCTTCTTCCCTCCGAGCCGTCCCCTCTGGCGTTCGTCAGGTCGGCACCACCAAGTGCTTGCCACCTCGCCGGAAGCTCCAGGGCGTAGATGAGGACGCCACGGCGGCCATCCTCATCCGCCCGTCCTCGGCCGGCTATAAATAGCTGCGGCCTGAGCCTCCCCGGGCATCCCCGACACCCTCAGCCTCCTCCCCTCTCTCTCCAGACCACCTCTGCACTCTCGCACGGCCAATTACCTCGCCGGAGCACGGCAATTTCGCCGGAACTCGCCCGCTGCCTCCGCCCTCCAACCCCGCGTCCGGCCATCCCCAGGGCCCATAGACCTCACCACCAGATGCGCCGTTCTCCGGCGACCTCACCAGCGCCCTCCCCCTACCCCAATACCCACAGGAGTCCCTCCATTGGCCGAAGCTCACCGTCTACTGTCGCCGCACGTGCCACACTCCCAGCCGTCCCCGATGACCGCGCCGCCCACCGCCGAATGCGGCAGTCGCCGACGACCACGTCCGCGTCGTCGCCTAGCCGAGAGGCCCACCGGAGCGCCGGGAACCCTGCCGGAGCCGGAGCTCTGTTGCCGCGTCGGGGCAAGCAGAGGGAAGGAAGGAGGAAGGAGGAGGAGGGAAAGGGAGGACCTGACGGGTGGGTCCCAACCCCACCAGTCAGTGAGACGAGCCCCGCCACACGGGATAAGTGGAGGCGCCCCCTGAGGAAGTGCGCAACCCGCCGAGCTGTCAGGGACCCCGTAGAGAATATTATTTTCAGAGATAGGTCCCTGGCAGAAAAACCTTTGTAGCTTTTTACTCCTAACTCCAATCGAGGTGATTCCAAAGCCCACCTTCTCTATTCGTCGAGCCCGTTCCGATGACATCAATTTCACCACGTTTACACTTTCTGAAAATGTACATTTTGCCCCTGCTCTATATCCAGCCCCTCCGAGAGAGAAACTTTTCCGGCGAATTTTTCCGCGAGGTGATCGCACTTCTCCCGGAGTATTTCTTCGACCCCAGGAAAGCCGACCATCTGATATATGCCCTAAAGCATTGCTCTTTGTTATTCTTGCCTGTTTAATTAATGAATATGCCTGTGTTAGAAATAATTGAACTCCTGCTAAGTTGAACTTGCTATTTTCATGACCTGCTAATGCTCATCATGTTATTGTACTAGTGACTCATATTTAACAATATGGAGATAGGTTGTTATGTTTTCATCATGCATTATTGTGGTTATTGCTATATTATAGAATGTGACTTAATGATAACAACCTCCTCCGTCGGCTGGATGGTGTCATAGTGCCACCGAATCGAGCTCATCGAGTGCAACCACACTTGCCTGGACGGGGAGGCCCTAGCTTGGTCTATTGTCGGGCCTCTTGTCGGTACCACCAAAGAGGGGGGATTATGCGTGCGTGCTACCCTGGTCCGGTAGGCGGCGATAATCCTGTGAGCCCAGTTTAGTTTTATATGCGCATGGGTCCCCGTTTGGGACAGTTTTGTTTGGCCACGACGGTGGCAGGTGTCACGGGGTGACACAGGGGCCACCCAGGACTTGACCCTGGGAGGATATGATTGTCGATGGGGCCGTAAGAGTGCCAGGCAATAGACAAGTTTTGTTGGAGCAGCACCGCTCCACCCGAATGGGAGCACAAGGCCAGGAGCTCCATAGTGTGGGTAAAGTTCGCAACCTCTGCAGAGTGTAAATCTATTCGAATAGCCGCGTCCTCGGTCATGGGACACAGTTCGTACTAGGTCACACTATTTGGTCTGTGTTGAGTCTGGAGGAATAAACTATATAATGTTATTACTAAGACCGAACCAGAGAATGGTAAGGCTTGTCAGACTTGCAGTGCAGATGCATGGACATCAGATGAGGTCAGGGATATGAATGTCAGCCATGCGATGGCTATGAGATGGGTGGTCAGGTGACCGCAAGAGTTAGACTGGATTTGGTTATGACTAGGATTAGATCATGAATATTTGGAGTATGAATTCATTACCCGATATGCTTTATCTTCGTCATGCTGTTCTTACTTCAGTAGTAATATTGATAGATAAACCTGCTATGACATGATGATTAATGCTGCTAGATGATTAATCTTGCTAGATAATCCTGCCATAACATGATAGTTAATATTGTTAAGATAACAAGTGCATGCTTGAATGCCATGGATTGCATTGCTTGGTGTATATGTTATTTGGTTTGCTTGCGAGTACATTCAAAAGTACTCAGCGGCCTTCAATGTGGCCAGGTTCACCTAAGGATTTGACGACCCCTAGCGAGGAGCCGGAGTGTTCGCGGGCTAGAAGAGTAACCCAGTCAGATCCCTGTGGATTGGAGCCGCACCAAGAGCATGCTGCCGTAGATAGAGCTTTTCCGCTGCCATCACCCTTGTAAAATATCATGTAAGACCTATATATCCATTAATAGAAATGCCTGTGTTCATGATACTTGTTGTAAACGCGCATACCAGAGTGATTTCCTGGGCTGGTGTGTGCGGCGACCGTCTGGCTACAGTGGTAATCAGGCGGGGCGCCACAACGGATGGTATCAGAGCCAGGCTGACGGTAGGTTACCCTAGCCGGACTTCATTGCCTTTTTGATTAGTAGAAAGCCCAGATGGATGTCAGCCATCTTTGCCAGGCAGGCACGACTACTATTGATCATAAGGCAACCCTATAGGTTTTTGGCTCCATCAGACCCCAACTCTCGTGGCCTTTGCCTCCGGTGTGTAAAGTCCGCACCAGGCAACGACCCGTGAGCCCTGAACCCCTAGGTAAACCAGACATCCTCACCTTGCTTGCTAACCATGGCATTCCTCTTCTCAAATCTAGTTTCCTTTGGGAAACGCCTATAAATTCCATCTTTTCCCGAACAACCCTAGGATCGTTGACTAAGACACCTTGGCTATGGTCAGGCATCGAGTTTGATGTTCCCTAAGAAAGCAGTAGAAGCTTGACACCAACTGCTACCAGGGGCATTGTGTGGTTTTGCTTCTAAATTCTTAGAGGTGCATCGAGTGCGCTAGGCTAGTTATACTAGTGAATCTTCGGCCACGTGTGTAAGGTCCGCAAAATTTGAGCTTTATTTGCTTTTCAGTTTTTCGTGGTTCTTGCCTCTTCTGTCGATTCCGTTATCTTGCTCCGACTGGATCCATCCGCAAGTGCTGCTAAGAAGACCCGAGCATACAACTTGGATAATGCCCAATAGTCCAAATTCTATAAGCGTCAAGTCAACTGCCTGATATTCGGAACATTATCATTGGATCTATCAAGAATGAAGAATGGGTCAGAAGCATACTCTACGTGCAACAGACAAGGCCAGAATATACCTGAGAGAGTTTGCCTCAGAATTGATCACACCAAAGGAACAGTGAGATGAGCTATCAAGAATGGACATCAGTAAGAACAAATTATTTTATCCTGGATACAAGGATTATTTTAGTCAGTGGGGTGAACCCTGAGTCTTTTCCAAATGGACTCAAGAGCCATTTATTACCCACCGAAGACATATTTCAAGAATGTGAAGGCGCCGAGAGCAACAACAAAACTCTGGTATGTTGATACAAATTGCAAGGCATATTTTGGAATTCACCGGTTTATATGCAAATTTTCGGGCACTGTGAACAAGGTTTGTGAGGAATATGGATAAGTTCACGGCTGCCCAGAATTAATGAGAATTCCAAACACCTGGAAGTTCAGTTAAATCGAATGGAATTATACGCCAACTTCTTACTACCGGCAACACTTGGTTTGAATGCAAAGGGTATTCTGAATTAATTGTCAACATAACGTCGGCATCAATTGTGCAACCTTTACAGCAACAATGGTCAGACCAGCAGAAGGACAAGCAGTATGCATGACCGACGGAATATCTCCAGTCAAGGTGCGGCCTACACCAAGTTTTGGCTCCGCTATGGGAAAGTCTTGGATACTTCGGAAGGAAGCCGGAATCGGTCATAGGTCCGACTGCATATCACAGTGAAAGGCTTCTGTTATAAGGAACCCAGCCTTCCTCTGCAAGCTATCGAAAAGAGCTTACGATGCAAGACTCCCAACCTTCCTCGCTACACCACTTGGTGAGATAATCTTCTGGGGTACGGCACCCCCATCATCCTCAATGGGCTACCACAGAAAACTTCCAGCACAAGGCACCTGACCTTCCTCAGTAAGCAACAAGAGGAAAAACTTCTGAGGTACGATACCCAGCCTTCTTCAGCACACTACCCTGGCAGAAGCTTCGAATTCAGTCTTCTTCAACACGCCATCGTGCCCACAACAATCCTGTCAGAAGCACGAACTAGTCCAGACACACGTCCACCTCAGAGCTCAATGGATTATGAAAGGATTTATCCTACCCCTGCATAGGGTGTGAGCATGCAGTCCAATGGATCAGTTCATGCGAGCCACTCATACACGGGAATGACTGTGTTCAGAGAAACATTGGCCGCATACTTCCAAGAAGGATATGAACGCAGCAATCCCTACGAGATATGCAAGAGTAAGTTATGATATGGCCAAGGAGCCGTGTTGGCAGGTCATGACAGGTCTATAGAAAGGAACCCTCAAGAACAAAGAAGTTACGGATGCACAACCTCCGTGATGGTCATTAAAAGTAAAACTTCACAGACACGGTAATATTGCCAACCCTTGTCAGACTCTTGCATATACGGCCACAACAATACAACCGGCACATCATACTCATCGTAAATACGGACCATCAACCAAGATAAGAGGCTATGCTCCGAAAGATACACCGGATGCTAGCCATACTATGTTCAGCTCAATGGTCATAACAAGGACTATAGAGGCTATATATATATGGCAGAGCCACCTCAATAACTGACAAGGTTTGACAGACTGACTTCACTTGGAAATACGATATTCAGAAGAATAGCTAAAAGCACATGCACCTTAGCATTGACAGTTCATAGATGCCATGATGTCATCAGAATAAGAAATTACTATCTATGATTACTCTGTGAGCATGCCTGACATTTCAGTTGTGGATCACCTAAGGACAAAGTCAGAATGCATAAGACAGAAGGAAATACCTCGTACGGAACCCACAGTCAGACCGAGCATTCTGCCAAAGCAGAAAGAAGGCCACCCCCGGTCACTCAAGGCCATACGACCACGTGAGCACAGCACCCAGAGAAGATGTCTCGCCTTGGCAGACAGTGTACGAAGTATCGCAAAAAAATCCGAAGCAACTGGCTCCAAGCCTTGAAAATGAGCTACTCCGTTGAGACTACTCACTACCAACCAACCTCAGGCTACAAACTACCAGGAGAGAAGGTTTGCCTGGCAGGAAAGAGAAGGATTCAATGCAATCATTGGAAAAGACAGCCCCGGAGCCATCAGAAAAGGCAATTGGAGCATCAGTGAACCGATAAAAAACAAGAGACAGTTGATGGATCCAAGTCGCACACAGGTATGTCCCCCTTAGCCAGGAGGTAAGCCTAGAAATCTCGAGGACGAGACTTCTTAAGGGGGGTAGGTTTGCAACACCCTGGTTTTCGCTCCTTGTTTTTTTTTCCTTCGCGGGATTGGACTCCCATCTATTTTTCAATGTTATCGGATTTTCTCTCGCTTATGGTATATAGAGATGGTCATTTTGCCTTGCCTTTCCTATCCAACCAGAGATTCTATCCAGTCCAACCTTGCCACCCGAGATATTTTGTCAAGATTTTGCCGCTGAAACCCTACTTTCCGAGCTGCCGGAAGGGAAACCCTAATTCCTTCTGTTACAAAGGAACCCCAATTTCCTATTATCTGTTACCTCCCAAACTTTTCCCAGTGATCATCCCACAGCTATAAACCCTGGATATGCAAAAATATTGCCAAGTCATTTGCAATATTTTTCATTTAGAATTAATTCCTTTTTCTGCTGTTTAAAGGAATTAAATCCAAGAAAATATCTATCCATCTCCAAAGTTCATGAAAACTTGTGGAGATATTCTTTGTGATCATATTGAGCTCCCATAAAAATATTGGCCATAATTAAATAAGGGAAAATTGCCTTTTCCTATTTAAAGCCAATATTGCATTTTGGGCACTTTGCAAAGGAACTACCATTTTGGTAGCCAAGAAAAATCCCAAATAATTTGTGGAGCTTCTCCTATCCATATCTTCACTATTTCTATCAAGAACCCAAGTTCCACAGCTCAAATTTTGAGCACAACATCCATTTGCAAATTCTGTCCAGATTTCCAGTTTGCAAAGGAAGTGCTTGAACCTTTGACCTTTTTGGGCTGAAATTTTCAGGGTGGTTAACAATGATAAATAACCACTGGATACCAAAAATCTGCCCATTTCATCTAGCCAATTTTCCTCAGTATATTATCTAAGTTTCTGTCCAACAGGAAGCTTTATGAAGGAAGTACCACTTTGGCATTTTCCAAATGATCTGAAATTTTGCCAGTACCTCCATGCATCGATATAACTCCCCTCCACCAAAATTCAGCTCATTTAATCAAGCCAGTTGAGCACAACATCAAAATCCAGTTTCTGGACCAAAATTTGCATTACAAAGGAAGTATATGCAAACTTGGTCCAAATGGCCTCAAATTTTACCAGCACCTACTCCTTCCTACAATATCTCATTGTGACAAGGATCCAGCTCCTCTCCTTCATCCATTTTTCCAGAAATGTCCACCCAAGTTTGTTGTTAGAATTTTCTTCTGCCAGTTTCTCTCACCTCATGGCCTTCCAGTGGATTCCAGCCACACCTAGGATCTATTTGACCTCTAAGTCACGCAATAGAAAAGGTCTTGGTTCAAGCCGTGCTCCAGAGAGCATTTTGGCGTGGTGACCACGTGGACGGCGGGCAGAAGCGCGCGCTCTGCGCACTGTACCCTTCGAGAGGTCAACTCCGGCCGGCCTCCACTTGTCCGAGCATGTCAAACGGCTCCGCAGCGTCCACCTGCCCCTCCCTAGACCCTTCTCCCCTCCAGCTTCTTCCTCCCCATGCCACGGCAGCGCCGCCATGGCCATTGTCCGCCCGTGACCGCCGTCGTTTTCCTTCTACCGTTGGCTTCTTCTCCTCCGAGCCGTCCCTTCCCTCTGGCGCTCGTCAGGTCGGCGCCACCAAATGCTTGCCACCTCGCCGGAAGCTCCAGGGCGTAGATGAGGATGCCACGGCGGCCATCCTCATCGGCCCGTCCTCGGCCGGCTATAAATAGCCGCGGCCCGAGCCTCCCCGGGCATCCCCGACCCCCTCAACCTCCACCCATCTCCCTCCAGACCACCTCTGCACTCTCGCATGGCCAATTACCTCGCCGGAGCACGGCAATTTCGTCGGAGCTCGCCCACTACCTCCGCCTTCCAACCCCGCGTCCGGCCATCCCCAGAGCCCATAGACCTCACCACCAGATGCGCAGTTCTCCGGCGACCTCGCCAGCGCCCTCGCCCTACCCCAATACCCACCGGAGTCCCTCCATTGGCCGAAGCTCACCGCCTACTGTCGCCGCACGCCGCCACACTGCCAGCCATCCCCGATGACCACGCCACCCACCACCGGATCCGGCAGTCGCCGGCGACCACGTCCGCGTCGTTGCCTGGCCGAGAGGCCCACCGGAGCGCCGGGAACCCTGCCGGAGCCGGAGCTCTGTTGCCGCGTCAGGGCAAGCAGAGGGAAGGAAGGAGGAAGGAGGAGGAGAGAGAGGGAGGACCTGACGGGTGGGTCCCGACCCCACCAGTCAGTGAGAGGAGCCCCGCCACGCGGGATAAGTGGAGGCGCCCTCAGCGGGTTTCCGTTTGCTCCGAAGGAAAGCGTATTCTGCGGAAGTGCGCAACCCGCCGAGCTGTCAGGGACCCCGTTGAGAATATTATTTTTACAGATAGGTCCCTGGCAGAGAAACCTTTGTAACTTTTTACTCGTAACTCCAATCGAGATGATTCCAAAGCCCACCTTCTCTATTCGTCGAGCCCGTTCCGATGACATCACTTTCACCACATTTACACATTCTAAAAATGCCCATTTTGCCCCTGCTCTATATCCAGCCCCTCCGAGAGAGAAACTTTTCTGGCGAATTTTTTCCGCGAGGTGATCGCACTTCTCCCGGAGTATTTCTTCGACCCCAGGCAAGCCGACCATCTGATATATGCCCTAAAGCATTGCTCTGTGTTATTCTTGCGTGTTTAATTAATGAATATGCCTGTGTTAGAAATAATTGAACTCCTGCTAAGTTGAACTTGCTATTTTCATTACCTGCTAATGCTCATCATCTTATTGTACTAGTGACTCGTATGTAACAATATGGAGATAGGTTGTTATGTTTTCATCATGCATTATTGTGGTTATTTCTATATTATAGAATGTGACTTAATGATAACAACCTCCTCCGTCGGCTGGATCGAGTCATAGTGCCACCGAACCGAGCTCATCGAGTGCAACCACACTTGCCTGGATGGGGAGGCCCTAGCTTGGTCTATTGTCGGGCCTCTTGTCAATACCACCAAAGAGGGGGGATTATGCGTGCGTGCTACCCTGGCCCGGTAGGCGGCGATAATCCTGTGAGCCCAGTTTAGTTTTATATGCGCATGGGTCCCCGTTTGGGATAGTTTTGTTTGGCCACGGCGGTGGCAGGTGTCACGGGGTGATACAGGGGCCACCCAGGACTTGACCCTGGGAGGGTATGATTGTCGATGGGGCCATAAGAGTGCCAGGCAATAGACAAGTTTTGTTGGAGCAGCACCGGTCCACCCGATTGGGAGCACAAGGCCAGGAGCTCCATAGTGTGGGTAAAGTGCGCAACCTCTGCAGAGTGTAAATCTATTTGAATAGCCACGTCCTCGGTCATGGGACACAATTCGTACTAGGTCACACTATTTGGTCTATGTTGAGTCTGGAGGAATAAACTATATAATGTTATTACTAAGACTGAACCAGAGAATGGTAAGGCTTGTCAGACTTGCAGTGCAGATGCATGGACATCAGATGAGGTCAGGGATATGAATGTCAGCCATGCGATGGAGATGGGTGGTCAGGTGACCGCAAGAGTTAGACTGGATTTGGTTATGACTAGGATTAGATCATGAATATTTGGAGTATGAATTCATTACCCGATATGCTTTATCTTCGTCATGCTGTTCTTACTTCAGTAGTAATATTGATAGATAATCCTGCTATGACATGATGATTAATGCTGCTAGATGATTAATCTTGCTAGATAATCCTGCCATAACATGATAGTTAATATTGTTAAGATAACAAGTGCATGCTTGAATGCCATGGATTGCATTGCTTGGTGTATATGTTATTTGGTTTGCTTGCGAGTACATTCAAAAGTACTCAGCGGCCTTCAATGTGGCCAGGTTCACCTAAGGATTTGACAACCCCTAGCGAGCAGCCGGAGTGTTCGCGGGCTAGAAGAGTAACCCAGTCAGATCCCTGTGGATTGGAGCCGCACTAAGACCATGCTGCCGTAGATAGAGCTTTTCCGCTGCCATCACCCTTGTAAAATATCATGTAAGACCTATATATCCATTAATAGAAATGCATGTGTTCTTGATACTTGTTGTAAACGCGCATACCTGAGTGATTTCCTGGGCTGGTGTGTGCGGCGACCGTCTGGCTACAGTGGTAATTAGGCGGGGCGCCACATTATCAGCGTGAATTCCTTAACCTGTCCCGCTATGCTGAAGAAGACATAGCCACTGATGCTCGTAGACAGGAGAAGTTCCGTAATGGACTCCACCCAAACCTCAAGCTTGCACTTGTTGTTCATGACTTCCCCGACTTCGCCACCCTGGTGAACAAGACTATCCAGGTTGAGACCGCTCAGATGGAGCGCAAGGAGTCACAGAAGCGCTATCGTGACGTTGGCTCATCTTCAAGCTCAGCACAGAAGCGTCGGGTCTGGATTCGTCACAACGTGTATCGTCCAGCTGCTCCTGCGCTTAGGCCTTCCTATGCTGCACCCCGTCTGCCTCCTCCACCACCGAGGCAGCCGAGAGCTGAAGCTGCTCCACCACGTGCTGCTCCTCTTCGTCCTGAAGATGGTATGTGTTTCAAGTGTCGCCGCCCAGGTCACCTTGCCAAGGACTGCCGTCAGAATCCGAATCAGTTGGCACTTCCTCATGCTGGCCGTGGCAATGGTCGTGGTAACAATCAGGCCCGCAACTATAATACTGGGCCTTCTGCTTATGGTCGTGGATAGGCTTACCACGTCGACATTGAAGAAGTTCAGGATCAACCTGATACTGTGATGGGTACCCTTCTTGTTAACTCAGTACCCGCTTCTGTTTTATTTGATTCAGGAGCATCGCATTCATTCATGACAGAAGCATTTGCATTAGCACATGACATTGCATTTGAAAAGATGAACCTACCAGTAGTTGTCCGCACCCCTGGAGGCCATTGTCACACCTCCATGATGGCACACAATGTCACTGTTGAAATCGAAGGACTTGAATTCCTTGTTTCCCCCGTCATCTTGAAAACTTCCACCATAGACCTCATTCTGGGAATGGATTGGTTGAAAACTCACATTGCTTCGATTAATTGTGCCACCAAAGTCGTCCAACTACTTCACCCCTCCGATGAGATAGTGAACTACACCGCCCGAATTACCCGAAATGCCAAAGCTCAAATATATGCTCTGAATGCTTTGAACGCTTCACCTCTTGAGGGAATTGAGAACGTCCTAGTCGTTCATGATTTTCCGGACGTCTTTCCGGAAGAACTTCCAAGAATACCCCCTGTTTTAGCCGTTGAATTTGTCATCGACTTGAAACCAGGCACCACCCCTATTGCTAAGCGCCCATACAAGATGCCGCCGCATGAACTCCTTGAACTTAAGGAGGAAATCGACAAGTCACTTAAAAAGTGTTTCATCCGCCTAGTTCTTCTGCTTGGGTAGCACCTTCTCTCTTTGTTAAGAAGAAGGATGGAACAAACCGATTGGTCCAGGACTATCGGCCTATTAACCAAGCAAAAATCCAGAACAAATATCCACTTCCCCGGATCAACGATCTTTATGATCAACTTGCTGGATCCTCTGTGTTCTCTAAACTCGACTTAAGGTTGGGTTATCATCAGATCCGAGTTCGTAAGGAGGATATTCCGAAAACCGCTTTCGTTACTCGCTATGGATCATACGAGTACACCGTTATGTCCTTCGGATTAACTAATGCTCCAGCAACCTTCTCTCGATTGATGAGCTATATCTTCATGGACTACCTCGACAAATTCGTCGTGGTTTATTTGGATGATATCCTTATATTTTCCAGGAATGAAGAAGAACACGCCGAACATCTTCGGCTTGTATTGGAGAAACTTCGAGAACATCAATTGTATGCCAAGTTTTCCAAGTGTGAATTCTTGTTATCTGAGGTGACCTATCTTGGCCATGTGATTTCCAAAGATGGCATTGCTGTTAACCCAGAAAGAGTTCAGGCTATTCTTGACTGGACTCCTCCGAAGAATGTCAAGCAAGTCAGAAGTTTTCTCGGTCTTGCTAGCTATTGCCGCCGATTCGTTGAGAACTTTTCCAAGATTGCAAAGCCACTGACTGATCTGCTTCACAAAGGTGTTAAGTTCGAGTGGACGGAAAAGTGCCAGGAAAGTTTTCAGACACTTAAAGATAAGTTGACATCTGCCCCAGTGTTAGCACCCCCAGATACTCGCAAGGACTTTGTGATATACTGCGACGCATCCCGTCAAGGATTAGGCTGTGTCCTAATGCAAGAGCGCAAAGTGATTGCTTATGGCTCTCGTCAATTGCGCCCTCACGAAGATAAGTATCCACCACATGATCTCGAGTTAGCAACAGTTATCTATGCTCTGAAGCTGTGGCGACATTACCTTCTCGGTAATCGTTGCGAGATGTACGCGGACCACCAAAGTCTGAAGTATCTGTATACTCAACCAGATTTGAACCTTCGTCAACAAAGATGGCTCGAGACAATAGCCGACTATGACATGGATATCTCTTATACCCCTGGTAAGGCTAATGTAATGGCCGATGCTTTGAGTCGCAAGTCTTATTGCAACAAGCTCACGGTTCAGCAAGCACAACCCCTTCTCTATGAAGAACTTCGCAAGTTGAACCTTCACATAGTTCCTCAGGGTTATGTCAATACCCTGGTGGTTGAACCAGACCTCGAGCGCAACATCAGGACAAGACAGAAATATGACTCTGAAGTCGAGAAGATTAAGAAATACCTCTCCAAGAGAAATTCTTCATTCTACCATGTTGATAATGATGGTGTCTTGTTCTTCAAAGGCCGCCTAGTGGTTCCCAAAAAGCACAATCTAGACTCTCGTTCGGATGTCATGAAAGAAGCACATGACACACCTTTGTCTATTCATCCAGGTAGTACTAAGATGTACCAAGACATTCGTCAGCGGTACTGGTTGCCTGATATGAAGCGAGACATTGCTCGTTATGTCGCTGAGTGTGAAGTTTGCCGTCGCATCAAAGCAGAACATCAAAGGCCTGCTAGAACTCTGCAACCACTTGCTATTCCTGAATGGAAATGGGACAAGGTCGAAATGGATTTCATTACTGGTTTTCCCAAATCGCAGAAGGGTCATGATGCTATTTTTATCGTCATTGACCGATTCTCAAAGGTTGCTCACTTTCTGCCAGTCAAGGAGACAATCACTGCTAGTCAGTTAGTAGACTTGTATGTTTCCAGAATCGTGTCCCTCCACGGTGTTCCGTTGGAGATCAGTTCAGACCGTGGCAGCCTCTTTACCTCAAGGTTTTGGAACAGTTTCCAAGAAGCTATGGGAACTCATCTGTCCTTCAGCACCGCTTTTCACCCCCAGTCCCAGGGACAAGTTGAACGAGTCAATCAAGTGCTTGAAGATATGCTTCGAGCTTGTGTCATCTCATTCGGTAAGAAATGGGAGGAATCTCTCCCGTATGCTGAATTCTCATACAACAATAGCTACCAAGCTAGTTTGAAGATGGCACCCTTTGAAGTTTTGTATGGACGTAAGTGTCGAACCCCTCTGAATTGGTTAGAAACTGGGGAACGATCACTCGTTGGTCCGGACATTATTCAACAAGCTGAAGAACAAGTCCGCATTGTCCGAGAACATTTGAAAACTGCTCAGTCTCGTCAGAAGAGCAACTATGATCGAAAACACCAGGTAATGGTCTATCAACCTGGCGAACAAGCTTACCTTCGTGTCACTCCGATGAAAGGCACCCATCGTTTTGGGATCAAAGGCAAGTTAGCTCCTCGCGACATTGGCCCGTTTCGTATTCTTGCCCGACGTGGAGAAGTGGCATACCAATTGGAATTGCCGCCGAACCTCTCTCAAGTTCATGATGTCTTTCATGTGTCACAACTGCGTCGCTGCTTCAAAGATCCTATCCAAGCAGTGGATCATGAAATCCTTGAGCTGCAAGAGGATCTCTCTTATCAAGAGTATCCGATCCGCATTCTTGATCAAGCTGAACGTTGAACCCGTCAGAAGGCAATCAAGTTCCTTAAAGTTCAGTGGTCGAATCATTCTAAAGACGAAGCCACTTGGGAACGCGAGGATCGTCTTCGTGAAGAATACCCCGCTCTCTTTTAGCCTACCTCTTAATTCTCGGGACGAGAATTTCTTTTAAAGGAGGAGAATTGTAACACCCCATGTATTAGCAACAGTGATCACCCTTTTGATAATGCCAAGTCATCATGTTTAACAGTGCTTGATCATCATTTAGATCATATCTCATTCCAAATTCCAATTCAAAATTGAAATTCAAATTTAAAGTAAAAATAAAAGTTGTTCAAATTTGAAAACTAAAATGTTCATTGAATAGGAAATAATCCATAACTAATTGTGTTAAGAAAAACAACATCACTAAAAATCACTAGATGACTCCATCTTTCAAAAACAGTACCAAACAGCAATATTTAATCCCATTTTATTTAACAAAAATTTAAATGAAATCATCTGGTCTCCAAACCATTTTCTGGCAGTAGTAAATATTGCATGGTATTTGTTGAGCTAAGTCACACATTTTACAAAATTGAATTGGTGGCCGAACATTTTTCAAATGAGTGTAAGAAATAAAACAGAAGAAAAGAAAAGGAAAAAGAAGAGGGCTCACTGGCGCACTGGGCTTAAGTCCAACAGTGCGCCGGCCCAGCCCACATCGCCAGTCATCGTCCACCTCCAGCTGTCGAAGACCCCGACCGCCCGAGCGCCAGTTCGCCGTTGCCGCCGAGCCGCCTCGCTCCCCGCGCTGCTACAGAGCGCCTGGAGGCGATAAGAACGCCACCGCACACCCCCTGGACGTGCCCAAGTCCTCCTTCTCCTCCCTCCCTCGTCGCTAACTTCTGCCTCGCTCGCAACCGTGCAACCATGGCTTCCCTCGCTTCACTGAACCGTCCAGGAGCTTGCTCTGCCTCCACTTCGTCGACTGGGTGGACCAGTTCGACCCGGGGAACGCCGCAAGCTTGGGATCGACCAGTTCCCCTCCGCCGGCCGTCTGCACTGCCCCGCCTCGATCTGCTTCCGCCGCTCGATCCACACCGTGCCGACCACCCCCCGCCTCACCGACCTCGGCGTCCCCCTCTGTGAGCACGCGCGCACATTTTCCCCTTTAGCCCGAGCTCGATTTCGAGCTCCGGCGCCGTTTGCCCCTGTTGCTTGCTCCGGCCGCCGCTAGATGAGCTCGCCGCCGGCGTGGTAGCCCTCCTCCACTCCCCCCAGTAGCACGGTTGGATGCGGCTCTTTGCGCTGGACCGATTCCCGCCGTCCGCCGCCTCGCTTGGTCGCCGGAGCGCAGCTCCGGTGGGCCGCCGCCGCGTTGGGCCTCGCCGCCGGCCTCTCCCAGGCGCGCGCTGGTTTTAAACCAGCCGGTCGGCTCACTAACACGCGGGCCCGCCCGTTTAATTAACTGCTAACCTAATTAACCTAACCCACTAACCCACTGACATGTGGGGCCCCAGCACTATTGTTTTGGATAAGGCATACACAGTCAGCAGCTGACTCAGCCCCACTGGACCCACCTGTCATACTCTAGGGCTAGCTGAGTCTGGGTATAAAAAATATATGCACTGTTCTGGATAATGTTTTGGATAATTCGAATTTAATAATTAAATTAATTCCAGAAATTCAATAAAACTTTGAAAAATCATATAAAATAAACCGTAAGTCGGATGAAAATAATTTATATATGAAAAATGATCAGAAAAATATGTAGAATCCGAATATCCGGTCCACATACCTGCCACACCCCTCTAACATACTGAACATTGAACTTTTTGTCTGTTTTCGATAAATGAATAGTGCATGACCTTAATAAAATAATTTCAAATAAATTTCTAAATTAACTAAAACAATTAGAGAGGCATTATATCACCTCTACATATCATTTAGGCATGTCATGCATCCCTGTTGCATTGTTGCCTTGTATTTATTGTTTCTTCCCCCTTCTTCTCTCCCGATAGCCTCCGAGACTGCCGACGACACTGCAGTGTACGACGACGTCGCCGACGACCAGACCCCTTCAGCTGAGCTTCCAGGCAAGCAAAACCCCCTTGATCATCCAGGTATTGCCCTCTCCTTCTTTCTTATGCTTGCATTAGTATTGCTTCTGTTGTTGCTCCGTTATCTCCTATTCCGATGCATAGCCTGACTTTGTCCCCTGCTACTGATACATTACCTGCTATCCTATGATGCTTACTTAGGTATGTTATGTTTCATCGGTGGCCCTTCACCTTGTCCGTATGCCATGCTTGAAATCGGGCCGTGATCACACTGGGTGATGATCATGGAAATGTTTACATATTGCAATACTTAAACTGTTAAAGTCGGGCTGGCCCAAAGGGTGCCCGCGAGAAAATAATATTACAGACGGATCGGCTCCAAGAGCACCCACGCGTCGTATGTTACCAAGTCGGAGCGACAGGAATCATGTTCGTCTCTGCGAGTTACTAAACATGCTTAACTGATTTGGATATTTGATCTGAGTTGGCTTCGTGCCTATACGCACTACCACCACGTGGGATAATGGTTTAATGGGGCCCTCTATGTCGTATGTATCAGCCGAAACTTCTTCAGATGTCACAGCTCAGACATGCGGGCTGTTTGCTGGGGTGGGCTGGTTACGTCACTGGTGTATACAGTGTCGCACCTGGGCCCCGGCCAGTCACGCAACGTGCAGGAGTGCAGAGGGCGATGGCCCAAGACCCCTTTGCACTTAGGATTTAGACCGGCGTGTTGACCTCTCTGCTGAGCCTAGGTAGGACTGCATCGTGTTGATCACCCGAGGCCGGGCATTACCCAGTAAGTGTGTCCGGCCAGATGTGATCGAGCGTGTTGGGTAACAATAGTGCACCCCTGCAGGGAAGTTATCTATTCGAATAGCCGTGTCCACGGTAACAGGACGCTCAGAGTTGTATCTTGATCTGCTACAACTACAAATGGATACCAAGTGATTACTAAACTGTTACTACTGCTCTCGAGATCACTTTCTCGCAGGGTAGTCGAGGAAGGATCTCAGTGCATTACTAAAATATGATTGATTATATATTATCTTGCTCTACTCTCTTCTGATGCTGCAAGATTGCTTCAAGATGCTAGTCTTCGATAGGCTAGGCCTCTCCCCCTCTGTTCCAGCATTTCTGCAGTTTAGTCCAAAGATATAGCCCCATTCCTTTGATACCGATGCATATTTAGTATAGTTCTGATGTCAGTCTTGCGAGTACTTTGGATGAGTACTCATGGTTGCTTTGCTACTTCTTTTTCCCCATACCATGTTGCTGCGATCAGACGATGGAGCTCAGGAGCAGGAGATCCCCAGAGGAGCCTACTACGACGTGGAGATCCCCGATGACCAGGAGTAGTTCGAAGGCCCAAGGCAGGAGGCCTTTGCCTTTTCGATCAGTGTCGCTGTTTGTGCTAGCCTTCTTAAGGCAAACTTGACTAACTATGTCTGTACCCAGATATTAATTGTTTGTATGACTTATGTATTCGGGTCCTCGTGACCCCTGGTTTGTAATATGAAGATTTAAGTTTGGATTTGAGTTTAGAGTTGTGTTGTGATATCTTCCCGTGCGTCTCTGATCTCGAGCGTGCACGTTTGCGTGTATGATTAGTGCACGGTCGAGCAGAGGGCGTCACAGTGCCCCCCCCCCCCCCCCCCGCACACACACACACAAAAAAAACCGTGTCATCACCATGCTTACACACTGACCAAATGGAAAAAACGGGATGATAAAAAGGAAGATGCATGGTGGGCAGGAAATTCTCCCTTTATTGCTTCGTTCAAAGAAAAGACGCCTAAAAATCATCGAGGGAACCTACTCTTGGTATCCTTTACCAGGTTCATTTTCCATATTCCCTTTCTTTAGTTTAGGTGTTGCCGCTCAGTTGGAAGCTATGAAACAAGTCTGCGGTAGTTCAAAACTGGAATTGGCACAATATCCAGAAGTGGCCTCCTTGGCTCACACTTCATACAGAAATGGATGGATAAACCTTTCCAGTAGCTACTCCCATGGTTTTTGGGTTATAGTTGTATATTTGATTTGTTTGTTTGGTCTCATCCACTACTTTTAATAAATGCTACTAAAAAGGAAGAGGAATAATGCATAATTGGAGCAGTGATAATGACTGCTTGGTATCTCTATAGGATAGTGATAAGAGAATCTTTTCCTGGAATGACATATTAAAATGACAGATATTGATTTAAATGGTTAGTGTCAGTAAAGTTGTTATCTTGACGAATCATGACAACAAGATGCATAGCAAACAATAGCCGCAGAGAACAAATCTGATCACATAGCAAGAGGTGGCAAAACCATCACCTCACTACTCTGACAGTTGCAAGAACCGTTGCACTGCTTTTCTGCATGTGCACCTTGCAATGCATATTCCTAAACAAGCATATTACCAATCACATAAAATTTGAAGCGAGAGAGATGACATCTATGAGAAAAACACTGCTTTTCTGCTTTTCACGTGAAATTTGGTGGATTAACACAAGTAACATGTACAGTGCTTACAAATTTCAACTCTACATTTGGTTCACACACTGAGAAACAAAAGAAGACAAATGCTATTCACAACAAAACCTGAGCATGGCACTAATCGATGCTAGATTTACCTTATTTTTTGTTTCTCGGCGTGTGAATTTGATATGGAATTAAATTTTACATGATGTTAGATATATCTTGAGTCAGTCAACTAGATTTTTTGTCAAAAAAATTGCGATATTCTTTGGCTGTTGTGGCCTGGGAGCATACTAATACTCAAACCATAAGCACAACGCATCGATCAGTCCTGACCCTTTACAAATCACAACACATCCAACTCGTCATCATCCATCTATCTATTATATACTAAAAGCACAATACGGATGACAAATAGTGAGATATGCTAGAAAATCCCATAATAATCAGAAAGATCTACCCATCAGTTTAACGCGATGCAAAACAACAACCATTAGATATTCATAATTTTTTGTTCAGTGAACAAGCCTGTGGAGAGTTTTCTCCAGAAAAAACGGATCGCCCCCGTGTCGTCTTCGGGCGACACGGGGGCGGCCATTCTCCTCCATCCTCTACCGGCGCTCAGTCTTCTCCCCTCGCCGTCGCCGGAGGACGTCGCCGGGCAAAGCCCGTGCGGCCGACGGCGGCGGCGAGGACACATTTTTCTGTCGACCATCGACGGCGGCTGTGGCGTTCTAGTGGTGGTTTTGTACGGCTGCGCGGTGCTCTACGTGCAGCAGCGGCGGAGAAGTGAGATGCGGTCGTGCCAGATGTGCTGCACAGTGCCGAGACGGCGCGTGGTTGGGCGGCGCAATCAGCGGTATGAGCTGCGCGGCGGCCTGTGATCTTGTCGGGGCTTTCCCTCCGGATCAAGTGGTCGATCAGCGCTCCACGTCGCAGCTTCTCATGTGGTATCTCCTCTGGCGGCCGACTGACTAGGGGCGCCCAGATCGTGGCTGAACGAGGCATCGCATGTGTCAAGCACATCCAAAGGTACGAGATGCGGACATGGCTGGACGGTGGCTCACCAGGCGTAGACACGACATCGTCTGCTCTTCATGCATGGAGCCATCTGATGGCCCTTGTGGGATCTTGGCAGCGCCAGCGATCGGTGACCCCTCGCACCAGTTGGCCGCCATGGCCCGCTTACGTTGTAACGGCGGACGTCCTCGTCGATGACGACATCTTACAGGGGCATGGTAACTGGACGCCGCGATCTCTCCGTGAGGCGGTCCTCACTCGGACATGTAGATGGCGGTGTGGTCCTGCATTGTTGACGAGGACGAGATAGCACGTGTCGTTTGATGCAGACCTGCCACTGGCATCCACTTGCGAGCACGGAGCGGGGCTGCCAGAGGGTCCTCGTATGGATTTTGGCGGCGCCGATGCCCTTCCTCCCTCGTTAATGACCTCACCCTGTGTGCGACACTGCTGGGACTGCGGAAAGTGGTGGCGGCAACACATGATGACTTCGATTTGGTGGTGCTTTTCGAGTACTTGGTTTCGAGCTCTGGGGTGAATACCCTAGGTCTGACCCTAGTTGGTTATACCTGGCAATGGCGGTGTTTTTGCGTCGTTACCTTGTTGAAGACATTGCTTGATGTTTGTTCAGACTTGATCTTCAGTGTGAAAACCCATGATCTGACCATTGATGGTTGGATTCGGTGACAGCGGCGCTTGCGCGTCGTTCCTTTTCTAAAGGCGTCGCTTTTGTAGAACCTTTCTCGTAGTCATTGTGTTGTCAAGAAAGATATGGTTGGTGTTGATGGTCATTTTTTTCCTTCACCTAGGCATAGCTTCAGTCTTGTATGACTTTGCTTTTGCCAGCGTGATCCTTTGTGTGTGTGTGTGTTAGTGTTGGCCATGTGCCTCCTAGTTATGCAGAGGCCGGGTGTGTTCTCATTCTGTTTGTAACCCCTTGATGCTACATTATGAGTCAATAAAAGACGCCCTTTATCGAAAAATTAGATATTCGTAATATCTCTTCGGCATTGAAGTTGAGAGAAATAACCCACCTATGCTGTGGCGGAGCTACGGCTGGGCTGAGCCATGCCATGGCCCGCCCAGCCCATGAGAATATGTATAATGTACACTTATTCTTGGGCCATGGAAACACAAGCCCAGTAATAATTTCCTTCAGCCTGGCCCTGTCGGCCCGCCCACTTTTTGCGTCAAGCTCCGCCAGTGCACCTATGCCATCATAAAAGGCCAGTGCTACAAATCAACCGGCTGATGCCAGAGATTTTTAAGCCGCCTCGTTGGCCGTTTGATCAGGCTGGATCACACCGTTGGATCTCTTCCGCCAGCCAGTTTGAATGGTCAACGCACACGGGTTCTCCTCCTCACATCGCACAGCAGCCCCCTTCTCTTCTTCGATGTCGTAACACCCGGAGACGTCGGCGACGCTTCACTGCAGCGACGAACATAGGCACGGCGGCGCTCCATCGCAGCACCCGACGCCGCCGGCGATGCTCATTGAAACACCGGCCGCTCGATGAAGCTTCATTGCAACCTCGGCGACCCCCGGCGAAGCCCATTGCAGCACTAGTGCCCCCCAGCGAAGCTCCATTGCAACACTGAATGACCTCGACGGAGCTTCATCGCGACACCGGCGGCCCAAGGCGAAGCTCCATCGCAGAACCCCGATGCTTCAATCACAGAGCCGGCGTTCCAACATGGTGGTGCTCCATCGCAGTGTCGACGTCGCAGTCGCTGCTCCCATCGCAGCACTAGCGTCCCAACGCAGCGGTGCTCCATTGCCGTGCCGCCGCCGCCGTCGCAATTCCCATCGCAGCGCCGGCGCCCCATTGCAGCACCAGCGACCGCTCTCCGGCGACGTCGCCGTGGCAGCACCGACGGGCCGCGTTGCGCGGGGAGTGCGCCCGCCTCCATCCTTCCTCTTCCCGCTGCGTTGCAGCACAGACAGCGAAGCAGGCGGCCCCCTCCCGGCAACTACGTCCCCGCAGTGCGTGAGTAGCTCCGCTTCTGGCCTGCTTGTTACATCGCAGCGGTGTGCGGCCGAGATGCAGCAGATGGTGGTCGCCGTCGTTCTCCTGCTTCACAGCAACTGTGGGTATGGGTGTCTCGCATCGCCATGGGAGCTCACTTCTCTCCCAGCGTGAGGACCGGAGATTGGGGAAAAAGAGATGGATGGACGAGTGCTCGTGCGAAGAGATAAGGGAGATAAGGCTTGACCGAGAAAAGCGGTGGTGGGTCCAAGGTTTTGGATTCCGAGTGGAAGAATTTTCTCGTGGGGGGGCGAGATTCTCGGTTACCACGGTTACCGAGAAATACCGAACATATTTCGGACGAAATTTTAAACTGAATTTTGAATTCAAATTCTTTTAAAGTAGATATAGATAAGGATTGAACCTATATAGAGCACAAAGTTGATAGCATCGCAGTGGAACGTCGTGCACTCGCTAAGCGAGGAGGTCGCGAGTTCGATTCCTGCCGCGACCTTGTTTTTTATCATGTACGTATTATGAAAAATAAAGAAAAAAAAGTTGCGCAAAAGAGGGGACTCGAACCAGCGTCTTCTCAATGAGGGAAGTAGAAAGCTACCACCACGCCACCGCAACGTTTGGTAATGATACAGAGATGGTAAGATATTGTAGTATATATTGGACGTAAAAATTCAAAAAAATCGAATTTTTTTGCTCGGGATGCGTCTTTTTCGTGGGGCAACGAGAAGCTCGGTAACCGCCCGGTATCCGTTTTTCTCGGGCGGTACCCAAAACCATGGGTGGGTCCATAGGGCACGTGTCCATCAGGGGACGAGACTTGCGTTTGGATGTTATCATCCGGCTTAGAATAAACATTTCCCATCATAAAATTATGTTTCATCACATTTATCAGCGATGGATGCATGTGTTCGTGTCTAGCTGTACCTCTCTGCATTAAGGCCGTGGTCCTCCTCCCTCGGGCTTGCCTGCACCGGTGGGAATTATAAATCGCTATCTATCTAGCACGTCCCTAGGGATTTCTAGGTACAGCTCCACCTCTCGATCCTGCATCTCTATTCCACAGCGCACGAGTTCCCTTGGTCTCTACAGTAAGGCTGCAATACCCCTGCTCGATCAGGTTTGCCTGCGACACTCTGAATTGCAAATCGCTAAGCCTAGCATCGGGTGACGGAGAAGTTCTCGCCGAGTACAGCGACGCTGTCCCAATGACCGGACAGTACAACGTGGTTACGACCACACAGCCACGGCAGTGCGCACCGAGCAGACGGACGGCGGCGTGGCCTAGCGGCGTGTCGTGGTACGGCATGGTTCCGCGAAATCACATGCAAAATCATGTGTGCATGCGCAGGTAGGCAAAGAAGAGCAATCACATGGGAGAGACGATCTGCTGCCACTGTAAATCTCGGTTCTTGATGATGCACACCAGGCAATTCTCCCTGTATGTTATGTACCCAGATCACCTTGGGAATGGAGAGTAGAGGGTGAGACCGGGCATGCGTAGATGGACGAAGACGAAGTTGACGAAGCGCCGACCAGGCTTGCCAGGCCCGGGGACACGTCGTGGACGAAGGCACGCATCGGTGTTGCCAGCACCGGGCATGCGTAGACGAGGGACCTGCACGAGCTATACGCCATGTCGAGGAGTCGGAGGACCAGCAGAGAAGAAGACTCGACGACGGTTGTGGCGCCAATCGGTGTGGGGCCGATGTCACCAACGGTGGTCGGAGTAGACGAAGTGGTCGGGGAAGATGATGGCGACGCTGGCGACGGGCTGGTGCTGGACGTAGACGAAGTGGGTGGACGGGCGGCGGCGGCGGCTACGGGGGTAGCAGCGGCGGCGGCCGAAGAAGAGCGGCGCGGCGGCCTGACGGCGGCGGCGGCCTGACGGCGGCGGTGGCGGCTAGTTAGGAGCGCGGCGGCGGTGCTCGAAGTAGGCGAAGAACCCGAGAGCGTGACGAAGACCAGCGCGGACGATGGCGTTCCCGCGCCGAGGGAGGCGGCGTGGCGCATACTATGGGAAGTCGACGCGCGGTGACGGCGGAGTGGACCGCGGGCCGCGGCTCTATGGCCCGTAGGGGCGACGCAGCGGCGGAGCGCGGGTCGATGCAACCGCGGGGACGGCCTCGGGGCGGTGGCCTGGACCGCGTATCGCGGCACTACGGCCCGAAGGGGCAACGCAGCGGTGACGCGCGAGTCGATGCCGCTGTGAGGAGAACCACGGGGCGGCGGCGCTGCGGCCTGACGGGGCGACGCAGCGGCAGACCGTTGCTCTATCGGTGGAGGGGCGCGCTGAACTCGGGGACGATCTTCACGGGACCTGCGAAGGCGCGAGCAACCGACGGGCCAGGTCGGTTCCGGGGCGCAGATGAGGCGGATCGCGGCGGCGAGCGGGTGATCAAGCCGATCGCGCGCGAGGTCAGGGACGCCGCTCGGTGGAGGCAGGGTGGCAGCGGAGTCCGAGATGAAGCCAGCGATGACGGACGGCGTGGGACGGCGTGCGGACGAGCGCGTCAGCACCGGCACCCGAGCTGCCAAAGCAGCGCCGGCGCCAGGGCAGCGAGGCCCGAGCGACCAACGTAGCAGCGGCGCCCGAGCTGAGGCAGCCGACGATCCTGATGCAGCCGGCCCGACGCAGCCGGGGACGAGGCCGGCGAGGCAGACCGCAGGGCCGCCGGGCGGACGCGGCGGAGGCGGGTTGTGTGGATCGATGGGCGGGCCTGCGCGCGAACGGCGGCTATGATGGGCCGCCGTATGGCGCGAGGCCGCCGGGTCGGGGTGATGCAGGAATCCCGGTCGGAGCAGGGCGGAGACAGCCGGCGTAGAATGACGGGCGGGCCGGCGCGCGGACGACGGCTATGAAGGGCCGCCTGTCGCGCGAGGCCGTCGGGTCGGTGAAGGAGCCGGCCGGTCGCGCCGGTGTTGGAGTAGAGGCGCACGGGGGTCGACGGCGGTGGTGGGCGAAGCAATCCGATCTATGATCGGTAAACCAAAAAGTAAACGCCGATCAAGGTGATCGGCGAGAGAGAGAAAAACCCGGAGCAAGGGCTCGGGAAAAAGACTCTCTAGGGCAGCCGCTCGACATGACCGGCGGACGAACCCTAGGTACGGGCGGCGCGGCCCCCGGCGGCGGTCATGGAGGCCGACCGCCCCGGGGGCGGCGCGCGGGCGGAAGCGGCGGGCGGCGGCTAGGGTTGGATCGGTTAGGCTGATACCATGTTAGAAGGGATTAGAGAGGGATTGGTGGAATCGATGTTTATTGCTTGAGCCTCGTGGGCGTATATATAGGAGTACAATGATTTACTTGTAGTACAAGACAAGGCAGGACCAAATCCTAGTCTATCCTGTACTTCCTAATAATCAATATACTCAACATACACGATACCCCACACACACAGCTGCACCCAGCTATATATTCCACACCCTTCCACACACGCATCAGGACGCTTGTGCACGCAGGCGGCGTCCGATAGCTAGCCACTTTGCTCTTGCCCACTGACAGTGGGGTGGCTCCCTTCTTCCGCCGCTGGACCCGTGTCGTCAGTCGTGACATTCTCCCCCCCTTGGAATCCGGCTTGTCCCCAAACCGGTGTTGTTGGGAAACGGCGTTGAAGTTCTTCAGGGTCCTCCCAGGTGGCCAAGGAAGGAGGTAGATCACGCCATTGCACCAGAATGCGCTCCGCTGGTGTGCCTTGAACCATCACTTGGCGACTGTCAAGAGTATGAAGAGGTACCTGCACAGCTTGCAAAATTTCGTTAGCTGGTGGTAATGCTGCCTCGGCGCGTGTATCTGCTCCCACCGCCTTTTTCAGCTCCGAGACGTGCACCACCGGATGGATCTTGCTCGATTCTGGCAGCTGAAGCTTGTAGGCCACTTTGCCAATTCTTGCTTCCACTTTGTATGGCCCGTAGTAACGGAATGCAAGCTTCTGGTATGGGCGCTGAGCCACAGATGTTTGGATGAATGGCTGCAAGCGAAGGAAGACCAAATCACCAACCTGAAACTCCCTGTCCATGCGGTGTTTGTCGGCTTGTCGGGCTCGCCACTGGTGGCCTTTTAGCAGTGGCGGAAGGTCAGTGGCGGGCTTGCCTGGGCCGTTAGCCGGCCACAGATGCCCATTTTGCACCCGCCACTGCTAGGCCTTTTCCCAGTAGTGAAGGCATTAGTGGCGTGTGGTCAGCAGCGCACGCCACTTGTATATTTTAAGTACTGGTGGCATGCGAACTGCTAAGTGGTTACCAGTGGTGTGCAGAGCGCACACCACTAGTAACCATTTATCAGTGGCACGATAGTAGTGGCGTGCTCGGGGCACGTCCTTAATGAGCACATTGCGCACGTCACTAATAGCCTTCTCGGTAGTAATTTAGTAATTTTCCTTTTGGGTCCTTTTTGCTTTTTTGTCTGCACAGGTGTCCTGTCTCTGGATGTTTCGTGTGTCTGCGTGTATGCTGTATCCTTTGCTTTGTTTAATGCGCATTTACGTCCTCAAACATAAAAAAATTGGATGGCGAAAAAAACCCATAAATAAAGCTCAATCATTGTACGATGGTCTGCCTTTCTTCCCCCAAAAGGCAGAGGATAAAGTCGGATCCATAAATAAAGCCAAAGAACCCGATTCTTGCAATCCCCATTGATTGATCCTTGGATTCCATTCCAGCTTACACAAACTAGGCACACACGCACGTACTCTTGTCTTCCTGACCTGAGTCACACAAACAAACAAACACTGAATTAATCCTTAAATTAATGCACGTGCGGATCGAAGAAGAAGAAGGTGAGCTTGCAATGGATGACGACGTCAAATGCTCCCTGGCCTCGGCCACATGCAGCGGCAGCGCCAGGGCGGCCTCGTACCACGTCCGCTCCTGGACGCCGTGGACCACTTGCGCCAACTGAAGGTGACCTAGGAGGGCATCCAGCTCCCCACCATCGTCGTGGTTGGAGACCAGTCCAGCAGCAAGTCGAGCATGCTGAGGTCGCTGGCCGGCATCAGCCTCCCGAGCACGCAATACATCTTAACCTGCGTCCCGCTGGTGACCCTCTGCTGTCCAAGATCGACAAGTCTATGGTGGGCATCCCCATGCTGGCGCGAAGGCTCACGGAGATACAGGAGGCCCCGAGATCGTCAAGCAAATCAACGACCGGCTCGGTAGCAGCAGTAGCGACGAGCTCGGCCAGATGCCACCGGATCTCACCAACGTCGCCGATGCGGCCAGAGCCTTCATCCACACCATCAAGTAGGTGTGCGCTTCGCTGGAGATGCCGACACGGTACATGCGTGAGATGCCAGCTACTGCCCAGGGCCCGAACACGGCGCAACAATCAATCGATGGGGAATCAGGGGCATCAATCAATCGATGGGGAACACGGCGCAATAATCACACGGTACACGCGTGAGATGCCAGCTATACTGTTGCCCAGCTACTGGTGGAGGAGATGCGCGTTCTGGAGGAGACCAGGGGCATCATGTGACGCCCCCGACTTAATCGTGCACTAATCATACACGCAAATGCACACGATCAAGCCTTAGGAATCACTTAAAGATATCATAACACAACTCTAAACACAAATAAAAGTCATACAAGCTTTATATTAGAAGCCAGGGCCTCGAGGGCTCGAATACATAAGCTCGATTTCATACAAGCATCAGCGGAAGCATTAGGTATCTGAGTACAGACATAAAGTTAGACAGATAGTCCTTTAAGAAGGCGGGGCAAAATAAAAACACTGGATCAAAAGGCACAGGCTTCCTGCCTGGGTGCCTCCTAACTACTCATGGTCGTCGGAGGGCTCCTCGTAGTAGTAGTATCCGGAGGGTAGTAGTACTGGTAGTAGTCGTCGACAGCAGGGGCAGCTGGCTCCGGGGCTCCGTCATCTGGTCGCAACATTCGGGTATGGGGAAAATGGAAAGCAAAGCAACCGTGAGTACTCATCCAAAGTACTCAGCAGGACTTACATTAGATCTAGTCTAAATATGCAACATTATCAAAGGAAGGCTGTATATGTGGACTTGGCTGCAGAAATGCCAGAATAGAGGGAAAGGCCTAGCCTATCGAAAACTAGCATGTTCAGCGGTCTTGCAGCATAAGAAGAGTGCAGATTAGTACAATACAAGGTAGTAGTAGCAACAAGTAGTAGCCTCGCCCAGAGATCCTTCCTCAACTCCCTGCGAGAAAGCGATCCCGGAGCTATCATATTCAACCCATTTCTCGTTGTAGTAGATCGGGATATTCTCCGAGCGTCCTGTTACCGTGGACACGGCTATTCGAATAGATATACTTCCCTGCAGGGGTGCACCAACTTTACCCAACACGCTCGATTAACTCTGGCCGGACACACTTGCTTGGTCCATGCCCGGCCTCGGCTGATCGACACGTCGTAGCCCTACCTAGGCTCAACAGAGAGGTCAGCACGCCGGTCTACATCCTAAGTGCGAAGGGGTCTTGGGCCCATCGCCCTTTGCACTCCTGCCTGTTGCGAGGACGGCCGGGAGCAGACCTAGCACCCTTAATACAAGCGCAGGCTTTCACAGTCCAACCCGGCGCGTGCCGCTCAACCGCTGACATCTGAAGAACTTCGGTTGATACTACGACGCCGAGTACCCATATTATTCCCACGTGCTGGTTAGCGCGAAAAGGCCACAGGCCTACTCAGATTACATATCCTAACCCATTAGTGTGTTTGGAGCGCGCGGAAACGAGCAGAGACTCACGATCCTGTGACCCCGTCACCCCGTCTCGTGGACTTACGACAAGGGCTAAGAATGCCCGGCCGTGCCACGTATTCATCTCTCGAGCTCCCTGATGGTCAACTCGAATCCACATCTCTCGCGGGTACCCCTCGGGGACGACCCGACTTTATCAAGTATCAGCAGTATAACCCAAGTGTCCGTGTGTCCATAACATCAAGAAGGAATCCGAGGAATCACCCTCATTGGATTCCCACTCGATGTAACCGTCAAGGTGAACCCTGAGGAATCACCCTCGGTGGTATTCACACTTGTGGGGTTGCACGACAGAAACTTCGTCGGAGGTGGTGAATGAGGAATCACCGTCGGTAACCCACAACCAACTAGCTGTACTACAGAGTCCGCATCGGAAGTGAGATGAGAGGTATCACCCTCGGCACTCGATATTAACTCTGCAGCGTCGGGCAACTTAGGGGGAATGTGGGTGATGAACTGGTCTCAGCCCGACGATCACATCGATCGTGGAACAGATACTAAAGCGGGGCAACTAGAGCAAGGAAGAGGGGTCACAGATGGTTCACTACCATCCTACACTAAGCATTTAGGATATTAGGTAAAGTATCAAAAGCAGCTACAAGGACAGGCTATGCAGCAGAGTAGGTAAACAAAACAGTAACTGCAGAAATCTCTAATGCAAGCAAGAGGGAGAAGGAATAGGCGATATAGACAAGCGTCAAGGGGGGTTGCTTGCCTGGAAGCTCTGCGGCAAAAGAGGGATCGTCAGTTTTGTCGTCGGTCTCCTGAGCTGCGTCGGTCTCAGGGGCTATCGGAGAAGAAGACGGAGAAGAAACAATAAATAATGGCAAATAATGCAACACAGATGCATGGCATGGCAGTATGCAGAGTTAGTGGTGACCTAATGCATTGCTACATGTCACAGAAGAATCGGGAAAATATCTGGGATATTTTCCCGGCGTTTAGGCTGGTTTCGGAATACTGAACTGGAGGGGAAAGTTCCATGTTCAGGTAGTTAGGAGTGATGGTCAAGCATTTTGACCCCGTATTCGGATTTGTCTCGTTTTTCTGATCAACTTTCATGTAGAAAGTTTTTTGACCCGAGCTACGGTTGAATTTCTACGAATTTTCAAAGATTTAAACTATTTTATGAAATTCCTGGAATTATTTTATTAAATAAATCGTATTATCCAGAATAGTTACGGGTGACGTCAGCATGACGTCAGCCAGTCAACCCAGCCGTACCAGGTCAACCCTGACGGCTGGGACCCACCTGTCATACACAGAGACTAACTAAACTAACTAACAGAGTTAATTAGCTAGGTGGGGCCCTATGTCAATGACTAACTAACTAATTAAATTAGGTTTTAATTAAAAACGGTTTAGTTAGTTTAATTAACCGGAGGGGACCCACACGTCAGTGGCGGTAACTGCCACGTCAGCCGCGTTGACCCGGTCAACTGGTCAACTGGGCCTGCGGGACCCAGCTGCCAGTGACCCGGGCACGGCCACGTCGGTGCCACGTCGACGCCGGCGCCGGAAAATGCTCCGGCGAGCGCTGGACGCGGCGGCGAGCTCCGGCGAGCTCGGGTTTTAGCTACAGGGCATCATTTGCGACGCGGTCACTTGCTTTCGATCGGGCGCACGATGCCGCGTCGGATGGTGGTGGCGCCGGACCATATGGTTGCCGGTAACGGAGCTGGCGACGAGGTCCGCGGTGGCGGCGATACGGGCGAGCTCGGGATCTTGCTACGGGGGACCAACTCGCGTGATTTTGCTCGTGTTCGAACGAGTGTGAAGCGGCGCGTCGAACGAACCTAACGCGGGGCCGCGAGGGCGACCGCAAGTGACCGAAACGGCGAGGTGCCGCGGCGGCCGGAGCGCGACGTAGCGGCGAGCTAGCTAGGGAGCAACAAAGCGGCTCGGGGGAGAAGGCAGAGGGAGGTGAGGCTCACCGAGCGGCTACGACAAGGCTTCGACAACTTTGGAGCAGCAGAGGGGGTCGCCGGAGCCAGAGGGGAATGGCGGCGGTCGGAGATGCAGCCGAGGCGATCGGCGGCAGCAGAGATCTCCGGCTCCGCCTGAGGGCTCCAGGAGAAGAGGTTGATGCCGGCGGAGCTCGCGGACAGGGTCAGCGGGCACGGGATCGCCGGTGGCCGTGGAAGCGACGGAGGGACGGCGGCGATGCGCTCGGGCAGAGGGGAAAGAGAGTGAGCGAGCGCACGCGAGAGAGGGTTAGAGGGGAGAGTGAGGGCGGCGTCCAGGGGGGAGGGACGAGGGTTGCCCTTATCCCCTCGCCCAACTGCCCCGGCGCCGTGGCGACCAGTGACTGGAGCGGCGAGCTCCTGGCCATGGCGCAGGCGACATGGGGGAAGGAGTAGGTAGGCGAGCAGGGATGGGCCGGCTGGGCCACGCCAGACAGGCCTCGCCCGATTTCTTTTCTGCCTTTTCCAATATTTCAAAAACAGAGACAAGAAAAGAAATATTTGGGGCACCAAATAGCTTAGGAAAAATATGGGACTTGACCCATTAATTCCTCTGCATTTTTAGACAGTGCCACAAAAAGTTTGGAGGCCAAAGGAATTCATTTGCATTTTCCATAAATTTATTTGCAATCTTAAATTGCTCGAACAGCACTGTTTTAAATGCTAATGCTCATATTAGCAACATGGTGATGTTGTTTTTCTTAACATTAAAATGTTTTGGGATATTTGCTAAATGATGAACATTTTCCCAGCAAGTTTTGAGCAACTTCAAATTTCACTTGCGTTTGAATTTGAATTCAGTGGCAGAATTTGAAATGAGATATTAAGCCACTGTGATCAAGGATTACAAATGAAGATGACTTGGCAAGATTAACAGATGGTCACTGTGCGTTATTACATAGGTGTGTTACACATCAATCTCCCCAACTTCCTGCCACGATCGGCGCTCCAGGTTCTGCTCAAGAAGAAGGTGGAGACCATCTCGTCAAGCAGGTGTAGGACTACCTTGGGGACCTGGTGATGAGCATACTGCTGCACCGCACGCACATACAAATTTAATTACTTCCCAGTTCCATAATCTTGTTTATAATACTACTAGAGCCGGCATTTATAAAATTACATATCATTAGAAACAAGCAAACTCACATAGATTGAAATGTTGTTATGAGTCCAAGACAAAATTAGTTAATGCCAATACCAGGGAATCCACTCCAGCTAATTGATGGAAATTGGGCAGTGGCAGGCCAAGCCATAGCTAATTTGATTCATCCCATGAGTTTTTCTTGCTCTCTCTAATGAATTCTGAAACAGCACAACATCATGCTACTACAGGGCTATTATTATCAAAATCATGAAAGTATGAAACATAACTAAATCAAGTTAAAAAATAAAAGGCTTATGATTCCTAAATTAATAGAATTTCTCTGTGAATTGAAGGCTAGCTGCAATGATATGTAGTACTGAACGAACACATGAGAAGAGCCTCCAGTATGGCACGCACAACTCATAATAGTATCATTATGTTTGGGGTACAGCTACTCCGAGTTACATTACATCATGACACACCCCATAGTCAGTCAGGGAGTATGTGTGCATGAACAAACTTCACATAGCAAACAACTAGACCACCAATGAACAACAAAAGGGCCCCGATTAACAGACAAGCAAACATTATGGATAATAAAAACTCCCAAGGGAGAGATAGTTGTTCCCTTATATCCCTTGGAACTGCATTCCATATGCTATGTTCTTACTTCCATGAGTTCACAGCATGTTCACGAGGCCCCACTAGCCGCAGTAACTGTATCATCATCGGCATGCAGTAAATACAAGATAGGTAAAATGTTATTTAGCCAAGAGAGATTTTGAAGACAAAGGTGTCCGATGTACCTGCAAATATGACTCCAGCTTCTGCTTCAGGGTGGCATGCTCGCTCTTCATCTTCAGCAATGACCTGCAGCATCTGGAGCACAACCATGGACATACTACAACAGGTGAGGTGAGCAAATCGCCTGACGATGAGAATATAGAGCTGGACACAAACTACAAGGAATGCATACCCTTCCAGATTCTTGTTATTGCGGTGTGCCTTAAACACCGAGCACTCGTTCTTCATCCTCACTGCCCCAATGCTGCGCGAAACACAAGTCAACTTCAGTGAATTGGAACACACAAGGCAGGAAAAAGGGAAATTTCTATTTACTAATAATATTCCTTCTCTCACATCACTAAGCACTCTTAAAGGCTATATATTGAATGTGTGATTAGAGGATTCTGTGGTCATGAGACCCGCAATAAGATTATTCACACCGAGTGTTTTCTGAGCATATTCGGCCGTCGGTAGCCACTAGGTGGTGTCACCCTAGGTCCACCGGGACTGGCTGGGGACGCAAGCATTGGTGCCTCCTACGGTGGAGGCGTTGACCCAGACCCGGTGGCTGATTCCGGGCTCGATCTTTGTCACTGGCAGTGGCGATGCCCAGATCTGGATCTGGAGGCTTGTGCTCGTCGCGGTTGTCCTATGTGCCTCGTTGTGACACGGGTAAGCTGCCGAGCGAAACCTCCGCCCTTTGGCGCCAACGGCGGCGACACCCGTAGGTGCCGCTATCCTCTTGAGGACGTCGTTGTGGTTCTCCTCTCCGTGCCATGGCTCCGGGTGAAGACCTCTGTCTGTCTCGAACTCGGCAACGGCGACGCTTAGCACCGTTCCCCCTCCTGAGGGCATTGTCGTGGAGCTTAGTGTCCTAGCGCGTATCGTGGAGTAGTATTGAGGCCTTCCTGTGTTATCTTTCGGTAACGTAGTCGCGTGCGTTTATGTTGTCCGGTTATCCCGGGATCTACTGTGTTAGGGGCTCTCCCCACTACCTTGTAGCGTTCAGCCGGGTACTTTGTTATGTGCTTTATCTATAAAGCGGGGCGCGAGCCTGTTTTGAGAGTCCAAGACAAAATTAGTTAATGCCAATACCAGGGAATCCAGTCCACTCCAGCCAATTGATGAAAATTGGGCAGTGGCAAAGGCCAAGACGTAGCTAATTTGATTCATCCCATGAGTTTTTCTTGCTCTCTAATGAGTTCTGAAATAGCACAACATCATGCTACTACAGGGCTATTATTATCAAAATCATGAAAGTATGAAACATAACTAAATCAGGTTAAAAAATAAAAGGCTTATGATTCCTAAATTAATAGAATTTCTCTGTGAATTGAAGGCTAGCTGCAATGATATGTAGTACTGAACGAACACATGAGAAGAGCCTCCAGCATGGCACGCACAATTCACAGGTCTTGTACCTAGATCCGCTGCCTTTGAGTTGGTGCACCAGTGAATCTAACCGGTCGAAATCCTGAGGGCACTTCCCACTGCATCAAAAGGAACTGGGAAGTGAATGCACTAAATATGATTCCATTTTTAGTAGATATGATATGTCTTAAAACCGTTTGTTTAGACTGTTCAAGAAAAAAATCCCAGTTATGGCCTGTCTACAGACGTATTACTTACATTGTTTGTTCTATGTTTGTCAACAATCTCGGTCAATCTTTCAGAAACAAAGCCACAACTTCCTAAACAAAATTGGGGCTTGATTCATCCTGCAGTTCTTCTAGCTGATTAAACTGTTCATAAAGGTAACCCTACAGGAATATCCCAAAGTAGATTAGAAGGCAAAACAAAGAAGCCTGAAATATAATAAATACTCCCTCCGTTCCAGTATAGAAGGCCCGCACGTATTTCTAGATCATCAATTTGACCAACGAAATATGTATTATATTGTACAAAAAATATATCATTGAATTTGTATTTGAAGGAAGTGGTATATTTTTGGTGGCATATTACTCATATTTCGCTTGTAAAATTGATGATCTAGGAATGCGCGTGGGCCTTTTATACCGGAATGGTGGGAATAAGAAATTACCATTTGTGTGATCCACGGCAGAAAAAAAAGATTCTTGATTACATGGGTAAATCAAGATAATTAGTCAAATATCAAACAAAGTCAGTCCCAACAAGTGGTTATAGGCTTTAGCCTAGCTAAGTAAGCACATTAATATTTTTCAAAGATCAAACTAAGTCAGTTCCAGCAAGTGCCTTTAGGTGTGAATTGGGCTTAGGTATAAAGGGCAACCTAATATTTGCGTAGAAGATAATAATCTATCATCAAAATGATCCTAGCCTATAGCCTATGATTAGCCTTCAAAGTTTGAAAACCCCAACCTTTTGTATATTCTCAAGGGAATAGGACGAAGGAAATAAGGAAAGTGATGTGCTATTCAGATGGTCTATTACATTCTTGCCCCTACATAAACATCATGATGCATTCAGCATGTGAATGTGATGTGGAATAAAAGAGTGACATAACTTTTGTATGGGAAAATAGGATCCAAGTTGGCATTTGCCCCATTAGAGCAGATTACAAAAGTAAATGCGTTATGCAGTTGCAATGAAGTAAAATTTTGAAACAGAACGAGTGAACAATCCATTGAGCCTCGCCACGAGAGAGAAAGTACAGTCTATAAACTCCACATATTTGGAAAACAAAAATACGGTACATCCAAGTTTTTCAGAGCCTCAGTGGATCATGTCATGTGGAGACGTCAAGAGGTCATCGTTCTATCAGAAAGACAAATCATGATGAGAGTAATTCTGCCTACAAGTTATCCTGTCAAAACTTGCAGCTCTAGGGAAAAGAGCTTAATTAATAGGTGCAACACAGTAATTCATCATAAACTCATATGTCAAATGAACAAAAGGGAAGCCAATAAACCTGATCAAAGAAACTTTTCTTCATGAAGGTAATTTGGCGACGCAAATTTGAGTAGTCCATATTTGGCGCTTAGCTTTCAGTACAAACAGGCAGGGAGAACTGAGATGGCCACAATGAGACATGCAAACCGAAGGAGGGCATATATATAGAGGGAAACATAATTTTATTATGCATGCAATATCTTTATTCTAATTGATAACGTCATCTGTGAATAAAGCATAACAAAAAGACAAAGTACTTTTATTTTTCATGAAACTGTTGAAATAAAAACCCAACTACAAATGCTGCAAGTTGATCTATGAGTTCCCTTTCATGTGGTTTCTGTGCTTTACACCCTGGACAGGAAAAGGATTTCAGAATATGATGATGCTGCACAGCAGAAATGCGCAGAAGTAAAATTTCCCAAATAAGCAAACCTAGAAATAAAGATAAATAAAAATATAGATAGGATATAATTATATATATTAAATTGAATTGTTAATCATTTACAAATAATGAAACTATATGAAGTTCGCCACTAAAATTTATGAAGTATGTGCAAATAAATGTCCGAGAGTAGGGATCCATCAATTCAGCTAAAGATAAAGTTTATTAGTGAATGATGACCATTTAATGTAAGAAGGACAGATTCACTAAATCTAAAAGTTTTAACTTTACAAGATATTTTCTGCTAAAAAAATTCTGGAGGAATTTCAGTGTCTATAAAGTGAAATCAACAGCTAAAATTCCCTGTGAGAAATAAATAGAAAGAAAAATTCCTTTAAATTTATTACATAACAGATAGTTGGGAGTACTAAACTCTGGGCAAAATTTCTAAAGATTGGTTCTTCACAAACTAAAAATGTTACACTGCGTTCAAGATTGAAGCTGTTTACTACGTTACAAACATGAATTTCCAGGCAATAATTACTGTATCTTAGAAAATCATAACTTGTACTACAGCTGAATTTTCTTGAAGCATAGAAAACTGTCATCGTGAATGAGCTTACGGCTACAACATTCAAATGTTATGGATGATAGGATTGATTGGTACAGGTAGAATAGAAACAAGAACGTGACACTACAAGAAAAGTGGGTGTGAATCAGACAATGATTGGAGAAACATTTGAAAAAAAAACTTTTTGTGAATGAAAATTGGCTGTTACAAAGTCATTAGACGACTGTTAACGTCATTTATCATAAAGACAGGAACAGTGGGGAACTAAAACATGGCACAGAACCATCACACGGAAAACCAAAAAAAAAGGTACACCAATTACAACATTGTGTGCGTACATTCTACTCCGTGCCTGTAACACCCCATGTATTAGCAACTGTGATCACCCTTTTGATAATGCCAAGTCATCATGTTTAACAGTGCTTGATCATCATTTAGATCATATCTCATTCCAAATTCCAATTCAAAATTGAAATTCAAATTTAAAGTAAAATAAAAGTTGTTCAAATTTGAAAACTAAAATGTTCATTGAATAGGAAATAATCCATAACTAATTGTGTTAAGAAAAACAACATCACTAAAAATCACTAGATGACTCCATCATCCAAAAAGAGGACCAAACAGCAATATTTAATCCCATTTTATTTAACAAAAATTTAAATGAAATCATCTGGTCTCCAAACCATTTTCTGGCAGTAGTAAATATTGCATGGTATTTGTTGAGCTAAGTCACACATTTTACAAAATTGAATTGGTGGCCGAACATTTTTCAAATGAGTGTAAGAAATAAAACAGAAGAAAAGAAAAGGAAAAAAGAAGAGGGCTCACTAGCGCACTGGGCTTAAGTCCAACAGTGCGCCGGCCCAGCCCACATCGCCAGTCATCGTCCACCTCCAGCTGTCGAAGACCCCGACCGCCCGAGCGCCAGTTCGCCGTTGCCGCCGAGCCGCCTCGCTCCCCGCGCTGCTACAGAGCGCCTGGAGGCGATAAGAACGCCACCGCACACCCCCTGGACGTGCCCAAGTCCTCCTTCTCCTCCGTCCCTCGTCGCTATCTTCTGCCTCGCTCGCAACCGCGCAGGCATGGCGCCGCCACCGTAGAACACGCGAACACCGACCTCCCCTCGCTTAACTGAACCGTCCAGGAGCTTGCTCTGCCTCCACTTCTTCGACTGGGTGGACCAGTTCGACCCGGGGAACGCCGCAAGCTCGGGATCGACCCGTTCCCCTCCGCCGGCCGTCTGCACTGCCCCGCCTCGATCTGCTTCCGCCGCTCGATCCACGCCGTCCCGACCACCCCGCGCCTGACCGAGCTCGGCGTCCCCCTCTGTGAGCACGCGCGCACCTTTTCCCCTTTAGCCCGAGCTCGATTTCGAGCTCCGGCGCCGTTTGCCCCTGTTGCTTGCTCCAGGCGCCGCTAGATGAGCTCGCCGCCGGCGTGGTAGCCCTCCTCCACTCCCCCCTGTAGCACGGTTGGATGCGGCTCTTTGCGCTGGACCGATTCCCACCGTCCGCCGCCTCGTTTGGTCGCCGGAGCGCAGCTCCGGTGGGCCGCCGCCGCGTCAGGCCTCGCCGCCGGCCTCTCCCAGGCGCGCGCTGGTTTTAAACCAGCCGGCCGGCTCACTGACACGTGGGCCCGCCCGTTTAATTAACTCCTAACCTAATTAACCTAACCCACTAACCCACTGACATTTGGGGCCCCAGCACTATTGTTTTGGATAAGGCATACACAGTCAGCAGCTGACTCAGCCCCACTGGACCCACCTGTCATACTCTAGGGCTAGCTGAGTCTAGGTATAAAAAATATCTGCACCGTTCTGGATAATGTTTTGGATAATTTGAATTTAATAATTAAATTAAATCCAGAAATTCAATAAAACTTTGAAAAATCATATGAAATAAACCGTAAGTCGGATGAAAATAATTTATATATGAAAAATGATCAGAAAAATATGTAGAATCCGAATATCTTGTCCACATACCTGCCACACCTCTCTAACATACTGAACATTGAACTTTTTGCCTATTTTTGATAAATGAATAGTGCATGACCTTAATAAAATAATTTTAAATAAATTCCTAAATTAACTAAAACAATTAGAGAGGCATTATATCACCTCTGCATATCATTTAGGCATGTCATGCATCTCTGTTGCATTGTTGCCGTGTATTTATGGTTTCTTCTCCCTCCTTCTCTCCCGATAGCCCCCGAGACTGCCGACGACACTGCAGTGTACGACGACGTCGCCGACGACCAGACCCCTTCAGCTGAGCTTCCAGGCAAGCAAAACCCCCATGATCATCCAGATATCGCCCTCTCCTTCTCTCTTATGCTTGCATTAGTATTGCTTCTGTTGTTGCTCCGTTAGCTCCTATTCCGATGCATAGTCTGACTTTGTCGCCTGCTACTGATACATTACCAGCTATCATATGATGCTTAGTTAGGTATGCTATGTTTCATCGGTGTCCCTTCACCTTGTCCGTATGCCATGCTTGAAATCGGGCCGTGATCATACTGGGTGATGATCATGGAAATGTTTACATATTGCAATACTTAGACTGTTAAAGTCGGGCTGGCCCCAAGGGTGCCCGCTAGAGAATAATATTAAAGACGGGTCGACTCCAAGAGCACCCGCGCGTCATGTGTTACCAAGTCGGAGCACAGGAATCCTGTTCGTCTCTGCGAGTTACTAAACATGCTTAACGGATTTGGGTATTTGATCTGAGTTGGCTACGTACCTATACGCACTACCACCACGTGGGATAATGGTTTAATGGGGCCCTCTACGTCGTATGTATCAGCCGAAAGTTCTTCAGATGTAACAGCTCAGACATGTGGGCTGATTGCTGGGGTGGGCTGGTTACGTCACTGGTGTATACAGTGTCGCGCCTGGGCCCCGGCCAGTCACGTAACGTGCAGGAGTGCAGAGGGCGATGGCCCAAGACCCCTTTGCACTTAGGATTTAGACCGGCGTGTTGACCTCTCTGCTGAGCCTAGGTAGGACTGCGTCGTGTTGATCACCCGAGGCCGGGCATTACCCAGTAAGTGTGTCCGGCCAGATGTGATCGAGTGTGTTGGGTAACAGTAGTGCACCCCTGCAGGGAAGTTATCTATTCGAATAGTCGTGTCCACGGTAACAGGACGCTCGGAGTTGTATCTTGATCTGCTACAACTACAAATGGATACCAAGTGATTACTAAACTGTTACTACTGCTCTCGGGATCACTTTCTCGCAGGGTAGTCGAGGAAGGATCTCAGTGCATTACTAAAATATGATTGATTATATATTATCTTGCTCTACTCTCTTCTGATGCTGCAAGATTGCTTCAAGATGCTAGTCTTCGATAGGCTAGGCCTCTCCCCCTCTGTTCCAGCATTTCTGCAATTTAGTCCAAAGATATAGCCCCATTCCTTTGATACCGATGCATATTTAGTATAGTTCTGATGTCAGTCTTGCGAGTACTTTGTATGAGTACTCACGGTTGCTTTGCTACTTCTTTTTCCCCATACCCGGTTGCTGCAATCAGACGATGGAGCCTAGGAGCAGGAGATCCCCGGAGGAGCCTACTACGACGTGGAGATCCCCGACGACCAGGAGTAGTTCGGAGGCCCTAGGCAGGAGGCCTTCGCCTTTTCGATCAGTGTCGTTGTTTGTGCTAGCCTTCTTAAGGCAAACTTGACTAACTATGTCTGTACCCAGATATTAATTGTTTGTATGACTTATGTATTCGGGTCCTCGTGACCCCTGGTTTGTAGTATGAAGATTTATGTTTGGATTTGAGTTTAGAGTTGTGTTGTGATATCTTCCCGTGCGTTTCTGATCTCGAGCGTGCACGTTTGCGTGTATGATTAGTGCACGGTCGAGCAGAGGGCGTCACAAGTTGGTATCAGAGCCGACTGCCTGTAGGAAGCCCCCTTCCGATTACTTGGTCGAAGTTGAGTCTAGTCTTTGAAAAACTATTTTACTAACAGTGCTGTGTGCCTTACGGGCCCACGTTGCACATGGATGGGATTAGGATCTTTTATTCCTCTTCCTTACTCTGGGATTCTACTCTCTCTTCTATTCGGGTTAAAAATTTTACTAACTCTGACTTTAGGTTCTCGTGATCACATCCACCCGGAGCTTTGGTTATCTGTAAATTACTTCTTTGAATGCACGATGCAAGAATTCACTCACTGTCATTTGACAATCTTGAATTTCCTCTGTCTCAGATGGATCGCTTGTTTCCGCCGCGTCCAGCGACGCAGCTTGTGCTTCGCACTTGGGCTCGTGATGCCCCTGGTTTTCCAGCCATCCTGATCGCCCTCCTGACCAGATTGGGCTACCGCTGGTACCCCGAGTACATGGTTTACGAGGATTTCCACGAGTTCAACTAGGAGCAGTATCATGCCGATGTTAGTATCTTTGATCAGCGGAACGACTCCGACACTGAGTTGCACACTTTTCACGGTGTCGGCATGACGATTGAAATGGCAGTCCATGATGCTGCCCATTCTGCTGTCGCACGTCTTCGTGGCGAGCATAGTCGCTTGGATGACTTCGAGTTCCGATACATCCCGTATGCCCCTGCTGGAGATGCTACCGGATACTACACAGTTGTCTGTGCCCCTTACGAGCGTCGTCGATATGACCCGCATGTTTTGATTCAGTGCACTCAGGCTCTGGATCGCACTGCCCGGGCTCTTGCCGTCGAGTTGTTTGCCACTCGAGCATGTCTCTACGATGCTATGACATAGTTGCTGCCAGCTGTTCGTGCAGGGATACATCCAGAGTACATCCTTGACCCGCGCAGGACTCAGATGCCGGCAGGTATTGATTTGCCTGCTGTTGGAGGTCACACACCTGCACGTGGACCTCTTCTCCCAGTTCGAGACCGGGTTCTGCATCAGAGTGCACACCGAGAGCATGACTTTTCTCCCATGGATACTCATCGTCAGCGCTTGCAATTACCCCATTTCAGTGGTTTTCCCCGACGTTGATGTAGCCTTTGCTATGTCCCGTTGTGTATTCCTCACAGCGTGCCTGCGCGCCGCCTAGTATGTCTAGTTGTTTAAATTTGGCGAACTTATGCTGTCCGCGTGTAACCTAATTGTCCTAATTGACTACTGCTATGTATCTATTGCACTACTTATTCGTTGTCGTGTTACATCATGTTGTCTCTGAACACTTGCAATTGCTTTACTAAACTACCCCTTGTTAAATCTTTAGCAGGATGGTTAGGCCAGGTGCTCGTGGTCGTGGTCGTGGTCGTGGCTGTGCTCCCGAAGGGCCACCACCGCCAGACTATATGGCAGCTATGATGCAGCAATTTGAGTTGAACCGCCAGTTCATGGTTGGAATCATGGCTCAGTTTCCACAACAGAACCAGAATGCTCAGAATCAGCAACCTGCCCCAATAACTCTGCAGGACTTTGTGCGTCTCAGCCCTACTATTTTCCGCAACTCTGAACAGCCGCTGGATGCTGACGACAGGCTTCGCGACATCGCCTACGAGATGGAGTCTGCCAGTGTCGCCCCTGATAACCTTGTCACTTTCTCGTCCTACTTCTTGAAGGGCCCCGCTGCTCAATGGTGGGACACCCACAGGCGTTCATTACCTGCTGGGACAGTCATCACTTGGATCGAGTTTCAGACTGCTTTCCGTGCCCGTTACATTCCTCAGGGAATCATGGACCGGAAGAAGACAGGGTTTCGCAACCTCACTCAGGGCAATAGGACTGTCGAAGCTTATCTGTAACACCCTGGTTTTCGCTCCTTGTTTTTTTTCCTTCGCGGGATTGGACTCCCGTCTTTTTTTCGATGTTATCGGATTTTCTCTCGCTCATGGGTATATAAAGATGGTCATTTTGCCTTGCCTTTCCTATCCAACCAGAGATTCTCTCCAGTCCAACCTTGCCACCCGAGATATTTTCTCAAGATTTTGCCGCTGAAACCCTACTTTCCGAGCTGCCGGAAGGGAATCCCAAATTCCTTCCGTTACAAATGACCCCAATTTCCTATTATCTGTTACCTCCCAAACTTTTCCCAGTGATCATCCCACAGCTATAAACCCTGGATATGCAAAAATATTGCCAAGTCATTTGCAATATTTTTCATTTAGAATTAATTCCTTTTTCTGCAGTTTAATGGAATTAAATCCAGGAAAATATCTATCCATCTCCAAAGTTCATGAAAACTTGTGGAGATATTGTTTGTGATCATATTGAGCTCCCATAAAAATATTGGCCATAATTAAATAAGGGAAAATTGCCTTTTCCTATTTAAAGCCAATATTGCATTTTGGGCACTTTCCAAAGGAACTACCATTTTGGTAGCCAGGAAAAATCCCAAATAATTTGTGGAGCTTCTCCTATCCATATCTTCACCATTTCTATCAAGAACCCAAGTTCCACAGCTCAAATTTTGAGCACAACATCCATTTGCAAATTCTGTCCAGATTTCCAGTTTGCAAAGGAAGTGCTTGAACCTTTGACCTTTTTGGGCTGAAATTTTTCAGGGTGGTTAACAATGATAAATAACCAATGGATACAAAAAATTAGCCCATTTAATATAGCCAATTTTCATCAGTAAATTATCTAAGTTTCTGTCCAGCAGGAAGCTTTGTGAAGGAAGTACCACTTTGGCATTTCCAAATGATCTGAAATTTTGCCAGCGCCTCCATGCATCCATATAACTCCCCTCCACCAAAATTCAGCTCATTTAATCAAGCCAATTGAGCACAACATCAAAATCTAGTTTCTGGACCAAAATTTGCATTACAAAGGAAGTATATGCAAACTTGGTCCAAATGGCCTCAAATTTTAGCAGCACCTACTCCTTCCTACACTATCTCATTGTGACAAGGATCCAGCTCCTCTCCTTTATCCATTTCTCTAGAAATGTCCACCCAAGTTTGCTATTAGAATTTTCTTCTGCCAGTTTCTCTCACCTCATGGCCTTCCAGTGGATTCCAGCCACACCTAGGATCTATTTGACCTCTGAGTCACGCAATAGACAAGGTCTTGGGTCAAGCCGTGCTCCAGAGAGCATTTTGGCGTGGTGACCACGTGGACGGTGGGCAGAAGCGCGCGCTCTGCGCACTGTACCCTTCGAGAGGTCAACTCCGGCCGGCCTCCGCTTGTCCGAGCATGTCAAACGGCTCTGCGGCGTCCACCTGCCCCTCCCTAGACCCTTCTCCCCTCCAGTTTCTTCCTCCCCACGCCACGGCAGCACCGCCATGGCCACTGTCCGCCCGTGACCGCCGTCGTTTTCCCTCTCCCGTTGGCTTCTTCCCCTCTGAGCCGTCCCCTCTGGCATTCGTCAGGTCGGCACCACCAAGTGCTTGCCACCTCGGCGGAAGCTCCAGGGCGTAGATGAGGACGCCACGGCGGCCATCCTCATCCGCCCGTCCTCGGCCGGCTATAAATAGCTACGGCCCGAGCCTCCCCGGGCATCCCCGACCCCCTCAGCCTCCTCCCCTCTCCCTCCAGACCACCTCTGCACTCTCGCACGGCCAATTACCTCGCCGGACCACGGCTATTTCGCCGGAACTCGCCCGTTGCCTCCGCCCTCCAACCCCGCGTCCGGCCATCCCCAGGGCCCATAGATCTCACCACCAGATGCGCCGTTCTCCGGCGACCTCACCAGCGCCCTCCCCCTACCCCAATACCCACCGGAGTCCCTCCATTGGCCGAAGCTCACCGCCTACTGTCGCCGCACGCGCCACACTCCCAGCCGTCCCCGATGACCGCGCCGCCCACCGCCGGATGCGGCAGTCGCCGACGACCACGTCCGCGCCGTCGCCTAGCCGAGAGGCCCACCGGAGCGCCAGGAACCCTGCCGGAGCCGGAGCTCTGTTGCCGCATCGGGGCAAGCAGAGGGAAGGAAAGAGGAAGGAGGAGGAGAGAAAGGGAGGACCTGACGGGTGGGTCCCAACCCCACCAGTCAGTGAGATGAGCCCCGCCACGCGGGATAAGTGGAGGCGCCCCCGGCAGGTTTCCGTTTGCTCCGAAGGAAAGCGTATTCTGAGGAAGTGCGCAACCCGCCGAGCTGTCAGGGACCCCGTTGAGAATATTATTTTTATAGATAGGTCCCTGGCAGAAAAACCTTTGTAACTTTTTACTCCTAACTCCAATCGAGGTGATTCCAAAGCCCACCTTCTCTATTCGTCGAGCCCGTTCCGATGACATCAATTTCACCACGTTTACACTTTCTGAAAATGTACATTTTGCCCCTGCTCTATATCCAGCCCCTCCGAGAGAGAAACTTTTCCGGCGAATTTTTCCGTGAGGTGATCGCACTTCTCCCGGAGTATTTCTTCGACCCCAGGAAAGCCGACCATCTGATATATGCCCTAAAGCATTGCTCTTTGTTATTCTTGCGTGTTTAATTAATGAATATGCCTGTGTTAGAAATAATTGAACTCCTGCTAAGTTGAACTTTCTATTTTCATTACCTGCTAATGCTCATCATGTTATTGTACTAGTGACTCATATGTAACAATATGGAGATAAGTTGTTATGTTTTCATCATGCATTATTGTGGTTATTGCTATATTATAGAATGTGACTTAATGATAACAACCTCCTCCGTCGGCTGGATGGAGTCATAGTGCCACCAAATCGAGCTCATCGAGTGCAACCACACTTGCCTGGACGGGGAGGCCCTAGCTTGGTCTATTGTCGGGCCTCTTGTCGGTACCACCAAAGAGGGGGGATTATGCGTTCGTGCTACCCTGGCCCGGTAGGCGGCGATAATCCTGTGAGCCCAGTTTAGTTTTATATGCGCATGGGTCCCCGTTTGGGACAGGTTTGTTTGGCCACGACGGTGGCAGGTGTCACGGGGTGACACAGGGGCCACCCAGGATTGACCCTGGGAGGATATGATTGTCGATGGGGCCGTAAGAGGGCCAGGCAATAGACAAGTTTTGTTGGAGCAGCACCGCTCCACCCGAATGAGAGCACAAGGCCAGGAGCTCCATAGTGTGGGTAAAGTGCGCAACCTCTGCAGAGTGTAAATCTATTCGAATAGCCGCGTCCTCCGGTCATGGGACACAGTTCGTACTAGGTCACACTATTTGGTCTGTGTCGAGTCTGGAGGAATAAACTATATAATGTTATTACTAAGACCGAACCAGAGAATGGTAAGGCTTGTCAGACTTGCAGTGCAGATGCATGGACATCAGATGAGGTCAGGGATATGAATGTCAGCCATGCGATGGCTATGAGATGGGTGGTCAGGTGACCGCAAGAGTTAGACTGGATTTGGTTATGACTAGGATTAGATCATGAATATTTGGAGTATGAATTCATTACCCGATATCCTTTATCTTCGTTATGCTGTTCTTACTTCAGTAGTAATATTGATAGATAATCCTGCTATGACATGATGATAAATGCTGCTAGATGATTAATCTTGCTAGATAATCCTGCCATAACATGATAGTTAATATTGTTAAGATAACAAGTGCATGCTTGAATGCCATGGATTGCATTGCTTGGTGTATATGTTATTTGGTTTGCTTGCGAGTACATTCAAAAGTACTCAGCGGCCTTCAATGTGGCCAGGTTCACCTAAGGATTTCACGACCCCTAGCGAGGAGCCGGAGTGTTCGCGGGCTAGAAGAGTAACCCAGTCAGATCCCTGTGGATTGGAGCCGCACCAAGAGCATGCTGCCGTAGATAGAGCTTTTCCGCTGCCATCACCCTTGTAAAATATCATCTAAGACCTATATATCCATTAATAGAAATGCCTGTGTTCATGATACTTGTTGTAAACACGCATACCAGAGTGATTTCCTGGGCTGGTGTGTGCGGCGACCGTCTGGCTACAGTGGTAATCAGGCGGGGCGCCAGAACGGATGGTATCAGAGCCAGGCTGACGGTAGGTTACCCTAGCCGGACTTCATTGCCTTTTTGATTAGTAGAAAGCCAAGATGGATGTCAGCCATCTTTGACAGGCAGGCACGGCTACTATTGATCATAAGGCAACCCCATAGGTTTTTGGCTCCATCAGACCCCAACTCTCGTGGCCTTTGCCTCCGGTGTGTAAAGTCCGCACCAGGCAACGACCCGTGAGCCCGGAACCCCTAGGTAAACCAGACATCCTCACCTTGCTTGCTAACCATGGCATTCCTCTTCTCAAATCTAGTTTCCTTTGGGAAACGCCTATAAATTCCATCTTTTCCCGAACAACCCTAGGATCGTTGACTAAGCCACCTTGGCTAAGGTCAGGCGTCGAGTTTGATGTTCCCTAAGAAAGCAGTAGAAGCTTGACACCAACTGCTACCAGGGGCATTGTGTGGTTTTGCTTCTAAATTCTTAGAGGTGCATCGAGTGCGCTAGGCTAGTTATACTAGTGAATCTTCGGCCACGTGTGTAAGGTCCGCAAAATTTGAGCTTTATTTGCTTTTCGGTTTTTCGTGGTTTTTGCCTCTTCTGTCGATTCCGTTCTCTTGCTCCGACTGGATCCATCCGCAAGTGCTGCTAATAAGACCCGAGCATACAACTTGGATAATGCCCAATAGTCCAAATTCTATAAGCGTCAAGTCAACTGCCTGATATTCGGAACATTATCATCGGATCTATCAAGAATGAAGAATGGGTCAGAAGCATACTCTACGTGCAACAGACAAGGCCAGAATATACCTGAGAGAGTTTGCCTCAGAATTGATCACACCAAAGGAACAGTGAGATGAGCTATCAAGAATGGACATCAGTAAGAACAAATTATTTTATCCTGGATACAAGGATTATTTTAGTCAGTGGGGTGAACCCTGAGTCTTTTCCAAATGGACTCAAGAGCCATTTATTACCCACCGAAGACATATTTCAAGAATGTGAAGGCGCCGAGAGCAACAACAAAACTCTGGTATGTTGATACAAATTGCAAGGCATATTTTGGAATTCACCGGTTTATATGCAAATTTTCGGGCACTGTGAACAAGGTTTGTGAGGAATATGGATAAGTTCACGGCTGCCCAGAATTAATGAGAATTCCAAACACCTGGAAGTTCAGTTAAATCGAATGGAATTATCCGCCAACTGCTTACTACCGGCAACACTTGGTTTGAATGCAAAGGGTATTCTGAATTAATTGTCAACATAATGTCGGCATCAATTGTGCAACCTTTACAGCAACAATGGTCAGACCAGCAGAAGGACAAGCGGTATACATGACCGACGGAATATCTCCAGTCAAGGTGCGGCCTACACCAAGTTTTGGCTCCGCTATGGGAAAGTCTTGGATACTTCGGAAGGAAGCCGGAATCGGTCATAGGTCCGACTGCATATCACAGTGAAAGGCTTCTGGTATAAGGAACCCAGCCTTCGTCCGCAAGCTATCGAAAAGAGCTTACGATGCAAGACTCCCAACCTTCCTCGCTACACCACTTGGTGAGATAATCTTCTGGGGTACGGCACCCCCATCTTCCTCAATGGGCTACCACAGAAAACTTCCAGCACAAGGCACCTGACCTTCCTCAGTAAGCAACAAGAGGAAAAACTTCTGAGGTACGATACCCAACCTTCTTCAGCACACTAACCTGGCAGAAGCTTCGAATTCAGTCTTCTTCAACACGCCATCGTGCCCACAACAATCCTGTCAGAAGCACGAACTAGTCCAGACACACGTCCGCCTCAGAGCTCAATGGATTATGAAAGGATTTATCCTACCCCTGCATAGGTTGTGAGCATGCAGTCCAATGGATCAGTTCATGCGAGCCACTCATACACGGGAATGACTTTGTTCAGAGAAACATTGGCCGCATACTTCCAAGAAGGATATGAACGCAGCAATCCCTACGAGATATGCAAGAGTAAGTTATGATATGGCCAAGGAGCCGTGTTGGCAGGTCATGACAGGTCTACAGAAAGGAACCCTCAAGAACAAAGAAGTTACGGATGCACAACCTCCGTGATGGTCATTAAAAGTAAAACTTCACAGACACGGTAATATTGCCAACCCTTGTCAGACTCTTGCATATACGGCCACAACAATACAGCCGGCACATCATACTCATCGTAAATACGGGCCAACAACCAAGATAAGAGGCTATGCTCCGAAAGATACACCGGATGCTAGCCATATTATGTTCAGCTCAATGGTCATAACAAGGACTATAGAGGCTGTATATATATGGCAGAGCCACCTCAGTAACTGACAAGGTTTGACAGACTGACTTCACTTGGAAATACGATATTCAGAAGAATAGCTAAAAGCACATGCACCTTAGCATTAACAGCTCATAGATGCCATGATGTCATCAGAATAAGAAATTACTATCTATGATTACTCTGTGAGCATGCCTGACATTTCAGTTGTGGATCACCTAAGGACAAAGTCAGAATGCATAAGACAGAAGGAAATACCTCGTACGGAACCCACAGTCAGACCGAGCATTCTGCCAAGGCAGAAAGAAGACCACCCCCGGTCACTCAAGGCCATACGACCACGTGAGCACAGCACCCAGAGAAGATGTCTCGCCTTGGCAGACAGTGTACGAAGTATCGCAAAAAAAAATCCGAAGCAACTGGCTCCAAGCCTTGAAAATGAGCTACTCCATTGAGACTACTCACTACCAACCAACCTCAGGCTACAAACTACCAGGAGAGAAGGTTTGCCTGACAGGAAAGAGAAGGATTCAATGCAATCATTGGAAAAGACAGCCCCGGAGCCATCAGAAAAGGCAATTGGAGCGTCAGTGAACCGATAAAAAACAAGAGACAGTTGATGGATCCAAGTCGCACACAGGTATGTCCCCCTTAGCCGGGAGGTAAGCCCAGAAATCTCGAGGACAAGATTTCTTAAGGGGGGTAGGTTTGTAACACCCTGGTTTTCGCTCCTTGTTTTTTTTTCCTTCGCGGGATTGGACTCCCGTCTATTTTTCAATGTTATCGGATTTTCTCTCGCTCATGGGTATATAGAGATGGTCATTTTGCCTTGCCTTTCCTATCCAACCAGAGATTCTATCCAGTCCAACCTTGCCACCCGAGATATTTTGTCAAGATTTTGCCGCTGAAACCCTACTTTCCGAGCTGCCGGAAGGGAAACCCTAATTCCTTCCATTACAAAGGAAGCCCAATTTCCTATTATCTGTTACCTCCCAAACTTTTCCCAATGATCATCCCACAGCTATAAACCCTGGATATGCAAAAATATTGCCAAGTCATTTGCAATATTTTTCATTTAGAATTAATTCATTTTTCTGCTGTTTAACGGAATTAAATCCAGGAAAATATCTATCCATCTCCAAAGTTCATGAAAACTTGTGGAGATATTCTTTGTGATCATATTGAGCTCCCATAAAAATATTGGCCATAATTAAATAAGGGAAAATTGCCTTTTCCTATTTAAAGCCAATATTGCATTTTGGGCACTTTCCAAAGGAACTACCATTTTGGTAGCCAAGAAAAATCCCAAATAATTTGTGGAGCTTCTCTTATCCATATCTTCACTATTTCTATCAAGAACCCAAGTTCCACAACTCAAATTTTGAGCACAACATCCATTTGCAAATTCTGTCCAGATTTCCAGTTTGCAAAGGAAGTGCTTGAACCTTTGACCTTTTTGGGCTGAAATTTTCAGGCTGGTTAACAATGATAAGTAACCACTGGATACCAAAAATCTGCCCATTTCATCTAGCCAATTTTCCTCAGTAAATTACCTAAGTTTCTGTCCAGCAGGAAGCTTTATGAAGGAAGTACCACTTTGGCATTTTCCAAATGATCTGAAATTTTGCCAGTACCTCCATGCATCGATATAACTCCCCTCCACCAAAATTCAGCTCATTTAATCAAGCCAGTTGAGCACAACATCAAAATCCAGTTTCTGGACCAAAATTTGCATTACAAAGGAAGTATATGCAAACTTGGTCCAAACGGCCTCAAATTTTACCAGCACCTACTCCTTCCTATACTATCTCATTGTGACAAGGATCCAGCTCCTCTCCTTCATCCATTTCTCCAGAAATGTCCACCCAAGTTTGCTGTTAGAATTTTCTTCTGCCAGTTTCTCTCACCTCATGGCCTTCCAGTGGATTCCAGCCACACCTAGGATCTATTTGACCTCTGAGTCACGCAATAGACAAGGTCTTGGGTCAAGCCGTGCTCCAGAGAGCATTTTGGCGTGGTGACCACGTGGACGGCGGGCAGAAGCGCGCCCTCTGCGCACTGTACCCTTCGAGAGGTCAACTCCGGCCGGCCTCCGCTTGTCCGAGCATGTCAAACGGCTCCGCAACGTCCACCTGCCCCTCCCTAGACCCTCCTCCCCTCCAGCTTCTTCCTCCCCATGCCACGGCAGCGCCGCCATGGCCATTGTCCGCCCGTGACCGCCGTCGTTTTCCCTCTCCCGTTGGCTTCTTCTCCTCCGAGCCGTCCCTTCCCTCTGGAACTCGTCAGGTCGGCGCCACCAAGTGCTTGCCACCTCGCCGGAAGCTCCAGGGCATAGATGAGGATGCCACGGCGGCCATCCTCATCCGCACGTCCTCGGCCGGCTATAAATAGCCGCGGCCCGAGCCTCCCCGGGCATCCCCGTCCCCCTCAACCTCCACCCCTCTCCCTCCAGACCACCTCTGCACTCTCGCACGGCCAATTACCTCGCCGGAGCATGGCAATTTCGTCGGAGCTCGCCCACTACCTCCGCCTTCCAACCCGCGTCCGGCCATCCCCAGAGCCCATAGACCTCACCACCAGATGCGCCGTTCTCCGGCGACCTCGCCAGCGCCCTCGCCCTACCCCAATACCCACCGGAGTCCTTCCATTGGCTGAAGCTCACCGCCTACTGTCGCCGCACGCCGCCACACTCCCAGCCATCCCCGATGACCACGCCGCCCACCACCGGATCCGGCAGTCACCGGCGACCACGTCCGCGCCGTCGCCTGGCCGAGAGGCCCACCGGAGCGCCGGGAACCCTGCCGGAGCCGGAGCTCTGTTGCCGCGTCGGGGCAAGCAGAGGGAAGGAAGGAGGAAGGAGGAGGAGAGAGAGGGAGGACCTGACGGGTGGGTCCCGACCCCACCAGTCAGTGAGAGGAGCCCCGCCACGCGGGATAAGTGGAGGCGCCCTCAGCGGGTTTCTGTTTGCTCCGAAGCAAAGCGTATTCTGCGGAAGTGCGCAACCCACCGAGCTGTCAGGGACCCCGTTGAGAATATTATTTTTACAGATAGGTCCCTGGCAGAGAAACCTTTGTAACTTTTTACTCGTAACTCCAATCGAGATGATTCCAAAGCCCACCTTCACTATTCGTCGAGCCCGTTCCGATGACATCACTTTCACCACATTTACACATTCTAAAAATGCCCATTTTTCCCCTGCTCTATATCCAGCCCCTCCGAGAGAGAAACTTTTCCGGCGAATTTTTTCCGTGAGGTGATCGCACTTCTCCCGGAGTATTTCTTCGACCCCAGTCAAGCCGACCATCTGATATATGCCCTAAAGCATTGCTCTGTGTTATTCTTGCGTGTTTAATTACTGAATATGCCTGTGTTAGAAATAATTGAACTCCTGCTAAGTTGAACTTGCTATTTTCATTACCTGCTAATGCTCATCATGTTATTGTACTAGTGACTCGTATGTAACAATATGGAGATAGGTTGTTATGTTTTCATCATGCATTATTGTGGCTATTTCTATATTATAGAATGTGACTTAATGATAACAACCTCCTCCGTCGGCTGGATCGAGTCATAGTGCCACCGAACCGAGCTCATCGAGTGCAACCACACTTGTCTGGATGGGGAGGCCCTAGCTTGGTCTATTGTCGGGCCTCTTGTCGATACCACCAAAGAGGGGGGATTATGCGTGCGTGCTACCCTGGCCCGGTAGGCGGCGATAATCCTGTGAGCCTAGTTTAGTTTTATATGCGCATGGGTCCCCGTTTGGGATAGTTTTGTTTGGCCACGACGGTGGCAGGTGTCACGGGGTGACACAGGGGCCACCCAGGACTTGACCCTCGGAGGGTATGATTGTCGATGGGGCCATAAGAGTGCCAGGCAATAGACAAGTTTTGTTGGAGCAGCACCGGTCCACCCGATTGGGAGCACAAGGCCAGGAGCTCCATAGTGTGGGTAAAGTGCGCAACCTCTGCAGAGTGTAAATCTATTTGAATAGCCGCGTCCTCGGTCATGGGACACAGTTCGTACTAGGTCACACTATTTGGTCTATGTCGAGTCTGGAGGAATAAACTATATAATGTTATTACTAAGACTGAACCAGAGAATGGTAAGGCTTGTCAGACTTGCAGTGCAGATGCATGGACATCAGATGAGGTCAGGGATATGAATGTCAGCCATGCGATGGCTATGAGATGGGTGGTCAGGTGACCGCAAGAGTTAGACTGGATTTGGTTATGACTAGGATTAGATCATGAATATTTGGAGTATGAATTCATTACCCGATATGCTGTATCTTCGTCATGCTGTTCTTACTTCAGTAGTAATATTGATAGATAATCCTGCTATGACATGATGATTAATGCTGCTAGATGATTAATCTTGCTAGATAATCCTGCCATAACATGATAGTTAATATTGTTAAGATAACAAGTGCATGCTTGAATGCCATGGATTGCATTGCTTGGTGTATATGTTATTTGGTTTGCTTGCGAGTACATTCAAAAGTACTCAGCGGCCTTCAATGTGGCCAGGTTCACCTAAGGATTTGACGACCCCTAGCGAGGAGCCGGAGTGTTCGCGGGCTAGAAGAGTAACCCAGTCAGATCCCTGTGGATTGGAGCCGCACTAAGACCATGCTGCCGTAGATAGAGCTTTTCCGCTGCCATCACCCTTGTAAAATATCATATAAGACCTATATATCCATTAATAGAAATGCATGTGTTCTTGATATTTGTTGTAAACGCGCATACCAGAGTGATTTCCTGCGCTGGTGTGTGCGGCGACCGTCTGGCCACAGTGGTAATTAGGCGGGGCGCCACATTATCAGTGTGAATTCCTTAACCTGTCCCGCTATGCTGAAGAAGACATAGCCACTGATGCTCGTAGACAGGAGAAGTTCCGTAATGGACTCCACCCAAACCTCAAGCTTGCACTTGCTGTTCATGACTTCCCCGACTTCGCCACCCTGGTGAACAAGACTATCCAGGTTGAGACCGCTCAGATGGAGCACAAGGAGTCACAGAAGCGCTATCGTGACGTTGGCTCATCTTCAAGCTCAGCACAGAAGCGTAGGGTCTGGATTCGTCACAACGTGTATCGTCCAGCTGCTCCTGCGTTAAGGCCTTCCTATGCTGCACCCCGTCTGCCTCCTCCACCACCGAGGCAGCCGGGTGCTCAAGCTGCTCCACCACGTGCTGCTCCTCTTCGTCCTGAAGATGGTATGTGTTTCAAGTGTCGCCGCCCAGGTCACCTTGCCAAGGACTGCCGCCAGAATCCGAATCAGTTGGCACTTCCTCATGCTGGCCGTGGCAATGGTCGTGGTAACAATCAGGCCCGCAACTATAATACTGGGCCTTCTGCTTATGGTCGTGGATAGGCTTACCACGTCGACATTGAAGAAGTTCAGGATCAACCTGATACTGTGATGGGTACCCTTCTTGTTAACTCAGTACCCGCTTCTGTCTTATTTGATTCAAGAGCATCGCATTCATTCATGACAGAAGCATTTGCATTAGCACATGACATTGCATTTGAAAAGATGAACCTACCAGTAGTTGTCCGTGTTGGGGAACGTTGCATGGGAAACAAAATTTTTCCTACGCACACATAAGATCTATCCATGGTGATGAGCATCTACGAGAGGGAGAGTGAATCTACATACCCTTGTAGATCGCTAAGCGGAAGCGTTAATAAACGCGGTTGATGTAGTCGAACGTCTTCGCGATCCAAATCGCCGAGCGTCCCGCGATCCAATCACGATCCTTCCGATCTAGTGCCGAACGGACGGCACCTCCGCGTTCAACACACGTACGGCTTGATGACGCCTTCACCTCCTCGATCCAGCGAGCGATGGTGAAGTAGTGGTTGAGTTCCAGCAGCACGACGGCGTGGTGATGGTGGTGAGGAACAATCTCTGCAGGGCTTCGCCAAGCGCTACGGAGATTATGACGGAGGAACTAGAGGGCTAGGGTTGCCGGCACACGGCTTGGGAAATCCTGATGTGTCCCGTGTGCTAGCCCTGCCCCTCTATTTATATGTTGAGCCTTTGGGTCTAAACTTGGAGTAAAAGCCTCCTCTAGGTCGGTTTTGCCCGCACAAGGTCGGTTTGGCCCGCAGGGAAAGAGTCCAACTCGGATCCCTGCCGAACCGTGCACAGCCGCGCACAAGCGGTAGTACCGCTTCACACAAGCGGTAGTACCGCTTGGGCGGTAGTACCGCTTCACACAAGCGGTAGTACCGCTCCGGCGGTAGTACCGCTTCACCAAGCGGTAGTACCGCTTACGCGGCAGCAAAACTACTTTTGCACTTTTCAATACCTTGTGGGCTTTATCCCTTTGGCTCATATAAAGTGTTACTGCACCCGAACACTTCGGTAAACATCCGGAACCCATTCCGGTGAACTCCGGAACCCTTCCAGAGATCAAAACACTATTATCACATATATCAATCTTTACCTCCGGACTATTCCGGAGATCCTCGTCATGTCCGGGATCTTATCCGGGACTCCGAACAACTTTCGGTCACCAACATAATAACTCAATTATACTAATCGTCACCAAACGTTAAGTGTGTAGACCCTGCGGGTTCGAGAACTATGTAGACATGACCGAGACACCTCTACGGCCAATAACCAATAGCGGGACCTGGATGCCCATATTGGCTCCTACATATTCTACGAAGATCTTTATCGGTCGAACCTCTATGTCAAGGATTCAGTTAATCCCGTATGCTGTTCCCTTTGTTCTTCGGTATATTACTTGCCCGAGATTCGATCGTCGGTATCTCTATACCTAGTTCAATCTCGTTACCGGCAAGTCTCTTTACTCGTTTCGTAATACAAGATCCTGTGGCTAACTCTTTAGTCACTTTGCTTGCAAGGCTCAATGTGATGTTGTATTACCGAGTGGGCCCTGAGATACCTCTCCGTCACACGGAGTAACAAATCCCAGTCTTGATCCATGCCAACCCAACAGACACCCTCGGAGATACCTGTAGAGCACCTTTATAGTCACCCAGTTACGTTGCGACGTTTGATACACACAAGGTATTCCTCCGGTGTTAGTGAGTTGCATGATCTCATGGTCAAAGGAACAGATACTTGACATGCAGAAAACAATAGCAATAAACTGACACGATCAAATGCTACGTTTACAGTTTTGGGTCTTGTCCATCACATCATTCTCCTAATGATGTGATCCCGTTATCAAATGACATCTCATGTCCATGGCTAGGAAACCTTAACCATCTTTGATCAACAAGCTAGTCAACTAGAGGCTTACTAGGGACACAGTGTTGTCTATGTACCCACACATGTATTTGAGTTTCCAATCAATACAATTATAGCATGGATAATAAACGATTATCATGAACAAGGAAATATAATAATAACCAATTTATTATTGCCTCTAGGGCATATTTCCAACAGTCTCCCACTTGCACTAGAGTCAATAATCTAGTTCACATCACTATGTGATTTACATTGTAATGAATCGAACACCCATGCAGTTCTGGTGTTGTTCATGTTTAGCCCTTGGAAGAGGTTTAGTCATCGGATCTGCAACATTTAGATCCGTGTGTACTTTGCAAATATTTATGTCGTCCTCCTTGATGTAATCGCGGATGGAATTGAAACGTCGCTTTATGTGTCTGGTCCTCTTGTGAAATCTTGGTTCCTTGGCTAGAGCAATGGCACCAGTATTATCACAAAACAGAGTCATTGGGTTAAGTGCACTAGGCACTACTCCAAGATCTGTCATGAACTCCTTCATCCAGACACCTTCCTTCGCCGCCTCCGAGGCAGCGATGTACTTCGCTTCGCATGTAGAATCTGCTACCACGCTTTGCTTGGAACTGCACCAGCTAACCGCACCCCCATTAAGAATAAATACGTATCCGGTTTGCGACTTAGAGTCATCCGGATCAGTGTCAAAGCTTGCATCGACGTAACCCTTTACGACGAGCTCTTGATCACCTCCATAAACGAGAAACATGTCCTTAGTCCTTTTCAGGTACTTCAGGATATTCTTGACCGCCGTCCAGTGTTCCATTCCTGGATCACCTTGAAACCTTCCGACCATACTTATGGCAAGGCTGACATCGGGTCTTGTGCACAGCATTGCATACATGATAGAGCCTATGGCTGAAGCATAGGGGATGACACTCATCTTTTCTCTATCTTCTGCAGTCACTGGGCATTGAGTCTTACTCAACTTCACACCTTGCAATACAGGCAAGAACCCCTTCTTGGACTGATCCATTTTGAACTTCTTCAAAACTTTGTCAAGGTATGTGCTTTGTGAAAGTCCTATTAAGCGTCTCGATCTATCTCTATAGATCTTGATGCCTAATATGAAAGCAGCTTCTCCTAGGTCCTTCATTGAAAAACTCTTGTTCAAATATTTCTTTACGCTTTCCAGCATTTCTATATTGTTTCCAATCAGCAATATGTCATCCACATATAATATTAGAAACGCTATAGAGCTCCCACTCACTTTCTTGTAAATACAAGCTTCTCCGTAAACTTGTATAAACTCGAACGCTTTGATCACCTCATCAAAACGAAGATTCCAACTCCGAGATGCTTGCACCAGTCCATAAATGGATCGCTGGAGTTTGCAAACTTTGTCAGCATTCTCTGGATCGACAAAACCTTCTGGTTGTATCATATACAACTCTTCCTTAAGGTAACCGTTAAGGAACGCTGTTTTGACATCCATCTGCCAAATTTCATAATCGAAAAAGGCAGCTATTGCTAACATGATTCTGACGGACTTAAGCATCGCTACGGGTGAGAAGGTCTCATCGTAGTCAACTCCTTGAACTTGTGAAAAACCTTTTGCCACAAGTCGAGCTTTATAGACGGTGACATTACCGTCCGCGTCCGTCTTCCTCTTAAAGATCCATTTGTTCTGAATGGCCTTACGCCCTTCAGGTAATACTTCCAAAGTCCATACTTTGTTTTCATACATGGATCCCATCTCGGATTTCATGGCCTCTAACCACTTCTCGGAATCCGGGCCCATCATCGCTTCTCCATAGCTCGTAGGTTCATCGTTGTCTAACAACATGACCTCTAAGACAGGGTTGCCGTACCACTCGGGAGCAGTACGCGTCCTTGTCGACCTACGAGGTTCGATAGCAACTTGATCCAAAGCTTCATGATCATCATCATTAACTTCCTCTTCAGCTAATGTAGGCTCCACAGAAACAATTTTCTGCGCTGCGCTACTCTCAGGTTGAAGTAAAGGTTCAACAACCTCATCAAGTTCTATCTTCCTCCCACTCAATTCTTTCGAGAGAAACTCTTTCTCAAGAAATGTTCCGTTTTTAGCGACAAACACTTTGCCTTCGGATCTGAGGTAGAAGGTATACCCAACTGTCTCTTTTGGGTATCCTATGAAGACGCATTTCTCCGCTTTGGGTTCCAGCTTTTCAGGCTGAAGCTTTTTGACATAAGCATCACATCCCCAAACTTTAAGAAACGACAGCTTTGGCTTCTTGCCAAACCAAAGTTCATATGGCGTCGTCTCAACGGATTTCGATGGTGCCCTATTTAAAGTGAATGCAGCTGTCTCTAATGCATAACCCCAAAACGATAGTGGCAAATCGGCAAGAGACATCATAGATCGCACCATATCCAATAAGGTTCGATTACGACGTTCGGACACACCATTACGCTGTGGTGTTCCAGGCGGTGTCAATTGTGAAACAATTCCACACTGTCTTAAGTGACTGCCAAACTCATAACTCAGATATTCTCCTCCTCGATCAGATCGTAGGAATTTAATCTTCTTGTTACGATGATTCTCAACTTCACTCTGAAATTCTTTGAACTTTTCAAATGTTTCAGACTTGTGTTTCATTAAGTAAATATACCCATATCTACTTAAGTCATCAGTGAAGGTGAGAAAGTAACGATAACCACCGCGCGCCTCAATACTCATTGGACCGCACACATCAGTATGTATGATTTCCAATAAGTCACTTGCCCGTTCCATTATTCCAGAGAACGGCGTTTTAGTCATCTTGCCCATGAGGCATGGCTCACACGTGTCAAGTGATTCAAAATCAAGTGACTCCAAAAGTCCATCAGCATGGAGCTTCTTCATGCGTTTTACGCCAATATGACCTAAACGGCAGTGCCACAAGAAAGTGGTATTATCATTATCAATTCTATATCTTTTGGCATCAATGTTATGAACATGTGTATCATTATTATCGAGATTCAACAAGAATAAACCCCTCACATTGGGTGCATGACCATAAAAGATATTACTCATATAAATAGAACAACCATTATTCTCTGATTTAAATGAGTAACCGTCTCGCAATAAACAAGATCCAGATATAATGTTCATGCTTAACGCAGGCACCAAATAACACTTATTTAGGTTCATCACTAATCCCGACGGTAATCGAAGAGCGAGCGTGCCGACGGCGATCACATCAACCTTGGAACCATTTCCCACGCGCATCATCACTTCGTCCTTTGCCAGCCTCCGTCTATTCCGCAGTTCCTGTTTTGAGTTGCAAATATGAGCAACCGCACCGGTATCAAATACCCAGGCACTACAACGAGAGTTGGTAAGGTACACATCAATAACATGTATATCATATATACCTTGTTTGTTGTTGGCCGCCTTCTTGTCAGCCAAATACTTGGGGCAATTCCGCTTCCAGTGTCCAGTTCCCTTGCAATGAAAACACACAGTTTCTGGTTTGGGTCCAGCCTTGGGTTTCTTCACGAGAGGAGCAACTGCTGTGCCACTCTGCTTGGAGTTACCCTTCTTACCCTTGCCATTTTTCTTGAAACTAGTGGTTTTATTGACCATCAACACTTGATGCTCCTTCTGAATTTCAGACTCAGCGGCTTTCAGCATCGCAAACAGCTCGGCGACTGACTTGTTCATCCCGTGCATGTTATAGTTCAACACGAAGCTCTTGTAGCTAGGTGGCAATGATTGAAGAACTCTGTCAGTGATAGCCTCTGGCGGAAGGGGCATCCCTAACTCAGCCAGACGGGTGGAGTACCCAGACATTCTGAGCACGTGATCACTGATAGACCCGTTCTCCTCCATCTTGCAAGCATAGAACTTATCGGAGATCTCATATCTCTCGATCCGGGGATTCTTCTGAAAGATAAACTTCAACTCCTGGAACATCTCATATGCTCCATGACGTTCAAAACGTCTTTGAAGTCCCGGTTCTAAGCCATACAACATTGCACATTGAACTATTGAGTAATCATCAGAACGAGCCTGCCAGGCGTTCACAACGTCTAGAGACTCAACTGGAGTGGGTGGATCACCAAGCGGTGCATCAAGGACATAAGCCTTCTGGGAAGCCGTAAGGATAATCCTTAGATTACGGGCCCAGTCCACAAAGTTACTTCCATCATCTTTCAACTTAGCTTTCTCTAGGAACGCATTAAAATTCAGGGGTGCTACTGCGCGAGCCATGATCTACAACATAAATATAGCAAAGACAACTTAGACTATTGTTCTTAGATAATGAGTTTAGTTAATCATATTTTAAAAACTCCCACTCAAATTGACATCCCTCCGGTCATTCGAGTGTAACATGATCCAAATCCACCAACTCAAGTCCGATCATCACGTGAGTTGAGGTGGTTTCAATGGTGAACATCTTCATGTTGATCATATCTACTATATGACTCATGTTCGACCTTTCGGTCTCTTGTGTTCCGAGGCCATGTCTGTACATGCTAGGCTCGTCAAGTTTAACCCGAGTGTTCCGCACGTGCAACATGGCTTACACCCGTTGTATGCGAACGTAGAGTCTATCACACCCGATCATCACGGCGTGTCTCGAAACGACGAACTTTCGCAACGGTGCACACTTGGGGAGAACACAATTTATCTTGAAATTTAAGTGAGGGATCACCTTATAATGCTACCGTCGTCCTAAGCAAAATAAGATGCATAAAAGGATTAACATCACATGCAAATCATAAGTGACATGATATGGCCATGAACTTGTGCTTTTGATCTCCATCTCCAAAGCACCGGCATGATCTCCATCGTCACCGGCATGACACCATGATCTCCATCATCTTGATCTCCATCAACGTGTCGCCATAAGGTTGTCGCGCCGACTGTTGCTTCCACGACTATAGCTAACGTTTAGCGATAAAGTAAAGCATTACATAGCGCTTAATGATTGACACGCAGGTCATACAATAATTAAAGACAACTCTATGGCTCCTGCCAGTTGCCGTACTCATCGACATGCAAGTCGTGATATTCTATACAAAACATGATCATCTCATACATCACATATATCTCATCATGTAATTGGCCATATCACATCACAACATACCCTGCAAAAACAAGTTAGACGTCCTCTAATTGTTGTTGCAAATTTTACGTGGCTGCTATGGGTTTGCAAGAACCGTTCTTACCTACGCAAAACCACAACGTGGTGTAGTGATTGCTTTTTGATCTTCTAAAAGAACCCTCTTCATTGAACCGATTCAACTAAAGTGAGAGAGACAGACACCCGCCAGTCACCTTTATGCAACAAGTGCACGCAGCGGTGAAACCAGTCTCGCGTAAGCGTACGCGTAATGTCGGTCCGGGCCGCTTCATCTCACAATACCGCTGAATCAAGTATCAACTAGTAACGGCAAGCAATATGTATACACCCACGCCCACAACTCGTTTGTGTTCTACTCGAGATCTCATCTACGCATAGACCTAGCTCATGATGCCACTGTTGGGGAACGTTGCATGGGAAACAAAAATTTTCCTACGCACACATAAGATCTATCCATGGTGATGAGCATCTACGAGAGGGAGAGTGAATCTACATACCCTTGTAGATCGCTAAGCGGAAGCGTTAATAAACGCGGTTGATGTAGTCGAACGTCTTCGCGATCCAAATCGCCGAGCGTCCCGCGATCCAATCACGATCCTTCCGATCTAGTGCCGAACGGACGGCACCTCCGCGTTCAACACACGTACGGCTTGATGACGCCTTCACCTCCTCGATCCAGCGAGCGATGGTGAAGTAGTGGTTGAGTTCCAGCAGCACGACGGCGTGGTGATGGTGGTGAGGAACAATCTCTGCAGGGCTTCGCCAAGCGCTACGGAGATTATGACGGAGGAACTAGAGGGCTAGGGTTGCCGGCACACGGCTTGGGAAATCCTGATGTGTCCCGTGTGCTAGCCCTGCCCCTCTATTTATATGTTGAGCCTTTGGGTCTAAACTTGGAGTAAAAGCCTCCTCTAGGTCGGTTTTGCCCGCACAAGGTCGGTTTGGCCCGCAGGGAAAGAGTCCAACTCGGATCCCTGCCGAACCGTGCACAGCCGCGCACAAGCGGTAGTACCGCTTCACACAAGCGGTAGTACCGCTTGGGCGGTAGTACCGCTTCACACAAGCGGTAGTACCGCTCCGGCGGTAGTACCGCTTCACCAAGCGGTAGTACCGCTTACGCGGCAGCAAAACTACTTTTGCACTTTTCAATACCTTGTGGGCTTTATCCCTTTGGCTCATATAAAGTGTTACTGCACCCGAACACTTCGGTAAACATCCGGAACCCATTCCGGTGAACTCCGGAACCCTTCCAGAGATCAAAACACTATTATCACATATATCAATCTTTACCTCCGGACTATTCCGGAGATCCTCGTCATGTCCGGGATCTTATCCGGGACTCCGAACAACTTTCGGTCACCAACATAATAACTCAATTATACTAATCGTCACCAAACGTTAAGTGTGTAGACCCTGCGGGTTCGAGAACTATGTAGACATGACCGAGACACCTCTACGGCCAATAACCAATAGCGGGACCTGGATGCCCATATTGGCTCCTACATATTCTACGAAGATCTTTATCGGTCGAACCTCTATGTCAAGGATTCAGTTAATCCCGTATGCTGTTCCCTTTGTTCTTCGGTATATTACTTGCCCGAGATTCGATCGTCGGTATCTCTATACCTAGTTCAATCTCGTTACCGGCAAGTCTCTTTACTCGTTCCGTAATACAAGATCCTGTGGCTAACTCTTTAGTCACTTTGCTTGCAAGGCTCAATGTGATGTTGTATTACCGAGTGGGCCCTGAGATACCTCTCCGTCACACGGAGTAACAAATCCCAGTCTTGATCCATGCCAACCCAACAGACACCCTCGGAGATACCTGTAGAGCACCTTTATAGTCACCCAGTTACGTTGCGACGTTTGATACACACAAGGTATTCCTCCGGTGTTAGTGAGTTGCATGATCTCATGGTCAAAGGAACAAATACTTGACATGCAGAAAACAATAGCAATAAACTGACACGATCAAATGCTACGTTTACAGTTTTGGGTCTTGTCCATCACATCATTCTCCTAATGATGTGATCCCGTTATCAAATGACATCTCATGTCCATGGCTAGGAAACCTTAACCATCTTTGATCAACAAGCTAGTCAACTAGAGGCTTACTAGGGACACAGTGTTGTCTATGTACCCACACATGTATTTGAGTTTCCAATCAATACAATTATAGCATGGATAATAAACGATTATCATGAACAAGGAAATATAATAATAACCAATTTATTATTGCCTCTAGGGCATATTTCCAACAGTCCGCACCCCTGGAGGCCATTGTCACACCTCCATGATGGCACACAATGTCACTGTTGAAATCCAAGGACTTGAATTCCTTGTTTCCCCCGTCATCTTGAAAACTTCCACCATAGACCTCATTCTGGGAATGGATTGGTTGAAACCTCACATTGCTTCGATTAATTGTGCCACCAAAGTCGTCCAACTACTTCACCCCTCCGATGAGATAGTGAACTACACCGCCCGAATTACCCGAAATGCCGAAGCTCAAATATATGCTCTGAATGCTTTGAACGCTTCACCTCTTGAGGGAATTGAGAACGTCCCAGTCGTTCATGATTTTCCGGACGTCTTTCCGGAAGAACTTCCAGGAATACCCCCTGTTAGAGCCGTTGAATTCGTCATCGACTTGAAACCAGGCACCACCCCTATTGCTAAGCGCCCATACAAGATGCCGCCGCATGAACTCCTTGACCTTAAGGAGGAAATCGACAAGTCACTTAAAAAGTGTTTCATCCGCCCAGTTCTTCTGCTTGGGTAGCACCTTCTCTCTTTGTTAAGAAGAAGGATGGAACAAACCGATTGGTCCAGGACTATCGGCCTATTAACCAAGCAACAATCCAGAACAAATATCCACTTCCCCGGATCAACGATCTTTATGATCAACTTGCTGGATCCTCTGTGTTCTCTAAACTCGACTTAACGTTGGGTTATCATCAGATCCGAGTTCGTAAGGAGGATATTTCGAAAACCGCTTTCGTTACTCGCTATGGATCATACGAGTACACCGTTATGTCCTTCGGATTAACTAATGCTCCAGCAACCTTCTCTCGATTGATGAACTATATCTTCATGGACAACCTCAACAAATTCGTCGTGGTTTATTTGGATGATATCCTTATATTTTCCAGGAATGAAGAAGAACACGCCGAACATCTTCGGCTTGTATTGGAGAAACTTCAAGAACATCAATTGTATGCCAAGTTTTCCAAGTGTGAATTCTTGTTATCTGAGGTGACCTATCTTGGCCATGTGATTTCCAAAGATGGCATTGCTGTTAACCCAGAAAGAGTTCAGGCTATTCTTGACTGGACTCCTCCGAAGAATGTCAAGCAAGTCAGAAGTTTTCTCGGTCTTGCTAGCTATTGCCGCCGATTCGTTGAGAACTTTTCCAAGATTGCAAAGCCACTGACTGATCTGCTTCACAAAGGTGTTAACTTCGAGTGGACGGAAAAGTGCCAGGAAAGTTTTCAGACACTTAAAGATAAGTTGACATCTGCCCCAGTGTTAGCACCCCCAGATACTCGCAAGGACTTTGTGATATACTGCGACGCATCCCGTCAAGGATTAGGCTGTGTCCTAATGCAAGAGCGCAAAGTGATTGCTTATGGCTCTCGTCAATTGCGCCCTCACGAAGATAAGTATCCACCACATGATCTCGAGTTAGCAGCAGTTATCTATGCTCTGAAGCTGTGGCGACATTACCTTCTCGGTAATCGTTGCGAGATGTACACGGACCACTAAAGTCTGAAGTATCTGTATACTCAACCAGATTTGAACCTTCGTCAACAAAGATGGCTCGAGACAATAGCCGACTATGACATGGATATCTCTTATACCCCTGGCAAGGCTAATGTAATGGCCGATGCTTTGAGTCGCAAGTCTTATTGCAACAACCTCACGGTTCAGCAAGCACAACCCCTTCTCTATGAAGAACTTCGCAAGTTGAACCTTCACATAGTTCCTCAGGGTTATGTCAATACCCTGGTGGTTGAACCAGACCTCGAGCGCAACATCAGGACAAGACAGAAATATGACTCTGAAGTCGAGAAGATTAAGAAATACCTCTCCAAGGGAAATTCTTCATTCTACCATGTTGATAATGATGGTGTCTTGTTCTTCAAAGGCCGCCTAGTGGTTCCCAGAAAGCACAATCTAGACTCTCGTTCGGATGTCATGAAAGAAGCACATGACACACCTTTGTCTATTCATCCAGGTAGTACTAAGATGTACCAAGACATTCGTCTGCAGTACTGGTTGCCTGATATGAAGCGAGACATTGCTCGTTATGTCGCTGAGTGTGAAGTTTGCCGTCGCATCAAAGCAGAACATCAAAGGCCTGCTAGAACTCTGCAACCACTTGCTATTCCTGAATGGAAATGGGACAAGGTCGAAATGGATTTCATTACTGGTTTTCCCAAATCGCAGAAGGGTCATGATGCTATTTTTGTCGTCATTGACCGATTCTCAAAGGTTGCTCACTTTCTGCCCGTCAAGGAGACAATCACTGCTAGTCTGTTAGCAGACTTGTATGTTTCCAGAATCGTGTCCCTCCACGGTGTTCCGTTGGAGATCAGTTCAGACCGTGGCAGCCTCTTTACCTCAAGGTTTTGGAACAGTTTCCAAGAAGCTATGGGAACTCATCTGTCCTTCAGCACCGCTTTTCACCCCCAGTCCCAGGGACAAGTTGAACGAGTCAATCAAGTGCTTGAAGATATGCTTCGAGCTTGTGTCATCTCATTCGGTAAGAAATGGGAGGAATCTCTCCCGTATGCTGAATTCTCATACAACAATAGCTACCAAGCTAGTTTGAAGATGGCACCCTTTGAAGTTTTGTATGGACGTAAGTGTCGAACCCCTCTGAATTGGTCAGAAACTGGGGAACGATCACTCGTTGGTCCGGACATTATTCAACAAGCTGAAGAACAAGTCCGCATTGTCCGAGAACATTTGAAAACTGCTCAGTCTCGTCAGAAGAGCAACTATGATTGAAAACACCAGGTAATGGTCTATCAACCTGGCGAACAAGCTTACCTTCGTGTCACTCCGATGAAAGGCACCCATCGTTTTGGGATCAAAGGCAAGTTAGCTCCTCGCTACATTGGCCCGTTCCGTATTCTTGCCCGACGTGGAGAAGTGGCATACCAATTGGAATTGCCGCCGAACCTCTCTCAAGTTCATGATGTCTTTCATGTGTCACAACTGCGTCGCTGCTTCAAGGATCCTATCCAATCAGTGGATCATGAAATCCTTGAGCTGCAAGAGGATCTCTCTTATCAAGAGTATCCGATCCGCATTCTTGATCAAGCTGAACGTTGAACCCGTCAGAAGGCAATCAAGTTCCTTAAAGTTCAGTGGTCGAATCATTCTAAAGACGAAGCCACATGGGAACGCGAGGATCTTCTTCGTGAAGAATACCCCGCTCTCTTTTAGCCTACCTCTTAATTCTCGGGACGAGAATTTCTTTTAAAGGAGGAGAATTGTAACACCCCATGTATTAGCAACAGTGATCACCCTTTTGATAATGCCAAGTCATCATGTTTAACAGTGCTTGATCATCATTTAGATCATATCTCATTCCAAATTCCAATTCAAAATTTAAATTCAAATTTAAAGTAAAAATAAAAGTTGTTCAAATTTGAAAACTAAAATGTTCATTGAATAGGAAATAATCCATAACTAATTGTGTTAAGAAAAACAACATCACTAAAAATCACTAGATGACTCCATCATCCAAAAACAGTACCAAACAGCAATATTTAATCCCATTTTATTTAACAAAAATTTAAATGAAATCATCTGGTCTCCAAACCATTTTCTGGCAGTAGTAAATATTGCATGGTATTTGTTGAGCTAAGTCACACATTTTACAAAATTGAATTGGTGGCCGAACATTTTTCAAATGAGTGTAAGAAATAAAACAGAAGAAAAGAAAAGGAAAAAGAAGAGGGCTCACTGGCGCACTGGGCTTAAGTCCAACAGTGCGCCGGCCCAGCCCACATCGCCAGTCATCGTCCACCTCCAGCTGTCGAAGACCCCGACCGCCCGAGCGCCAGTTCGCCGTTGCCGCCGAGCCGCCTCGCTCCCCGCGCTGCTACAGAGCGCCTGGAGGCGATAAGAACGCCACCGCACACCCCCTGGACGTGCCCAAGTCCTCCTTCTCCTCCCTCCCTCGTCGCTATCTTCTGCCTCGCTCGCAACCGTGCAGCCATGGCGCCGCCACCGTAGAACACGCGAACACCGACCTTCCCTCGCTTCACTGAACCGTCCAGGAGCTTGCTCTGCCTTCACTTCGTCGACTAGGTGGACCAGTTCGACCCGGGGAACGCCGCAAGCTTGGGATCGACCCGTTCCCCTCCGCCGGTCGTGTGCACTGCCCCGCCTCGATCTGCTTCCGCCGCTCGATCCACACCGTCCCGACCACCCCGCGCCTCACCGAGCTCGGCGTCCCCCTCTGTGAGCACGCGCGCACATTTTCCCCTTTAGCCCGAGCTCGATTTCGAGCTCCGGCGCCGTTTGCCCCTGTTGCTTGCTCCGGCCGCCGCTAGATGAGCTCGCCGCCGGCGTGGTAGCCCTCCTCCACTCCCCCCAGTAGCACGGTTGGATGCGGCTCTTTGCGCTGGACCGATTCCCGCCGTCCGCCGCCTCGCTTGGTCGCCGGAGCGCAGCTCCGGTGGGCCGCCGCCGCGTTGGGCCTCGCCGCCGGCCTCTCCCAGGCGCGCGCTGGTTTTAAACCAGCCGGTCGGCTCACTAACACGCGGGCCCGCCCGTTTAATTAACTCCTAACCTAATTAACCTAACCCACTAACCCACTGACATGTGGGGCCCCAGCACTATTGTTTTGGATAAGGCATACACAGTCAGCAGCTGACTCAGCCCCACTGGACCCACCTGTCATACTCTAGGGCTAGCTGAGTCTGGGTATAAAAAATATATGCACTGTTCTGGATAATGTTTTGGATAATTCGAATTTAATAATTAAATTAAGTCCAGAAATTCAATAAAACTTTGAAAAATCATATAAAATAAACCGTAAGTCGGATGAAAATAATTTATATATGAAAAATGATCAGAAAAATATGTAGAATCCGAATATCCGGTCCACATACCTGCCACACCCCTCTAACATACTGAACATTGAACTTTTGTCTGTTTTCGATAAATGAATAGTGCATGACCTTAATAAAATAATTTCAAATAAGTTTCTAAATTAACTAAAATAATTAGAGAGGCATTATATCACCTCTGCATATCATTTAGGCATGTCATGCATCCCTGTTGCATTGTTGCCTTGTATTTATTGTTTCTTCCCCCTTCTTCTCTCCCGATAGCCCCCGAGACTGCCGACGACACTGCAGTGTACGACGACGTCGCCGACGACCAGACCCCTTCAGCTGAGCTTCCAGGCAAGCAAAACCCCCTTGATCATCCAGATATCGCCCTCTCCTTCTTTCTTATGCTTGCATTAGTATTGCTTCTGTTGTTGCTCCGTTAGCTCCTATTCCGATGCATAGCCTGACTTTGTCGCCTGCTACTGATACATTACCTGCTATCCTATGATGCTTAGTTAGGTATGTTATGTTTCATCGGTGTCCCTTCACCTTGTCCGTATGCCATGCTTGAAATCGGGCGTGTTGGGTAACAGTAGTGCACCCCTGCAGGGAAGTTATCTATTCGAATAGCCGTGTCCACGGTAACAGGACGCTCAGAGTTGTATCTTGATCTGCTACAACTACAAATGGATACCTAGTGATTACTAAACTGTTACTACTGCTCTCGAGATCACTTTCTCGCAGGGTAGTCGAGGAAGGCCTAGGGTGCGCTACTAAAATATGATTGATTATATATTATCTTGCTCTACTCTCTTCTGATGCTGCAAGTTTGCTTCAAGATGCTAGTCTTCGATAGGCTAGGCCTCTCCCCCTCTGTTCCAGCATTTCTGCAGTTTAGTCCAAAGATATAGCCCCATTCCTTTGATACCGATGCATATTTAGTATAGTTCTGATGTCAGTCTTGCGAGTACTTTGGATGAGTACTCATGGTTGCTTTGCTACTTCTTTTTCCCCATACCCGGTTGCTGCGATCAGACGATGGAGCTCAGGAGCAGGAGATCCCCAGAGGAGCCTACTACGACGTGGAGATCCCCGATGACCAGGAGTAGTTCGAAGGCCCTAGGCAGGAGGCCTTCGCCTTTTCGATCAGTGTCGCTGTTTGTGCTAGCCTTCTTAAGGCAAACTTGACTAACTATGTCTGTACCCAGATATTAATTGTTTGTATGACTTATGTATTCGGGTCCTCGTGACCCCTGGTTTGTAATATGAAGATTTAAGTTTGGATTTGAGTTTAGAGTTGTGTTGTGATATCTTCCCGTGCGTCTCTGATCTCGAGCGTGCACGTTTGCGTGTATGATTAGTGCACGGTCGAGCAGAGGGCGTCACAGTGCCCCCCCCCCACCCCCCGCACACACACACACACAAAAAAAACCGTGTCATCACCATGCTTACACACTGACCAAATGGAAAAAACGGGATGATAAAAAGGAAGATGCATGGTGGGCAGGAAATTCTCCCTTTATTGCTTCGTTCAAAGAAAAGACGCCTAAAAATCATCGAGGGAACCTACTCTTGGTATCCTTTACCAGGTTCATTTTCCATATTCCCTTTCTTTAGTTTAGGTGTTGCCGCTCAGTTGGAAGCTATGAAACAAGTCTGCGGTAGTTCAAAACTGGAATCGGCACAATATCCAGAAGTGGCCTCCTTGGCTCACACTTCATACAGAAATGGATGGATAAACCTTTCCAGTAGCTACTCCCATGGTTTTTGGGTTATAGTTGTATATTTGATTATTTTTGTTTGGTCTCATCCACTACTTTTAATAAATGCTACTAAAAAGGAAGAGGAATAATGCATAATTGGAGCAGTGATAATGACTCCTTGGTATCTCTATAGGATAGTGATAAGAGAATCTTTACCTGGAATGACATATTAAAATGACAGATATTGATTTAAATGGTTAGTGTCAGTAAAGTTGTTATCTTGACGAATCATGACAACAAGATGCATAGCAAACAATAGCCGCGGAGAACAAATCTGATCACATAGCAAGAGGTGGCAAAACCATCACCTCACTACTCTGGCAGTTGCAAGAACCGTTGCACTGCTTTTCTGCATGTGCACCTTGCAATGCATATTCCTAAACAAGCATATTACCAATCACATAAAATTTGAAGCGAGAGAGATGACATCTATGAGAAAAACACTGCTTTTCTGCTTTTCACGTGAAATTTGGTGGATTAACACAAGTAACATGTACAGTGCTTACAAATTTCAACTCTACATTTGGTTCACACACTGAGAAACAAAAGAAGACAAATGCTATTCACAACAAAACCTGAGCATGGCACTATTCGATGCTAGATTTACCTTATTTTTTGTTTCTCGGCGTGTGAATTGGATATGGAATTAAATTTTACATGATGTTAGATATATCTTGAGTCAGTCAACTAGATTTTTTGTCAAAAAAATTGCGATATTCTTTGGCTGTTGTGGCCTGGGAGCATACTAATACTCAAACCATAAGCACAACGCATCGATCAGTCCTGACCCTTTACAAATCACAACACATCCAACTCGTCATCATCCATCTATCTATTATATACTAAAAGCACAATACGGATGACAAATAGGGAGATATGCTAGAAAATCCCATAATAATCAGAAAGATCTACCCATCAGTTTAACGCGATGCAAAACAACAACCACTAGAAATTCATAATTTTTTTTTCAGTGAACAAGCCTGTGGAGAGTTTTCTCCAGAAAAAACGGATCGCCCCCGTGTCGTCTTCGGGCGACACGGGGGGCGGCCATTCTCCTCCATCCTCTACCGGCGCTCAGTCTTCTCTCCTCGCCGTCGCCGGAGGACGTCGCCGGGCAAAGCCCGTGCGGCCGACGGCGGCGGCGAGGACACATTTTTCTGTCGACCATCGACGGCGGCTGTGGCGTTCTAGTGGTGGTTTTGTACGGCTGCGCGGTGCTCTACGTGCAGCAGCGGCGGAGAAGTGAGATGCGGTCGTGCCAGATGTGCTGCACTTGAGCGTCGTTCCTTTTCTAAAGGCGTCGCTTTTGGAGAATCTTTCTCATAGTCATTGTGTTGTCAAGAAAGATATGGTTGGTGTTGATGGTCATTTTTTTCCTTCACCTAGGCATAGCTTCAATCTTGTATGACTTTGCTTTTGCCAACGTGATCCTTTGTGTGTGTGTGCTAGTGTTGGCCATGTGCCTCCTAGTTATGCAGAGTCGGGTGTGTTCTCATTCTGTTTGTAACCCCTTGATGCTACATTATGAGTCAATAAAAGACGCCCTTTATCGAAAAATTAGATATTCGTAATATCTCTTTGGCATTGAAGTTGAGAGAAATAACCCACCAATGCTGTGGCGGAGCTACGGCTGGGCTGAGCCATGCCATGGCCCGCCCAGCCCATTAGAATATGTATAATGTACACTTATTCTTGGGCCATGGAACACAAGCCCAGTAGTAATTTCCTTCAGCGTGGCCCTGCCGGCCCGCCCAGCTTTTTGCGTCAAGCTCCGCCAGTGCACCTATGCCATCATAAAAGGCCAGTGCTACAAATCAACCGGCTGATGCCAGAGATTTTTAAGCCGCCTCGTTGGCCGTTTGATCAGGCTGGATCACACCGTTGGATCTCTTCCGCCAGCCAGTTTGAATGGTCAACGCACACGGGTTCTCCTCCTCACATCGCACAGCAGCCCCCTTCTCTTCTTCGATGTCGTAATACCCGGAGACGTCGGCGACGCTTCACTGCAGCGACGAACATAGGCACGGCGGCGCTCCATCGCAGCACCCGACGCCGCCGGCAATGCTCATTGAAACACCGGCCGCTCGATGAAGCTTCATTGCAACCTCGGCGACCCCCGGCAAAGCCCATTGCAGCACTAGTGCCCCCCAGCGAAGCTCCATTGGAACACTGAATAACCTCGACGGAGCTTCATCGCGACACCGGCGGCCCAAGGCGAAGCTCCATCGCAGAACCCCGATGCTTCAATCACAGAGCCGGCGTTCCAACATGGTGGTGCTCCATCGCAGTGTCGACGTCGCCGTCGCTGCTCCCATCGCAGCACTAGCGTCCCAACGCAGCGGTGCTCCATTGCCGTGCCGCCGCCGCCGTCGCAATTCCCATCGCAGCGCCGGCGCCCCATTGCAGCACCAGCGACCGCTCTCCGGCGACGTCGCCGTGGCAGCACCGACGGGCCGCGTTGCGAGGGGAGTGCGCCCGCCTCCATCCTTCCTCTTCCCGCTGCGTTGCAGCACCGACAGCGAAGCAGGCGGCCCCCTCCTGGCAACTACATCCCCGCAGTGCGTGAGTAGCTCCGCTTCTGGCCTGCTTGTTACATCGCAGCGGTGTGCGGCCGAGATGCAGCAGATGGTGGTCGCCGTCGTTCTCCTGCTTCACAGCAACTGTGGGTATGGGGTCTCGCATCGCCATGGGAGCTCACTTCTCTCCCAGCGTGAGGATGCATGTGTTCGTGTCTAGCTGTACCTCTCTGCATTAAGGCCGTGGTCCTCCTCCCTCGGGCTTGCCTGCACCGGTGGGAATTATAAATCGCTATCTATCTAGCACGTCCCTAGGGATTTCTAGGTACAGCTCCACCTCTCGATCCTGCATCTCTATTCCACAGCGCACGAGTTCCCTTGGTCTCTACAGTAAGGCTGCAATACCCCTGCTCGATCAGGTTTGCCTGCGACGCTCTGAATTGCAAATCGCTAAGCCTAGCATCGGGTGACGGAGAAGTTCTCGCCGAGTACAACGACGCTGTCCCAATGACCGGACAGTACAACGTGGTTACGACCACACAGCCACGGCAGTGCGCACCGAGCAGACGGACGGCGGCGTGGCCTAGCGGCGTGTCGTGGTACGGCATGGTTCCGCGAAATCACATGCAAAATCATGTGTGCATGCGCAGCTAGGCAAAGAAGAGCAATCACATGGGAGAGACGATCTGCTGCCACTGTAAATCTCGGTTCTTGATGATGCACACCAGGCAATTCTCCCTGTATGTTATGTACCCAGATCACCTTGGGAATGGAGAGGAGAGGGTGAGACCGGGCATGCGTAGATGGACGAAGACGAAGTTAACGAAGCGCCGACCAGGCTTGCCAGGCCCGGGGACACGTCGTGGACGAAGGCACGCATCGGTGTTGCCAGCACCGGGCATGCGTAGACGAGGGACCTGCACGAGTTGTACGCCATGTCGAGGAGTCGGAGGACCAGCAGAGAAGAAGACTCGACGACGGTTGTGGCGCCAATCGGTGTGGGGCCGATGTCACCAACGGTGGTCGGAGTAGACGAAGTGGTCGGGGAAGATGATGGCGACGTTGGCGACGGGCTGGTGCTGAACGTAGACGAAGGGGGTGGACGGGCGGCGGCGGCGGCTACGGGGGTAGCAGCGGCGGCGGCCGAAGAAGAGCGGCGGCGGCGGCTAGTTAGGAGCGCGGCGGCGGTGCTCGAAGTAGGCGAAGAACCCGAGAGCGTGACGAAGACCAACGCGGACGATGGCGTTCCCGCGCCGAGGGAGGCGGCGTGGCGCATACCATGGGAAGTCGACGCGCGGTGACGGCGGAGTGGACCGCGGGCCGCGGTGCTACGGCCCGTAGGGGCGACGCAGCGACGGCGGGCAGGTCGGGGCGACGGCGGGAAGACCTCGGGCGGCAGCGTGGACCGCGGGCCGCGGCGCTACAACCCGAAGGGGCGACGCAGCGGCGGAGCGCGGGTCGATGCAACCGCGGGGACGGCCTCGGGGCGGCGGCCGGGACCGCGTATCGCGGCACTACGGCGCGAAGAGGCAACGCAGCGGTGACGCGCGAGTCGATGCCGCCGTGAGGAGAACCACGGGGCGGCGGCACTGCGGCCCGACGGGGCGACGCAGCGGCAGCCCGTTGCTCGATCGGTGGAGGGGCGCGCTGAACTCGGGGACGATCTTCACGGGACCTGCGGAGGCGCGAGCAACCGACGGGCCAGGTCGGTTCCGGGGCGCAGATGAGGCGGATCGCGGCGGCGAGCGGGTGATCAAGCCGATCGCGCGCGAGGTCAGGGACGCCGCTCGGTGGAGGCGGGGTGGCAGCGGAGTCCGAGATGAAGCCGGCGATGATGGACGGCGTGGGACGGCGTGCGGACGAGCGCGTCAGCACCGGCACCCGAGCTGCCAAAGCAGCGCCGGCGCCAGGGCAGCGAGGCCCGAGCAACCAACGTAGCAGCGGCGCCCGAGCTGAGACAGCCGACGATCTTGATGCAGCCGGCCCGACGCAGCCAGGGACGAGGCCGGCGAGGCAGACCGCAGGGCCGCCGGGCGGACGCGGCGGAGGCGGGTGGCGTGGATCGATGGGCGGGCCGGCGCGCGAACGGCGGCTGTGATGGGCCGCCGTATGGCGCGAGGCCGCCGGGTCGGGGTGATGCAGGAATCCCGGTCGGAGCAGGGCGGAGACGGTCGGCGTAGAACGACGGGCGGGCCGGCGCGCGGACGACGGCTATGAAGGGCCGCCTGTCGCGCGAGGCCGCCCGGTCGGTGAAGGAGCCGGCCGGTCGCGCCGGTGTTGGAGTAGAGGCGCACGGGGGTCGACGGCGGCGGTGGGCGACGCAATCCGATCTATGATCGGTAAACCAAAAAGTAAACGCCGATCAAGGTGATCGGCGAGAGAGAGAAAAACCCGGAGCAAGGGCTCGGGAAAAAGACTCTCTAGGGCAGCCGGTCGACACGACCAGCGGACGAACCCTAGGTACGGGCGGCGCGGCCCCCGGCGGCGGTCATGGAGGCCGACCGCCCCGGGGGCGGCGCGCGGGCGGAAGCGGCGGGCGGCGGCTAGGGTTGGATCGGTTATTCTGATACCATGTTAGAAGGAATTAGAGAGGGATTGGTGGAATCGATGTTTATTGCTTGAGCCTCGTGGGCGTATATATAGGAGTACAATGATCTACTTGTAGTACAAGACAAGGCAGGAGCAAATCCTAGTCTATCCTGTACTTCCTAATAATCAATATACTCAACATACACGATACCCCACACACACAGCTGCACACAGCTATATATTCCACACCCTTCCACACACGCATCAGGACGCTTTTGCACGCAGGCGGCGTCCGATAGCTAGCCACTTTGCTCTTGCCCACTGACAGTGGGGTGGCTCCCTTCTTCCGCCGCTGGACCCGTGTCGTCAGTTGTGACATTCTCCCCCCCCTTGGAATCCGGCTTGTCCCCAAGCCGGTGTTGTTGGGAAACGGAGTTGAAGTTCTTCAGGGTCCTCCCAGGTGGCCAAGGAAGGAGGTAGATCACGCCATTGCACCAGAATGCGCTCCGCGGGTGTGCCTTGAACCATCACTTGGCGACTGTCAAGAGTATGAAGAGGTACCTGCACAGCTTGCAAAATTTCGTTAGCTGGTGGTAATGCTGCCTCGGCGCATGTATCTGCTCCCACCGCCTTTTTCAGCTGCGAGACGTGCACCACCGGATGGATCTTGCTCGATTCTGGCAGCTGAAGCTTGTAGGCCACTTTGCCAATTCTCGCTTCCACTTTGTATGGCCCGTAGTAACGGAATGCAAGCTTCTGGTATGGGCGCTGAGCCACTGATGTTTGGATGAATGGCTGCAAGCGAAGGAAGACCAAATCACCAACCTGAAACTCCCTGTCCGTGCGGTGTTTGTCGGCTTGTCGGGCTCGCCAGTGGTGGCCTTTTAGCAGTGGCGGAAGGTCAGTGGCGGGCTTGCCTGGGCCGTTAGCCCGCCACTGATGCCCATTTTGCACCCGCCACTGCTAGGCCTTTTCCCAGTAGTGAAGGCATTAGTGGCGTGTGGTCAGCAGCGCACGCCACTTGTATATTTTAAGTACTGGTGGCATGCGAACTGCTAAGTGGTTACCAGTGGTGTGCAAAGCGCACACCACTAATAACCATTTATCAATGGCGCGATAGTAGTGGCGTGCTCGGGGCACGTCCTTAATGAGCACATTGCGCACGTCACTAATAGCCTTCTCGGTAGTAATTTGGTAATTTTCCTTTTGGGTCCTTTTTGCTTTTTTGTCTGCACAGGTGTCCTGTCTCTGGATGTTTCGTGTGTCTGCGTGTATGCTGTATCCTTTGCTTTGTTTAATGCGCATTTACGTCCTCAAACATAAAAAAATTGGATGGCGAAAAAAACCCATAAATAAAGGTCAATCATTGTACGATGGTCTGCCTTTCTTCCCCTAAAAAGCAGAGGATAAAGTCGGATCCATAAATAAAGCCAAAGAACCCGATTCTTGCAATCCCCATTGATTGATCCTTGGATTCCATTCCAGCTTACACAAACTAGGCACACACGCACATACTCTTGTCTTCCTGACCTGAGTCACACAAACAAACAAACACTGAATTAATCCTTAAATTAATGCACGTGCGGATTGAAGAAGAAGAAGGTGAGCTTGCAATGGATGATGACGTCAAATGCTCCCTGGCCTCGGCCACATGTAGCGGCAGCGCCAGGGCGGCCTCGTACCACGTCCGCTCCTGGACGCCCTGGACCGCTTGCGCCAACTGAAGGTGACCTAGGAGGGCATCCAGCTCCCCACCATCGTCGTGGTTGGAGACCAGTCCAGCGGCAAGTCGAGCGTGCTGAGGTCGCTGGCCGGCATCAGCCTCCCGAGCGGGCAATACATCTTAACCTGCGTCCCGCTGGTGACCCTCTGCTCTCCAAGATCGACAAGTCCATGGTGGGCATCCCCATGCTGGCGCGAACGCTCACGGAGATACAGGCGGCCCCGAGATCGTCAAGCAAATCAACGACCGGCTCGGTAGCAGCAGTAGCGACGAGCTCGGCCAGATGCCACCAGATCTGACCAACGTCGCCGATGCGGCCAGAGCCTTCATCCACACCATCAATTAGGTGTGCGCTTCGCTGGAGATGCCGACACGGTACATGCGTGAGATGCCAGCTACTGCCCAGGGCCCGAACACGGCGCAACAATCAATCGATGGGGAATCAGGGGCATCAATCAATCGATGGGGAACACGGCGCAACAATCACACGGTACACGCGTGAGATGCCAGCTATACTGTTGCCCAGCTGCTGGTGGAGGAGATGCGCGTTCTGGAGGAGACCAGGGGCATCATGTGACGACCCCCGACTTAATCGTGCACTAATCATACACGCAAATGCGCACGACCAAGCCTTAGGAGTCACTTAAACATATCATAACACAACTCTAAACACAAATAAAAGTCATACAAGCTTTATATTACAAGCCAGGGGCCTCGAGGGCTCGAATACATAAGCTCGATGTCATACAAGCATCAACGGAAGCATTAGATATCTGAGTACAGACATAAAGTTAGACAGATAGGCCTTTAAGAAGGCGGGGCAAAATAAAAACACTGGATCAAAAGGCACAGGCCTCCTGCCTGGGTGCCTCCTAACTACTCCTGGTCTCGGAGGGCTCCTCGTAGTAGTAGTACCGGAGGGTAGTAGTACTGGTAGTAGTCGTCGACAGCAGGGGCAGCTGGCTCCGGGGTTCCGTCATCTGGTCGCAACATTCGGGTATGGGGAAAAAGGAAAGCAAAGCAACCGTGAGTACTCATCCAAAATACTTAGCAAGACTTACATCAGATCTAGTCTAAATATGCAACATTATCAAAGGAAGGCTGTATATGTGGACTTGGCTGCAGAAATGCCAGAATAGAGGGAAAGGCCTAGCCTATCGAAGATTAGCATGTTCAGCGGTCTTGCAGCATAAGAAGAGTCCAGATTAGTAGAATACAAGGTAGTAGTAGCAACAAGTAGTAGCCTCGCCCAGAGATCCTTCCTCGACTCCCTGCGAGAAAGCGATCCCGGAGCTATCATATTCAACCCATTTCTAGTTGTAGTAGACCGGGATATTCTCCGAGCGTCCTGTTACCGTGGACACGGCTATTCGAATAGATATACTTCCCTGCAGGGGTGCACCAACTTTACCCAACACGCTTGATTAACTCTGGCCGGACACACTTGCTTGGTCCATGCCCGGCCTCGGCTGATCGACACGTCGTAGCCCTACCTAGGCTCAACAGAGAGGTCAGCACGATGGTCTACATCCTAAGTGCGAAGGGGTCTTGGGGCCATCGCCCTTTGCACTCCTGCGCGTTGCGAGGACGGCCGGGAGTAGACCTAGCACCCTTAATACAAGCGCAGGCTTTCACAGTCCAACCCGGCGCGTGCCGCTCAACCGCTGACATATGAAGAACTTCGGCTGATACTACGACGCCGAGTACCCATATTATTCCCACGTGCTGGTTAGCGTGAAAAGGCCAGAGGCCTACTCAGATTACATATCCTAACCCATTAGTGTGTTTGGAGCGCGTGGAAACGAGCAGAGACTCACGATCCTGTGACCCCGTCGCCCTGTCTCGTGGACTTATGGCAAGGGCTAAGAATGCCCGGCCGTGCCACGTATTCATCTCTCGGGCTCCCTCATGGTCAACCCGAATCCACATCTCTCGCGGGTACCCCTCGGGGCCGACCCGACTTTATCAAGTATCAGCAGTAAAACCCAAGTGTCCGTGTGTCCATAACATCAACAAGGAATCCGAGGAATCACCCTCATTGGATTCCCACTCGATGTAACCGTCAAGGTGAACCCTGAGGAATCACCCTCGGTGGTATTCACACTTGCGGGGTTGCACGACAGAAACTTCGTCGGAGGGGGTGAATGAGGAATCACCCTCGGTAACCCACAACCAACTAGCTGTACTACAGAGTCCACATCGGAAGTGAGATGAGAGGTATCACCCTCGGCACTCGATATTAACTCTGCAGCGTCGGGCAACTTAGGGGGAATGTGGGTGATGGACTGGTCTCAGCCCGACGATCACATCGATCGTGGAATAGATACTAAAGCGGGGCAACTAGAGCAAGGAAGAGAGGTCACAGATGGTTCACTACCATCCTACACTAAGCATTTAGGATATCAGGTAAAGTATCAAAAGCAGTTACACGGACAGGCTATGCAGCAGAGTAGGTAAACAGAACAGTAACTGCAGAAATCTCTAATGCAAGCAAGAGGGAGAAGTAATAGGCGATATAGACAAGCGTCAAGGGGGGTTGCTTGCCTAGAAGCTCTGCGGCAAAAGAGGGATCGTCAGTGGTGTCGTCGGTCTCCTGAGCTGCGTCGGTCTCGGGGGCTATCGGAGAAGAAGAGTGGGAAGAAACAATAAATAATGGCAAATAATGCAACACAGATGCATGGCATGGCAGTATGCATTGTTAGTGGTGACCTAATGCATTGCTACATGTCGCAGACGAATCAGGAAAATATCTGGGACATTTTCCCGGCGTTTAGGCTGGTTTCGGAATACTGAACTGGAGGGGAAAGTTCCATGTTCAGGTAGTTAGGAGTGATGGTCAAGCATTTTGACCGCGTATTCGGATTCGTCTCGTTTTTCTGATGAACTTTCATGTACAAAGTTTTTCGATCCGAGCTACGGTTGAATTTCTACGAATTTTCAAAGATTTAAACTATTTTATGAAATTCCTGGAATTATTTAATTAAATAAATCGTATTATCCAGAATAGTTACGGGTGACGTCAGCATGACGTCAGTCAGTCAACCCAGCCGTACCAGGTCAACCCTGACGGCTGGGACCCACCTGTCATACACAGAGACTAACTAAACTAAGTAATAGAGTTAATTAGCTAGGTGGGGCCCTATGTTAGTGACTAACTAACTAATTAAATTAGGTTTTAATTAAAAATGGTTTAGTTAGTTTAATTAACCGGAGGGGACCCACACGTCAGTGGCGGTAACTGCCACCTCAGCCGCATTGACCCGGTCAACTGGTCAACTGGGCCCGCGGGACCCAGCTGCCAGTGACCCGGGCATGGCCACGTCGGCGCCACGTCGACGCCGGCGCCGGAAAATGCTCCGGTGAGCGCCGGACGCGGAAGCGAGCTCCGGCGAGCTCGGGTTTTAGCTACAGGGCATCATTTGTGACGTGGTCAGTTGCTTTCAATCGGGCGCACGATGCCGCGTCGGATGGTGGTGGTGCCGGACGAGGTCCGCGGCGGCGGCGATACGGGCAAGCTCAGTATCTTGCTACGGGGGACCAACTCGCATGATTTTGCTCGCGTTCGAACTAGTGTGAAGCGGCGCGTCGAACGAACCTAACCCGGGGCCATGAGGGCGACCGCAAGTGACCGGAACGGCGAGGTGCCACGGCGGTCGGAGCGTGACGTAGCAGCGAGCTAGCTAGGGAGCAACAAAGCAGCTCGGGGGAGAAGGCAGAGGGAGGTGAGGCTCACCGAGCAGCTACGACAAGCCTTCGACAGCTTTGGAGCAGCAGAGGGGGTCGCCGGAGCCGAAGGGGAACGGCGGCGGTCGGAGATGCAGCCGAGGCGATCGGCGGCAGCGGGGATCTCCGGCTCCGCCTGAGGGCACCAGGAGAAGAGGTTGATGCCGGCGGAGCTCACAGACAGGGTCAGCGGGCACGGGACCGCCGGTGGCCGTGGAAGCGACGGAGGGACGGCGGTGATGCGCTCGGGCAGAGGGGAAAGAGAGTAAGCGAGCGCGCGCGAGAGAGGAGGGGAGGGGAGAGTGAGGGCGGCGTCCAGGGGGGAGGGACGAGGGTTGCCCTTATCCCCTCGCCCAACTGCCCCGGCGCCGTGGTGACCAGTGACCGGAGCGGCGAGCTCCTGGCCATGGCGCAGGCGACACGGGGGAAGGAGCAGGTAGGCGAGTAGGGATGGGCCGACTGGGCTGCGCCAGACAGGCCTCGCCCGATTTCTTTTCTGCCTTTTCCAATATTTCAAAAACAGACGCAAGAAAAGAAATATTTGGGGCACCAAATAGCTTAGGAAAAATATGGGACTTGACCCATTAATTCCTCTGCATTTTTAGACAGTGCCACAGAAAGTTTGGAGGCCAAAGGAATTCATTTGCATTTTCCATAAATGAATTTGCAATCTTAAATTGCTGGAACAACACTATTTTAAATGCTAATGCTCATATTAGCAACATGGTGATGTTGTTTTTCTTAACATTAAAATGTTTTGGAATATTTGCTAAATGATGAACATTTTCCCAGCAACTTTTGAGCAACTTCAAATTTCACTTGCGTTTGAATTTGAATTCAATGGCAGAATTTGAAATGAGATATTAAGCCACTGTGATCAAGCATTGCAAATGAAGATGACTTGGCAAGATTAACAGATGATCACTGTGCATTACTCCCTCCGTTCCTTTATGTAAGGTGTATTTGTTTTTTCAAAAGTCAAACAAGGCCATGTTTGACCGAGTTTTTCGAAAAATATATCAATATCCACAATAAAAAAATTATACCATTTGATCCATCATGAAAAGTAGTTTCATATTTTATCTATTTGGTATTGTAGATGTCGTTAGTTTCTTCAATAATCTTGGTCAAACTTTCAAATGGTTGACTTGCACGGAAAACAATACACCTTATATTCTGGAACGGAGGGAGTATTACATAGGTGTGTTATAATTCTCCTCTAAAAGAAATTCTCGTCCCGAGAATTCAGGAGGTAGAAGGAAACAAGTCGGGGTATTCCTCCTGAGGACGTTCCTCGCGTTCCCAAGTGGCTTCATCTTCAGTATGGTTTGACCACTACACTTTCAGGAACTTGGTTGTCTTCTGGCGGGTCCGACGTTCAGTTTGATCGAGAATGCGGATCGGATGCTCCTTATAAGATAGATCATCTTGCAAATCGAGCATTTCATGATCCACTGCTCTGTGCGGAGATTCCTTGAAGCAACTGCGAAGTTGCGACACATGGAAGACATCGTGGATGTGAGAGAATTGCGGCGGCAACTCCAATTTATATGCCACATGTCCACATGCCATCTGGCGAGAATGCGGAAGGGGCCAATGTAGCGAGGAGCTAACTTGCCCTTGATTCCAAAGCGGTGAGTGCCCTTCATAGGAGTGACACGCAGATAAGCTTGCTCACCAGGTTGATAGATCGATCCCCAGTGTTTACGATCATAATTGCTCTTCTGGCGAGACTGAGCAGCTTTGATATTTTCCCGCACAATTCGGGCTTGCTCTTCAGCGTGCAGGATAATATCCGGACCAATGAGCGGTCATTCCCCAGTTTCTGACCAATTCAGAGGGGTTCGACACTTATGTCCATATAATACCTCGAAGGGGGCCATTTTCAAACTTGCTTGATAGCTGTTGTTGTAAGAGAATTCGGCATACGGGAGAGATTCTTCCCACTTCTTGCCAAATGAAATAACACAAGCTCGCAGCATATCTTCAAGTACTTGATTCACTCGTTCGACTTGGACTTGGGACTGGGGGTGATAAGCTGAACTCCAGGTAATATGGGTTCCCATAGCTTGTTGGAAACTATTCCAGAAGTGTGAGGTGAAGAGGCTGCCACGGTCCGAACTGATCTCCTTCGGAATACCGTGGAGTGATACAATCCTGGAGATATATAATTCTGCTAACTGACTAGCAGTGATCGTCTCCTTGACTGGCAGAAAATGTGCAACTTTGGAGCGTTGGTCGACGACGACAAGATTAGCATCGTGACCCTTCTGTGACTTGGGAAGGCCAGTAATGAGATCCATTTGAACCTTGTCCCATTTCCATAGAGGAATAGGGAGCGGTTGCAGAATTCCAGCAGGCTTCTGATGTTCTGCTTTAACGCGATGGCAAACGTCACATTCAGCAACATATCGAGCGATGTCCTGCTTCATTCTAGACCACCAGTACCTTTGTCGGAGATCATGATACATCTTGGTATTACCCGGATGAATAGACAGTGGTGTATCATGTGCCTCCTTTATGACCTTGTCAGTCATCAATTCGAACCGAGGTACCACAATGCGGCCTCTGAAATACAAAGTTCCATCTTCAGCAAGCGAGAAATCTCTGTACTTTTCAAGATGAAGATCTCTTTTCATCAGTTCAACTTCAGCATCTTTAGCTTGTGCGCGTTTAACAGCCTTCTCAAGATCTAGTTGTCTGACAAGGGTATAAAGAGAACCCTGTGGAACAATGCAGAGGTTCAGCTGGCGCAATTCTTCATATAGACGAGGTTGAGCTCGCTGAACCATGAGGTTGTTGCAGTAGGACTTGTGGCTCAAGGCATCAGCCTTGCCAGGGGTATAAGAAATACCACAGTCATAGTCCGTAATAGTTTCCAACCATCGCTGTTGGCGGAGATTGAGATCCGGCTGAGTAAACAAGTACTTCAGACTTTGATGATCGGTATATATCTCACACCGGTTACCAAGAAGGTAATGGCGCCACAGCTTCAATGCATAAATCACTGCAACAAGTTCAAGATCATGCACTGGATAATTCTCTTCGTGAGGACGCAACTGTCGCGAGGCATAAGCAATTACTCTGTGCTCTTGCATCAGGACACAGCCTAATCCCTGACGAGAAGCGTCACAATAAATCACGAAATCCTTGCGAGAATCCGGAGGTGCAAGCACTGGTGCAGAAGTCAGTTTGTCCTTGAGGGTCTGGAAACTTTCCTGACATTTATCTGTCCACTCAAACTTAACGCCTTTGTGAAGCAGATCAGTCAGAGGCTTGGCAATCTTAGAAAAGTTCTCGACAAAGCGACGACAATAACTTGCAAGGCCGAGAAAACTTCTGACTTGCTTGACATTCTTTGGGGGAGTCCAGTCAAGAATAGCCTGAACTCGTTCTGGGTTGACGGCAATGCCATCCTTGGAAATCACATGTCCAAGGTAGGCTACTTCAGATAACCAGAATTCGCACTTGAATACTTGGCATATAGCTGGTGCTCTCGAAGCTTTTCCAGAACCAGACGAAGATGTTCAGCATGTTCTTCCTTATTCTTGGAATAAACCAGGATATCATCCAGATAAACCACGACGAATTTGTCGAGGTAATCCATGAAGATATAATTCATCAGGCGGGAGAACGTAGCTGGAGCATTGGTTGAACCAAATGACATGACAGTGTACTCATAAGAGCCATAGCGAGTAACAAAGGCAGTCTTGGGAATATCCTCTTCGCGGACACGGATCTGATGATAACCCAACCTCAAGTCGAGTTTAGAGAACACTGATGATCCAGCCAGCTGATCATACAGGTCATTGATCCGAGGAAGCGGATACTTGTTCTGAATGGTGGCTTGGTTGATAGGTCGGTAATCTTGGACCAATCGGTTTGTACCATCTTTCTTCTTGACAAAGAGAGAAGGTGCTCCCCAGGCAGAGGAACTTGGACGAATGAAACCCTTTTGAAGTGATTTGTCGAGTTCCTCCTTAAGCTCGAGAAGTTCATGCGGAGGCATCTTGTAATGACGCTTCGCAATAGGTGTTGTGCCTGGTTTTAAGTCGATGACGAACTCGATAGCCCTAACAGGGGGTACTCCTGGGAGTGAATACATCTTGGAAGTCGTGAACGACCGGAACATTTTCAATCCCCTCAAGAGGTGATGCGTTCAGCGCATTCAGTGCATAAATCTGAGACTCGGCACTTTGAATAACATGAGCATGGTAATTTACTAGCTCATCCGAGGGGTGCAGAAGGTGTACAACTTTAGTGGCACAATTGATCAAGGCGGTGTGAGCCTTCAACCAATCCATTCCCAATATGAGGTCAATTTTGGAAGACTTCAAGATAATGGGAAAAGCACGAAACTCCAACCCTTCAATATTAATAGTGACATCGGGGCTGAACATAGAGGTTCGACAATGGCCCGTGGGAGTGTTAACCACTAACGGATGGCGCAAATTTTCATGTTTAATGCCATGCATGAATGCAAACTCTTCTGATATAAAAGAATGCGATGCTCCTATATCAAATAGAACAGATGCAGGTACTGAATTAACAAGAAGTGTACCCATCACAGTCTCTGGTTGGTCTGGGTCTTCACTCATGTTGACATGGTATGCCTGCCCATGACCATATGAAGGTCTGGCATTATAGTTGCGAGGCTGATTAATACCACGGCCATTTCCACGACCAGCAGGAGGAAGCACGAGCTGGTTCTGACTCTGAAAGCAGTCTCTGGCACGGTGACCTGGATGGTCACACTTGAAGCAGAGTCCATTGTCGGGACGTGGAGCAGGAGCTCGGGGCATTTGAGCTGCAGGCCTGAACTGCCTTGGAGGTGGAGGAGGCATACGCGGTGCAACATACGATGGCCTCTGAACAGGAACAGCTGGACGGTACATGCTTTGAGGGATCCAAATGCGGCGCTTCTGGGAAGACGAGCCCGAAGATGAGCCCGCTTCACGGGTGCGCTTAAGAGCGTCCTTGTGATCCTTCAGACCTGTCTCCACCTGTATAGCCTTGTTCACCAAGGTGGCGAAGCCGGCAAAGTCCTGTACTAGTAGTGCAAGCTTGATGTCTGGGTTGAGCCCTTCACGGAACTTTACCTGTCTATGTGCGTCGGTAGCAATATCCTCTTCAGCATAACGAGAAAGCTCCAGAAATTCCCGCTGATAAGCTTCCACAGACTTGTTCCCCTAAGTGAGATTACGGAACTCACGCTTCTTCCGGTCCATAACTCCTTGCGGAATATAACGAGCACGGAAAGCAGCTTTGAATTCTATCCAGGTGATAATGGTTCTAGGAGCTAAGGTTTGCCTGTGAGTGTCCCACCGTTGTGCTACAGGTCCCTTCAGGAAGTATGAAGCGAAGGTGACATAGCTGGCAGGGTCCACATTCGCAGACTCCATCTCGAAAAAGATGTCACGGAGCCAATCATCAGCATCTAGCGGCTGAACTGAGTTGAGGTAAATAGTTGGATTCAGATGCACAAACTCTTGCAAAGTGATTGCGGCTGGCTGCTGGTTAGCATTGGGACAAGGAAACTGATCCATCAGTCCTTGCATAAACTGACGGTGCACTTCAAACTGTTGCATCATGGCTGCCATATAGTCGGGCGATGGTGGATTAATGTTGGCACCACGGCCACGACCTGTTGGTCTAACCATCCTGCTAAAATTCAACAGGGGGTAGTTTAGCAACGAGCATTGCAATTGTATGGTGTCATTCATGAAGTAACATGCACAATAAAAGAAAGTGCAATAAATACATCAACATAGTCATCATGACATACAGATCCATACATAGATTCGGTTACAGACAGCGTTACAACGGCAAAAGGAAAAGCTAGACAACTAGGCGGCACGCAGGCACGCGGTGGAGGGATACAACAACGTGACATAGCGATATGCTACATCAACGTCGGAGAAAACCACTGAACCTAGGTAACTGCATGTGACGACGCCGGGCACCCTCGATGTGAGGATCCTGTGCTCCGTGGACACTCTGGTGCAGAACCTGGTCCCGACTGGAAGAAGAGGACCACGCGGAGGGGTAAAACCTCCCACAGCAGGCCAGTCTAGACCTGGTGGCATCTCCGTCCTGCGCGGGTAAAGAATGTACTCTGGGTGCATCCGTGCACTGACTGCTGGCAGCAACTATGTCAGGGCGTCGTAAAGACGAGCACGAGTGGCGTGTAACTCGACAGCAAGAGCTCGAGCAGTGCGGTCCAGAGCCTGAGTGTACTGTACCAAAACCTGCCGGTCATAATGACGCGACACGTAAGGCGTACACACAACAGTGTAGTATCCAGTCTCATCCCCAACAGGAGCATACAGGATGTATCTGAAGGCAGTATGCTCCAAGTGACTGTTGTGCTCTCCACGTAGACGGGCAATAGCAGTATAGGCAGCATCATGGACTGCCATGTCGACAGTCACTCCAACACCATGAAAGGTGTGCAACTCAGTGACGGAGATGTCCTGCCGATCAAAGATGCGAACCTCGACATGGTACTGCTCCTGCTTGAACTCGCGGTAATCCTCGTAAACTGTGTACTCAGGATACCAGCGATATCCCAGCCTGGTCAAACGATCGACCAAGATGGCCGGAAATCCAGTCGCAGCAACAGCCATGGTCATACGGACAAGCTGTCTTGCGGAACGCGACGGGAACAAACGATCCATCTGAAACAGAGGAAATTTCAAGATTGTCAAATGACAGTGTGAGAAGCATATGATAACTTGGGAAGAAAAGGTTAAACAGACCAATGGAAAAGAAAATTGTGATTATCAGATTAATCAGTCCAAAGGAATGAATTAGTTGCAGACAATCCAGCTCTCCGGGTGAAAGTGATTAGGAGAACCTAATGTCAGAGTTAGTAAAATCATTTAACCCGAAAAGAAGAGAGATCAGAGTCCCAGAGTATAGGTGAAGAATAAAAGATCCTAATACCACCCATTGGCGACGTGGGCCCATAAGCCACACAGCCATGTTAGTAAAATCATTTTTCAAATACTAGACTCAACTTCGGCCAAGGAGATGGAAAGGGGGTTCCTACATGCAACCTGGCTCTGATACCAACTTGTGACGCCCCCGACTTAATCGTGCACTAATCATACACGCAAATGCACATGATCAAGCCTAAGGACTCACTTGAAGATATCACAACACAACTTTGAACACAAATAAAAGTCATACAAGCTTTATATTACAAGCCAGGGGCCTCGAGGGCTCGAATACATAAGCTCGATGTCATACAAGTATCAGCGGAAGCATTAGATATCTGAGTACAGACATAAAGTTAGACAGATAGGCCTTTAAGAAGGCAGGGCAAAATAAAAACACTGGATCGAAAGGCGCAGGCCTCCTGCCTGGGTGCCTCCTAACTACTCCTCGTCGTCGGAGGGCTCCTCGTAGTAGTAGTATCCGGAGGGTAGTAGTACTGGTAGTAGTCGTCGACAGCAGGGGCAGCTGGCTCCGGGGCTCCGTCATTTGGTCGCAACATTGGGGTATGGGGAAAAAGGAAAGCAAAGCAACCGTGAGTACTCATCCAAAGTACTCAGCAAGACTTACATCAGATCTAGTCTAAATATGCAACATTATCAAAGGAAGGTTGTATATGTGGACGTGGCTGCAGAAATGCCAGAATAGAGGGAAAGGCCTAGCCTATCGAAGACTAGCATCTTCAGCGGTCTTGCAGCATAAGAAGAGTGCAGATTAGTACAATACAAGGTAGTAGTAGCAACAAGTAGTAGCCTCACCCAGAGATCCTTCCTCGACTTCCTGCGAGAAAGCGATCCCGGAGCTATCATATTCAACCCATTTCTAGTTGTAGTAGATCGGGATATTCTCCGAGCGTCCTGTTATTGTGGACACGGCTATTCGAATAGATATACTTCCCTGCAGGGGTGCACCAACTTTACCCAACACGCTCGATTAACTCTGGTCGGACACACTTGCTTGGTCCATGCCCGGCCTCGGCTGATCGACACGTCGTAGCCCTACCTAGGCTCAACAGAGAGGTCAGCACGCCGGTCTACATCCTAAGTGCGAAGGGGTCTTGGGCCCATCGCCCTTTGCACTCCTACGCGTTGCGAGGACGGCCGGGAGCAGACCTAGCCCCCTTAATACAAGCGCAGGCTTTCCCAGTCCAACCCGGCGCGTGCCGCTCAACCGCTGACATCTGAAGAACTTCGGCTGATACTACGACGCCGAGTACCCATATTATTCCCACGTGCTGGTTAGCGCGAAATGGCCAGAGGCCTACTCAGATTACATATCCTAACCCATTAGTGCGTTTGGAGCGCGCGGAAATGAGCAGAGACTCACGATCCTGTGACCCCGTCGCCCTGTCTCATGGACTTACGGCAAGGGCTAAGAATGCCCGGCCGTGCCATGTATTCATCTCTTGGGCTCCCTCATGGTCAACCCGAATCCACATCTCTCGCGGGTACCCCTCGGGGCCGACCCGACTTTATCAAGTATCAGCAGTAAAACCCAAGTGTCCGTGTGTCCATAACATCAAGAAGGAATCCGAGGAATCACCCTCGTTGGATTCCCACTCGATGTAACCGTCAAGGTGAACCCTGAGGAATCACCCTTGGTGGTATTCACACTTGCGGGGTTGCACGACAGAAACTTCGTCGGAGGTGGTAAATGAGGAATCACCCTCGGTAACCCAGAACCGACTAGCTGTACTACAGAGTCCACATCGGAAGTGAGATGAGAGGTATCACCCTCGGCACTCAATATTAACTCTGCAGCGTCGGGCAACTTAGGGGGAATGTGTGGTGATGAACTGGTCTCAGCCCGACGATCACATCGATCGTGGCACAGATACTAAAGCGAGGCAACTAGAGCAAGGCAGAGCGGTCACAGATGGTTCACTACCATCCTACACTAAGCATTTAGGATATCAGGTAAAGTATCAAAAGCAGCTACAAGGACAGGCTATGCAGCAGAGTAGGTAAACAGAACAGTAACTGCAGAAATCTCTAATGCAAGCAAGAGGGAGAAGGAATAGGCGATATAGACAAGCGTCAAGGGGGGTTGCTTGCCTGGAAGCTCTGCGGCAAAAGAGGGATCGTCAGTTTTGTCGTCGGTCTCCTGAGCTGCGTCGGTCTCAGGGGCTATCGGAGAAGAAGACGGAGAAGAAACAATAAATAATGGCAAATAATGCAACACAGATGCATGGCATGGCAGTATGCAGAGTTAGTGGTGACCTAATGCATTGCTACATGTCGCAGACGAATCAGGAAAATAGCTGGGATATTTTCCCGGTGTTTAGGCTGGTTTCGGAATACTGAACCGGAGGGGAAAGTTCCAAGTTCAGGTAGTTAGGAGTGATGGTCAAGCATTTTGACCGCGTATTCGGATTCGTCTCGTTTTTCTGATCAACTTTCATGTAGAAAGTCTTTCGATCCGAGCTACGGTTGAATTTCTACAAATTTTCAAAGATTTAAACTATTTTCTGAAATTCCTGGAATTATTTTATTAAATAAATCGTATTATCCAGAATAGTTACGGGTGATGTCAGCATGACATCATCATGACGTCAGCCAGTCAACCCAGCCGTACCAGGTCAACCCTGACGGCTGGGACCCACCTGTCATACACAGAGACTAACTAAACTAACTAACAGAGTTAATTAGCTAGGTGGGGCCCTATGTCAGTGACTAACTAACTAATTAAATTAGGTTTTAATTAAAAACGGTTTAGTTAGTTTAATTAACCAGAGGGGACCCACACGTCAGTGGCAGTAACTGCCACGTCAGCCGCGTTGACCCGGTCAACTGGTCAACTGGGCCTGCGGGACCCAGCTGCCAGTGACCCGGCCACGGCCACGTCGGTGCCACGTCGACGCCGGCGCCGGAAAATGCTCCGGCGAGCGCTGGACGCGGCGGCGAGCTCCGGCTAGCTCGGGTTTTAGCTACAGGGCATCATTTGCGACGCGGTCACTTGCTTTCGATCGGGCGCACGATGCCGCGTCGGATGGTGGTGGCGCCGGACCATATGGTCGCCGGTAACGGAGCTGGCGACGAGGTCCGCGGTGGCGGCGATACGGGCGAGCTCGGGATCTTGCTACGGGGGACCAACTCGCGTGATTTTGCTCGTGTTCGAACGAGTGTGAAGCGGCGCGTCGAACGAACCTAACGCGGGGCCACGAGGGCGACCGCAAGTGACCGAAACGGAGAGGTGCCGCGGCGGCCGGAGCGCGACGTAGCGGCGAGCTAGCTAGGGAGCAACAAAGCGGCTCGGGGGAGAAGGCAGAGGGAGGTGAGGCTCACCGAGCGGCTACGACAAGCCTTCGACAACTTTGGAGCAGCAGAGGGGGTCGCCGGAACCAGAGGGGAACGGCGGCGGTCGGAGATGCAGCCGAGGCGATCGGCAGCAGCGGGGATCTCCGGCTCCGCCTGAGGGCACCAGGAGAAGAGGTTGATGCCGGCGGAGCTCGCGGACAGGGTCAGCGGGCATGGGACCGCCGGTGGCCGTGGAAGCGATGGAGGGACGGCGGCGATGCGCTCGGGCAGAGGGGAAAGAGAGTGAGCGAGCGCACGCGAGAGAGGGGGAGAGGGGAGAGTGAGGGCGGCGTCCAGGGGGGAGGGACGAGGGTTGCCCTTATCCCCTCGCCCAACTGCCCCGGCGCCGTGGCGACCAGTGACTGGAGCGGCGAGCTCCTGGCCATGGCGCAGGCGACACGGGGGAAGGAGCAGGTAGGCGAGCAGGGATGGGCCGGCTGGGCCGCGCCAGACAGGCCTCGCCCGATTTCTTTTCTGCCTTTTCCAATATTTCAAAAACAGAGACAAGAAAAGAAATATTTGGGGCACCAAATAGCTTAGGAAAAATATGGGACTTGACCCATTAATTCCTCTGCATTTTTAGACAGTGCCACAAAAAGTTTGGAGGCCAAAGGAATTCATTTGCATTTTCCATAAATTTATTTGCAATCTTAAATTGCTGGAACAGCACTGTTTTAAATGCTAATGCTCATATTAGCAACATGGTGATGTTGTTTTTCTTAACATTAAAATGTTTTGGGATATTTGCTAAATGATGAACATTTTCCCAGCAAGTTTTGAGCAACTTCAAATTTCACTTGCGTTTGAATTTGAATTCAGTGGCAGAATTTGAAATGAGATATTAAGCCACTGTGATCAAGGATTACAAATGAAGATGACTTGGCAAGATTAACAGATGGTCACTGTGCGTTATTACATAGGTGTGTTACACATCAATCTCCCCAACTTCCTGCCACGATCGGCGCTCCTGGTTCTGCTCAAGAAGAAGGTGGAGACCATCTCGTCAAGCAGGTGTAGGACTACCTTGGGGACCTGGTGATGAGCATACTGCTGCACCGCACGCACATACAAATTTAATTACTTCCCAGTTCCATAATCTTGTTTATAATACTACTAGAGCCGGCATTTATAAAATTACATATCATTAGAAACAAGCAAACTCACATAGATTGAAATGTTGTTATGAGTCGAAGACAAAATTAGTTAATGCCAATACCAGGGAATCCACTCCAGCTAATTGATGGAAATTGGGCAGTGGCAGGCCAAGCCATAGCTAATTTGATTCATCCCATGAGTTTTTCTTGCTCTCTCTAATGAATTCTGAACCAGCACAACATCATGCTACTACAGGGCTATTATTATCAAAATCATGAAAGTATGAAACATAACTAAATCAGGTTAAAAAATAAAAGGCTTATGATTCCTAAATTAATAGAATTTCTCTGTGAATTGAAGGCTAGCTGCAATGATATGTAGTACTGAACGAACACATGAGAAGAGCCTCCAGTATGGCACGCACAACTCATAATAGTATCATTATGTTTGGGGTACAGCTACTCCGAGTTACATTACATCATGACACTCCCCATAGCCAGTCAGGGAGTATGTGTGCATGAACAAACTTCACATAGCAAACAACTAGACCACCAATGAACAACAAAAGGGCCCAGGTTAACAGACAAGCAAACATTATGGATAATAAAAACTCCCAAGGGAGAGATAGTTGTTCCCTTATATCCCTTGGAACTGCATTCCATATGCTATGTTCTTACTTCCATGAGTTCACAGCGTGTTCACGAGGCCCCACTAGCCGCAGTAACTGTATCATCATCGGCATGCAGTAAATACATGATAGGTAAAATGTTATTTAGCCAAGAGAGATTTTGAAGACAAAGGTGTCCGATGTACCTGCAAATATGACTCCAGCTTCTGCTTCAGGGTGGCATGCTCGCTCTTCATCTTCAGCAATGACCTGCAGCATCTGTAGCACAACCATGGACATACTACAACAGGTGAGGTGAGCAAATCGCCTGACGATGAGAATATAGAGCTGGACACAAACTACAAGGAATGCATACCCTTCCAGATTCTTGTTATTGCGGTGTGCCTTAAACACCGAGCACTCGTTCTTCATCCTCACTACCCCAATGCTGCGCGAAACACAAGTCAACTTCAGTGAATTGGAACACACAAGGCAGGCAAAAGGGAAATTTCTATTTACTAATAATATTCCTTCTCTCACATCACTAAGCACTCTTAAAGCCTATATATTGAATGTGTGATTAGAGGATTCTGTGGTGATGAGACCCGCAATAAGATTATTCACACCGAGTGTTTTCTGAGCATATTCGGCCGTCGGCAGCCACTAGGTTGTGTCACCCTAGGTCCACCGGGACTCGCTGGGGACGCAAGCATTGGTGCCTCCTACGGTGGAGGCGTTGACCCAGACCCGGTGGCTGATTCCGGGCTTGATCTTTGTCACTGGCAGTGGGGATGCCCAGATCTGGATCTGGAAGCTTGTGCTCGTCGCGGTTGTCCTGTGTGCCTCGTGGTGACACGGGTAAGCTGCCGAGCGAAAGCTCCGCCCTTTGGCGCCGACGGCGGCGACACCCGCAGGTGCCGCTATCCTCTTGAGGACGTCGTTGTGGTTCTCCTCTCCGTGCCAGGGCTCCGGGTGAAGACCTCTGTCCGTCTCGAACTCGGCAGCGGCGACGCTTAGCACCGTTCCCCCTCCTGAGGGCATTGTCGTGGAGCTTAGTGTCCTAGCGCGTATCGTGGAGTAGTATTCGAGGCCTTCCTGTGTTATCTTTAAGTAACGTAGTCGCATGCGTTTATGTTGTCCGGTTATCCCGGGATCTGCTGTGTTAGGGGCTCTCCCCACTACCTTGTATCGTTCAGCCGGGTACTTTGTTATGTGCTTTATCTATAAAGCGAGGCGCGAGCCTGTTTTGAGAGTCCAAGACAAAATTAGTTAATGCCAATACCAGGGAATCCAGTCCACTCCAGCCAATTGATGAAAATTGGGCAGTGGCAAAGGCCAAGACGTAGCTAATTTGATTCATCCCATGAGTTTTTCTTGCTCTCTAATGAGTTCTGAAACAGCACAACATCATGCTACTACAGGGCTATTATTATCAAAATCATGAAAGTATGAAACATAACTAAATCAGGTTAAAAAATAAAAGGCTTATGATTCCTAAATTAATAGAATTTCTCTGTGAATTGAAGGCTAGCTGCAATGATATGTAGTACTGAACGAACACATGAGAAGAGCCTCCAGCATGGCACGCACAATTCACAGGTCCTGTACCTAGATCCGCTGCCTTTGAGTTGGTGCACCAGTGAATCTAACCGGTCGAAATCCTGAGGGCACTTCCCACTGCATCAAAAGGAACTGGGAAGTGAATGCACTAAATATGATTCCATTTTTAGTAGATATGATATGTCTTAAAACCGTTTGTATAGACTGTTCATGAAAAAGATCCCAGTTATGGCCTATCTACAGACGTATTACTTACATTTTTTGTTCTATGTTTGTCAGCAATCTCGGTCAATCTTTCAGAAACAAAGCCACAACTTCCTCAACAAAATTGGGGCTTGATTCATCCTGCAGTTCTTCTAGCTGATTAAACTGTTCATCAAGGTAACCCTACAGGAATAGCCCAAAGTAGATTAGAAGGCAAAACAAAGAAGCCTGAAATATAATAAATACTCCCTCCGTTCCAGTATAGAAGGCCTGCACGTATTTCTAGATCATCAATTTGACCAACGGAATATGTATTATATTGTACAAAAAATATATCATTGAATTTGTATTTGAAGGAAGTTTCTAATGGTATATTTTTTGTGGCATATTACTCATATTTCGCTTGTAAAATTGATGATCTAGGAATGCGCGTGGGCCTTTTATACCGGAATGGTGGGAATAATAAATTACCATTTGTGTGATCCACGGCAGAAAAAAAAGATTCTTGATTACATGGGTAAATCAAGATAGTTAGTCAAATATCAAACAAAGTCAGTCCCAACAAGTGGTTATAGGCTTCAGCCTAGCTTAGTAAGCACATTAATATTTTTCAAAGATCAAACTAAGTCAGTTCCAGCAAGTGCCTTTAGGTGTGAATTGGGCTTAGGTATAAAGGGCAACCTAATATTTGCGTAGAAGATAATAATCTATCATCAAAATGATCCTAGCCTAAAGCCTATGATTAGCCTTCAAAGTTTGAAAACCCCAACCTTTTGTATATTCTCAAGGGAATAGGACGAAGGAAATAAAGAAAGTGATTTGCTATTCTGATGGTCTATTACATTCTTGCCCATACATAAACATCATGATGCATTCAGCATGTGAATGTGATGTGATGTGGAATAAAAGACTGACATAACTTTTGTATGGGAAAATAGGATCCAAGTTGGCATTTGCCCCATTAGAGCAGATTACAAAGTAAATGCGTTATTGCACCCGCATCCCCTATTTTGTTTAACATTGTGGCCGACATGTTAGCTACCCTTGTTGAGCGGGCTAAGTTGGCCGGTCAAATCAGCGGTGTCATTCCTCATTTGGTAGAAGATGGTCTATCTATTCTACAATACGCGGATGACACTATTTTGTTTTTGGATCATGATTTAGAGAAAGCAAGAAATCTCAAGTTGCTTTTATGTGCTTTTGAGGAACTTTCTGGTCTCAAAATCAATTTTCATAAGAGTGAACTGTTTTGCTTCGGTGATGCCACAGAATTGGCACCTGAGTATGCTGAGATTTTTGGCTGCCAACTTGGGCAATTCCCGATTCGGTACCTGGGTATCCCCATACACTATCGGCGCTTAACTATCGCTGAGTGGAAGCATGTGGAAGAGAGGCTTGAGAAACGACTAGCCAGTTGGAAGGCGAAGCTCTTGTCTTATGGGGGGCGATTAATCTTGATCAATTATGTCCTTAGCAACATGGTTTTATACATGTTGTCATTCTTTCACCTCCCAAAAGGGGTTCTTCAGCGTCTCGATTACTTTAGATCTAGATTTATTTGGCAGTGTGATAACGAATCCAAGAAATATCGACTAGCTAGGTGGACTGTATTATGTCGACCTAAAAGTCAAGGGGGACTTGGAATTCAAGACCTTGAGATTAAAAACATTGCTCTCCTCAGCAAATGGGTGTATAAACTACTCACTGAGAATGGAGTATGGCAGGAAATCATTCGTAATAAGTACGTGGGATCCAAAGCTATTTCTCAAGTCTATTGGAAACCTGGTGATTCACATTTCTGGAGTGGGGTAATGAAGGCCAAGGAATTCTTTTTCCAATTTGGAACATTCTCGGTTAGGGACGGTTCTCAGGTTCGATTCTGGGAAGACACCTGGCTAGGGACCACCCCTCTCATGGTGCAATACCCTAGCTTGTACAGGATTGTAAGACATAAATTTGTCACGATCAAACAAGTCTTGGGACAAGAAAACCCTGATATTTCTTTCCGTAGGGACCTTTTAGGACCTCGCCTGGCAGCATGGAATGAATTACTCATACGTCTGGAGGCTATTCAGCTGTCAGGTGAACCGGATATCTTTCGATGGAAGTTGCATCAGAATGGCAAGTTTACAGTCAAGTCCATGTATGATGCAATGGTTCATAGTGAGGTTCCGGTTGATAACAGAAAATTGTGGAAGCTCAAGATTCCTCTAAGGGTGAAGATATTCCTCTGGTTCCTAACTAGAGGGGTCATCTTAACTAGAGATAATTTGGCACGACGCAACTGGCAAGGTAGCAAGCAATGTGTCTTTTGCCAACATAACGAGTCTATTAAACACTTATTTTTTGAGTGTAAGTTTGCTCGGACAGTCTGGGCCATAGTTCAAGTAGCTTCAAACTTATACCCCCCACGTAGTGCACGTAACATGTTCGGCAACTGGTTGCGGGGGATTGATAAACAATTTTCTGCACACATTCTTGTGGGGGCGGCTGCCTTATGCTGGGCATTGTGGCTTACCAGGAATGATGTGGTTTTTAATAATAAATGTGTTTCATCTCCTATGCAGGTTATTCATATATGTACGCAATGGCTCCGTACTTGGTCTATCCTGCAGAGGCCGGAGGACAGGGACCTTTTTATGATGGTGTCTACACGGCTGGAGCGTACGGTCACGGAGGTTTTCTACCCCCATGGATGGCGGTGTGATCTCCGGATAGAGCCCGCCCCGACATAGGCTAGACTAAACTTTGCTGTAATTCGTTTTTTAGTTTTCGGACCTTTGGACTTGTTGGCTGTGCGCATCTTAGCTATGCAGAGGCCGGGCCTTCTTTCGATGCGATTGTATCACCTCGATAATTCAATTCAATGAAATGCCCCTTATCGAAAAAAATGCAGTTGCAATGAAGTAAAATTTTGAAACAGAACGAGTGAACAATCCATTGAGCCTCGCCACCAGAGAGAAAGTACAGTCTATAAACTCCACATATTTGGAAAAAAAAAATACGGTATATCAAAGTTTTTCAGAGCCTCAGTGGATCATGTCATGTGGAGACGTCAAGAGGTCATCGTTCTATCAGAAAGACAAATCATGATGAGAGTAATTCTGCCTACAAGTTATCCTGTCAAAACTTGCAGCTCTAGGTAAAAGAGCTTAATTAATAGGTGCAACACAGTAATTCATCATAAACTCATATGTCAAATGAACAAAAGGGAAGCCAATAAACTAAGTTTGCTCGGACAGTCTGGGCCATAGTTCAAGTAGCTTCAAACTTATACCCCCCACGTAGTGCACGTAACATGTTCGGCAACTGGTTGCGGGGGATTGATAAACAATTTTCTGCACACATTCTTGTGGGGGCGGCTGCCTTATGCTGGGCATTGTGGCTTACCAGGAATGATGTGGTTTTTAATAATAAATGTGTTTCATCTCCTATGCAGGTTATTCATATATGTACGCGATGGCTCCGTACTTGGTCTATCCTGCAGAGGCCGGAGGACAGGGACCTTTTTATGATGGTGTCTACACGGCTGGAGCGTACGGTCAGGGAGGTTTTCTACCCCCATGGATGGCGGTGTGATCTCCGGATAGAGCCCGCCCCGACATAGGCTAGACTAAACTTTGCTGTAATTCGTTTTTTAGTTTTCGGACCTTTGGACTTGTTGGCTGTGTGCATCTTAGCTATGCAGAGGCCGGGCCTTCTTTCGATGCGATTGTATCACCTCGATAATTCAATTCAATGAAATGCCCCTTATCGAAAAAAATGCAGTTGCAATGAAGTAAAATTTTGAAACAGAACGAGTGAACAATCCATTGAGCCTCGCCACCAGAGAGAAAGTACAGTCTATAAACTCCACATATTTGGAAAACAAAAATACGGTATATCAAAGTTTTTCAGAGCCTCAGTGGATCATGTCATGTGGAGACGTCAAGAGGTCATCGTTCTATCAGAAAGACAAATCATGATGAGAGTAATTCTGCCTACAAGTTATCCTGTCAAAACTTGCAGCTCTAGGTAAAAGAGCTTAATTAATAGGTGCAACACAGTAATTCATCATAAACTCATATGTCAAATGAACAAAAGGGAAGCCAATAAACCTGATCAAAGAAACTTTTCTTCATGAAGGTAATTTGGCGACGCAAATTTGAGTAGTCCATATTTGGCGCTTAGCTTTCAGTACAAGCAGGCAGGGAGAACTGAGATGGCCACAATGAGACATGCAAACCGAAGGAGGGCGTATATATAGAGGGAAACATAATTTTATTATGCATGCAATATCTTTATTCTAATTGATAACGTCATCTGTGAATAAAGCATAACAAAAAGACAAAGTACTTTTATTTTTCATGAAACTGCTGAAATAAAAACCCAACTACAAGTGGTGCAAGTTGATCTATGAGTTCCCTTTCATGTGGTTTCTGTGCTTTACACCCTGGACGGGAAAAGGATTTCAGAATATGATGATGCTGCACAGCAGAAATGTGCAGAAGTAAAATTTCCCAAATAAGCAAACCTAGAAATAAAGATAAATAAAAAAAATAGATAGGATATAATTATATATATTAAATTAAATTGTTAATCATTTACAAATAATGAAACTATATGAAGTTCGCCACTAAAATTTATGAAGTATGTGCAAATAAATGTAAGAGAGTAGGGATCCATCAATTCAGCTAAAGATAAAGTTTATTAGTGAATGATGACCATTTAATGTAAGAAGGACAGATTCACTAAATCTAAAAGTTATAACTTTACAAGATATTTTCTGCTAAAAAAATTCTGGAGGAATTTCAGTGTCTATAAAGTGAAATCAACAGCTAAAATTCCCTGTGAGAAATAAATAGAAAGAAAAATTCCTTTAAATTTATTACATAACAGATAGTTGGGAGTACTAAACTCTGGGCAAAATTTCTAAAGATTGGTTCTTCACAAACTAAAAATGTTACACTGCGTTCAAGATTGAAGCTGTTTACTACGTTACAAACATGAATTTCCAGGCAATAGTTACTGTATCTTAGAAAATCATAACTCATACTACAGCTGAATTTTCTTGAAGCATAGAAAACTGTCATCGTGAATGAGCTTACGGCTACAACATTCAAATGCTATGGATGATAGGATTGATTGGTACAGGTAGAATAGAAACAAGAACGTGACACTACAAGAAAAGTGGGTGTGAATCAGACAATGATTGGAGAAACATTTGAAAAAAAACTTTTTGTGAATGAAAATTGGCTGTTACAAAGTCATTAGACGACTGTTAACGTCATTTATCATAAAGACAGGAACAGTGGGGAACTAAAACATGGCACAGAACCATCACACGGAAAACCAAAAAAAAAGGTACACCAATTACAACATTGAATGCGTTTTAAAAAATCTAGCACATACATGTGTATATATCTAGGGTTATCAACATTGATGTTCAATCACTTAGAAATGTACACTTCATATAATTAAATAAGTTCGATTGTAAAAACAACTACAAGCATCTCGGATGCAAGAAAAAGACCATCATTTGATAAACCAAAGAAGCTGAACTATCGGCTCCTTTTCTCCACATCTCACATTCCTAAAACATTGTCAGGAAAGGCTAACAATAAAGATTGGGTGTGAGCTGTAACTAACAAATGGGTGAAACAGGCATCCTACCAAAAAGGATGAAGAGAAACAGTGTCATGACGACAATCAACCAGTGGTGGGATGGTTAGGAGGGAGGTTGTACCCCCATCCCGCTAGGGATCAAACCCCAGGTTTGACACCCTGTGTGTCTCATTAAGGCGGAATATTCTTTCAGTGGGGGCTAACGTTCCTGTCGTTAGCGAGGCGCATGTGGTGAATTCGTCAATGTTGAAGCTCCATGAATCCGGTCTTCAGTAGGCACGGTATGAGTGTGTGCGTACATTGTACTCCGTGCCTCCCCCCCCCCCCCCCCCCCCACACACACACACAAAAAAAAACCGTGTCATCACCATGCTTACACACGGACCAAATGGAAAAAAGGGGATGATAAAAAGGAAGATGCATGGTGGGCAGGAAATTCTCCCTTTATTGCTTCGTTCAAAGAAAAGACGCCTAAAAATCATCGAGGGAACCTACTCTTGGTATCCTTTACCAGGTTCACTTTCCATATTCCCTTTCTTTAGTTTAGGTGTTGCCGCTCAGTTGGAAGCTATGAAACAAGTCTGCGGTAGTTCAAAACTAGAATTGGCACAATATCCAGAAGTGGCCTCCTTGGCTCACACTTCATACAGAAATGGATGGATAAACCTTTCCAGTAGCTACTCCCATGGTTTTTGGGTTATAGTTGTATATTTGATTTGTTTGTTTGGTCTCATCCACTACTTTTGGTAAATGCTACTAAAAAGGAAGAGGAATAATGCATAATTGGAGCAGTGATAATGACTCCTTGGTATCTCTATAGGATAGTGATAAGAGAATCTTTACCTGGAATTACATATTAAAATGACAGATATTGATTTAAATGGTTAGTGTCAGTAAAGTTGTTATCTTGGCGAATCATGACAACAAGATGCATAGCAAACAATAGCCGCAGAGAACAAATCTAATCACATAGCATGAGGTGGCAAAACCATCACCTCACTACTCTGACAGTTGCAAGAACCGTTGCACTGGTTTTCTGCATGTGCACCTTGCAATGCATATTCCTAAACAAGCATATTACCAATCACATAAAATTTGAAGCGAGAGAGATGACATCTATGAGAAAAAGCACTGCTTTTCTGCTTTTCACGTGAAATTTGGTGAATTAACACAAGTAACATGTACAGTGCTAACAAATTTCAACTCTACATTTGGTTCACACATTGAGAAACAAAAGAAGACAAATGTTATTCACAACAAAACCTGAGCATGGCACTATTCGATGCTAGATTTACCTTATTTTTTGTTTCTCGGCGTGTGAATTGGATATGGAATTAAATTTTACATGATGTTAGATATATCCTGAGTCAGTCAACTAGATTTTTTGTCAAAAAAATTGCGATATTCTTTGGCTGTTGTGGCCTGGGAGCATACTAATACTCAAACCATAAGCACAACGCATCGATCAGTCCTGACCCTTTACAAATCACAACACATCCAACTCGTCATCATCCATCTATCTATTATATACTAAAAGCACAATACGGATGACAAATAGGGAGACATGCTAGAAAATCCCATAATAATCAGAAAGATCTACCCATCAGTTTAACGCGATGCAAAACAACAACCATTAGATATTCATAATTTTTTGTTCAGTGAACAAGCCTGTGGAGAGTTTTCTCCAGAAAAAACGGATCGGCCCCGCGTCGTCTTCGGGCGACACGGGGGGCGGCCATTCTCCTCCGTCCTCTACCGGCGCTCAGTCTTCTCCCCTCGCCGTCACCGGAGAACGTCGCCGGGCAAAGCCCGTGCGGCCGACGGCGGCGGCGAGGACACATTTTTCGGTCGACCATCGACGGCGGCTGTGGCGTTCTAGTGGTGGTTTTGTACGGCTGCGCGGTGCTCTACGTGCAGCAGCGGCGGAGAAGTGAGATGCGGTCGTGCCAGATGTGCTGCACAGTGCCGAGACGGCGCGTGGTTGGGCGGCGCAATCAGCGGTATGAGCTGCGCGGCGGCCTGTGATCTTGTCGGGGCTTTCCCTCCGGATCAAGTGGTCGATCAGCGCTCCACGTCTCAGCTTCTCATGTGGTATCTCCTCTGGCGGCCGACTGACTAGGGGCGCCCAGATCGTGGCTGAACGAGGCATCGCATGTGTCAAGCACGTCCAAAGGTACGAGATGCGTACATGGCTGGACGGTGGCTCACCAGGCGTAGACACGACATCGTCTGCTCTTCATGCATGGAGCCATCAGATGGCCCTTGTGGGATCTTGGCAGCGCCAGCGATCGGTGACCCCTCGCACCAGTTGGTCCCCATGGCCCGCTTACGTTGTAACGGCGGACGTCCTCGTCGACGACGACATCTTACAGGGGCATGGTAACTGGACGCCGCGCTCTCCATGAGGCGGTCCTCACTCGGACATGTAGATGGCGGTGTGGTCCTGCATTGTTGACGAGGACGAGATAGCACGTGTCGTTTGATGCAGACCTGCCACTGGCATCCACTTGCGAGGACGGAGCGGGGCTGCCAGAGGGTCCTCGTATGGATTTTGGCAGCGCCGATGCCCTTCCTCCCTCGTTAATGACCTCACCCTGTGTGCGACACTGCTGGGACTGCTGAAAGTGGAGGCGGCAACACATGATGACTTCGATTTGGTGGTGCTTTTTGAGTACTTGGTTTCGAGCTCTGGGGTGAATACCCTAGGTCTGACCCTAGTTGGTTATACCTGGCAATGGCGGTGTTTTTGCGTCGTTACCTTGTTGAAGACATTGCTTGATGTTTGTTCAGACTTGATCTTCAGGGTGAAAACCCATGATCTGACCATTGATGGTTGGATTCGGTGACAGCGGCGCTTGCGCGTCGTTCCTTTTCTGAAGGCGTCGCTTTTGGAGAACCTTTCTCATAGTCATTGTGTTGTCAAGAAAGATATGGTTGGTGTTGATGGTCATTTTTTTCCTTCACCTAGGCATAGCTTTAGTCTTGTATGACTTTGCTTTTGCCAGCGTGATCCTTTGTGTGTGTGTGTGTGTTAGTGTTGGCCATGTGCCTCCTAGTTATGCAGAGGCCGGGTGTGTTCTCAGTCTGTTTGTAACCCGTTGATGCTACATTATGAGTTAATAAAAGACGCCCTTTATCAAAAAATTAGATGTTCATAATATCTCTTCGGCATTGAAGTTGAGAGAAATAACCCACCTATGCTGTGGCGGAGCTACGGCTGGGCTGAGCCATGCCATGGCCCGCCCAGCCCATGAGAATATGTATAATGTACACTTATTCTTGGGCCATGGAACACAAGCCCAGTACTAATTTCCTTCAGCCTGGCCCTGCCGGCCCGCCCAGCTTTTTGCGTCAAGCTCCGCTAGTGCACCTATGCCATCATAAAATTATGTTTCATCATATTTATCAGCGATGGATGCATGTGTTCGTGTCTAGCTGTACCTCTCGATCTCCTAAAAAAAAACTCTACCTCTCAATCTCCTGGAAAAAAAAAACTCTAACTCTCGATCTCCCTGCATTTCTATTCCAGCAGCGCATGAGTTCCCCTTGTCTCTCTGCATTAAGGCCGTGGTCCTCCTCCCTCGGGCTTGCCTGCACCGGTGGGAATTATAAATCGCTATCTATCTAGCACGTCCCTAGGGATTTCTAGGTACAGCTCCACCTCTCGATCCTGCATCTCTATTCCACAGCGCACGAGTTCCCTTGGTCTCTACAGTAAGGCCGCAATACCCCTGCTCGATCAGGTTTGCCTGCGACGGTCTGAATTGCAAATCGCTAAGCCTGGCATCGGGTGACGGAGAAGTTCTCGCCGAGTACAACAACGCTGTCCCAATGACCGGACAGTACAACGTGGTTACGACCACACAGCCACGGCAGTGCGCACCGAGAAGACGGATGGCGGCGTGGCCTAGCGGCGTGTCGTGGTCAAGGTTTTGGTTACCGGGCGGTAAATTTGGTTACCGCCCAGTAATCGCGTTTCCCGCTCCCCCACGATAATCATTTATACCGAGCAAAAAAAATCGAACTTTTTGAAAAATTTGAATTTAAACTCCTACCACATAGTGAAATAAGTTATATCTCTTACTGGAACACATGCATACATGTGTCCTAGCGGTAAGGATATTGAACTAGCTTCTGCAAGTCAAGAGTTCGAGGACAGCCAGCTGCACCTTTTCCTTTTTGATTTTTGAAAAATGCACGCCACTGTGTATACTGTATTTTCTAAAAAATATGAGCGTGCGAGGGTCGAACTCGCGACCTGCATGAGTGCCATATTGGAGCAAACCAGTTACCGCTGCGCTAGTACAAGTGCAGCGAATATTTTGTGTTCAGAACTTATCTATTTTTGTTTAAAAAAAATTTGAATTCAAATTTTAATTTCAAATTTCGCTCGAATTTTTTACGGTATTTCGCGGTAACCGTGGTAACCGAGTTTACCGCCCACCCTCGAGAAAAAAGTTCCATTCGGAATCCAAAACCTTGGTCGTGGTACGGCATGGTTCCGCGAAATCACATGCAAAATCATGTGTGCATGCGCAGCTAGGCAAAGAAGAGCAATCACATGGGAGAGACGATCTGCTGCCACTGTAAATCTCGGTTCTTGATGATGCACACCAGGCAATTCTCCCTGTATGTTATGTACCCAGATCACCATGGGAATGGAGAGGAGAGGGTGAGATCGGATCGGGTGGAAGGGGGGTTGGTAGGAGGAGGAAGGAGGAATATTCGTGGGAGATCAGCTCCTCACGTCCAATTGGTCAAGTTCTACACGATACCCCACACACACAGCTGCACCCAGCTATATATTCCACACCCTTCCACACACGCATCAGGACGCTTGTGCACGCAGGCGGCATCCGATAGCTAGCCACTTTGCTCTTGCCCACTAACAGTGGGGTCGCTCCCTTCTTCCGCCGCTGGACCCGTGTCGTCAGTCGTGACATTCTCCCCCCCCTTGGAATCCGGCTTGTCCCCAAGCCTGTGTTGTTGGGAAACGGCGTTGAAGTTCTTCAGGGTCCTCCCAGGTGGCCAAGGAAGGAGGTAGATCACGCCATTGCACCAGAATGCGCTCCGCGGGTGTGCCTTGAACCATCACTTGGCGACTGTCAAGAGTATGAAGAGGTACCTGCATAGCTTGCAAAATTTCGTTAGCTGGTGGTAATGCTGCCTCGGCACGTGTATCTACTCCCACCGCCTTTTTCAGCTGCGAGACGTGCACCACCGGATGGATCTTGCTCGATTCTGGCAGCTGAAGCTTGTAGGCCACTTTGCCAATTCTCGCTTCCACTTTGTATGGCCCGTAGTAACGGAATGCAAGCTTCTGGTATGGGCGCTGAGCCACAGATGTTTGGATGAATGGCTGCAAGCGAAGGAAGACCAAATCACCAACCTGAAACTCCCTGTCCGTGCGGTGTTTGTCGGCTTGTCGCTTCATTCTGTCTTGCGCATGTTTCAGTTGTTGTTGCAGCAGTTCCCTCATCACTTCTCGCTCCTGGAGCCATGCTAGTAGGTCCGGCACAGAGCACTCATCCACCTGCAGGACACCAAACTCGCGCGGCAGTGTGCCGTAGATGACCTCGTACGGAGTCCTCCCCAAGGCTGAGTGGAATGTGGTGTTATACCAATATTCTGCCAAAAATAACCACTTGAACCAGTTCCCAGGGCAGGCGTGCACCGAGCACCTTAAATATGTCTCCAAACACTGGTTGACTCGCTCCGTTTGCCCATCCGTTTGAGGGTGGTAAGAGGAACTCATGCGCAACTCTATCTTCGAAAGTTTGAATAACTCCTGCCACAGGGCACTAGTGAAGATACGGTCTCGATCGGAGATCAATGCAAGTGGCAGCCCATGGAGGCGGAAAATGTTCTGGATGAACACTGTGGCGACCGTCAGGGCCGTGAAGGGATGCTTCATAGGGATAAAATGGGCATATTTGGAAAACTTGTCGACGACCACCAGAATGATGTCAAATCCTCCTGATCTTGGTAGACCCTCAATGAAATCCAATGAGACAACTGCCCACGACTTTTTTGGAATTGGCAATGGTTGCAGGAGGCCAGCTAGAGAAACTCTTTCAGTCTTGGCCTGTTGGCAGACTTGACATTCGCGGACAAACTTCAAGACCATTTCCTTCAGACCTTTCCAAGCAAACAGGCGACGGACCCTGTTGTAGGTGGCATGGAACCCAGAGTGACCGCCCGCGGCACTATCATGCAACGCCTTGATCAATGACTGCTGGATCTCCTCGTTTTGGCCGATCCATATATGCCCCTGGAAGCGCACCACACCCTCCTGGAGAGAAAATCCTTCCTCACTGTCAGGCGCAACTGCCAACTTCGCGATGCGCTGTTGCGCGGCGGCATCTTCGCGATAGCTATTGAGGATGGCCTCCAGCCAGACTGGTCGACAGACAGACAATGCCACAAGCTCTGATTCAGACCCGTGCACGCGCCGCGACAAGGCATCCGCAGCCCGATTCGATGTGCCCGCCTTGTACTGAATCCGAAACTACAACCCAACCAGTTTCGTGAACGCCCGTTGCTGAATCGGTGTGTTGAGTCGTTGGTCTGTCAGGCTAAGCAAGCTGCGTTGATCCGTACGTATCACAAACTCTGAGTGCTGAAGGTAGGGACGCCAATGATCAACAGCAAGCAATAAGGCCAAACATTCTTTTTCATAAGCTGACAACCCCAGGTTTCTTGGTACCAAAGCTTTACTGGGAAAAGCAATCGGGTGCGCGTCTTGCATCAACACTGCCCCGATGCCCGTGGCACTAGCGTCTGTCTCAACCACGAAGGGTTTGTTGAAATTTGGGAGCGCGAGAACAGGGGCCTCCATCAGAGCCTGCTTGAGAGCTTGAAAGGCTGCCTCGGCTGTGGGTGTCCACACAAACAGGGAATTTTTCTTCAAGAGATCATTTAGTGGTCTTGCCATTATACCAAAGTTACGGACGAACTTACGGTAATACCCTGCGAGCCCCAAGAACCCTCTCAGCTGCTTGACTGTCTGTGGCTGTTTCCAGGTCTTGATTGACTGAATATGTTCATCCAAGGTAGCGACACCTGCTTCACTAATACGATGTCCCAAATAGCTGATATGCATCTGACCAAACAAACACTTGGAACGCTTTGCGTGCAGCTGATTTTCTTGCAGCAACCGAAGCACTTGCTCCAATAAGCTGAGGTGTTTGGAATAAGACTGAGAGTGTACCAGGATATCATCCATAAAAACAAGCACTCCTTGCCGGAGAAGGGGTGCCAACACCGTGTTCATTGTGCTCTGGAATGTTGGTGGCCCTCCCGTCACTCCATATGGCAGAACCCGGAACTGGAAATGCCCTTGGTGAGTTTTAAAGGCTGTTTTCTCCTCGTCCTCTTCCACCAACCTTATCTGATGGTACCCAACTTTTAGATCAAGTTTTGAAAACCAGGCGGAGCCACTCAATTCATCTAGTAACTCCTCGATCACCGGCAGGGGATATGTGTTCTTGATCGTAATGGCATTCAAGTGACGAAAATCAACACAAAACCGCCACGTCTGGTCTTTCTTTTTGACCAACAGTACAGGCGACGAGTATGGGCTAATACTTGGCACAATGAGTCCTGCTCTCAGCATTTCCTTCACTTGTTGCTCGATTTCAGACTTTTGCTCCGGTTTATAGCGATATGGTCTGATGTTAACTGGCTTGGCTCCTGAAATCAGGGGAATTTTATGGTCCCAAGGTTTGTGTTGCGGCAACCCCTGTGGTTCCTCAAACACTATGTGGAAACGCTGCAACAGCTCCTCAACCTCCACTGGAACCCCAGTCTGCTCTGTTTGGTCAATCTTCCCGTCCTCCAGTGCACACAAAACCACTATATGAGCCACCGAGTTGTTCTCTTCCAGCACCTGTAATTGATCAAGGGAAATAGGCTCCAACTTAGATGTGACACTCTGAACTCCAGTGAGCAAAATGGTCTGCCCCTGATGCTGAAACTACAATAGTTTAGCTGCCCAATCAATCCACATGGGGCCGCACTGCTCCAGCCAGTCCATTCCGGTCACCATATCATAACACCCCAGTGGAAGCACTCGCAAGTCCGATGAGAATGTGTGTCCTTGGCTCTGCCAAACACAAGCTGGAATCACACCTGAACATATCAGCACACCACCATCTGCAATCTTGACTGAAGTTGGAGGCACTTGTTGCACTTGATCGGTCAATCTGCCCGCAATTGCTTCGCTGATGAAACTATGTGAACTCCCAGAATCCACAAGGATAAGCACCTCAACATCGGCCACCTTGCCAATCAAACGCACCGTGCGCGGTGTCGTTTGTCCCGTGGTGGCCAGCTTGGAGATCGACATCAACACTTCATCTTCTGGATCATCTTGCTGCAATGTTGGCTCGTGTTGTTCTGCTTGAAGTAACTCCAAGAGCTCTTCGACGATGTGGAGCTGTACAGTGGGGGCACATTGATGACCGGCTCCCCACCGTTCCCCACATTTGAAGCACAGACCGCGTGCTCGTCGATAATTCCGAAGAGCAGCGACCCTGTCGTCGCCGCGCACCCCTCGATCTGGAGGATGAGCAGCCTCTTGCCCTCACCGGTCCTCTGCAGCCGCAGGTGGCCCTTTAAGGGGTCGCACCAGTGGAACGCCCACTGGCAGTAATGGGCGCGGCGGTGCTCGAGCCGGGGGCGCCTCTTGTCGTCTGTACTCTCGCCGTGGCAGTGCCTCCATAAGCTCCTCCTGCATCGATGCCAAAGAAAACGCAGAGTCCAAGTCTTTTGGTTGATGTAACACAACACCCACACGAATTTCATGCTTCAATCCTTCTAAAAATTGAGTTGTGAAGAACACTAAATCGAAAGACGAATTGTGTGCTAATAGCTGGTGCATAAGCTCCTCGAACTGTGTCATATACTCTCCTACTGTACCGGTTTGTCTAAATGTGCGAAACTGGCGGAGATGTGCCTGATACTGCTCACGACCAAACTTGCCACAGAGGGCTGCACATAATTCCCCCCACGACATGGATTCGCTCTGAGACTCATGTAGCTGCAGCCATCGCGCTGCGTTCCCCGTGGAATGGAGAGTAGCTACTCGCACCCAAAATTCCTGAGCATTTCCATACACCCCAAAGTATTTTCACAGCGCGTTTTCCAGAATTGGGGATTATCACCATCAAAAGTGGGGAAATCCAGTTTGGGCAGGGACCAACTGAGTGGTGAATTGTGCGTGGTGCGTGGATCCAATTCACCCCAGTGCGGAACAACTTCGAGGGCAGGGAGAGATGTAGCGGTCAAGGACGTACCCTTGACCGGAGGCGGGATATGGGTGGTGACCACGCCATATGCCTGGCCCCCGGTGTCGTCGATCTCGCCGTGGCCTTGCGGCCCGTGGTGCTCGGGGGCGCTCGTAGTTGTTGTCGGCGCCGGTTGCACCACCGCGTCGCCCTCCGGGATCGGATCCGGAGGCGCCGCCAGGGTCGGGTGGAGAGCGATACGCCCCACCTGTGTACGCAGCTCATCCACTTGCTGCTGGAGATGGGACACCGCCGGTCTCCAGAGTTCCAACGATGTCTGGATCGCATCGAATCGGGCCTCGCTGGCCGCCCTGCCGTCGTTAACCGACTTGATGAGCGCGGCAAGCTGCTCCTCCATCGCCGCCGCCTTGAGGGACTGCTTGGTTTGGTAGCGTGGCTTGGGGTATGCGGTCTCCAGATCGACGGACTAGACCTCTGATACCAGATTGTTATGTACCCAGATCACCTTGGGAATGGAAAGGAGAGGGTGAGATCGGATCGGGAGGAAGGGGGGTTGGTAGGAGGAGGAAGGAGGAATATTCGTGGGAGATCAGCTCCTCTAGTCCAATTGGTCAAGTTCTACACGATACCCCACACACACAGCTGCACCCAGCTATATATTCCACACCCTTCCACACACGCATCAGGACGCTTGTGCACGCAGGCGGCGTCCGATAGCTAGCCACTTTGCTCTTGCCCACTGACAGTGGGGTCGCTCCCTTCTTCCGCCGCTGGACCCGTGTCGTCAGTCGTGACACTGTACGTTATCATTTGGGTGCCTAGGAACCTGAAAGTTGTTCAAGCATTGAAGCAGGTATCGGCAGAAAAATCATGGACCAGGCCATGCGCGGAGGCAAGCGATTCTTACTTCAATCGGCAGGACTCCACTTGAGAAACTTTTCAGCCTACATGCAATGGTGCAATCACGTGACATCAATTGTTCGTTGATTTTGGATGTACAAAAAACAAAGATGTAAGTAATTTTGCAGCTTGGCTATGGGTTCACTCCAGTGGCCATTGGAAGTTGAGATGTCTTGGAGCGTTACATATTTAGAGAGCTGAAGTTTGGTCCATCCAGAAATTATAAAATTATGGCATGAAAATTAAGATACATGACTCGGCTAAATCTGTTGTGTTAATTTTGTGTTTTTTTTCTAAGAATTTTGAAGCGTGGAAGTAGTCATAGGTGAGATTCAACAGTGAGACAAGTCCACATTTCAACCCCGAACTAACCCCTCGGATTAATTTACAACCCTGAACTTCAAAACAGGTTAAAATACACCTCGAATTAACCACAAGGTCTAAAACTCAACCCTGGCCTCGGTTTTGCGTCAGTCAAGCGGTTTTGACCGTGGTCAATGCTGACTGGGCAGCGCCACATCAGCTGTCAATGCTTGCAGGGAGGAGAGGAAAAAGTGGCTCGTTCTATCTGCCTCTCGCTTGCCCGACCCTGACTAGGGATGGCAGTTTTGCCCATGGGTATGGGTACCCGCGGGTACCCTACCCGAAAACAACGGGCATGGGCAAGACTTGAAGAGATTTTGTACCCGCGGGTAATGGGTATCCATATCCGCAAAATATATGGGTAGGGTATGGGTATGAACTTGTGCCCATGGGTAACCCAATGGATACCCAGAAGATAATAATAAATGAAAATAATTCCTATGACATGTGGGTCAACTTCCAACTCCTATGACCCAGCCCTGAATCTCGTATTCCTTAAACCGTCCATAGCTCCCGCAATCTACTCTTCTTTATTGGACTGTTGTCCAACTCTTGCTCAAGCGATCCCCAATTCCCACCACCGCCTCCCACTGCGCCGGCTTCCACCAACTGCTGCTCATACTCCCTTGATATCTCCACGAGGCCACCCACATGAGGAGGCCGTGTCAGTGCTATATTGCTCGCCCATCATCACATGATTTTTAAACTCATTTCTCTACCTTTTGAAAATTTAAATGTTATACATTATACCCACTGGGTACCCATTGGGTATAGAATACCCGATGGGTATGGGCATGGGTGTCAATTTATGCCCATGGGTATTGAAGTGGGTGGGTATAGAAAGTTTATGTGGGTATGGGTTTGGGCAGAAGGAGGTTGTACCCGCCCATACCCTACCCATTGCCATCCCTAACCCTGACCCCCTCACGAGACAGCAACCACCGCCGCCTTGCCCGCCAGCCCCGCCGCCTCCCCTGGCTCCGTCCGCTGCACGCACACATGCTGCAGACCTGGAGCACGCACGCAATCAAGCTTTTGGCTCGAAGCGTGCGCACACACTGCTGGTCAGGAGCTTGCACACACGAGATGCAGCACCGCTTCGCTCCTAGAACACGGCAGTAGCGAGTGAGCACGGCGGCATCAAGCAAGCACGGCAGCATGCCAGAACACACAAACACACGTGCGCGCCGCGCGCACACCACGCCCTCGCCGAGCTCGCCTCCGTGCGCCTCGACGGCACGCGCGCACACACCCACGGCCGCATACGCCAGCACACAAACGCGCACACCTCCGGACGGCAACCTGGACGCGGGAGAGCTCGCCGCTCGCCGCGAGCAAGATGTTGGTAGGAGACGGGAAGCTCACCGCGAGCCGGGCGCCTCACAACGCTCGGTGCTCTGTGCCGCCGCATTGCTGCATCCAACTCTGACGAGCAATTGCTGCCGAAGGAGACGGCAATCGGTGCCTCCAACTACCATGTCATGGTCACCTCGCCGCCGCGAACCAACCCGGCCACCCCATGGAAAAGGCGACCAGGGGAACGCCGATCCCGACCACAACCGTACTGCCCCGTCGTCTTCGTCGACTCTGGCGAGCCCTCATGGACGGGATCTCTGCGCGTGGTAACGACCTCGACGAGCCGGCGGACAAGCCCATCTTCCGGTTCTGGCTGAAGGGCGCCGTCGAGCTCGTACTGCGCCCCGTGCTCGCAGTTGACTTCGCCACCTAGCTGCTTCGCGCTCGTGATGCTGGGGTGGCTTTGCTGCGTGGCCACGGGAGGGACGTTGGGTGATGGTAGCCTGGAAGTGATCGGGGGAAGGGCGCCTCGCGAGCTCGGGACGGCAGCAGCAGCAAGACCGGCTCTAGTAGGCGTCGGCATCCGGTACCATGATCGACACAGAGAGAGGTTTTTTTTTGTTTTCCTGGGTGCTTAGTTAGCGGTCAATGTGGTCAAAACCACTTGACTATGTCAAAACCAAGACCAGGGTTGATTTTTGCACCGCATTGTTAGTTCGGGGTGTATGCCGACCGGTTTTGAAGTTCAGGGTTGAATTTTAAACCGTGTGGTTAGTTTAGGGTTGAAACGTGGACTTCTCTCTTCAAGAATCACTAACCTTTGATGTCTCCAGGTTCGAGTAAGCAAAACTTCCATTGCCTAACAAACATAGATCTTGATATTCGACATCTAGCCTTTACATGTGATCGTGCAAAGCAAGTTTGGAAATCCTTGGGATTAGATGACATAATATCGAGGGCTCTTTCCACTGACCGTTCGGGTTCAGTGGTGCTGGAGGAACTTTTGAGATACCCAGTGAAGAAATCACCTGTTCTCGGTCAGTTGGGGCTGCAGGAAACGATTGCGGTGGCGGCCTGGTATATCTGGTGGGAGCATCGTGAGGCAGTTAAAGGAGAAAGAATTAAACCGGCACCAAGTACAGCCTTTGCCATTCAGGCGATCTCTCTGAATCATGCTATCCGAGCGCCGAAACATACTGCTACTGAACGTTGGCAGAGACCAGCACCAGGAACATATAAACTTAACACAGATGCGTCTTTCTTCGAGGATGGCAGTGGTGCGGCAGCGGCGATTCTTCATAATTCCAGGGGAGAAGCTGTGGCCGGGGTTTCAGAACTGATCGACAACACAATTAGTCCGCAAGCGACCGAAGCAATTGCACTGAGGAGTGGACTAAAACTGGTGGACAGACTGGGCTGCCGTAGTGTACAGATAGAGTCTGATTGCCTTGAGTTAGTGCAAGCATGCAATGGAGATACTGAAATCTGGAGCCCTCACTCTGCGATACTAGCTGATTGCTTTCTGTTAGCGCATAACATTCCGGGGATCAACTTCAAACACTGTCCAAGAGAAGTCAATGGCGTAGCCCATTTTCTTGCTAGGAGATGCTATGATTCTAAAATATGTGAGGACTGGGTAGATGTAACGCCTGCTTTTCTTTTACCTCTTGTACTCCATGATGTTACTTTACCCCAAATTGAATAAATTGCCATGAGGCGTTTCCATAAAAAAAAAACAGATCTTGATTCGAAGACACTCCACTTTTGTTGGATGCAACATGTGTATATGAAGGGATCTTTGGATGCCACACGTGTGGCATATTAGGAAACTGATCTGCCACCCAATGGTCCGGAGCTGCACAACGGTGGCTACTTTGGCTGTTGGCGCTCATGGCATGGCACGGGGCGTGCATCGGGCTCTGCTGGGAGGTGGACCGCGGCGGTGAGGTGGTGAACTTCCGCGCAGGCGGTGATCAGATGACGGCGCTACGGTCCATGGCTTGGTGGTGGTGATTCAGATTTGGTCGGCCGAATGGGGGTGGCTGTAGACTATGCTGCAGCGGCCTCCTACGGCTCCACGATGGCGGTGGTCATCGAAAGATCTTCGGGAGTGTTCATCTCAAGATCCAGTGGTTGACTTCGGCGGTGAGATACAAATTATGGATGATGACTTGACGCAGAGGGATGGTTGTGCAGCGGCGGCGGTTGCATCGCATGTAGCTGCTGGGATCGCGAAAAAGTGGTGGCGACAACACTTGATGACTTCGATGGTGGTGCTACTCGAGCATCAGGTCGCGAGCTCCGGGGTGAAAGCCTAGGTCTGACCCGAGCTGGTTATACCTGGCAATGGCGATGTTTTTATGTCCTTATCTTGTTGAAGGCATTTCTCGGATATGCTCGGATTGATTCTTCAGGGTGAAAACCAAGATTCTAGCCTCGGTGGTTGGATCCGGTGACAGCGGCACTTGAGTGTCGCTCCCTTCTTGAAGACGTTGCTATTGAAGAATCTCGTCGTCTATGTGGTGTCATGAGATGGCTGGTGTGGATGTGGTCATTGTTGTAGTTTGCCGATCACGGATCTGATCGTTTTGGAATTTTCTTTTTCCTCGCCTACGCATAGCTTTGGTCTTATATGACTTTGCTATTGCCGGCGTGTTTTTTGTGTGCATGTGTTGGTGTTGGCTGTGTGCATCCTAGCTATGCAGAGGCTGGGTGTGTGCTCTTAGGGTATGTATCCTCTTGATGCTCCTGTTTGAGCCAATAAAATCCACCCTTTGTCGAAAAGCAATAATAGTACATCAGAAAAAATAATTTGGTGGGGAAAATCTACGAACTGGTTTTGAATAGAAAAACCATAGAAATAATTTACGGAATAAAAATGGGCTTTGATCTATATATCAGTCACACACTACTAGAGTAGATTTTTTTTTACAATATTTTTAATTATGTGGGTTTTGATTGGCTTCATCGTCAATTAGTTGAATGTTTATCGAGGACGTGCATGTCTTTACTATTTGCAGGGATTCAAAATGAGTGCCAATGTTTTGGCGAAACGTTGACTCATTTTCGTTTCGTCAAATTTCTGGCACTCAAAATGTTTAATTTTTTAGCAAAGGTCATGCCGATATTTTTGGTTGAGTTTTAACCTTTTTAAGCCGTCAGCATCTTCACTCCGGTGAGCTGAGATATTCTCAAATGTTAATTGGATAAGCTAGTATGTCAAAAATTTACTGCGTGATAATGATTGATAGGGGTCATGCTGCGTAACAGGATGGCGTGTCAAATCTGCAAATCTGAATGTGCAGATAGCTTGCTATCTGCAGTGCAATTCAGGCTCTACTTAAAGGAGGGATTCGAAGAATCAGTGGTAACAATCTTTAACTTTAGCATTCAATTGTAACCATTTCTGTAGTTCTTTTACTGTCTTTACCATTAATTATTTACTGCATTTTTCTGTATTGTTGCATAGTGTATCCCATACAACGTAAGGGTGGAATTCAACGATGCAACAGGTGCCACTGTCCTCTTTAAGGATGATAAGGAGCGGTCATTCCAAGTTGAAGTGCGTAAAGAACAAGATAGGACCCTCATATGCGGCGATGGATGGGAGAAGTTCATTTCAGAGAATGAGCTCATAGGGGGAGAGTATATAGGCTTTTACTTGAATGGAGTGGTCCCCAGGTTAAGGACTATGTATATCAGCGGCGAAGTTGAGGATGATCCATTCGATTCTGCATATTTCTCTCAAAGAATGAAGAACATTACTGAGGATGAGACCGGCAATCTCTTCGAGATCCTACCACCCACTGAGGACTACATGGGGGTGCCCTTTGTGCACCGTTTGACTAAGACCAACATCGTCACACACAAAATGGTAAGTTTTTTTAGTATTCTTTCCTCTCTTTTTTTGTTCATAACACTATATAGCGATGTCTAACATTGTCTGCTCTTTTTGCTTTTAATCGACGGGATTTTAGAAATTACATACGAAGGTGATTGTGACGCCCCCGACTAAATAGTGCACTAATCATACACGCAAACATGCACGATCAAGATCAGAGACTCACGGGAAGATATCACAACACAACTCTAAGACACAAATTTAAATATAAATCTTTATATTACAAAACGGGGTCATGAGGACCCGAATACATAAGTCATATAAGCAAATATTATCTGGGTACAGACATAGTTAGTCAAGTTTTGGCTTAAGAAGGCTAGCATAACAGCAATAGCTGAATCGAAAAGGGGCAGGCCTCCTGCCTGGGGCCTCCGAACTACTCCTGGTCGACGGGCTCCTCGTAGTAGTAGGCACCTCTAGGGACCTCCTGCTCCTGGGCTCCGTCATCTGATCGCAGCAACCGGGTAGGGGGAAAAGGTAGGAAAGCAACCATGAGTACTCATCCAAAGTACTCGCAAGACTTACATCAGATCTATGCTAAGTATGCATCGGTATGAAAAGAATGGGGCTATATCTTTGGACTATACTGCAGAAATGCCAGAGTAGAGAGGGAGAAGCCTAACCTATCGAAGACTAGCATCTTGCAGCATCAGAAGAGAGTAGCATATAATAATATACCACAACCAGCATAAAGTAGCAACGCCGAGAGATCCTTTCTCAACTAGCCCGCGAGAAAGCGACCTCGGAGCAGAATAATAGTTTAACATTATGAAAGTATCCGGTTCTAGTTGTAGTAGATCAGGATACAACTCCGAGCGTTCTGTTACCGTGGACACGGCTATTCGAATAGATTGTCTTCCCTGCAGGGGTGCACTACTGATACTCAGCACGCTCAATTACCTCTGGCCAGACACACTAGCCTGGGTAATGCCCGGCCTCGGATAATCAACACGCCATAGTCCTACCTAGGCTCTACAGAGAGGTCAGCACGCCGGTCTACATTCTAAGCGCGAAGGGGTCATGGGCCAATCGCCCTAAGCACTCCTGCGCGTTGCGAGGACGGCTGGGACCAGGCGCGACTCTGTATACACAGCAGACGTAACCAGCTCACCCGGGCGCGTGCCGCTCAACTGTGACGTCTGACAGAGCTTTCAGGAGAATGTACGATGCCGAGGGCCCATACCATCATCCCACGTGGTGGTTAGTGCGTATAGGCCAGAGGCCAACTCAGATCAAATACCCAAATCCGTTAAGCATGTTTTAGTGTCTCGCGGAGACGAACAGGGGTTCCTGTCGCTCCGACTTGGTAATCCACGGACCCTGACCAGGGACCAGGCCCACCTCTCTCCTAGGTGGTCTCCACCTGCCTGTCGCTCTGCCGCAATATCTCTCGCGGGTGCTCTTCGGGCCCACCCGACTTTGCATGAATCTCTCGCGGGTACCCTTGGGGCTGACCCGACTTCAGTAAAGGGGGAATGATGTGACTCAGGTCCATACAGTCAAGGTGAAATCTGAGGAATCACCCTCGATGAATCCACACTTGATACACTGCACGACAGAGGTACCATCGAGAGTGAACCATGAGGAATCCCTCAGCAAGGTCACACTTGATGTGCTACACTACAGAGTCATCATCGTGAGTGATATACGAGGAATCACCCTCGGTATTATCACGCTTGATGCGGCTCTGCAGGGTCGTACAGTTGCATGGGCCAAAGGTGTGGCCAGGTCTCGATACATCGGTCATCTGGTTCAGTTAACCCTGTCAATGTAGCATGGCACTCGAACAAAGGTGAAGGGCCACTGATGGGACTAGCATACCTATACAAAGCATTTAGGATAACAGGTAAAGTAACAATAGCGGGTTACAAAAACAGGCTATGCATCAGAATAGGAGCTACCGGAATAACAACAGTAGCAAAATCTAATGCAAGAATAAGAGGGAAAGAATGGGTGATATCTGAATGATCAAGGGGGTTTTGCTTGCCTGGAAGCTCTGCTGAAAGGGGCTAGTCGTCGTCGACGTAGTCGTACTCGGAAGCAGCGTCAGTGGCAGTCTCAGGGTCTATCGGAGGAGAAGGAGGGGGAAGAAATAATAAATAGACGGCAAACAAATGCAACATAGATGCATGACATGGCAGTGTGGGTTGTTAAGGTGAATATTTTCCCAGCTCCAGGTGGTTATCGGTATATTGATCCGGAGGGGAATGTTCCATGTTCATCATGATAGGAGTGATGGTCAAGCATTTTGATAACATATTCGGATTCGTCATATTTTTCTGATCATTTTTCATATATAAATTATTTTCATCTGAGCTACGATTTATTTTCTATGAATTTTTGAAGTTTAAATGATTTTCTGAATTTACTGGATTATTTTTATTTTGAAAAATATTAAATACAAATTGCTATGGGTACAGAGAAGTGTACCCAGCTAGTGCACACAGGGGCTGACAGTGGGCCCAGTTGACTGGGTCAACTGCCCAGTCAGCAGAGGCTGACAGTGGGCCAGGGAGGCTGAGTCAGCTGCTGACTGGGTCAACCCTATCCACTTGAACAATGCCAGGGCCCCACATGTCAGTGACACAGTAGTTAAACCAGGGTTTATTTTTAAACAGGGTTAATTAGTGGAGGTGGACCCACATGTCAGTGTCACATTAGGTTAGTTAATTAGTGTTTTAATTAAGCCGCAGTTAATTAGCGCGCGGGGCCCGGCTGTCATACTCACAGGAGGGCCCAGTGGCAGTGCCACGTCGGAGCACCGGCGTTTAAACGCCGGCGACCTCAAATCGCGGCGGAGGGACTCGGGCCGGCGTCGGAAATCGCCCATAGGGCATCATTTGGCGCGCGGGGTGGCTCGTTCGAACGCGGAGACGAAGCTGCGTCAAATGGCACCGGCCGGAGCGGCTGGGACGGTCCACAGCGATAGCGGCGTCAACCGGAGCGGTGCCGGAGTTCGGGCGAGGTCGGATCCGTCGATGCAGGGCATGACAAATGACGGGGCTAGGTGCGTTAGGTTCCTGGAGAGCCCAGGAACACGGCTGCAAGCACGGACACGGGTGGCAGCAGCTGTGAGCACGATGGCAACCAGGACGGCGGCGATGAGCTTGGGGTGGCGCTCGATCGGGGGCTAGAGCTCGACAACGAGCACGTGAGGTGAGGGGAAAGAGAGAGGTGCTCACTGGTGAAAGATCGTGGATGTCTCCTAGAGGGGGGGTGGTGAATAGGCGCTTTAAAATAATTACGGTTTAGGCTTGAACAAATGCGGAATAAAACTAACGTTTAATTTGTCAAGCAGAAAACCTAAAACGACTAGGCTCACCTATGTGCACCAACAACTTATGCTAAGCAAAATAAACAACTAAGTGATAGCAAGATATATAACAAGAAACAATATGGCTATCACAAAGTAAAGTGCATAAGTAAAGGGCTCGGGTAAGAGATAACCGAGGCACGCGGAGACGACGATGTATCCCGAAGTTCACACCCTTGCGGATGCTAATCTCCGTTTGGAGCGGTGTGGAGGCACAATGCTCCCCAAGAAGCCACTAGGGCCATCGTAATCTCCTCACGCCCTCGCACAATGCAAGATGCCATGATTCCACTAAGGGACCCTTGAGGGCGGTCACCGAACCCGTACAAATGGCAACCCTTGGGGGCGGTCACTGAACCCGTACACTTTGGCAACCCTTGGGGGCGGTCACCGGTACCCGTCAAATTGCTCGGGGCGATCTCCACAACCTAATTGGAGACCCCGAAGCTTGCCCGGTGCTTTACACCACAATGATTGAGCTCCGAGGCACCACCAACCGTCTAGGGCGCCCAAGCACCCAAGAGGAACAAGCTCTAGGGTACCAAGCACCCAAGAGTAAAAAGCTTCTCAAACTTCCCTTCCACGTATCACCGTGGAGAGCTCAAACCGATGCACCAAATGCAATGGCAAGGGCACACGGAGTGCCCAAATCCCTCACTCCCAAATCCCACCAAAGCAACGAAAGCTATGGAGGAATATGAGAGGAAGAACAAGAAAGAGAACACAAAGAACTCCAAGATATAGATCCAAGGGGTTCCCCTCACATAGAGGAGAAAGTGATTGGTGGAGATGTGGATCTAGATCTCCTCTCTCTTTTCCCTCAAGAACTAGTAAGAATCATTGGAGGGATTGAGAGATAGCAAGCTCATGGAAGGTCAACAATGGAGGCAAACACGAGCTAGAAGGATAAGGCTCAATGGGGTAGAAGAACCCCTTTTATAGCAGCCCCCGAATCCAACCGTTATCTGCCCAGCCAGCACTAAAGCGGTACTACCGCTTGGGGGAGCGGTACTACCGCTTAGCACGGTCAAAACAGCCCAACGAGACAGAAAAACACGAACGGTAGTTTTGCCAGAGAGGTAGTACCGCTCGGGGGAGAGGTAGTACCGCTTGAGAGGTAGTACCGCTCGGGGGAGAGGTAGTACCGCTTGAGAGGTACTACCGCTCTACTACCGCTCTACTACCGCTTAAAGAAAACAGGCAACAGAATCATGCGCACGGGACTTTTCCCAAACGGTAGTGGCTGCGGTAGACCACAGCGGAAGTACCACAAGCAGTACTACCGTGGTACCTAGCGGTACTACCGCTTGGGGGCAATAAAATTGCCCAAGTAAAACAAAAGGAAATTCCAAAACTGAAACTGCTATAACTCCTGCAAATGGACTCTGAAATCAGCAAACTCAAGCTTGTTGGATAGAAGACGAAAAGTACTATCCAACAGCGACGGGATATTAAGAACTAGCAATGGAGAAGAAATGCCAATATGAAAAGGAAGAGGACCTTCCCACAATATGAACCGGCAAACTCTCCAACATCGAAAACGCAAAGATGATCCATACGAACCCCGTTTTCGATGAGCTTGAGTTTGACAAGAAGACGAACACAAACTCTAAAACCTCACCAAGAGAAGAGCCAAATAAGAACCGAGAAAGATGATGCAAGGATGCAATGGTTTGAGCTCTCTATGAACGATACGATCAAGCTACTTACTTGAGAGCCCCCCTTGATAGTACGGCAAACGATCCTATAACCCGGTCTCCAAACTACCACCATGAGACCGGTAAAATAGAAAACCTATCAAGGGCAAACCTTTGCCTTGCACATAGTCCACTTGAGTTAGATGATGACGATCTTGACTTCCTCAAGTTGGACCACCTTTCTTGATTGCGTTGGCTCGATGAAGACTAGTTGATTGCTCCCCCATACTCCACTATGGGTGAGTCACTCTTTGGCACATCTTCACAAGTCCATTGTCACCACAATGGACGGCAAGCTTCAAGCATGTGATCTTTTCGTGATGCTCCACTTGAACTTGCACACCGCAATCTTGATGACGATCACCACTTGATGTCATCCTCCATGGGTTGAATGAGATCTTCCTCTTGACGCAAGCCCATGGAAACATACCTAACCCCACATAGAACTCTCACGTAGACCATGGGTTAGTACACAAAGCGTAATGGACAATGCTTACCATACCATGAGATCACTTGATCTCGCTTGGTACATCTTCTACGGTTTGTGTGTGTTGATCAACTTGAATCACTCATTGTACTTATTCTTGATCAACCTTGTATCTTTTCAACTCTCTTCATTAGGATGATGTCTTGAAGGTAAACATGAATGTTCACACAATCTTCTTCTTCAAGACATGTTTGTAATAGGCTCAACTCTCACATGACCAATCTTTGGATCAATCCTTGAATATTACCTTGGTCAACACATATTCTTCTTCTAATAACCTTGAAACCAACAAATGGTCTTAAAGCAATGCCTATGGACAAAACCTTCAAATATAACTCAAGGCAACCATTAGTCCATAGAGATTGTCATCAATTACCAAAACCAAACATGGGGGCAGCACATGTTCTTTCAATCTCTCCCATTTTGGTAATTGATGACAATCACTTTCAAGAGAGTTTATATAAGGAATTAAGCATCACCATGCAAGACAACAACTAATAATGCATGAGCATGAGATGCAAAAGCTTAGGAACAAAACCAAAGCATGAAACGAAGAAGCAACTCACTTCTGCTATAAACTCTCTAAACTTCTCCCCCATTGGCGTCGATTGCCAAAATGGGTTCCAAGCTTAGAAGGCCAATATAATATGTGTTCCTCCATGAAGTGTGTATTTCTCAAATTATGAGTGGAATACAATACACATATCCAAGGATACGCAAAAGGAGGAAGACAAACTATATTGAGGATCCAAAGATTGCAAAAGGATGATATGGCATAAAGACATACCAGGAGAGAAGCAAGCAATCTAAAGATACCAATTGGACCAATCAATCAAATGATCCGACAAGCCACATGAATAAAAGATATTATGATATGAGCAAAGGAGTGTTCTAAGGAACATAGAGAAGCTCCCCATGATTTGTGCATTATTTAGTTTTGTATTTGGATACAACGTGCACAAAATAGGATCATCACTCCCCCAAAATCAATAGAAACTCACAACAAGTGCAAGTGAGCATATAGGAAACTAAGCCTAGCACTTGCAACAAATACATGGTTGAGCAACATGAAAGAGAGGCAACTTAGGAATAGGCTCAACCAAAACGATGTGTGTGAGTCATGGCAAAGCACTTGAGAAGACTAATTATAAAGATGAGCATTAAGCATCAACATAGTCTTGAAAAAAAAGAGATACAAGGTGCAAGACATGTCCTTCCCACACACACACACAACTAGCAAATGGGTTCACAAGCTCACTAAAGAGCAAAGTAACAACAAAGCTTGTGACAACCCATGGCGAAGATAGAGAATGATAGCTTTGTCAAGAGGAGGAATACCAATTGACATGGCGAAAGCCTCGTCAAGAGAAGAATGAGGAAAACAATCTTTACCACAAAAGAGTGCAACAAGATGCAAGGATATAAGATCCGCACTCAAGACAAACGATTTCACGGAGCCACCAAAGAAATAATACAAGAAAGACAAGGTGGTCGTGAAAGAAATGATGTCATCTAGAGATGCAATTTCTCTCAAGTGTATAAGGTTCTAGGTAGCTGAAAATCATGAAGATATCAATCCACAAAGAAGGATATACACACGAAATAGTTACAACATGAAGGAACAAGATATCCAAAAGGAAGTCATAAATATACCAATAAGATCTTTGCTTGAAAGCATAGCACATGGCTTAATATTGTCTTATTGTATATCAATGAACTTCACACACACAAACATCAAAGACATCACAACTCGTAACAAGAGATCATTGTTGGGATGCTTTGAGAAAAGAAGCAAGTATCACAAGAATGAATCAAGAAATTCATGCCATGATGCAACCTACACAAGGTTGAATGCAAGAAATGTATGCATGAAGTTGATACTTGTTACCGAGATAGCATTGGAATGATGTAGTAGATACCAATTGAATGTAGTAGATTGTAGTTCATTGATCATCCTAGCTTGACTCCAATAAGCACATGGTGACAACACCTTCCTTGTGAGTGAGCCGAGCATCCAATGCATCTCCAATTGTTCCTAGAACAACACCACAAACAAAATGGTGCCCAAACTCATTGGGACCAAAGAGTTAGAAACACCAATACATAGGACAAACTCCACAAAAATATGTGCACATAGATAAGAAAATGAATTTTATGCACATCTCATCCAATTTGAGACTTGGTGGAGTTTCCCCTATATATTGGGTCAAAGAAAGAAAGCATGCCAAAGAAAATACATAAAGTAAATATGCATGCTCAAGACTTTCAAGAACCGAAACCAATTGAAAACGAAAAACCAAGTGAAAATAGGATACCAAATGGAGAAATCATCACTCGGAAGATATCAATGAAGATACATCAAGGAATGAGATACCCACTGATAGACGCAAAAAGAAAGATATCGAACTCCCAAGAGAGAGGATGGTTCCAAACAAACCAAGCCCTCTACAAAGTTTCATGATGGCACAAAGTACCAAAAAGAAACGGCTTGCCTTCCACCAACACACACTTGATAAGGATCACAGGATGAGTGTTCTAAAGAAAATAGGATAGCTCCCCCAAGCGTTGTGCATTATAGAGAATTTGCATTTGAATACAAAATGCACAAGATGGGATCACCACTTTCACTATATCTAGAAAAACACTAGACAAGATCAAGAAATTAACAAGATCCACAAGTGGTATGGAAGACAATGGGAGTTGACACAATCCTTGGCAAGAGATAAGGCAATTAAGCACAAGCCAACATGAAGATGATTCAACAATTTCTACCACATACAAGAATACCAATTGTACAAGTACAAGAAGTATTTGGAATGAATTCCCGATGGTAGATTGTAAAGTAATCCAACATCATCTTCACACCAAACAATATAAGCAAATGACTCTTGAAGAGCTAACATGCCACCTAGAAACAAGATAATTTACAATATCAACTCTAAGTGGCAATACCTCAAATGTACACATTTTCTAGGCTTGTAATATACACATAGCATATTACTCCCCCATAATGTGATACCAAAGACAACTTAACAAGAGGCAAACAAGATCCAACATGAGATAATTAATGGATTATTTAGAATTTGAATTTCTCATGAGAAGACATACCACATAGAGACTAGATAATCTTGCAATATCAATACTAGGTGGTATTCCTCATGTACACACATTTGTAGGATCATGAAGTGCACAAAGCACATAACTCCCCCCAAAATGGGATGTTCCATTAATCTCTCACAAGAGCCAACTAAGATACAAACAAGATGCAAAAAGGCTCAACATAACACTCACGCATACATGATGTGCAAACCAACATTCACATACTTGATTTCTCAAGATACACAAATTGGAAGCACACCATATATAAACACATGCACGGTACAAAACCAAAACATGCAAAGGGGCAAGTAACTTTCAATGTAAATAATTTAAGTACAAGTTACCGCAAGGAGGCACATTGGATATAGGATAGAGACTTGATAATCCAATGACTTGGCTTGAGACAATATGAATGATGAAGATCCCTTAATTCTTCATGAGGTAGCCAAGTCTTCAATGCCCTCCAACAACACCTATTGATCAAGTTTGAGCTTGTTGGTCCCCAACCAAGTTGGGTCCTAAGAGGTTAGTCACAATAGTCTTGGCAACCCAAATGGTTCTTTTCTTGACACCACTTTGAGTACCAACAAACTTGGCAAACACATTTCCAACCTTATCCTTCCCAAGAGAATAGATATCATCAATTAGAATAGGGTTGGATAAGGTACCATTCAAGCATGAAGAAGCGACGTGACCTTTCTCACGACATAAGTAGCAACGTCTACTCTTCATTTTCTTCTCACTTGATTTCTCAACTTGAGAAGCATTAACTTGAGTCTTCTTGGGAAGAGGCCTTTCTTCAACTTGCGGTTGAGCATGAGATTGAATTTGTGGCCGCTTCCCTTGTTGCTTGTCACTATCATGCTTCTTCTTCAATGGGCAAGATCTAACATGATGCCCTTCAATTTTGCACTTGAAGCAAACAATCTTGGCCGAATTCTTGACTTGTTCTTGGCCCTTCTTCTTGTTGTTCTTGGACTTCTTCTTATTGGAGTTGAATCCAAGTCCACCTTTGTCATTGGGGGATTTTTGCACACTCAAGATATTGTTGAGTGTGGACTTCCCTTCATGACACTTTTGCAAGTCAATCTTCAAGGAAGTGACTTGGGCCTTGAGCTCTTTGATTTCCTCTACATGGTTAGTATCAACACAAGTACTAGAGGAAGTATAAGCTTCATCGTTAGAGCAACAAGGCAAGGAAAGTAATTCATCACAAGATGTACCAACATTATGAGTAGATGAATTACAAGGACTAGCACAAGGCAATATATCATTTTGAGTAGAGGTAGTGCTTATGTCCACATGAGGCTCACTAGATGCTACCTTCGAGATACTAGTCTCATGAGCTAACAATAGACCATTATGGGAGACTAGAAGATCATCATGAGAGCTTGAGAGCTTTTCATGATTTTCTTCCAATTTCCCATAATTGCTAGATAGCAACTCAAGTTGAGCCCTTAGCTCAACATTCTCCTTCAATGTGGATGCTTCACAAGAAATAGAGTTAGTAGCACAAGCATCATCATTAACAACAAGAGAAGGCAACTTGGCAAGCTCTTTCAAATATGAAGCTTTAAGTTGTGCATGAGACTCGGTGAGTCCGATGAGCTCACTCTTAATGACCCTTGAGCCATTTTAGAGGTGCTCAAAGTCCTCAAGGAGTTTGGCATGTGCAACTTCAAGCTTATCATTTTTAGTTTTGAAATCATTGGCCACCTCGAGAGCTCTATCATGGGATTCCTTCACTCTAGATAATTCTAGAGCAAAAGTTTCCTCAAGAGATTCCTTGGTGGTTTGTTCAAGTTCAAGAGCTTGAGATAAATCTGCAATCTCATTAGCGTAATCACGCTCATGACCTTCCATTTTCTCAATGGTGGCCTCATGCTCCTCAAGATGAGATTCCAACTCCTCAATGTATTTCTTGCCCTCAATGGCAATAGACATAATTTCCATGAAGTTGGAACGAGCAATTTTGTTCTTATGAAGAGCTTTAAAAATAATTTCCCCCTTAATTTTTAAGGAGGCAACAGTATCATTCTCTTCATCATTACCCTCATCATCATTAGCATCAACATCATCATCAAGAGACATATTGGGGTTCAAAGTAGGAGATACCTTTGACGCCTTAGGCATAAGGCAAAAAGCAATAGATGATGATGTAGGATCCCTTGAGGCACCATTCAAGACCACATCTTGTTCCATGGAGTGTTGGGTTTCCTCTACATTGTTAGCACAATAACTAGAGGAAATACAAGCATTTTTATCATGGCAACAAGACATAGCAAGCATATCATCATGAGATTTAGACAAGCAATTTCTACATGATATGCAAGGACTATCAACACAAGCATGTGAACCATCTAGGGTGCTCGAAGTGTTAAAGTCCAAAGAACTAGCATTGCAATAAGATAGTGATGAAGGATCATCAATAATAAGCCCACTATCATCATTGCAATGACCAACACTACTCACCATATCATTACCTTGTGGCAAACCACATGTAGGTGAAGTAGAAGAAGTTGAGAAGACAATACGACCGGAGGTGGAGGGAGAACAATCATCCCCACAAAAATTGGACACACCATATTTGTCTTGAAGCTTTGTCCACAACTCATGAGCATCCCGAAACGGCATGAGTTGAAATATAACTACATTGCTCAAAGCATCGAAAAGCACATTAGAGGCTTGAGCATTGAGATAAGAGTTTTTCTCATCCTCTAAAGATAAGTTTTGAGAATCCTTTGGAGGAGAAAAACCCATATCTACAATTCGCTCTAAACACGGGTCAATGGCCCGGAAATGATTAAGCATGCGAATCACCCAAACATCAAAATTTGTGCCATCGAAACTAAGAGTGTCAAAGAATCCTAATCCCCTAGTCGACATCTTTACTCTCTAGGCGGTAAAGCCTAATAATGAGAGATGAGGCTCTGATACCAAATGAAAGATCGTGGATGTCGCCTAGAGGGGGGGTGAATAGGCGCTTTAAAATAATTACGGTTTAGGCTTGAACAAATGCGGAATAAAACTAACGTTTAATTTGTCAAGCACAAAACCTAAAACGACTAGGCTCACCTATGTGCACCAACAACTTATGCTAAGCAAGATAAACAACTAAGTGATAGCAAGATATATAACAAGAAACAATATGGCTATCACAAAGTAAAGTGCATAAGTAAAGGGCTCGAGTAAGAGATAACCGAGGCACGCGGAGACGACGATGTATCCCGAAGTTCACACCCTTGCGGATGCTAATCTCCGTTTGGAGCTGTGTGGAGGCACAATGCTCCCCAAGAAGCCACTAGGGCCACCGTAATCTCCTCACACCCTCGCACAATGCAAGATGCCGTGATTCCACTAAGGGACCCTTGAGGACGGTCACCGAACCCGTACAAATGGCAACCCTTGGGGGCGGTCACTGAACCTGTACACTTTGGCAACCCTTGGGGGTGGTCACCGGTACCCGTCAAATTGCTCGGGGCGATCTCCACAACCTTATTGGAGACCCCGAAGCTTGCCCAGAGCTTTACACCACAATGATTGAGCTCCGAGGCACCACCAACCGTCTAGGGCGCCCAAGCACCCAAGAGGAACAAGCTCTAGGGTACCAAGCACCCAAGAGTAAAAAGCTTCTCAAACTTCACTTCCACGTATCACCGTGGAGAGCTCAAACCGATGCACCAAATGCAATGGCAAGGGCACACGGAGTGCCCAAATCCCTCACTCCCAAATCCCACCAAAGCAACGAAAGCTATGGAGGAATATGAGAGGAAGAACAAGAAAGAGAACACAAAGAACTCCAAGATCTAGATTCAAGGGGTTCCCCTCACATAGAGGAGAAAGTGATTGGTGGAGATGTGGATCTAGATCTCCTCTCTCTTTTCCCTCAAGAACTAGCAAGAATCATTGGAGGGATTGAGAGATAGCAAGCTCAAGGAAGGTCAACAATGGGGGCAAACACGAGCTAGAAGGATAAGGCTCAATGGGGAAGAAGACCCCCTTTTATAGCAGCCCCCGAATCCAACCGTTATCTGCCCAGCCCGCACTGAAGCGGTACTACCGCTTGGGGGAGCAGTACTACCGCTTAGCACGGTCAAAACAGCCCAATGAGATAGAAAAACAAGAACGGTAGTTCTGCCAGAGAGGTAGTACCGCTCGGGGGAGAGGTAGTACCGCTTGAGAGGTAGTACCGCTCGGGGGAGAGGTAGTACCGCTTGAGAGGTACTACCGCTCTACTACCACTTAAAGAAAACAGGCAATAGAATCATGCACACAGGACTTTTCCCAAACGGTCGTGGCGGCGGTAGACCACAGCGGAAGTACCACAAGCAGTACTACCGTGGTACCTAGTGGTACTACCGCTTGGGGGCAATAAAATTTCCCAAGTAAAACAGAAGGAAACTCCAAAACTGAAACTGCTATAACTCCTGCAAATGGACTCTAAAATCAGCAAACTCAAGCTTGTTGGATAGAAGACGAAAAGTACTATCCAACAGCGACGGGATATTAAGAACTAGCAATGGAGAAGAAATGCCAATATGAAAAGGAAGAGGACCTTCCCACAATATGAACCGGCAAACTCTCCAACATCGAAAACGCAAAGATGATCCATACGAACTCCGTTTTCGATGAGCTTGAGTTTGACAAGAAGACGAACACAAACTCTAAAACCTCACCAAGAGAAGAGCCAAATAAGAACCGAGAAAGATGATGCAAGGATGCAATGGTTTGAGCTCTCTATGAACGATACGATCAAGCTACTTACTTGAGAGCCCCCCTTGATAGTACGGCAAACGATCATATAACCCGGTCTCCAAACTACCAGCATGAGACCGGTAAAATAGAAAACCTATCAAGGGCAAACCTTTGCCTTGCACATAGTCCACTTGAGTTAGATGATGACGATCTTGACTTCCTCAAGTTGGACCACCTTTCTTGATTGCGTTGGCTCGATGAAGACTAGTTGATTGCTCCCCCATACTCCACTATGGGTGAGCCACTCTTTGGCACATCTTCACAAGTCCATTGTCACCACAATGGACGGCAAGCTTCAAGCATGTGATCTTTTCGTGATGCTCCACTTGAACTTGCACACCGCAATCTTGATGACGATCACCACTTGATGTCATCCTCCATGGGTTGAATGAGATCTTCTTCTTGACGCAAGCCCATGGAAACATACCTAACCCCACATAGAACTCTCATGTAAACCATGGGTTAGTACACAAAGCGTAATGGACAATGCTTACCATACCATGAGACCACTTGATCTCACTTGGTACATCTTCTACGCTTTGTGTGTGTTGATCAACTTGAATCACTCGTTGTACTTATTCTTGATCAACCTTGTATCTTTTCAACTCTCTTCATTAGGATGATGTCTTGAAGGTAAACATGAATGTTCACACAATCTTCTTCTTCAAGACATGTTTGCAATAGGCTCAACTCTCACATGACCAATCTTTGGATCAATCCTTGAATAGCACCTTGGTCAACACATATTCTTCTTCTAATAACCTTGAAACCAACAAATGGTCTTCAAGCAATGCCTATGGACAAACCCTTCAAATATAACTCAAGGCAGCCATTAGTCCATAGAGATTGTCATCAATTACCAAAACCAAACATGGGGGCAGCACATGTTCTTTCAACTGGGAGCCTGCAGAGGTGCAAAGTGGGCTCGGGGGAGGCTCGAAGCAGGCGGAACGGCGGGGGCGATCTGCAGTGGCCGAGGAGGAAGACGAGGAAGAGGGCGGTGATGCAGGGGCTCCCAGCTCCGACGGGTGGCACCAGACGGCGTAGAAGACGATGGCGGAGCGGACGGGCACGGTGGCGAGGCGTGGGGGTGACGGTGGCCGCGGCTATGCCGGGACCATGGCGACGGTGGCGTCGGGCTTCGACGGAAGTGGGAAGGAGAGAGAGAACGAGGAGGGAAAGGGGACAAGGGTTTCGCCAGGGGGGGGGTCCGTGGCGATGCTCTTATCCACCCCACGGCGACGGCAGCAGCAGGGGATGGCCGACGCGTGCGCAATCGGCGGCTCGGATGCGCGCGCGCTGACACGCACTGGAGAGAGAGCGAGAGGAGGGAGACGACGCGGCTGGTGGGCTGGGCTTCCACTGTGCACTCAAAGCCCAGTGCAACAGTAGACCACAGGTATTTTCCTTTTCTATTTTATGTTTTCTTTTTCAGCTATTGTTTTGCATTTCTTTTTGCACCAAAAGAGTTTTGTAAAATGTGGAGCTTAGCCACATAAATACTATGCATTATATAGCACTGCCACAAAAGGTTTGGTGATTAATTGAATTCATTTGAATTTCGTTTAAATGGAAATGATTTAAATGAGGCTGTTTTGGTGCTGTTTCATGATACTAGGGTCAAATTTAGGCAAGTAGTGATGTTGTTTTCCTTAACAATTATTTGTTATGGAATATTTGCTAAATCATGAACTATTTAGTTTTCTTATTTGTGCAACTTTTATCTTCACTTGCAATTTGAATTTGATTTAAAGTGGAATTTGAAATGAGATATGAAACCAAAGATGATCAAGCTCTGCAAAACATGGTGACTTGGCTTAATTAGAGGATGATCACTGTGCTTAATTACAGGGGGTGTTACAATTCTCCTCCTCTAAAAGAAATTCTTGTCCCGAGAATTAAGAGGTAGAAGGGAAAAGATCGGGGTATTCATCACGAAGACGATCCTCGCGTTCCCAAGTGGCTTCATCTTCAGAATGATTCGACCATTGAACTTTAAGGAACTTGATTGCCTTCTGACGGGTTCGACGTTCAGCTTGATCAAGAATGCGGATTGGATACTCTTGATAAGAAAGATCATCTTGCAATTCAAGCATTTCATGATCCACTGCTCGGATAGGATCCTTGAAGCAGCGATGGAGTTGCGACACATGGAAGACATCGTGAACTTGAGAAAGCTTCGGCGGCAATTCCAATTTATATGCCACATATCCACGTCTAGCGAGAATACGGAACGGGCCGATGTAGCGAGGAGCTAACTTTCTCTTGATTCCAAAACGATGAGTGCCCTTCATCGGTGTGACAAGAAGGTAAGCTTGTTCGCCAGGTTGATAGACCATTTCCTTGTGTTTACGATCATAATTGCTCTTCTGACGAGACTGAGCCGTCTTAAGATGTTCACGAACAATGCGAACTTGTTCTTCAGCTTGTTGGATAATATCCGGACCAAAGAGTGGTCGTTCCCTAGTTTCTGACCAATTCAGAGGGGTTCGGCACTTACGTCCATATAGTACTTCGAAGGGTGCCATCTTCAAGCTAGCCTGCTAGCTGTTGTTGTAAGAGAATTCAACATACGGGAGAGATTCCTCCCATTTCTTGCCAAATGAGATGACACAGGCACAAAGCATATCTTCAAGAATTTGGTTGACTCGTTCAACTTGACCTTGGGACTGGGGGTGATAAGCTGGGCTCCAAGAGAGATGAGTTCCCATAGCTTCTTGGAAACTTTCCCAGAACTTTGAGGTAAAGAGGCTGCCACGATCTGAACTAATCTCCAACAGAATACCGTGGAGTGACACAATTCTGAAAACATACAAGTCTGCTAACTGACTAGCAGTAATCGTCTCCTTGACAGGCAGAAAATGAGCATCCTTGGAGAATTGGTCGATGATGACAAGAATAGCATCATGACCCTTTTGCGATCTGGGAAAACCAGTGATGACATCCATTTCAACCTTGTCCCATTTCCATTCAGGAATAGTAAGTGGTTGCAAAGTTCTGGGAGGTCTTTGGTGTTCAGCTTTGATGCGACGGCAAACGTCACATTCAACAACATGTCGAGCAATGTCTCGCTTCATATTAGGCCACCAGAATCTCTGACGGATGTTGATGTAGGGTGGAACCCTAATTGATGATCTTTTCACACTTGGTGGGGGAAAAGGGCAAATTGAGAGAAGAACACAAGAAGAACACTCAAATAGGCAAGACCCAATCACACATGCACTAGATCCACATACACATAGTAGGGGTACAAGATCCAAAACCAACAAAGGAGGATACACGGTAGCTACTTCATCCCGATCTGCGAAGGAGTCGAGGTCTTGAATCCGGAGAGGATCTTCTCACATGGGTCTCATGGAGGTCTTGATCTCCATGGGAGAGGTATGGATGAGCAAAGCTCTATCTCAAAGAGCTATCTACTTTGCTAACCCTAGATGGAGGAGGGGGAGATCCTTATATAGTGCTAGTACAAGTTGGGGCGAATTGGGGGAGTACATGGGCTGTTGGGCCGAAACAGTCTGCGCAGGGGCCGGATGTCCGGGCATCGGGCCGGATGTCCAGCGGTTCAGGTGGGGGCCGGATGTCCGGGCTTGGGGGTTGGATGTCTGGCCGAACTTCGGCAAACCTACTGTATAGGGGCGCCGAATTTCTGGGCGGGGGCCCGGATGTCCGGTGTGGACGGTCCGGATGTCCGGGGCGAGGCTGGATGTCCGGGTCCTAGGGACTTGGCGGCGGCTGTTCTGGTGGTGCTGTTGTAGTCTCCAGGGGCCGCATTTCCGGGCCGTAGGCCGGATGTCCGGCTGCTAATGCTCAGCAGCACTTCCTCTTCTCGTTCTTCCTCATCCGAGTACTTGGCGACTTGTCCATTGTTCCGGGCTTCTCCGAGAGGGTCCTCTTGGTACCTAAGCACACATAGCATTTCGGAATGAGGTAGCAACCATGTCTCGCATGAGTCATATGGAAGTTCATTAAGGAGTGATGTCACCTCGGTCTCGAGAGCTCTTGCACGTGCTCGAGTCATTGGTCCTCACTAGTGGAAAACGGGGCTTTAGTCCCGGTTGGCAACGGCCTTTAGTCCCGGGTCACCAACCGGGACAACGAAATTGGGACTAAAGGCCCCCACCCTTTAGTCCCGGTTGGCCACAACCCGGGACTAAAGTCCCTCCACGTGGCCGCGAGCCCGCGCTGGGGGCTGGAGGACCTTTAGTCCCGGTTGGTGACACCAACCGGGACTAAGGTCCCTCCACGTGGCCGCGAGCTAGCGTCGGGGGCTGGAGGACCTTTAGTCCTGGTTGGTGACATCAACCGGGACTAAGGATTTTGTGTTGGGGTTTAGGATTTTAGGGTTTAGGGTTTATTTTTCCTTTTCATTTTGGGTTTTCCATTCAATTCTTTTTCATTTCAAACATATTTTACGCTACTACATACTGTACACGTTATGCATATATAATATAATTTCTCGTACGACCATACATATATCATATAATTTCTCGTACAACCATACATATATATATACAATTTGGTATATACAATTTCTCCTACAATTTGGAGATCATTACAAGCAGGCATTAGCAGCAGTGGTATTCTCCGCTTTCAGATATGACCTCCATAAGCAAAAATCCCGCAATTTCCTCTTGAATTGCTCGTATGCGGTTCTCTGGTAGGAGCTTCTCCCGCATCTCTTCCACCTTGAAAGAAGGAGATCAATATGAATATATTAGTTGTGTGTATATATATTAGATCATCATAAAAAAATTGTGAATAGTGTTTACGTATCTGAAGTTGTCTTACATCTCTGCGCAATTCGGTTGTCATGCGAATGTTCTCGCAAACGTAGTATGCACATAAATTAGTCCCCTGTTTCTGCCTCATGCACTTTGCGAGAATAGAATTCAATCAGATAATAATCAAGCATGATAATGGTATTGAAACTAGAATTATCGAGATGCGCGGACCTAGCTAGTACTACTTAATTACCTTGGGCCTTCGCCAACGCAGCTCCGGTTTCCATTCACCGACAACATCATTGATGAACCGTTTCCAAACCCTGCCCGGCAAAGAAAATGAATAAAGGAGTTATTAATTACTTGATATCAGGAAATGAACGAAAGAGGCCGATATAGTGCGATAATGATTGACATTACCTGTCGAGCATCCTAAACACGCTGGTGTATTCTCGAGGGTCTTTACCTAGTGAGTCCAGGGTTTCAATAGTTCCAACGTCAACTTTAATGATTAGCAGGATCCAGTGGTACCTGCGCACACATTTATATAAGCAGGCATGCATAACTCATCAACTACACTTAACATCGAGTAAGCAAAATAGAATTTGTAGTACAAGACAGTAACACTCACTTGAAGTTGTAAGGAAATAGTATTTCTGTTCTGGTATTTTGTGCCTTCATAAACCTTAGCAAGTTAGCCTCTGAGTCTTTGGGGTGGTCTTTTATCATTTTTTCATTAATGATATATGGATCAACGAACCCAATGTCATAGATTCCATCTCTTTTGCATTCGAGAATCTTCATTCTGCATAATAGCGTACAAAAGAATATAATGAGGATAATTACAGGCAATGAACGAGCTGAGCTAGTGACTTAAATTACAGAAAGAAATCACTTACAGACAATAGCAACTGATGATAGATTTGTCGAGTGAGTCTTGATTGTACAACTGATTTTTTTTGGAAACTCAATGCATAGCTCATTTTCATAGAAGTAATGCTCTTTCTTGACTTTCACCATGAGCATCTCTCGCCCGTTCTTTACTTCTTTCATGTACCACTCATGCAATCTTCGCATTTGTGTTGATAGATGCGGGACCTGCTCCGGTCTGACCAGAGTTTTCCCGGGGGCATATTGCCATGCTACATCAGCCACGGGGACTTCCTCGGTGCCTAGGAGTTGATCAACACTGATACCAATGTCTCTAGCAGCGCCGGTTACCTTATCGGTAATCACCTTGAGCGGGGGGATTGATTGCATTGCCTGTTCTCCGAGCTGGGGAACTATTTTCCCGCTTTTATTACTACTTCTATGTCTCGACTGCTGCATTTGTTCATATGACTTCCTAATAGAGCGGTCATAGTCTGATGGCCTATTCTCCACATGTCCCGGTTGTCGTTCAAGAAAGTCCACAAAGTGCTTTACGGTTTTCGTAGGTATTATCTCCTTTGGCGGCGGGTGCGGTTTCGGTGCAAAATGGGACTTCACTTCAGAAACCACGACCGTTTTGGTTTCCTCATCAGTCATATCGTAAGCTAACTTCTTTTTGGCAGGAGGCTTGTCGTTGGCTTTCTTCTTAACTTTCTTCCGCTTTTGGCCCTGCTGGGACATAGGGGGTGGAGTCGGCTGACGCGGCGGAGATAGATATGGACTCGCGCTGGGCTCCCTCTCGAGGTGGGGTGGACTTAGAGGTGTATTGCTACTCGGAGGAGTCGGTGGCCTTGGTGCCGAGTTTGGAAACACGATGCATTCCTTTCTCATACAATGACACCATGTATGACTTCTCCCAGTGTCTGCTCCCCTTCACCTCCAGGAATGTCAAGCTCTAGTGAGTCATATCCCGGCAGAACTTCATCCACCCCGACACGAGCATAGCCAGCTGGAATCGGATTGCCATGGATGGTTGCTTCAGGTGCATTCGGTAAAGCAACGCCGACCGCCACCTTCATGGATATGTTCGTCATTTTCTGGTGTAGCTCACAATTTGTCCTCTCTTTGGTATCATCCACGGGGTAGCGAGCCAGCAGTGCATCATCGGCCCGGACCCCCGTGGAACCCACGCTGCTTTTCCGCATAGATGGGACGGTACTATCCAATGCTGGATCTGCTTGCTCCTGCCGCGGAGATGCCCTTTGCTGGCTAATTGTGTCTAGTTTCTCCCGCTGCTACTTTAATATGCGTTCCAACTCCTCGTTCTTTGTTTCTATCTTCTGAAGCCGGTCTGCATCCTGCTTCTTTTTTCTCTGACGGCTTCTATAAGTGTCGTTCCACTCCGAAAACCCCTGAACCCACGGAACAACGCCTTTGCCTCATGTTCGTCCTCCGTGTTCAGGATTCTTGAGGGCGCGTGTAAGCTCGTCGTTCTCTCTCTCGGGCTGGAACAACCCCTTTCGAGCAACTTCTATTGCTTGAAGTAAAGCGTCAGAGGCTGTTTTAAGATCTGCCTTTTCAATAATCTGCCCTGTCGCTGGGTCCAACTGTCCCCCATGCGCATAAAACCAATACTTGGACCTCTGGGGCCAATCCGTTGTAGCTGGAATGACCCCTTCAGCAAGCATCTTGGCCTCAGCTGCTTCCCACTTAGGCACGGCTCTCTTCTAGCCACCTGTCCCTAGAACATGGTGATACTCTTTTTTCTCAGCATTTATCTTATTTTTTCTCGACCTTTCCAGAGCTTCATCCGATTCCTTGTACTCCACAAATGCGTCCCAGTGATCTTTTATCTTCTCTAGTGCTCCAATTAATTCCGGAGTCTTCTTTTTTGCCTTGATGTAGTCGCTGTATAATCTTTTCTTCCAGCTCTGGAATTGTGTGGCCATCTTCTTAAGAGCAAACTGCTTGACTTTCAACCATTGGCCATCTGTGAGACCCTTTGGTAGGTTGAAATGTGACATGAGCGTATCCCAAAGCAAATTTTTCAATCTTTCGTCGACGTAACTAACTCCTTGATCTACCTTTGGCTTATTCCATTCTCGAATGGTGATCGGGATGTCGTCCCTAACAATAACTCCGCATTGATTTATAAATTTACGGGCAATCTGTTCAGGAGCAATCGGTTCGCCATCTTCTACGACTTCATCGATGTTGAACTTTATGTCATCGCCCAACTTTTTGGCCCGGCCTTGTGCCCTTCTAGGAGATTGGCTCGATCCGGAGGGCTAAAAGAAGAAAGATTTGTTAATATATATATACAAATCAATTAATACATCTAATGATCACCAGAGGCTTAATATATATATACCTCGCCGGACTTTGTTAATTGTCTAACATTTTCTTCGCCATCATTGTTTGTTTGCCCTTCGTCTCTTGGTTCTTGCTCAAGTCCCTCACCGGAGTCGTTCAGAAATTGTGAGCCGTCATCTTGTTCATGCTCTTGGTTTTGGGAGGAGCGTATGATGTCGAATATGTGCTCTTTATGGTATCTGCCGCTATCGTCCATAGCTTAACTAATCCAGAAGAAAGATAAAACAATTTAGTATTTTACCTAAAGTTTTCTACACAAAAAGAATCACTTTAAAATCTACTATCAAACTCTAAATATGAAGAAAACAAGATTTCCTACTAAACAAATAACAAGAAAATAATAAAATTATTTTTCTTAACAGCAATTAAAACTCCTCATGTTGACTAACAGAAACATAATATAATTTGGCAAAAGAATAACAAGAAAACAGAAACTAAAATAATTAAAACAAAGGAAAAAGGTATAAAACTAAAAGAGCTAAACAGAATCTGTTTTTGATTAAAACACCTATTTAAGATATCCTAAAAATTCTCAAATTGAACATACTGATAAAACACACTAATATTAAACAGTAGGAAAAAGAATCACTCAAAAATCTATTTTTAAACTAAAGTTATTCACAAACTAGTGATTCACACAAATTTCAAAGAATTCAAATTTAAACTATTCAAATTTGAAAACTACTGGCACTAACAGAAAGCCTATAATTTTTGTGACCTAAAGCAAAAAGATTCACTCAAAAACTCTAAATATTCTAAGAGTTATTCAAAATCTAAAAACAGAAACTGTTCTGTTTAGAAAAACAAAACAGAAAAGAAAAAGCTAAACTGGCGACAGGGGGGGGCTACGTGTCAGTTTCTGATAGGCCTAGGTTGCGCGCGCGGTATAAAAGAAAACGTGTTTTCCCGGCGATGTCGACGGCGGCGGCGGCTCTGTGGTGGTCGGGGACGAGGCTTCGGTGGTCCTTGGCGAGCGGCGGGGGCAGCGGCGGGCGGCGGGGGTAGCGGCGGGCGGCGGGACAGCGCGGCCATGGTGGGGGCGAGCGGCGGGGCACGACGGGGACAATGGGAGAGGAGGCCGGGCCTCACCGGCGTTGGAGGGAAGAGGGGCGGCGAGGCTTGAGGGAGCCATTGGGGAGGAGGCCGGTTCGAGACGACGGAGCGGCGACGGCGGGGCGGTCCGACGACGGGGGGTGTCCGGCAGCCTGGCGGCGTCTGTTCCTTCTCCCGGGCGGTGGCTGGCACCGGGACACCAATTAAATCCCGGAATTTATATACCCGAGACCTTTAGTCCCGGCTCCAGACACGAACCGGGACTAAAGGTCCTTTAGTCCCGGCTCCAGCCACGAACCGGGACTAAAGGCCAACCTTTCGGCGGCAAAATTCCGCGCGGGAGCTGAAACCTTTACGCCCGGCTAGTGGTTGCAACCGGGACTAAAGGTGTCTTTCAATTAATTTTCATTTTGAAGAAATTATTTAACAGATTCAATTTTACAGATTGAAATTAATTCTTGTAAAATGCATAACAATTTGAAAACTAAACCAAATGAGTTGATTCAAATTTCAGTGGATTCATCTTGAAGATTTCTATCAACTAGTATCATTTTGACAGGAAGTTGCATAATTAATTTTGCACTTATTAATTAAATACAGTAATTGAAGACATTATTTTAAACTTTAAAAATTCATATCTTCAGTTCTGTTAAGCCAAATGGAGCAAATAACATGTCAAATTGTTTGTCTTAACATAACCTACACATTCATATTTTGTTTGGACATAATTGCATTGATTAACTCCTCTGTATAATTAAAATACTAAAAGGACAAGAATAATTCCTAATTTTGAAAATTCATAACTTAATAAATAAGATGTCAAATTGTTACAAAGATTCCAGAGTGGGACTCTCCAGGTATAAATCCAGAAACTCACTAGAGAGAAAGTGATGATAGTGTTACACCCAAAACACATATATACCCTAACTCTTACAAAGATTCCCTCCGGTTTGTCCGAAGTGGGACTTTCTAGCTATAAGTCCGGAAACTCACTAGAGAGAAAGGGATGACGGTGAAGCCGGTCACAACCCAGAGTGGGATCTTGGGGTATAAAACTTTTTCTTCGCGTATGTCCCTTGCTTATGATTGCGCCGTAACCATGGAGAATCTTCATCATTTAACATGATGCTTGGGTCAGTGTTCACTGTGAAGGGAGGAATTTCATCAAACTTATTATAATCTTCTGACATGTCTGTCTTGTCCTCCACTCCCACGATGTTTCTTTTCCCTGAAAGAACTATGTGGCGCTTTGGCTCATCGTATGATGTATTCGCTTCCTTATCTTTTCTTTTTCTCGGTTTGATAGACATGTCCTTCACATAGAAAACCTGAGCCACATCATTGGCTAGGACGAATGGTTCGTCTGTGTACCCAAGATTGTTGAGATCCACTGTTGTCATTCCGTACTGCGGGTCTACCTTTACCCCGCCTCCTGTCAGATTGACCCATTTGCACCGAAACAAAGGGACCTTACAAGAAGGTCCATAGTCAAGTTCCCATATCTCCTCTATGTAACCATAATATGTGTCATTTTTCCTATTGTTGTTTGTTGCATCAAAGCGGACACCACTGTTTTGCTTGGTGCTCTTTTTATCTTGGGCGATCATGTAAAATGTATTCTCATTTATCTCGTACCCTTGGAAAGTCAATATAGTCGAAGATGGTGACTTGGCCAACAAGTACAACTGATCTCCAACAGTGGTGTTATTGATGAGATGTGTTTGCAACCAACCGCCGAAAGTCGCCATGTGTGTACGTTTAATCCAGGAGTCAGACTGCTCCGGGTTCTTGGAGCGTATAATATCCATGTGTTCCTCGATATACGGAGCCACCAAGGTGGAATTTTATAGAACTGTGTAGTGTGCTTGAGTGAAAGAATGCCCGTCCATACTTATTACTGCTTTCTTTCCTAGCGTGCCTTTTCCACTCAATCTCCCCTCATGCCGCGATTGAGGAACACCAATCGGCTTAAGGTCAGGAATAAAGTCAACACAAAACTCAATAACCTCCTCTGTTCCATAGCCCTTGGAGATGCTTCCTTCTGGCCTAGCACGGTTATGAACATATTTCTTTAAGACTCCCATGAACCTCTCAAAGGGGAACATATTGTGTAGAAATACAGGACCCCGAATGGTAATCTCTTCGACTAGGTGAACTAGGACGTGCGTCATAATATTGAAGAAGGATGGTGGGAACACCAATTCGAAACTGACAAGACATTGGACCAAATCATTCTGAAACCTTGGTAGGATTTCTGGATCGATTACCTTCTGAGAAATTGCATTGAGAAATGCACATAGCTTCACAATGGCTAATCGAACATTTTCCGGTAGAAGCCCCCTCAATGCAACCGGAAGTAATTGCGTCATAATCACGTGGCAGTCATGAGACTTTAGGTTTTGGAATTTTTTCTCTGCCATATTTATTATTCCCTTTATATTCGACGAGAAGCCAGACGGGACCTTCATACTGCTCAGGCATTCAAAAAAGATTTCCTTCTCTTCTTTGGTAAGAGCGTAGCTGGCACGACCTTGATACTGCTTTGGATGCATGCCGTCTTTTTCGTTCATACGTTGCTGGTCCTCCCGTGCCTCCGGTGTATCTTTTGTCTTCCCATAAACGCCCAAGAAGCCTAGCAGGTTCACGCAAAGATTCTTCGTCACGTGCATCACATCGATTGCAGAGCGGACCTCTAGGACTTTCCAATAGAGTAGCTCCCAAAATATAAATTTCTTCTTCCACATGGGTGCGTGTCCGTTAGCGTCATTCGGAACAGATTGTCCGCCAGGACCCTTTCCAAAGATTACTTTTAAATCCTTGACCATATCAAATATATCATCACCAGTACAGTGGCCAGGCTTCTTCCGGTGATCTGCCTCACCTTTGAAATGCTTGCCTTTTTTTCTTAAGAGATGCCTGATCAGAAGAAATCGACGATGTCCCGGGTACACATTCTTCTTATATTTCTCCAAATATATACTTTCAGTCTCATCTAAACAGTGCGTGCATGCATTGTATCCCTTGTTTGTCTGTCCTGAAAGGTTACTAAGAGCAGGCCAATCATTGATGGTTACAAACAGCAACGCTCGTAGGTCAAATTCCTCCTGTTTGTGCTTATCCCACACACGTACACCTTTTATATCCCACAACTGTAAAAGTTCTTCAACTAATCGCCTTAGGTACACATCAATGTCGTTGCCGGGTTGCTTAGGGCCTTGGATGAGCACTGGCATCATAATGAACTTCCGCTTCATGCACAACCAAGGAGGAAGGTTATAGATACATAGAGTCACAGGCCAGGTGCTATGACTGCAGCTCTGCTCCCCAAAAGGATTCATGCCATCTGTACTTAGACCAAACCATAAGTTCCTTGCGTCATCTGCAAAGTCCGGCCACTTTCTCTCGATTTTTCTTCACTGCGACCCACCAACGGGTACTCTCAACATCGCGTCTTTCTTACGGTCTTCTTTGTGCCATCGCAACAACTTGGCATGCTCTATGTTTTGGAACAAACGTTTCAACCGTGGTATTATAGGAGCATACCACATCACCTTGGCAGGAACCCTCTTCCTGGGGCGCTCGCCCTCAACATCACCAGGGTCATCCCGGCTTATCTTATAGCGCAATGCACCGCATACCGGGCATGCATTCAAATTCTCGTACTCCTCACCGCGGTAGAGGATGCAGTCATTAGGGCATGCATGTATCTTCTGCACCTCTAATCCTAGAGGGCAGACAACCTTCTTTGCTTCGTACGTACTGTCGGGCAATTCATTATCCTTTGGAAGCGTCTTCTTTATCATTTTCAGCAACTTTTCAAATCCCTTGTCAGATACACCATTCTCTACCTTCCATTGCAGCAATTCCAGTGTGGTACCCAGCCTTTTCTTATCATCTTTGCAATTTGGGTACAACAATTTTTTGTGATCATCTAACATGCGTTCCATCTTCAACCTCTCATTTTCACTTTCGCAGTTTCTCTTTGCATCAACAATGGCCCGACCAAGATCATCAGCGGGCTCATCTGATGCCTCTTCTTCAGCTTCCCCCATTGAAGTACCATCGTATTCAGGGAACTTAGGATAGTTGTCATTATCCTCTTCTTCTTCATTGTCTTCCATTATAACCCCTCTTTCTCCGTGCTTGGTCCAACAGTTATAGCCGGACATGAAACCGGACTGAAACAGGTGGCTGTGAAGGATTTTTGAGGTAGAGTAATCCTTATTATTCTTACAGACACCACATGGACAACACATAAAACCATTCCGCTTGTTTGCCTCAGCCACACGCATAAAATTATGCAGGCCATTAATGAACTCGGGAGAGCGTCGGTCATCGTACATCCATTGCCGGCTCATCTTCATTACACAACATCGAAGTGACCAAATTAATACAAGTTCATCACATTAAAACCAAAGTAGAGTAGTGACCAAATGTTATTACTGCAAAAATATATACATACAGTTCATACATATTTCTCATAAAACATCATACAACTATCTAAAGCATTTAAATGCAACAACAAATGCGATCAAAATCGCAACTAAAGTAATAATTGATCCAACAGCATAATGATACCAAGCCTCTTTATTAATGGCATATTTTCTAATCTTTCTAATCTTCAAGCGCATTGCATCCATCTTGATCTTGTGATTATCGACGACATCGGCAACATACAACTCCAATTTCATCTTCTCTTCTTCAATTCTTTTCAATTTTTCTTTCGAATAATCGTTTTCTTTTTCAACTAAATTTAACTTCTCGACAAGAGGGTCGGTTGCAATTTCCGGTTCACATACCTCCTAGATAAAAATATCTATGTCAACTTGATGGGCATAATTGTCATCAACACGAAATGAAACAAATAGTTATAAAAGATAATATATCCGAATCATAAACCGGACGAGGGCCGACGGGGACGGATATCAAAGCCATGGCACTATATATAACAAACAATCATACAAGTAAGAAAATTATACAAGTAACTATCTAAATCATACAAATAAGATTTTTTTTTACAAAATGGATAAGAACAAGAGGCTCACCAAGGAGGTGCGGGCGACGGGACGGCACGGGCGATCGACAACGGTGAGGACGGGGATGGGAAGGCACTAAGTCAACCACACCTACACATATGCAAACTAAGAAGTTAATTTGAGCTCAAATTGCATATAAATCAAATAAACTCCTACATAATTACTCCCAAACTAAAACCCACAAATCACTATACTTATAGAGCATGAAACAAGCTAAACTAGCAATGAGAGATGAAAGGATGAAGTTGCTAACCTTTTAGAACCCTTGGATAGATGGGGTGCCTCCAATCTTGACAAATCTTGGCAAAAATGGAGGATGAACTCGAGCTTGGGGAAGGAAACAGAGAGGAGAGAAAGCTTGAACTTGGGCCGGACGAAGCAGCTTTATATAGGGAAGACTTTAGTCCCGATTGGTGATACCAACCGGGACTAAAGGTCTATCTTTAGTCCCGGTGAGTGATACCAACCGGGACTAAAGGGGCTCGCAGGAGCCCCATCCTGCCGCAACCCCTTTAGTCCCGGTTGGTATCACCAACCGGGACTAGAGGTCCCATTTGAACCGGGACTAATCTTGGCCGTGCCCCCGTCCGCTCCTAGCCGTTGGAACCGGGACTAATGCGCACATTAGTCCTGGGCCCAAACCCGGCCGGGACTAGTGCTCCGGATGAAAGGTCAGTTTTCTACCAGTAGGAAGATTGAATTAATCTAGTCGTTCGTCTCAAACATTATCATATATGTGATGTTTTTGTTTGGATATTTTTTGGCTGTGACTTGTGCAACAAATTATTCTTTAATTATCATTACTGCCAATACTCTGTTTTGCTATCAAGTATAGTTCGCTAAATTCTTTCTTTGAATCACGCAAGTGGGTTTGGATGCGTTTACAGATTATTGAAAGGTTCCACAGCTCTGGTACACCATGGTAGGGGTTCCACAGCTCTGGTACACCATGGTAGGTAGGTTCACTCCTTCCGTTATCAACCATCGGGCCTTGCCTAAACCTAGTCGTAGCTCATTGCTTTTGTGCTTTTGGTTCCTCTATCTGCTACCCCACCCTTATTTGTAAATTCCCGTGATGTTTCCCTCTTTCCACAAATTATCGTGATTTGGGATTCCAGCCACCGTCTAGCCATAGCTATCACAACTCCGGTCGAAACTAGGCAAGTCCGTGGGACTTGGGCGGTGTAGACCAGTGGCTTGTTCAAATGAGAGAAGCAGTGTGTTTCTGCTTTCAGGTCCATCTCTCCCTCTCGAGCAATTACCATGTCATGCATATGCCAGCTCCAACCAAGATATTATGTGCATGATCACTATTTGTTTTATAAAATGCCACAATGGACTGGAGGCTTGTATGGGCTAGGGTGACCAAATCACCTTCCAGAGTTATCAACTCCGCATTCATTTGATGATCAGAGGTCCACTCATATGCCTTGAACAGGGGGGGAGGGGGTCGCACAATATTCTCCCCCCGTGAAAGGATAGGCACTATAAAAACCTCAACCACGGGGAAGTCCGCAATCATTTGACCGTCCTTTCTGATACAGTCGGAATAGTGCTCTCGGATGTGGAAACAATGCAAGGCGAGGAGCCTAGGAACACTATGTTTGGAGACCTCCTCCACCTACCCATTCATGGAGAAACCAGCGTAGAGAACAGATTTTAAAGTCATATCTTCTGATAGGTGATCGCCCCTTTGATAGTCTACCCCAAACTTCCTTAACCATGTCAGCAAAACCATCCTGGGTAAGTCATCCCATCCAAAACTAAATGGGCGGCGAGGACCGCTTTCTTACACGCTGACCCAGAGTCAAGGAGTGCCGTATGATCCGACAATGCTAGAACGCATGAAGTGAGGCTAAAGGAAATTTAATGATCCGCCAATGCTGGAAGGCATGGACTTAGACTGAATGAAACTTAATCTTCGAGTCAGTTGAATCAAAGACTTGGCCCTGTATCCGAATTTGTGGTAGAAGACAACGCATAATCCATCGGGCAGAATGTAAAGTTACAATATCATGAAAGCGTTATTGTGCATGAAAAATATAGTCGCCATGCACTTGTTTAGTGCTTGGAGCTTCTCATCATCTTGGGAAATATTTTTCTACACCATATAACAGACTCATATTACTGCATGCATCTCAATTAAAAGTATTTATCTGAAGTCGGTTTTGGTTTACCATGCATCAAACCTGATAAAGTCAATCTGATGGTTGGTGCTTACTATATCATTCTAATTTTAGTCTAAGGAGATTAATGCTCTAGAAAGAATGGGAGATAAGGTAGACAGCATATGGTGGTGATCTTTCCACCATGTTACCGGTTTGAAGTGTAATGGATCCTGGCCCTTGCCTGTAGGAGGGCTCTGTTTTCATATGTTTCTTCGAGTTTTGTTAGGGTTTTTGTTCTGCTTAGAAAGACGAGACGGCGGCGGCTTCCTAAAGATGGAATAAGGTTCTCCCCGCCTAGCCCCCACCCCGGTGGTGTGTCTAGCATCATCGGTGGGCGTGTGGAGGTGTGTCTCCGGCGGATCTGCCATTAGTGGATTTGCTCGGATCTGATCGTAATTCATCTACGTTCGTTGTCTTCAGATTGGATCCTTCCGATCTACGTTACTTTTCATCGGTGGCGGTTGCTATTCTGCTGCGCTGGTCCTATGGGGCCTTAGTACGACGACTTCCTGACTGTCTACTTCTACAAGTTTTGCCCGGCTCCGGCGAGGGAGGAGCGATGATGGCGGCGCGTCTTCGGCTCGCTTCAGTGCTTGTAGTCGTCGCTAGGTGGTCTGCAGATCTGGTTGTAGTTTTTATTATTTCTGGTGTTCGTTGTACTGTCATGATTAAAGATGAATAGACCGGAAGTTTTCTCGCCAAAAAAGAAGAAGTGTAATTATATTTAGTGCAAACTAGCAATACCTACTACCGTAGCAAAGTTTAAAAAAAGATCCCTTGTGGCCAGGAATAACACGATGGCTCGCTGAAACAGTTAATTTCCATCATTTGAATTTGAATACGTTTCCAAGATACATGTACGTATTCGTGTCCGTGTAGGTTTCTTATTCAGTCCGATTCCCAGCTGAGTACCGAGGCATATATATAGGCTGCTTGTGTTCCGCCTCCCAGTATATGCAGGGCTAGCTGAGTCTTCCTACCCTAGCCGCCGCCACGAGCCAGGCGACTAGGGAGGCGATCTCCTTCCACCGATCTCCACTGGCCGGGGTGCTGGCCCCCTTTCCCTCCAGCTGCTCCGGCGGCAGGAGGGAGACCCCGTTCCTTCGCTCTGTAGTTAGGGTTTGGATTTGTAGGTCGTGGTGCGTCGTTGGGGTGGTGGGAGCGGCGCCCGGACGAATAAATCTGCCTCAGCCCCACTCCCACACCAGCGGTGTCCTTCATGGCGGCGTCTCGGAGTTGATGGCATCGTGTGTCTGCCGATCCTTCAGATCGGCGGCGTTAGGGTTCATGGATGGTGTTGGCGAGGCGGCGGCGGCGACTCCATCAGGTGTGTTTCTCCTTCTACTCTGTCCCCGTTGCTGTGGCGTTTTCTCCGACGTCATGGTGGAGCAGGGAGGTTTGGTCGTTCAGGAGTACGCGCAGACGGTTGTCTACGCAAGTGACAGCTGGAAGATGGAGCATCTTGTGCTGGGTTTGTGGTTGGAGGCTGACAGTTCTGGTTTCCTCCTCCGACGTCGTCGTCACGCGGGGGTGTCAGTTCTGAAGTTCGATGACGTGTCCGGGGACATGTTGCCCCGGTCTGATTATTTCAACGGTAATGGTTTTGCTTCTGGCAAACTACTTTGGAGGTCCGTAAAGCTACAGATCAGCGATGGAGCCGCGTCGAGCTTGGGTAAAGAGGTGGTCTGTATTCTTCCCCTTTGGTGGCCGCTTCGGTGGTGTTGAAGGAAAGGGTCAGACGCTGGTATTTTGTATAGGATTTTCCTATCTTTTCAGTCATGTAAGGTCGGTGCTTACGTGCCTTGTAACTTGATCTTAATTCTATAAAGTAGTAAAAGGGCCCGTGCGTTGCAACGGGAGGCCTTCACACTACCTCGGCTCCTCCTAGCACCGCCTTGTCCTTTTGTGTCGAGACGCGCCTCACAACTATACCCTCACTCGAGCTCTTCCGTTGCCTTCCCGCGCTCGCCATCGTCTGTCCTTGGCACCTCTCATCTTCAGCCACAGTCATGTGTGCTCCCGTGTGGACGCATAGAATTGATGATTTTGAATTATACTCTCTCGGTCCAAAATATAAGGTGCATCGGTTTTCATTCAAGTCAAAAGTATGTATGGTTGACCACGATGCTTGCTAATTCATTGGAAGGCCTCTCTTTCTGTTTTCATGATGTGTTTGTTTACTCGCCAAGCCACTTGTTGATATTCCAAGTAATTTGCCAACATATATAAATTGATGGGAATCGGTATGGAAGAGAAGGCGGGACTATTGTTTGTATACTGCTAAAATGCCCTCCCTCTGATTCCAAGAAATTCCAAAAGATAGCTCGATCACGGCCCATAAGAGAAGGATAGTGCAGTGCGACGGTCGAGGCCAAGCGTGCTATACCTATGAGGCAGAGGCTAGCGTGAAAACTTTATCGAGCATGCGTGATGGTCGGAAATTTCCAATTGGACCAAACCACATTTTCAACATATACCTTTACGATCTCATACACACCAGGCAGTATTATCGAGTTCTTTTTTACCATTAATATCACTCTTCCACTTCTTCATACTGCACAATGTGATCCCGGGACAACGGCGGACAAGAAAGACCGGTGTTCTTCGACAAGACATGGCCTTCCTATCCAGGATAGTAGTACATGTGTTAATGGTTTGACGCACAATTTGGACTTGGTTATCTCCCAATTTTAAAAGTCCAAAGAAACTCTCTCCCTGTCCGTCCAAGTGTCCAAAGATGTGGGTGCATCAAAAGAGGAGTACTTGTACCTTTGAATATTTGACCTCTGAGTATGTCTAGCACAGACAGTTTAATATTCATATTTGTCTAATAGAAAAGATGTTCGCGCCTATGGTTGTTCAGAAGATAGAAACACCAAAATTAGGCCCTCTAATGCTATTGTGGTCATTTGCAGATTCACACTTAACATGAAATGGCTTTTATAAGTTTGGATTCAAAACATGTGTCCCTGTCTAGTTTAGATCACTACAAATTTTGGAACACTCGCCAATGCCCCTAGAACTATGTTCTCACAACCGTCTTCAGGCGCAATGCCATCATCTTTAGACAAGTCGAGGAGCCAATGCAGCGTGTACTTCACCGTTGCTCTGACGATCTTGCTTTTTGGTCCAAGTGTTGTATGTGATCTTTGACCCCTCCAAACCTTTGTTATTTTTCTTTCCTTTTCACTGCTGCTTCTACCCCGTCTGCAATGTAATTCTGAACCCTTTGTAAGCTAACTTTGGTTGTTAGTATATTGTTCAGGCTGGCCGAAAATCCATCATAGTTTCCGAGAAGAATAGTTGTATATATGGCTTCAGCCATTTGCAAAAATAAACACAAGCATTTCTTTCGACTAATCTAGAACTTTATAAAGAGCAATGCGAATTTATTTATTTGGCGGTGCACTATTTCTAGAGTTGAATCTCCACTTGAAGTTCAGAAGAGGACAGCAATTCAGTTTTTGAACTACTGTAGTTGAAAAGCTTCGTATATGCTTGGTCCTAAGCTACTTCTTCAACAATCATAACTCATCTTATTCAAAAGAATACTAAACAAACTGGTTGTAAAGTATTTCTTTTCGGCAAAAATCTTATGGAGTAGGGACTTCAGATTTAAATATGGTATGTGTATTTTTTCCCTTACAAAATCATGTGGAGTAGGCACTACCGAACATCGAGTAGGTGAATCATCTGGACCAGCAGCAATGATTCCACCCATCTCCTAGGCTTAATCTTCTTAACCGAAAAAAGGTTTTGTGAAGTTAGAACGGCGCACATGGTCTGACAAATGAAAAAAAAACCATCAGTAACATGTAACAATCAGATCAAGATGCATACAACAAAAAGATACAAAGAGAGGAGGGAGCAAACCTGAATTCCTCGCTCCCAGTGCCCCATTGTAGTCGCTCGCGGCCAGCATGGTCTGACAAAAAAAGGGATCACATCTTACCTGAACCTCTTGCTCCCAGTGCCTCATCCAGTGCCCCGTTGTAGTCGTTCGCCGCCAGCAAACTCAGCATGGTCTTACCTGAACCTCATGCGTTGACGCCTGGACAGAGAGGGGATCTGGAGAATTTTATCCGGGGTGGGGCAGTCCGTGTATTCCCCGATGGGGGCGCCGTCTGATGGCGGAGGCATGCGGCGGTTGCTTTAGAGCGTGACTCGGCGCCATGGGCGTCGCTACCGCAGGCGTCACAGATCGGCGCGCACGAGTGGAAGCCGACGAACGTGTTGACGTCAAGGCGTCGCTGCGGACCTGCGGGTGCCGCACGGCGTTGGGGACCGAGTGGTAAGAGCGCGACGGAGGTCAGCCAGAAGGGAGAAGTTGGAGGAGGAAGACCAACAGGAATGACATGGGCGAGCGGAGTAGCCGGTGGTGCGCTAGCAGGGTGTGGGGAGGGGTCGAGGACGGCTGCCGCGAACAAGCGGCTAGAGGCGGCGAGCACATCGGCGAGGTTCCTCCGGTGCGAGCCCTGTGATGCATGTGGTCAAAGAGACGTGGGCTGGCTTCGTGGTTTTGCTGGGCTTGGCCCATGTGCGACTGCGCGGAGGAGCTGACGATGGACGAAGTGAAAGGCCAGGTCACCGGGAAAGAAACAGAAGGCAGAAAAAATAGTACCACCTCGCTAACCGCGGCAACATGATAAAATCATCACGGGACGAAACCAAGAATATCAATTTGCTTTATTAGTAGGTACTAGTACAAATGCCCGTGCTTTGCAACGGGCGAAAAATATCGTAAAACCTGCTCCGTGTGATAGTACACACCATTTCTTATATACAGTCCAACGTCAGTAATAAGTTTATACTGTTATCGCTTTTTGAAGTATGAAGTGTGGACGTAAAGAAGCGACCCTAACATCCTTCATCTGATGGAATAGTCTAGTAATGGGTTATATATTTTTTTTTTGGAAAAACACAAATATTTCTTTATTTTAAAATAATTAAACAAATTTGATCTTTTAATCTTTTTATTAGAATTGAAACATGTTTTGAAAATGAACATTTTTTTAACACATGTTTTTTTTGGAAGAGAATTCTTAAAATTTTGTGATCAATTTTAAATGTTTTTTTAATTGGAACATTTTTTGGGGAATTTTGAGCATTTTTTAAAAGCATGAGCATATTTAAAAGCATCAATTTTTTAAAGCAAGAAGAATTTGATACACTCCTTATCTTAAAAAAAAATACACCTACTTAGTGTATGCTATTAAAAAAAGGATTGTTGGTGTCCATACCATGTAGTATAAAGTTGAGAAAGTCATAGGGATGTCCTTTGATGGCGCCTCCTTCAGCTTAGTAGTACCATTGGGTGGAAGAGGAATGGTGTAATTGTTTTTAGTAGGATATACGGACAGTGGAATTGTTGTATTCTATTCGAGAGTTTAATAACTAATCCAAAAGTTTTTCTTAGCATTTTCAAAAGATCTGCAAACGATATTTTTTTGGATGAAAGAGTAGTGGTGCATTGAAGTGGGATTGTTTGTATAATTTTTTGGTTAATATTCAAAAGTAAACCGGTTTTTATTATGATAATTATTTTTTAGAAAATTTTGTTTATTTGATTTGCAGGATTATATTTCGTTCCTTTTCTTTTGCACTATTTGAACTTGGCCATCATCAGCATAAAAAAAGCAAGATTTTCTCTGTTCCGCATCACAGGTTAATTTTGGGTGGATTGTCTAAAAAAAGGTAAATTTCAAGATGCACCGTTGTCACATTCTCTCTACTCTTTATCGCTCCCTCTCTCCTCCTTGTCTTGCCAACGACGTCGGTGACATCCAGAGTTGAGGAATATCTTAATTGTCAGCAAGTCCCGGTGAGCTCCAAATATCTTCTCCCCTAAGAAATATAATATTTCACTCACTTTTAATTATGATAGGCGTGAGCATTAAACTATGACAGTAACAACAAATCTAGATTAAAAAAATTGCAATGGTGTGGTGGTGCTAGCACGCATAGTTCCAGCAGCTTCTCACCCTTATCCACATCGCCAACTCCACCACCAGCGCTGGCTGCTCTCCTTCCTCCATCCAGCTCCAGCGGTGCTCTCCTTCCTCTTCTCTCTATCTATGCGTGCTCCCAGCCACACACGCCCACGCGACCTTGCTGCCCACGGCGCCGCGTTCCCCTCTCCTTGAGAGTGGCACCAGGAGCGAGCACTGACGAGCAGTGCGGTAGGGTAGGTAAAAGCTCGTCCCTCCCCGCCCTTGATCCCCCCCTGCTTTGGCGTTCGTTCAGTTGACCCCATCTCTCTCTCTCTCTCTCTCTCCTTCAGCGATGTGGCAGAGCCCCCCATCTGCAGCAGCTTCCTTCTGCAAGATCTGGACGGCCGGAGGCGCGGCAGCGCTGGCCTGCTCAGGGTCAACCTCGGCGGGTGCTCGACGGTGCCTTGATGCAGGGCTTTGGGCCCAGATCTCGCGGGTGGGCTCGGATGTGCGTGCACTCGGCTGTGCCCATGGAGCGCAAGGATGATGGCCCGTGCAGTGCGGCTGGCCGTGTGAGCCCCGAGTTTTCTCTTCCACGAGAGCGTTCATCTCTGTACAAATCGGCTGGACAAATTTTTGCTCAATTTTTCCGAATCTTCACCTCGGCTCTGTCTCTCTTTTTTGATTCATGCATGATCTTCCTCTCGCGCTCGCTTCAGCATTTTTGATTGGCTTTTTGTTGGCTTGTTGATTCTTGCAACTCTGAACCTATATAAATTGCTAAGATTTGATGTAAAGGGGCGAGGTGGGACTAATAATTAGAATCTGGAATTTTTTAGCAAAGGCATAAGAAAACTCCGATTGCTGCCTCCGTAAGGGAGGGGAGGTCAGGTGGTGAGTTCGAACTTCGAACTTTTTTAGCGGCCCATAACTGAAATTCTGGCCCGTTGACTTACAATGTTGCAAACAACGTAGAGAACTTGGACGAGCGAACGCACGAGCGACGATGTACCAAAACGGACGAAATTACCGGAAGCAAGAAGCAATCAGCCCTTTATTATTAAATTAAAAAAATTAAATAATAGGGAAAGATAGATGAGATACGTATTACCATGCAAAAAATAAATAAATATGCATGGCTAGCTAACCAGTTTCCAAGGGAATCGGTCAAATAGATGGAGGCACCGGAACAAGGAGACCTGGCGGCGCGCCTGCCGCGGGACGTCCTCGCCGACGTGCAGCAGCGATGACTCGCAGTGTCGCGCTGCGTGTGCAAAGCATGGCGGGCCGTCATCGATGGGGAGCGCCTCCTGCGCACGGAGCTCCCGTTCAGCGGCCTCTTCCTTTCTTTCCAATGGCTCCAGTTACCTGAGTTCTTCTCCCGCCCCACGTCGCCCGGCCAACCAGCGGTCAGCGGCAAGCTCGATTTCCTGCCCTCGGACGTCGAGGTTCAATCCGTCGGGTACTATGGCTGGGACAACGACTACCCCATACAGGATCACTGCAACGGGCTGCTCTTGCTCGAGCGCCACGTGGTTAACCCTGCCACGCGATGCTGGGATGCTCTGCCCTTTGGCCCGTCCAACCATGTTGGGGGAGTCGTCCTCATAGTTTTAAATAGCCCGCTATAGCTTTGCTATAGCCTTTTCAGCAGGATGCCGCTAAATGGTCTCATGTACAAATAGCCCGCTATAGCCTGCTATAGCTCCGCTATAGCTTATTTGGAGGTCCGCCGCTATTTGCCATAGCCCGCTATTTAAAACATTGGTCGTCCTTGATACTCATGACCATGACTACTATCTGGCCTTTGATCCCACGGTGTCATCACACTACCAGGTGTTTCAGATCCCCTATTTGTGTGAGTTTGACCCTTCAGAGGAGGCATCCGAGTGGCCTCCGTCCCCATATGTCCTGCATGTATTCTCGTCGAGGACAGGTCGTTGGGAAAAGAGGTCGTTTGTTCGAGAAGGGGATGCTCATGGGACTGTTTCGGATATGTGCGAGTCTTTGGGCGGTGAAAGTAGACTCCGCTCTGTCTTTAGTTTACGTCGAGAAAACTAAACGCTCTTTTGAAGAAAAAAATCGATTATCTCCTAATCCGTTTGTGCAAATAAACTGAAATTTTCCCATATTACTACTAGAAATATGTAGTTTTTTTTAAAAACGCAGCAGATGTAGTATTTACTACAACTAAACTAGCTAAACTGCTAAAGCCTACATCACTAAACTAGCTACTGACTAGAACTAAACTAGCTACTGACTAGAACTAAAGCCTACAGCAAATTAATTATAACTAGAACTAAACTAGTAGCTACTGACTAGAACTAAACTATCTAAAGCCTACTACAAAATAGCCAGAGTCCAGTCGTCCAGAGAAGAAATTAGGCGAGAGGAGAAGAATTCTACCGGCACGCAGGGGAGCCTCGGAGGTCCAGGTCCTCCCTGGATCCTTGGCGACGGCCAGGCGGCGGATCCGGCAAGCGGCGGCCAGGCGGCGGCGGATCCGGCAAGGCCTGAAAGGCCTGGGCGACGGGCGACGGGCGACGAGCTGCCCGCCTCCCCGTGCTGCCGTGCTGGTTCCCTCGTTGGGCGGCGAGCTCGGAGCCTCGGCCTGCCCCGGCCGTCCGGCGTGTGGCGGCGTGGCGAGCTCCACGCCTCAGCCTGCTCCGGCCGTCCGGCGGCTAGGTCGTCGAAAGCAGGGGAGCGTGCGGCCGTGCGGGCTGCCTCCGTGCCTCGCTACACAGCTCGTGCGGGTGCGGCTGCTGTGTCTGCTCGTGGCCTCGTGCCAAATTCGCTAAGATGGGCCGGCTGACCTGCTTTTTCTGGGCTGGGTCTATCGATGCATAGTAGTAAAAAAAAATCGTGATTTTGGAGGGTAGGCTCGAGCCTATCGAAGCCTCCCTGGTAGATTCGCCCCTAATTGTACGTGCATTGCCAAACTGACTTTGTTCTGAGGTATCTACACTGTTTCATTAATATATGTTTTTCTTAATGAAAGCATTATTCAGTTTTTTAAATTCTAAAAGTTTCATGCCAATGATTTGATTTTGCAGAATATCTTTATCTGAAGATAGGTACAGTGTGATTAAGCCACCAATGGGTGTCGGATGGAACCCTTATCTAGGATTATCGGAAAAGGGGGTATACTTGGCATCATTTGTTAGCAATCACATAAGGGTTTGTACCCTCGATGAATCACGTGATCAGACGGAATGGATACTGAAGCATGACTATGATCTTAAACCTATAGAGGCGTTTAACTCGCAAGTTGTTCATGGATCATGGGTCCTAGAAGACATTAACTATGACTTCTTTCATTCTCGTCTTCCACAATTCAAGAAGGAAGCAACAACACTTCAAGAAATATTTGAATGGGACTCCGATGATGAAGATTTTCATGACAACAAGGATGTTGCTGAAGCGCGCCACCATCAGTGTTTCGACATTGAGATACTAGGATTTCACCCATACAAAGAGATTATGTTTTTGAGTAGGTCGATGAGCTATAAATTAAATGCTACAGGGTTTGCCTATCATTTGAATAGCTTCAAGGTTGAAAGGTTAGGTAGCATATACCCAACAGGTTACGAGTCTTTCGACACTGGCCTAGCTAATGATGAGCGGAACATTGAGTCCTTCCCATACACGCCATGTTGTTGGACCAGAGAAATAGGAGGAACAACAAACTAATTAACCAAATTATATGGTCCCACCTCAAACATGATCAGGACCTCTACAGGTTGTCTTCGAAGGTACGACGTCAATCCGTATGTGGTCATCACTGCAGGCTGTCCACGCGCGGGGTTTGTGGGTGTTAGAGATATATTTGGTATGTAAAGATTGTCCGGGATTAGATAGGAATTGTTTCCATCTTATATCTAGGAGGCGTCTTGTCCTCCAAGTCTTGTACTCAATATATACTCGCCCTCGAGGCTCAATAATACATCCATCGCATTACGCCAATCATCCTTCTCTATCCCTTCTAACATGGTATCAGCCTAACCGATCCAAACCCTAACCGCCGCCCGCCGCTTCTGCCGATCGTGTTGATCGGCTGCCCTAGAGAGTCTTTTTCCCGATCCATTGATTGGTGTTTTTCTCTCTCACCGATTGATTGATCGGTGTTATTTTTCTTTGGTTTACCGATCTAAGATCGGTTTGCGTCGCCCGCCGCCGCCGTCGACCCGCGCCTCTACTCCGACAGCGGCGCGACCACCCGGCCTCTTATCCGACTGGGCGGCCTCAAGTGACGTGGCGGCCTGTCACGGCCACCATCCACGCATCTGCCCGCCCGTCGCTCTGCGCCGGGCGTCATCGCCCTATCCCTGAGTTCAGCGCGCCCCTCCACCGATCGAGCAACGGGCCGCCGCTGCGTCGCCCCGTCGGGCCGCAGCGCCGCCGCCCCGTGGTTCTCCCCATGGCTGCACCGATCCCGCGTCGCCGCTGCATCGCCCCTTCGGGCTGTAGCGCCGTGGCACGTGGTCCCCGCTGCCGCCCTGAGGCCGTTCCCGTGGTTGCACCAACCCGCGGCGCCGCTGTGTCGCCCCTTCGGGCCGTAGTGCCGCGGCCCGCGGTCAACCGCCGCCCCGAGGCCGTCCGCTCCAGGCCGTCCCCGAGGCTGCACCGACCCTCGTGCTGCCGCTGCGTCGCCCCGTCGGGCCGTAGCGAGCGTGGCACGCGGTCCCTGCAACCACCCTGAGGTCTTCCCCGCCGTCGCCCCGACCCGCGCGCTGCCGCTGCGTCGCCTCTTCGGGCCGGAGCGTCGCGGCGCGCGGTCCACTCCGCCGTCCCCGCGCGTCGACTTCTACGTGGTATGCGTCGCGCCGCCTCCCTAGGCGCGGGAACGCCACCATCCGTGCCGGTCTTCGTCACGCTGTCGGGTTCTTCCTCGCCTACTTCGAGCACCGTCGCCGCGTTTCTGACCTAGCCGCCGCCGCCGCCGCCTCCTCAGGCCGCCGCCGCCGCTCTTCTTCCCGGTCCACGGCAACTACCTCGACACCGGCCACCCCGACTCGACATTAACCACGGCGTCCCTCACACGGCTACCTCGACCACGGCTACACCACCCTACGCTCTAGGCTACATCGACATCGGCACAAAGGGCTATCACCTCGCTTGAGCAACTCGACGGCTTCCTCTACAGTCCACGCGTCCGCAACGCGACACCGTCCACGACGCTCCCGCTGCGACTGCGGGGGGATGTCAGCCCGTCGGCTGCTATTCTCTCCAGTCTAACCGTCCGCGATGCTCCTGTTTTTCGCAACGCTACCGCTACGACTGCGGGGGGATGTTAGAGATATATTTGGTATGTAGAGATTGTCCGGGATTAGATAGGAATTGTTTCCATCTTATCTCTAGGAGGCGTCTTGTCCTCCAAGTCTTGTACTCAATATATACTCGCCCTCGAGGCTCAATAATACATCCATCGCATTACGCCAATCATCCTTCTCTATCCCTTCTAACAGTGGGCAACCGTCTGGAAATAGTTGCATAGGTTTGTTCAACCAGCTTGGCTTGCTTGTCAGTATTAGATTATGTGGATAAGCTCTGTAATCTTGTTTCTGACCTGTTTGTTGTGTTTTGCTGTAAATCTTTTTGTACTCGGTGATTTGGACTTGTTTTATGTTCAATAAAATGATTGTGTGCATCGTATGATGACCAGGCTGGGATTTCCCCCCTTCCGATAAAAGCAATAAACTCCATATTTTTAGCAAGTATAGCTGCTAGACTCCCCGCTTGTATCACTCAAGTGCGTTCGAAATGAATCTCACTCATGTATGTAGTCTTCTAAGTAGGATTTTGTGGATGTATAGACTCACATCAAGTTTATAGGAGCATGTCGCTGCATTTGCAATCTTATTTAGTGAAAGGAAAACAAAAGATTTGCCTCATCTCATTTACTTAAGAAAGGGGCGGAAAGGTTTTGGAAATAAGAAAAGACCAAGATTGGTCATAAAGAGATTTCTCATGGAATAATAGCACTCGAAAATTCTAGGCTAACAATAGCCCAAGTACGGAACAGGTGTCTACTGCCCCTTCAACCGGCCTTTCCCCCGCGTCGCCACCCGAGGTCCCTTCTCCACCACCACTCCCCGCCGCGTCCCCGCCAAAGGGCCAGCCAACGAAGCCGCGCCGCGCCCAGGGATGGTGGCGGCGCTCTCCCCCGCTCCTGAGACCCCAAACCCTCGATCTAACCGGTAGCCCCTTCACCACTGTCCGTCCTCCCGTGCCATCTCCCTCGTTTCCGGTGGCGGCGCTCGTCCCCACCCTGCCAGATGCGCCGCGGCGGCACTCCGGTGATCTCACCCACGCGCCCGGCCCGCCCAGATACGATCTGGTGAGGCTCCTCCCCTCCCCCCCCCCCCCCCCCCCCCCCGCACACACACCTCCCTTCGGCTGTTGTGTCCTCTGGCCTTGCGTGGCGGCATGGGCTCCGTCTACTCCTCCTCTGGCCACCTCCTCCCTCAGCAGCACGCTCTCCTCCTGTGCTGCTACTGATGGTTTGGCACGGCTTTGGGTGGTGCGGCCAGGCGAGCCTAGGCTCTGGCCTTGCCTTGTTGCAGACTGCTCTTGTCTCTGGGCTACGGTGTTTATTTCGTCCGATTTGTGTGGTCATGGTGGTCCTCCTTGGCGGGCTGTTCAGGCCTCACGGTGGACCCTTTGTCGACACCACTCTAGACCTGGCGGCCATGGACTTGCGTTCTCCACCGCCCACAGCCTGCTTGTGTCCACCAGCACAGGGCCATCCTCGGCGCTCCGGTTATTATGTCCTCTCCAGCCTTTGTGATGGCCTGAAAGATACACAGGGTAGCGTAGCACTTTCGTGGAAGTATCCCAAATAGTTATCGTCTCAATGAAGAGCGTAGGAGAGTATTTATGAGTAACATTTCGGTCACACACAAGTCATCAAAGCTCTTATGTGAAGTAACTGCTTGGGATTCTGCAGAACCTATTACTGTCCCGAGAGTCAAATAAACCAGAGTAGTAAATAACTTGAGATTGTTGCAGCGAGAGTAACGACTTGGAAGTAAAGAACATAAATAAAAATACTGAAAATAGTGGTGTTTTCCTACAGTAGAGAGATTAGGCACGGAGACACTTCGGATCATGGTATACCTCAAGTAAGCCAATTCAATGGTAATTTCAGTTATCTTGTATCATGAGTTTAGTATTTGATTTGCTTGTTCCGTAGGTGGATCATCCTAGAATTATGGAACTCCTCCTCGCGGGAATACATTCCCCACTATGGTCCTGCTTCGACACAACAAAGTGGTCGTCTCCATAATTAAGGTTAGTAAACCAGAACCATGCATTAAGTTTACTGTTATCTTATATTGTCTTCGGTCCTCATAGATGTATCCACCTGTCACGTCAGAGGTTGCAGATTCCCAAAACAATATGTGTTATCGGTGTAGGTCTTTAGATCGTGTTGCTTGGGCCCTTAAATTGGATAACACGCGTGGCATTCACCACAGTATAACAACTTACTAGATAAATCATTAAACTACAAACACAAATGATGATATATAAGATATGCACAAATGAATCTTACCATTCACATACATCTCCCACTCCTAGGGGAAATTACTCACACATCGGAAGAGAATAATTAGAGAATAAATCCGTGAAAACCATATCAATAATAGTGTGAAGATCCACAATAAGATGAATGATTCAACAAGTCTCAATCTCCAGATGAGTATGAATAGAATTATACACCCCGATCTTACAACTTGGAATTCCACTTACAATGGTGATGATGATATGCAATGTGTATGGGGATGGAAGAATAAAACTAGAAGGATCTCTCGTGGTTCTTCTTCTCCGTATCTCTTCTCTCTCTGTTATGGGTGGTGTGGCGGCGGCTAGCTATCTTGAATGACATGTTTCCCTTCATGAAAGTTATTCCTATAGATGGGAGGAGGCCTCTGGCATCTCATACGACCTCCCATATGAGCGCTTGCGCTTGTATGGTGGGCCATCTTATGTTCTGGTGTGCCTGAAGGTGTATCTCCCAACATGGAAGTTGCTTCTTTTGGCTTGATTCGGCATAATTCTCATTAGTTTCCTTCCATAAGTGATTTTTTCTACCAAACAATGGGAAAACGAGTTTTCTTCTCTCTTGAAGGATTAGCATTAGAACTAACCAAGAAATAACAAAGACCCGACGAAAACCAAGTCAAAAATACTTATAAAAAGACACAAATTCTCGAGCCATCACTTTGGCTCACCGGTGTGCCGGCGGCACCGTCCCCGATAGTTTGGATCTGCGCTCCTTTCCGGCTCCTAGCTTGCAGGTGGCGTTCGTCACCATCCTATCCTCCACCTCATCTCTTTCCTCCATGTCGCCTTCAGAAACCGTCCACCTCCATGGCGTGCCAATACCGAAGCTCGTGTTTTCGCCATCGCCTAGTGCCACCCTCCGACGGCAAGCGCAACCCCACCCTCCCCCCCTCATGAGGTGGTGATCTCGACCAGCGAAGCGACTTCCACATCTCCAGACCCTGATCTACGGCAATGGGATTGCCCGCACTCATGCCAGGGCGAAATCTCTGCTCGGCTCGCCGACGCTAGCAGCAGTACTGGCACCTACCATAGCCTCTGTCCGTGCCCCTCTTCAAGCACCGGGGGAACCCTTGGTCCAGTCGGATCGCATGGAGGCGGCGTCACAACGTCGCTCCCCTTCTTGAAGACGCCATCTTGCTTGCTCGCGGCGTCCTCGGTGTTGGAATTAGAGATGATCGACGTTTTGCTGGTTCGGCCTGCCCCTCTACCTTGGCTTGGCTTGGTGGTTTAGCTGTGGTTTTTTTTCCTTTGTCCGGTCTCAGCATCCCGTGCCTCTCTACTCTGGATCTCATGTCCACACCTTCTCATGTATGCGTCCGTGCTATGTGTTGCACCCCTTTTGTACTCATTCTACTTTCCTTCTATTAATGCAATGATTCACAAGCATTGCATATTCACGAAAATAGCCCAAGTATGTGTGCCACTTTAGATTTTAGAGACAACAATCATGGGCATACTAGCTTCATTTGGACATGGATTTGTTGGAAATATGCCCCATAGGCAATACTATTGTATTATTTATTTTCACGTTTATAATTAAGAGTTTATATTCTATGATATAACTACTATGATTCTGAAATATGCGATTCAGAGAAAAACTCATTAGCACGTGTGGAATGGTAAACGATAAAACCTAATTCCTAGTCTCGCCTCTAGGACTAGCTCAAGTGTTGTATGTTGATCATGTTTTTCGGATCTTAGGATATCGTTAAGTGTAACAATAGTCCCAAAACAACATTGAAAGTATGATGTTAGAAGAACGATCATGTTGAATCGACCCAACTTGTTTATTGTACTTTGAGATACAATCGTCACAAGTCAATGATATAACACGGAGAGTTAACGTATGCTTTAGTTCCTTAGACCATGAGAGTATCATAGTCATTTCTTACCGGGCGATGGACTTTGGGGTTGCTCAAACGTCATATGTAACACGGTGATCATAGCAATAACTTTCAGGTTCATCGGAAAGTATGACAATGGGCAAGATAGCTCAAGAGAGGGATTTGCAGTTTGGCCGGGAGAGTTTTTCAGTTTTGAATTCATCTTTGAAGATCGCTCTATGAATTGGGAAGCTCATAATTTAGCTAAATTTTCTAGTAGTTTAGATTCTGGTCGCCACCTGTGGCCGGGGGTTCCCCATGACCCCATATTATCCCTGTAAACATTGTAACTCATCAATAAAGTTGTGGTTTACCGCTCAAAAAAAAAAAAACCTGCAGGGTATGTGAGCTTCAGAAAAGAAAAGCCATGGTCTGAGGATGCTGCATTTTTTTGTGTTTTTTAATTTGAGAATCTGCATTCTTTTGTGTTGGTCCGAGGAACTTTTTGTGTTGGACAATGTTCTTCACAAGGCGGGCCATCTTTGCTGTCACAATTCCCAAGTCCAGCCCATAGAACCCATCTAACCTTTTGCTCCTATAAAAACGAAGCAAACCCTAAATCTCTCTCTTTCTCCCATGCGTACGTTACTTTGCGGGTCCCTTCTTCTCTTCTTCTTCACCGCCGATCGGCCGATCCCCTCCCAGCTGCGCCTGCGCTGCCGGCGCTACCTCCACAGCCGGTAAGCAGTGCGGCCAACTTCCCTCCTTCCCCACTTGCTCGCCTGCCAGATAACTTGTTCAAGATACGTACGTACGTATACCGCTCTGTACCCTCGTACGGGACTACGGGTCCAAGCAGGTTTCTTCTTCGATTCAATCAACTTCCTGCTGAGATTTGTATTGGCAGGCTTGCTGGTATCAGGTTGCCAATCCGGAGCCAAACATAGAGACCTGGGTGGAACGACCGGAAGACGGAGACCTGGCGGCGCGGCTGCTGGACGACGTGCTCGCCGACGTGCTCCGGCGCGTGGCGGGGCCGCGCTGGCTGGCCGTGTCACGCTGCGTCTGCAAAGCGTGGCGGGCCATCATCGACGGCCGGCGCCTCTTGCGCACGGAGCTCCCGTTCAGCGGCATCTTCATCAGTTTCATGGCGCTCTGGCTGCCTGAGTTCTTTTCCCGGCCCCCGACGCCGAGCCAGCCAGCAATCAGCGGCAAGCTCGATTTCCTGCCCACGGCTATTAAAGTTGGCCCCAATGGCCGGACCTTGCACGGCGGCTACTACATCCAGGATCACTGCAATGGACTCCTTTTGGTCGATGGCTACGTGGTTAACCCTGCCACGCGACGGTGGGATCCTCTGCCCCCACGCCCGCCCAACCAATGTACGGGATCGTCCGTCATGTCCTTGACAGAGAGCGTCTCGCCTTTGATCCCACTGTTTCGTCCCACTACCATGTCGTCTGGATCCCCTTTTTGCTTTCCTCCTCAGAATTGGACCCCTTAGAGGAGGTATCTGAATGGCCTCCATCTCCATATATGTTGCATGTATTCTCCTCAAAGACGCGTGGTTGGGAGGAGAGGTCTTTTGTTCGAGAAGGCGATGCTGGAGGGACAGTTGCCGAAGCGCGTGCCCATTTGAAGGAAGTTTCCTCTGTTTACTGGCGAGGATCACTTTACGTGCTTTCACAGACTAATTTTATTACCAAGTATGTACACCATTTCATTAATAATTTAATTTTGGCATTTACTTTTGTCCTAATGGAATCATTCTCTGAACTCGAAGTTTTATGCCATAGATTTAATTTTGCAGAATATCTTTGTTTGAGGGTAAGTACAACGTGATTAAGTCACCAATGGGTTTTGGCTGGAGCGGATATATAGGATTATCTGAAGAAGGAGTCTACTGTGCATCATTTGCTGAGAATAATCACATTCGGATTTGCACCCTCAGTGAATCGTGTGATCAGTTCGAGTGGATATTAAAGCACGAATATGACCTTAAGCCCGTGCAAATGTTTGATCGCCAAGTTCATGGACCCTGGATCTTAGAAGACATTAACTATGGCATCTTTCGTACTCATCTACCAAATATCAACAAGGAAGAAGTAATTCAAGAGAAATTTGAATGGAACTCTGACGATGATGACGATTTTCATGACAATTTCGGCACGATTGAAGCCCGCCGTCATCAATATTTTGAAATCGAGATACTTGGATTTCACCCACACAAAGAGATTCTCTTTTTGAGTAGGTCAGAGTTGTATAAATTGAATGCAATGGCGTTCGCCTATCATTTGAATAGCTTCAAGGTTGAAAGTTTAGGTAGCATATACCCAACGGGTCACCAATACTTTGACTGCCCTCTTGCTAATGAAAGTCGGGAGATCGAATCTTTTCCATACACGCCATGTTGTTGGATCGAAGAGATACCAGGAAGAGTGAATTAATCTAGTCGCTCGTCTCAAACATTATCATATATGTGCTGTTTTTGTTTGGATATTTTTGGCTGTGACTTGTGCAACAAATTATTCTTTAATTATCATTACTACCAATATACTCTGTTTTGCTATCAAGTATAGTTTGCTAAATTCTTTCTTTGAATCATGCAAGTGGGTTTGGATGCGCTTACAGATTATTGAACGGTTCCACAGCTCTGGTACACCATGGTAGGTAGGTTCACTCCTTCCGTTATCAACCATTGGGCCTTGCCTAAACCTGGTCGTAGCTCATTGTTTTTGTGTTTTTGGTTCCTCTATCTGCTACCGGCTACCGCCTCCCCACCCTTATTTGTAAATTCCCGTGATGTTTCCGTCTTTCCACAAATTATCGTGATTTGGGATTCCAGCCACCGTCTAGCCATAGCTATCACAACTCCAGTCTGAACTAGGCAAGTCCGTGGGACTTGGGCGGTGTAGACCAGTGGCTTGATCAAATGAGAGAAGCAGTGTGTTTCTGCTTTCAGGCCCATCTCTCCCTCTCGAGCAACTACCATGTCATGCATATGCCAGCTCCAACCAAGATATTATGTGCATGCTCACTATTTGTTTTATAAAATGCCACAATGGACTGGAGGCTTGTATGGGCTAGGGTGATCAAATCACCTTCCAGAGTTATGAACTCCCCATTCATTTGATGATCAGAGGTCCACTCGTATGCCTTGAACAGGGGGGGGAGGGGGACACACAATATTCTCCTCCCGTGAAATGATAGGCACTATAAAAACATCAACCACGGGGAAGTCGGCGATCATTTGACCATCCTTTGTGATACAGTCGGAATAGTGCTCTCGGATGTGGAAACAATGCAAGGCTAGGAGCCTAGGAACACTATGTTTGGAGACCTCCTCCACCTACCCATTCATGGAGAAACCAGCATAGAGAACAGATTTTGAAGTCATATCTTCTGATAGGTGATCGCCCCTTTGATAGTCTACCCCAAACTTCCTTAACCATGTCAGCAAAACCATCCTGGGTAAGTCATCCCAATCGAAACTAAATGGGCGGCGAGGACTGCTTTCTTACATGCTGACCCAGAGTCGAGGAGTGCCGTATGATCCGACAATGCTAGAAACGCATGAAGTGAGGCTAAAGGAAATTTAATGATCCGCCAATGCTGGAAGGCATGGACTTAGACTGAATCACTGAATGAAACTTAATCTCCGAGTCAGTTGAATCAAAGACTTGGCCCTGTATCCGAATTTGTGGTAGAAGACAACGCATAAACCATTGGGCAGAATGTAAAGTTACCATATCATGAAAATGTTATTGTGCATGAAAAATATAGTCGCCATGCACTTGTTTAGTGCTTGGAGCTTCTCATCATTTTTCTTCGCCATATAACAATTAATAAAAGTATTTATGTGAAGGCGGTTTTGGTTTACCATGCATCAAACCTGATAAAGTCAATCTGATGGTTGGTGCTTACTATATCATTCTAATTTTAGTCTAAGGAGATTAATGTTCTAGAAAGAATGGGAGATAAGGTAGAGAGCATATGGTGGTGCTCTTTCCACAATGTTACCAGTTTGAAGTGTAATGGATCCCGGCCCTTGCCCGTGGGAGTGCTCTGTTTTCATATGTTTCTTCAAGTTTTGTGAGGGTTTGTGTCCTGCTTAGAAAGACGAGACGGCGGCGGCTCTCTGAAGATGGAATAAGTTTCTCCCCGCCTAGCCCCCATCCCGGTGGTGTGTCTAGCATCATTGGTGGGCGTGTGGAGGTGTGTCCGGCGGATCTGTCCTTAGTGGATTTGCTCTGATCTGGTCTTAATTCATCTACGTTCGTGTGTCTTCAGGTTGGATCCTTCCGATCTACGCTACTCTTCATCGGCGGTGGTTGCTATTCTGCTGCGCTGGTCCTGTGGGGCCTTAGCACGACGACTTCCTGACTGTCTACTGCTACAAGTTTTGCCTGGCTCCGGCGAGGGAGGGATGATGATGGCGGCGCGTCTTCGGCTCGGTTCAGTGCTTGTAGTCGTCGCTAGGTGGTCTGCAGATCTGGATGTAATTTTTATTATTTCTGGTGTTCATTGTACTGTCATGATTAAAGATGAATATATCGGAAGTTTTGTCGCCAAAAAACAAGAAGTGTAGTTATATTTAGTGCAAACTAGCAATACCTACTACCGTAGCAAAGTTTAAAAAAAGATCCCTTTTTGCCTGTCAATTTCCATCATTAGAATTTGAATACGTTTCCAAGATACATGTACGTATTCGTGTCCGTGTAGGTTTCTTATTCAGTCCGATTCCCAGCTGAGTACCGAGGCATATATATAGGCTGCGTGTGTTCCGCCTCCCAGTATATGCAGGGCTAGCTAACCAGTTTCCAAGGGAATCGGTCAAATAGATGCAGGGACCGGAACAAGGAGACCTGGCGGCGCGCCTGCCGCGGGACGTCCTCGCCGACGTGCTCCGTCGCGTGGCGGCGCAGCAGCGATGGCTCGCAGTGTCGCGCTGCGTGTGCAAAGCATGGCGGGCCGTCATCGATGGGGAGCGCCTCCTGCGCACGGAGCTCCTGTTCAGCGGCCTCTTCCTCTCTTTCCAATGGCTCCAGTTACCTGAGTTCTTCTCCCGCCCCACGTCGCCCCGCCAACCAGCGGTCAGCAGCAAGCTCGATTTCCTGCCCTCCGACGTCGAAGTTCAGTCCGTCGGGTACTATGGCTGGGACAACGACTTCCGCATCCAGGATCACTGCAACGGGCTGCTCTTGCTCGAGCGCCACGTGGTTAACCCTGCCACACGATGCTGGGATGCTCTGCCCTATGGCCCGTCCAACCATGTTGGCGGAGTCGTCTTTGATACCTTTGACCATGAGTATTATCTGGCCTTTGATCCCACCATGTCATCACACTACCAGGTTTTTCAGATCCCCTATTTGTGTGAGTTTGACAGTTTAGAGGAGGCATCCGAGTGGCCTCCGTCCCCATATACCCTGGATGTATTCTCGTCGAGGACAGGTCGTTGGGAAGAGAGGTCGTTTGTTCGAGAAGGGGATGCTCATGGGACAGTTTCGGAGATGTGCGAGTCTTCGCACAGTGAAAGCCGACTACGCTCCGTCTATTGGCGAGGATCACTCTACGTGCATTGCCAATGTGATTTTGTTATGAGGTACCCACACCATTTCAATAATAGTTTTTCCTAATGAAAGCATTATTCAGATTTTTCAATTCTAAAATTTTCATGCCAACGATTTGATTTTGCAGAATATCTTTATCTGAAGATAGGTACAGTGTAATTAAGCCACCAATGGGCGTGGGAGAGAACCCTTATCTAGGATTATCGGAAAAGGGCGTATACTTTGCATCATTTGTTAGCAATCACATACGGGTTTGTACCCTGGATGAATCACGTGATCAGGCGGAATGGATACTGAAGCATGACTATGACCTTAAGCCTATAGAGGCGTTTGACTCCCAAGTTGTTCATGGATCATGGGTCTTAGAAGACATTAACTATGACTTCTTTCATTCTCGTCTTCCACAGTTCAAGAAGGAAGCAACCACACTTCAAGAAATATTTGAGTGGGACTCCGATAATGAAGATATTCATGACAACAGGGTCGTTGTTGAAGCGCACCACCATCAGTGTTTTGACATTGAGATACTCGGATTTCACCCATACAAAGAGATCCTGTTTTTGAGTAGGTCGGAGAGCTATAAATTAAATTCGACAGGATTTGCCTATCATTTGAATAGCTTCAAGGTTGAAAGGTTAGGTAGCATATACCCAACGGGTTATGAGCATTTCGACACTGGCCTAGGTAATGATTATCGGAACATTGAGTCCTTCCCATACACGCCATGTTGTTGGACAGGCTGAACCAGAGAGATAGGAGGAACGGCAAACTAATTAACCAAATTATATGGTCCTGCCTCAAACATGACCTTGAACTCTGCAGGTTATCTTCGAAGGTATGACGTCAATCCGTATGTGGTCATTAATGCAGGCTATGTACGCGCGGCGGTTTGTGGGCAACCGTCTAAAAACAGTTGCATGGGGTTTGTTCAATCAGTTTGGATGGCTTGTCAGTATTAGATTATGTGCATGAGCTATGTAATCTTGTCTCTGACTTGTTTGTTATGTTTTGCTGTAAAACTTTTTGTACTCGGTGACTGTACTTATTTTATGTTCAATATAAAATGGTTCTGTGCATCGTATGATGCACGGGCCGGGGTTATCCCCTTTCCCCAAAAAAGCAATAAACTCCATTTTTTCAGAAAATATAGCTTGCTAGACTCCCGACTTGTGTAGCACTCAAGTGCGTTCAAAATGAATCTCAAGTGTCTGGCTTGCTTGGTTGAGATATATCTCACTTATGTATGTAATCTTCTAAACAGGATTTTGTCGATCTATAGGCTCACATCAAGTTTACAGGAGCATGTCGCTACATTTGCAATCTTATTTTCTGAAAGGAAAACAAAGGATTTGCATCATCTCTTTTACTTGAGAAAGGAGCAGAACGGTTTTAGAAATAAGAGAAGACCAAGATAGGTCATAAAGAGATTTCTCATGGAATAACAGCACTCAAAACTTCCGCCAACAATAGCCCAAGTACGGAACATGCGTCTACCGCCCCTTCCCCCGCGTCGCTCGTGTCTGGCGACACACGGGAAACCCATGCCGTCGCCCGAGGTCCCTTCTCCACCACCGCTCCTCGTAGCATCGCCACCGGAGGGCTGGCTGACGAATGCCATGCTTGAACGCGGCTATTGCACAACATGAGCAAGGTCGTCGGCATCCGGGGGTCAGACGTTAGTACCTTGGAAGTATGCTCGAAATGCATCGTCGAGGTCTTCCCAAGTACCGATAGAGTCCTCGGGGAGGCTGTTAAGCCAATGCCGAGCTGATCCCTTAATCTTCAGGGGCAGATATTTGATGGCATGGACAGCGTCGCCACCAGCCATGTGTACGTGCATGAGGAAATCCTCAATCCACACGACGGGGTCCATAGTTCCGCCATATTGTTCGATGTTTATGGGTTTAAACCCTTCCGGGAACTAGTGTTGCATGACTTCGTCGGTGAAGCACATCGGGTAGGCAGCTCCTCGGACCCTGGCGGCAGCGTGACGAACATCAGACATGGTTATGTTTCGGTCGCACGTGTAACCACCGTTTTTGGTTAACCAAGCTAGGTATCCCGCATGTCCAGCAGGTGGGCGTTCCCTAGATTTGTTGATTGACCGACGTGGATCCGCTAGCCTTGACAGTAGCGTCTCTCTCAAATCATATTTCTTTGGTGGCCGAGATGGATCTACTCCGCCACGGCGCCAGGGGGCCTCAGGAAGGTCCATGTACCCGCCTGCTGGCCTATCTCGACCCCGAGGAGGGCGGTCGGGTTTCTCGGCCCACTCGCGCTTAGATAGCACGCTGCCATTCGCCTCCTCGTCTAGCTCTGGAAGTAAGTTCCTTCGCGGGTAGAACAGATTGACTCCTACCTTCCCAAGCTTGTCCTCAAGTTCTTGTTAGGCCCTGAGGAGCTCGACCCATCTATCATTGAGCTCATCCTGTTTGGATTTAAGCTGTTGGGTCTTCTGTTTGATGCTCTTGGCCATGCTGGCCAATCGCCTGTGGAAAATTTCGAGCTAAACTGCCTCAAGGGGTTCCTCGATAACATCAAATTCATCGGGACCGAGGCTTCTATCCTCCTCGGACTCCGGGTAGTAGTCAAGTTCCTCAAGGTCATCATCGCCCCCGTTGACCATATCGTCGTTGCCGTTGTTGCCGGCATTCTGGTTGTCGCGCCGTCTTGAGGGCGTCATTTTCGGCGGTATCGCCGTTTCCAGTGCCGCCATTGCCGTTGCCTTTATTGCGGCGGCCTCGACATCGGCGTTTGGGAGGTTCTTTATCGTCTCCTCCATCTCTGGGGTGTCCACCATGTAAACATCATAGGTGGAGGTAGCCGCCCACTTGCCGGTATTAGCAGTGGTAAGCGGTGAGGTAGTGCCCGACGTCTCATTGACATCTTCTTCCATGTCGGCATATTCGTCGGATGCGTATGCTAGAACGTTGGTTAAATCATCGACGATAGCGACTAGGTGGGTGGAGGGTGGGTTAACAATTTCGAATCCTCCATATTTGTCCCAGATCTGGTCATAGACCGAGGTCCGACCGTCTGAGATCGCGAGACTCTGAATCCGATCTAACATCTCGTTCAGAAGCACATTGTCTGCCTCGCCCATATCTTGACATGAGGTTGGGCTTAGCTGAAGCTTGCCCGAGATCCCATCCGATATGGCCTCGGGGATGTCGTAGTCCAGACTTGATGCCTGATCCAAGGAGACAGTGTTCGGCTCCGAGCTCGAAGCCAGGTCCGATGTGTGATCCGCGTCGTGGTCCTGATCCAAGAATGAATTTGAGATTGGGACGAGGGCGTCGGCGAGGTCTTCGGACTGGTCTGACACCAACCATATTCCATGTTCCCAAACCTGAAGGTCTGGCCTAGAGCGAAGTTTTCAATATGGTCGAGGTGGCCTGTCGAATCGGAGTAGAGTGTGATGCTGCCGAAGACAAACAACTGTCCGCGGAAGGAGATCTTTCCACAGCCAATGGTGTCATCGACCCAAAGATCGATGAGCCATCGAGCTGTTTTGACCACACAGTGGGACCTGTATGGGCCACCAATGGGATCTCGGGTAGGGGGTCCCGAGTTGGTGATCTTAGCTAGATAGTAACAGGATGAACAAGGGACACAATGTTTACCCAGGTTCGGGCACTCTCAAAGAGTTAAAACGCTACGTCCTGGTTCTGTTGTATTTGATTGTGATGGAGTACAAAGTACATGATGATCTACCTCGAGATCATATGTGAATGGATGATTCTCCACCCTATGGCCTAAAATCCCTCGGCTTATATAGACATCGGGGGTACCTAGGGTTACATGTAGGTCGGTTACATAGCCTTGTTTCCGGTGGCCTTAGGGACATGGGGGCGCGGTGGATCCCGGCCCTTGCCGGCGGGAGGGCTCCATTTTTAGATGTTTCTTTGAATTTTGTTAGGGTTTGTGTCCTGCTCAGGAAGGCGAGATGGCGGCGGCTCCTTGAAGATGGAATAAGGTTCCCCCCACCTAGCCCTCGTCTCGGTGATGCGTGTAGCAGCGTCGGTGGGCGTGTGGAGGTATGTCTCCGGTGGATCTGTCTTTGGTGCATTGGTCCTATGGGGCCTTAGCATGACGACTTCTCGACTGTCTACTACAACAAATTTTGCCTGGCTCCGGCGAGGGAGGGGCAATGACGGCGGCGCACCTTCGGCTCGCCTCAGTGCTTGTAGTCGTCGCAAGGTGGTCTACGGATCTGGATGTAATTTTTTATTATTTCTGGTTTTCGTTATACTCCCATGATTGAAGATGAATAGGTTGGAAGCTTTTTCGCAAAAAAAAAAACATGCCGGTGATTCAAATGTGCCTTGGAGTATGTGCCAAGTCTTCGGAGGATTCCATCTTGAGCACGCCGAGGGGCATGGCAGTCTTGGCCCACTTGGTGATTACCCGGGGGTCCACAGCTTGGCCCACTATTGGGGGGCCAACGTAGTTAGCACCCCCTACTTTAGGACACCGTTAACTAGTAACATCCTCTCCATAATACCGTATGTTGGAGATGTGGTTACAGTTGAAGCAATGGCAATGCGAAACGGATTGAAATTTATCAATTCTCTCGGATTTCATAGGGTCGATGCAGAATCAGATTCTCTTCGGGTCATAAACCTTTGTACTGGCCCAACACAGTGGTGGGATGGAGCAGCAGCGATTTTCGCGGAGTGCATCGATTTAGTTTTTTTGATTGGGAAGGTCTCTTTTAAACATTGTTTTAGATCGGTCAATATGGTCACGCATGAGCTAGCTTGATATTGTTTTTGTAATAAGAACTCGCTTATTTGGACCGATGAACCCCAGGATTGTCTGGTCAATAAGCTGGTGGATGATGTAACTTTGATTTGATCCTAAGAAAGCTAACCATATGAAGGCCTTCCCTCAAAAGAAAAGAAAAAACATCCTCTCCATAATCATCCCAACGCCTTCTCGAAAAAGTGAGATAGGTATCCATGGGTCCAGGTGCTTTCATTTGGAACATTTGAAATACCGTTCTTTTCACTTCCTCTATCGCATAGGGGGTCATCAAAGACGCACTCATCACAGTGGTCACTCGATGAGGAACTCCATCAAGTATTGTTTCCATATCAGCTACTCCTTCCGAGGAGTAAAGCTGGGTGTAAAAATTACTAGGCATTTGTTCCATCTCATGCACATGCTCCGTTATTCCATCATCACCTAGGGTCAGCGTATTTTTTTTCTTTCTGCGTAAGATAGCTCGTTGAAGAAACAACCGAGTATTACTGTTGTATAGTCACCTAACTTCTTGGCGACGATACAATTCAACCAAACGATCAATAACCACAATTTATTTGTGTGTTGGTTCCACCCATCTTAGCTGATCCCTAGATACTCCCAGCTCATGCTTAAGGATCTCCTTTCTAACGCTTCCAAAAGTACTCCATCTGTTTCGTTTTATTCTGCATATTATGTCTGTCTTAATTAAGTCGAACTTTGTAAAGTTTGACCAAATTTATATTGAAAATACTCAACATCTCGAATACCAAATAAATAGAATATGAAAATTTATTCCATAATGAATCTGATCATATTGATCTGCAATTGTGAATTTTTTTCTATAAATTTGGTCAAACTTCATAAAGTTTGACTTAAATCAAACCTAATATGTGAAATAAAAACGAAACGGAGGAGTATCAGTATTCCACTTGCCAAGCATGGTTAGACAATAAGGCCAGCTTGTCATTTACGCCTTGCATGGAAGAAGCTCCCGACTGATCTCACGCTCTATTAACCACATCGCGATTATTTTGGTGAGCTCCCACATCTGTTCGTAGTGGAAGGTTTGCTTAGAATTTTCGCTTGTATAGCACATGCAGAACATGTGAGCTTCAGAAAAGAAAAGCCATGGTCTGAGGATGCTGCATTTTTTTGTGTTGGTCCGAGGAACCTTTTTGTTGGACAATTTTCTTCACAAGGCGGGCCGTCTGTGCTGTCACAATTCCCAATTCCAGCCCATAGAACCCATCTGACCTTTTGCTCCTTTAAAAACGAAGCAAACCCTAAATCTCTCTCTTTCTACGTTGCTTTCCGGACCCCTTTCTTCTCTTCTTCTGCACCGCCGATCGGCTTGCTGGTATTAGGTTGCCAATCCGGAGGCAAACATAGATACCTAGATGGAACGACCAGAAGATGAAGACCTGGCGGCGCGGCTGCCGGAAGACGTGCTCGCCGACATGCTCCGGCGTGTGGCGGGGCCTCGCTGGCTGGCCGTGTCACGCTGCGTCTGCAAAGCGTGGCGGGCAATCATCGACGGCCACTGCCTCTTGCGCACGGAGCTCCCGTTCAGCGGCATCTTCCTCAGTTTCATGGGGCTCTGGCTGCCTGAGTTCTTTTCCCGGCCCCCGACACCGGGCCAGCCAGCAATCAGCGGCAAGCTCGATTTCCTCCCCACGGCTATTAAAGTTGGCCCCAATGGCCGGAGCTTGCATGGCGCCTACTACATCCAGGATCACTGCAATGGACTCCTATTGCTGGAGGGCTACGTGGTTAACCTTGCCACACGACGCTGGGATCCTCTGCCCCCATGCCCGCCCAACCATGGTACAGATGCCCTTAACCGAGAGCGTCTCGCCTTTGATCCCATGGTTTCGTCCCACTACCATGTGGTCTGGATCCCCTTTTTGCTTACCTCCTCAGAATTTGACCCCTTAGAGGAGGCATCTGAATGGCCGCCATCTCCATATATCTTGCATGTATTCTCCTCAAAGACGCGTGGCTGGGAGGAGAGGTCTTTTGTTCGAGAAGGCGATGCTGGAGGGACAGTTGCTGAGGCGCGTGCAGCTTTCAAGCAAGTTTCCTCTGTTTACTGGCGAGGATCACTTTTTGTGCTTCCCCAGACTAATTTTGTTACCAAGTATGTACACCATTTCATTAATAATTTGATTTTGGCATTTACTTTTGTCCTAATGGAATCATTCTCTGAACTCGAAGTTTTATGCCATAGATTTAATTTTGCAGAATATCTTTGTCTGAAGATAAGTACAATGTGATTAAGTCACCAATGGGTTCTGGCTGGAGCAGATATATAGGATTATCTGAAAAAGGAGTCTACTGTGCATCATTTGCCGAGAATAATCAAATTCTGGTTTGCACCCTCAATGAATCGTGTGATCAGTTCGAGTGGATATTAAAGCACAACTGTGACCTTAAGCCCGTGGAAATATTTGACCGCCAAGCTCATGGACCCTGGATCCTAGAAGACATTAACTATGGCATCTTTCGTTCTCATCTACCAAATATCAGCAAGGAAGAAATAATTCAGGAGAAATTTGAATGGAACTCCGATGATGATGATTTTCATGAAAATGTAGGCACAATGGAAGCACGCCATCATCCATATTTTGAAATCGAGATACTTGGATTTCACCCACACAAAGAGATTCTCTTTTTGAGTATGTCAGAGTCGTATAAATTGAATGCAATGGCGTTTGCCTATCATTTGAATAGCTTCAAGGTTGAAAATTTAGGTAGCATATACCCGACGGTTCACCAATATTTCGACACTGGCCTTGCTAATGAATTTCGGGACATCGAATCTTTTCCATACACGCCATGTTGTTGGATTGAAGAGGCCCCAGAAAGAGTGAATTTATCTGTAGTAGCTCGTCTCAAACATTATCACATATGTGCTGTTTTTGTTTGGATATTTTTGACTGTGACTTGTGCAACAAATTATTCTTTAATTATTATTACTCCATTTTGTTATCAAGTACTCCCTCTGTAAACTAATATAAGATCTTTTAGAGCAGTACCACTCATGTAATGTAGTCTTCTAAGCAGGAATTTCTAGTTGTACATATGCTCACATCAATTTACAGGAGCTGCACAGATTTTACCTGCTGCTAGCTGCATCTGCAATCTGATTTCCAGGTTCGTGCATGAGTCGATTCGACATCGCATCTGAACAACATGAACATTAATCTGGAGCACACCTACAGCAGCATTACTCATATTTTGGGTAAAAGCAGCGTTACTCATACTATCTCAAAGATAAGCAATATCAAAGCATATATGTGTTGCCGACAAGATCTATTTCATACCCGAAAAAATGCATTATAATTAAGATGTCTAGCTCAGGAAAGCCTATTGAGCACTTGATTCTTTCTGTTTGCATACTCCCCCTGTTTCAGGGGGTACTGAATGGCGTCTTCTACCGTTGCTAGCCAGTCCGCCTTGTATGGCTCCACAACTACCATTGATTTCTCCGTCTGCCTTTGTACAACTTTACTCCATGATTTCTTGGAGCACCCTTGTTGTCGAGTATATCTCTCAGCTCTTATTTTAGTTCTTGGAGCTTCTCATCACCCTATTAAGATTTCCCCGTACCATGATAGGTAGGTGAACTTCATGAGATGGGATCGGAGGCCTTTTCAAATTGAACTTATGATGATAGAAATGGACCACATTGGTTGATCCACTTGTTGGGCCCACCTATCGGAGAGAGAGAAAACGGTGAGGAGGCGCTCAATTTCGTGCCTCATAGCGGTGTCTCCTAAGATCAATCTATCGGCCACTTGCACCTCTACCTCCACAACACTGGTTCCGCAGCCAACAGCCAACTTGCTAACCGCCACGCCCTTTCGCTCCTTCCGTCATCAACCATCGAGCCTTGTAGCTAGTTGATTTGGGATCCCGGCCACCATCCAGTCATAACTACCACTGATTCGGTCCAGCCAACCCACCGTGCCACGGTGGGAATCTTGGGCTGACCTAGGAAAGTCAGTGGGACTTCGGGGACCAGTAGCTTGATCAAATGAGAGAAGGAACACATTTTCGCTTCCAGGTCCATCTCTCCCTCTCGAGCAACTACAATGTCATGCATATGCCAACTCCAACCAAGATGTTGCTTGCTTATTGGATATTTTATAAAATGGCACAATGGAATGGGGGCCTATAAGGGCCAGGGCGACAAAATCTCCCTCCAGAGCTATCACCTCCACATTCATTTGAGGGTTGAAGCTCCACTCGGATGCCTACCTCACGGGGCGAGTGGGGTCCCACAATATTCTCCACCCGAGAAAGGATATGCACTATAAAACCACAATCGCAGGGAAGTCGGCGATTTTTTACTGTCCTTTAGGTACACGTCCTAACAGTGCTCTTGGATGCGGAAACAATGCAAGGCTAAGAACAATATGTTTGAATACCTCCTCCGTCGACCCACTCATGGAGAAATCGGTGTACATTTTTTTTCCTGAAGTTCCAATAGGTGATCGCTCCTTCGGTAGTCTACCACAAACTTCCTCAACCATGTCAGCAAAACCATCCCATGTAAGTCACCCCAATTTGAAACTTAATGGACGGCAAGGATCGCTTGCTGAGACTGACCTACAGTCAAGGAGGAGTGGCGTATGATCCGAAAATGCTGGAAAAATCGTCTATGCTGAGTGTTTGGCTCTACGCCAAGAGTCAAACGACGGGCTCTTGGCAAAGAAATATATGCCGAGAGTCGCACTCGGCAAAGTCCAGCACATGGTAATGGGATGTTGTTGCCGAGTCGAAGCAGCAAAGTACAGGCAAAGGAAGCACACTCCGCAAAAACAGCATACTCCGAGATCCAAACACGGCTAATAGATGCCACGCGGTATGTCTGTTTGCGTTCGACGGCTCCGTTAGTTGGGAGGGGGCCTCTTTGCCAAGAGCTCTGACAGAGTGCTCGGCATATATTCTCAGAAAATAAGTTCCTACGTGTCCACATCTAGTCAGCAGCCACGTCATCAAACTCTGGCCCACTAGCCCTCCTAGCTTCTATCTCTGCCTCTCAGAAAAGCCAGCCCGATCTAGGGCTATTGCATTTCCCGAGAGTACGTCTCTCGTAAATGATGACTTTTACCAAGATTGCTTTGTTGATGCTCGAGAAAAATTGTGGCACGTCCTCGGAAAATATGGTGAACATGGTTAAAATAAAATGATCAAAAATATATTCATGCTGACCAATAAAAAGGAAGGGGAGTGACCACCGTTGCTGCGATGAAGAGACACCGCCCCAATCCACTCGGCGCGTCAACCCCGCCGCTCCTCTCTTCATCCCTATGGCCTCCGCCCTCGCTGCCGCCGTCGTCCAGGGTGCTGATGGTATCTTTGTTCTTACCATCAAGTTCAAAGAGTGTACCAATGATACTCTCACATATATTCTTCTCAATGTGCATAACATCTAGGTGGGTGAGGTAACAAAAGATCCTTCCAGTATGGCAAATCATGTAAGCTCTCCCTCAGGTGCCATGTGGGATTATTATCTGTGTGCTTTCTCTTTCTAGTTGCATTACCAGGGTACTTCCCTGGATTGAAATTTTCCTTAGCACGTTGTAAGTACTGATCAACTTATTTGCTTGTGAACTTCCTTGGTGGATCGCTATGCTATGGCTTGTTAGTAAACACTTTTCTCTGTCTTATAAAACGATGGTCGTGAGGAAGGAATCGACGATGGCCAATGTATCCAATTTTATTTTTCAGTTTCACAAGCAAGGATCCTCATCGCAATGCACACATGTGTAATAACCCTTTGTGCTCCGACCTAAGGTAGTGCCATATGCAGGATAATCATGAATGAACCAAATAAGAATCTCATGCAAATTGAAAGGTTTTTGTGTGCATACATCTATTGTTTCCACACCATCCCACAGATTCTACATATCTACTATCAGTGGCTGCATAAATACATTGATGATCTTGTTTTCCTGATCATGGGCATTCTTAATATAAAAATGATGCATACAATAATGAGAACACATTGTTAGGTTAAAAATGGTGTTGGATAGACCCACTTATGACACACTGCGAGATCACGTCGTCAACATGTTGTCGGTATTTTGTCATAAGGTGTTAATGTTTACTTGCATCCTGAGACCATGGGAATAGTGTTGACCCGGTTACCGGATGGTTTCTTTGGGGTCATCAAACATTACTGAGTAACTGGGTAAATATAAAGGTGACTTTCAAATAAGTCAGAAAGTATGCCGGGGTGCTAAATATGTCAAGACTGGATTTCTCCCCTCCGACGATGGAGAGATACGTACACTATGGACACACTCGGTATTACGGTCTATAGCATCACTTGGGCAGATGTTGTGAGTAAGGAATTAGTCACGGGGATACTGGAATACAGAAACGAGGATAACTAGGTATAGTGATCATGAGTTGATCACAGTGATACCGTCAAAGTCTCACCTCGGGTTATGTAACGTATCGCGAGGCAAAGGGAATTGTATGCAGTAATACAAGGTTCGCTTTATAAATATATTCAATGATATGTGGGAATCATTATAGGTGTCTAGGTCCCACTAACTATTATCGAACGGAAAGTGTTCCAGACCTGTTCACATGTGCTCGAACCTATAGGGTCACACACTTAACATTCAATATAATGGAGAATTAATTAGATTGGACAGTTCTGAAATTATTTGTATGATCTCGAAAGTATTCCGGGAGGTCCCAGAGATATCTGACAGAAGGTTCTAGAATGTTCTGGACATTTCATAAGGATCCCACTAGGTCGCCACCCAGCTTTCTTGGTGAGAGGGGGTAGCCTAGTAGGACCAGGTCGACCGAAGCCTCCTGACTTCGAGGGCATGGCAAGCTAGGTGGAGTCCTAGAATGACTCTTGTGGCACATGGAGGCAAGACTCCTCCATGGTCGGCTGACCCCCTCCTCCTTGGCCACCTATATATAGGGGCTACGTGTGGCACCCTGGCTCAGAGGACCAGTTTACCCTGTGTTCCCAACCCAGAGATCATGTCTTCTGGAAACACACAACAATTTGGAACAGAACAGAACTGATCTTTATTGATTTGATACAAGTACAAGCTCGGATATTACATAGGATAGTGAGGCCAGGAGCACTACTCGTGCTATGACAGTATCTACATTATTTATGAAACATCTCAAGGGTCTCAGTACTAGTGGAAAGACTACAGCGTAGCGGAACATCGTGTGGGACACTCCATCCCATAGGGACACTGCTGGGACACGACCTAGTTAGCGTAGCACGAACCATCGGGATCTCCATCCTCGGCTTCTCCTGCATCTGGCATGATACGCCAGGTGAGTACTTGGAATGTACTCGCAAGCTCACAGCAACCAAAACAGTACAGCAAACAACAGTATGGCAATGAATATGTTAAGTGCTTTAATATGCTCACTTACTGTTACTGGTTATCAACTTACTTTCTTCCGGGTTCACTCCATGACCCCCGGAGCACTCGTGACCCATCGGTCACTTCTGAGCATGAGACAAGTTCTTCCATCATTATTATTACGGTTGACCACACAGTGTGACCTAGTATGGACTGTGTCCAATACCGTGGACGCGGCTATTCGAATAGATTCTTACACTCTGCAGAGGTTGCGCACGTTACCCACACCATGGACATTTGTCCAACGAAACTTGCCTAACCCGTGACCCTTCTATCATACCACCGACAATCATCCCCCATCCGAGTCATGCCCTGGGTGGCCCCTGTGTCACTACTGACACCTGCCACCGTTATGGCCAACTAAACTGTCCCAAACGGGGACGCCGGCAAATAACTCAACTTGGGCTCACGAGGTTATCGTCGTCTACCTGATCAGGGTAACACGCACGCATAACCTCCCCTCTTTGGTGGTACTGGTAAAAGAGCACACGGTCAGGCCAAGTCAAGGCCGTCCCATTCTGGCAGATGTGGCTGCACGAGTAAGTCCGGGTCGGTGGCACTTGATCAACCATCAAAGTGATATTCAATGTGTAAAGTTGTTGGTCATATTGATTATGTTGGACAAATGAACTAGAATGGCACGGTTATTGCAATATATCAAACAATATAGAATATAGCATATTTAAATTGAATTAAATGCAAAATTGATCCATTATGAAGCCAATACTATTGCAATGCCTTATGCAATGGATGATGTGGCTTGCCTTGCTCAATTGGAGTGTCAACAAATTCCTGGTCTTCAATTCCACAGTAATTTCTTTCTGAAAATATTTTTAAATAGCAAAAGAAAATGTCACATAAAGCCTTTTTAATTGCCAAAAAATTATGTACATGTTGGAAAAATACCAACTTTGGTCAGAAAAATAGTGGGGCTCAATACAAAACCACAGCAAAAAGAATCACTTGATTTGGACTTGTGGTTTAAAAGAAATGACTGGTCAAAGTTTCTGGTCAAACAAGAATTTAAAACAGAAATAGAAAATCCCTGGGAGGGCCACGTCGAAGGCGTAAAACGCCAGGGCGCCTCCACTTACGTACCGCTTCGGCGCGAGCTGGGCCACTAACAGGTGGGACCCGGCTGTCATATTTAAAAGAGAAAGGAGGGGAACAGAAGAAGAGCGGCTCACCGACGAAGATTGCCGGCGATAGTGACGGCAGCGGGCACGGGAGACGGCGGGGATGGATCAAGCACTCGACGGCGAGTCTCCCCGTACCCATGGCTTGGCGAGAGGTGGCCTGACGGCGTCGCCCCCTTCCTCTCCGGCGGCGACTGCTTTCGGTGGTCGTCGGGGACGGCAACTCCGGCAGCGTTCCGGCTGGGCAAGGGGTCAAGGAGGGCCAGGGGAGCTTGCTGAGCTCGAGGGTGAGGTCGGGTGAGGCTGGGGTGGGGCGGGGCTGCCTGGGTGGCGGAGCTTGCTTGGCGGCAGAGCTCCGACGAGATGCGAGGCCAGAGGGCCTCCCGGCCTTGGCTCGGCGAGCTGGGGCTCGATTGGAGGTGGAGGGAGTGGGGTAAGGAGCTGAGCGAGCCGGGCGAGGCTATTTATAGGCGGGCAAAGGCACTAGAGCCGAGCGGCGCCGCGGACACGTCGCCGGAGCGAGGACGGCAAGGTGGCTGTTGCGGGGCGGGGCGAGGTGACGGAGGAGGGCAGAGGGAGTTAATGCGCGCAGTGGCGGCACGCGGGGAAGAAGACGGCCAGCTCAGCCACAGTGGCAGCACGGGCGCAACAGTGCGGCATTCGGTGGTGGCCGGCGAGGGCGATTCCGGCGAGGCGAAGACTCCAGAGCGGCTACGTGGACGGAGGAGAGGTAGTCGGCGCGCGGGGACAAGGTACGGCTACGCGGTCGTCGCGCTCCGACCCGACCCGTGCCCAGAGCGCGCGTTTGGCAGCGCTGGCTGCATGGTCACCGCGTGCATTGGTGCACACGGCGCGAGCTGGCCTGCCAAACCGTGTCTGGTGCGTCGACCCTAGGCCACGTAGCCTCCCCGTGCCATTGGTTCGACCAGTTTCATCCTGAGCTGAGTGGTAGCATCAAGAACAGTTTCTGGTCAACAACTTGGGAGAGATCTAGAGATGAGATGAGTTGTGCTCCAAGACAAATTAGCTGTCTGGGTATACTACGTTGGAAGGACTACATACTGGAGGGTTTTGAGAAACTTTTGCAAAGATTTGAGTATAGTTCATGTACAACTCACAATCTGGTCCAGAAACTTGGTGAGGTTGTTGCACTCACATGGATTCACTTCTGGAGTTGAAAATGGGTATTGGGAGGTTATTTGGTAGTGGAAATATGCCATAAAAATTTCAGATCAAATAGGTACTCCTAGATAGTACTTCCTTCACAAAGGTCTGAAATGACCAGAAGCTTGTCAGAATATTTTTGCTGAAAAATTGCACTGGACTAAGAGATGTTTTTGGATATTATGGGAAGATATGAATTCTGGTATCTCAGGGATTTATTTGGGAATTTTCTGAGTCACGGAAATATATGCTGCTTCACAAAGGGTAAATTCTGTCCAGAAGGTAAAAGGAATATTCTGGACAAAATTTCGTACTGGACAATGAAATATTTTTGGAGATTGTTGGAGTAGATGATGTCAAGAAGATGTGGTATTAATTTGGGATTTTTCTGATCAACAGAACTATAGGTTGGGTTGCTTCACAACCCATAGGGAAGATAGACATTTCCAAAGGAATAAATGAATTATTTTGGAAGAATAAAATTAGGGTTTAGGTCAAAGGGTGTGAGACAAGATATTGGCAAGGTGTTGAGGGTGTTGGATCACTTAGGAAGAAATTTCAAAGAATCCCTCAAGTCCAAACCAATAAACCAAATTTGAAAATCATTCAGAAAGGCAAATAATCCCAGAAAACATTTGAAAAGAAAAAGTGGTCAAAACCAGGGTGTCACACTAGGGGCACACCAGGGAGAACATTAGACATCCCTAGCCGCCGCCCCCTCCCTAGTTGGCTACTGCTCCCCATCTCCCATCTAGATTGGATCTAGTGCTCGTCGTAAGGCTACTACAAATCCTTCTCGTAGTTCCCCGATGCTTCATTGAGCTGGTCCACGAGCTGTTGCGGTGTTGCTACTTTGGTACGCATGGATACCTTGGAGGTGTTATAATCTTTGAGACTAGATCGGCCGATCATCAAAAGAAGAAATGCTCGCGGCTGGGAGGTATAACCTAGCTACGGGAGTCGAAGGACTTTATCAACAAACATCAACTTCTCCGTTGCGCTGTGCACCTTGATAGTGATCTTAGTTGGTTCATGCATGATAAAAAAAATGTGTAGCACGTTCCCCTACACAAACTAACCGCACAAGCCAAACACAAGGGTAAACTGGAAACTAGCAAGAAAATATGCAGATCTCCCGGAAGGATGATAGTAGTTCTCGTCGGTATTTTTACCATCTCCTATAATTTTCTTACAACTTTGGTAGAATAAATTTTTTATACTAATAAGACTAGACCAAAATTGATAGCATCCGGCTTTATGATTGATACTAGATAGACATTTGCCCTTACCATATTTGTTAAGGAGCACTATTTTCCACAGGCCTTCATCATTTTCATGTTTCCAAAACCATTTTGCCAATAGGGCTTGTTCATATGCCCCAAATTTTGAACCCCAACCCCCCCCCCCCCCCCCCCCCCAAAATTTTTGGGTTGGCAAACATATTTCCAATTGACTAGGTGATACTTCGTATTCTCTTTTTGTGCCACACCATACTTGCCCTAAAACAATCACATCTCTTCCTAACCCCAACGGGAATAGGGTAGAAAGACATCATTTATAAGGGTATGTTGCTAAGACATCTCTACCGGTACTATTCAACTGTTTACCCTAACAGTAAGTACGAATATGCTCAATCCTATTTCAACAGGCTTCCAATGTTTATTCCTAGTCTTGTTTTGGAAATAGGAAGGCCTAAGTACTTCATGGGCAATTCTCTGTCAAGACAGGTAAAAATTATTTGATATTCATCAAATTTGTTAATGGCTTCTCCAAACAGTAAAATCTCACTTTTATCAAAAGTTATGGTTAAACCAGACATAAAATGAATTTGAGCCTTTTTCCACTAACCATTCACACGCAAAAGTGAAATATAGTGTCATCGGCGTATATATTGCATCCTACTAAACCCATTAACTAAAACCAAAACACCTTTAACTATCCAATGTTGCCCTATCAGAATCATGGCTAGGGCATCATCAACCAAATTAAATAATAAAGGGGATAATGGATCACCCTGTCTTAGACCCTTGTGAGTAGTGTAATATGGGCTTATAGAGTCATTCAGTTTGATCCCCACATGCCCTCGCCTCATAATGCTTATAATCCAATCGGACAAGAAGTCAGGGAAACCTTTAGGTGAAAGCATTTTATGGACAAAAGGCCATTTGTCCTTGTCATACGCTTTTTTAAAGTGCACTTTAAAAAGCATAGCATTTCATTTTTCTTTATGAATAGTATTGGGAGCTTCATATACCACTTCCTCCATTATGTATCTGCCTTTAATAAAGGCAATTTGAATAGGGGAGATAATAGGATTAACTATAGCTTCTAGTATATTCATTATAATTTTGGTAAGAATCTTAGAACTGACAATTAAAATACAAATTGGCCTAAAATTTTGAAGTAGTTTGGCATCCTTGGTTTTAGGTACCAAGGTAATAATGTCGTAGTTCCGTCTGATGCCCTTACGGAAATACCCCTCCGTGTCGTTTCCATCCGGTCAAAGGCCGTTGACCGTCTACGGGACGTTTCTTGGACAATTTTGCCCCTACCTCCACATGTCACTTACATGGCGGACCCACTGACGAAAAATAATAGAAAAAACTCTCTCTTACACACTCTCTCTCTCACTAACACATGGGTCCCAAGAATCTGACACCACATGTCGGTGTCTAGGTTTTAAACATAATTTAAGTATTTTTATTAAGTGGTCGGGCCCACGTGCTAGTCTCACTAATAAGCATAATGTTAATACTAACTTTTTATTGAGGGGTAGTTAACACTAACTAGTTAGTAGAACGCTCACGTAAAAATAACTAATTAGAACTCCGGCGAGCATACACGCCACGGCGGCACAACACCGGTAGGACGCCGGCGACCACGCTTGGCATGGCGGCGCATGGTGGGGGCGCTATCTTGGACGGCAGCGTGATCAGTGGAGGCCGGAGCTCGCATGGGTGGGATATCTGGCCGCGGCGAAGCTTTACCGGAGATGGAGAAGATGCAAGCGCCACCGTTCCCGTGGCCAACGACGCCGAGAAGCCGCACTGCTATGTCTCCGAGCCCCGCCGTGAAGTAGAGCATGACCACGCCGATGATCGCGAGCTCAGATGCCCTGCAAATCCGCAACCGACTCCATCTCCGCCACCTCTGACCGCCGACCGCCGTCTTCGATTCGCCGTCGTCTGAGCTTCCTTGAGCCTGCTGACCAGCCCGCTGAGACCGATGTGAGCTCCTGCTCCTCGCTCTCTGTTCATCCCCATCGATTCCGTCCGCTAGCTGCCAATCCCACAAGCCGGAGCACCGCCAGCCGCCATGGCTGCTGCACGCGTCGATGCCGAGCTCCCCCTGCGTCCGTGTGTTGTACATCATGCTCCCGAAGACCCCTAGAAGCTGCCAAGATGCTTAGTTCGCTCATTTTAATCCCACAGCAACGCGCACGACAAAATCATAGCTCAGCCGCCGCTCAGCTCGTCATCGGCCTCGATTCCGGCGACCAGCAGACGCGCCTGGCTCCCAGCAAATCATTGGTCCTAGCAGCGCGTCCAGCCGCCATCTGTAGAGCGAATCCGATGCGCCTCCGCCGCGATCTGTGGACGCCGACAATGAACTTGTCAGGATGTGCCACTGCCAAGTGGGCCTAGTCAGTCAGGTCCCACTTTTTTAACCTGGTTTTTTTTTTCTGTCGGGGGTATTTAAGACAAAGAGCATGGTCAAACCCCTTTGACCGGACGGAAACGGTATGGATGGGTATTTTCATAAGCGCAACAGACGAAAGAGGGGTATAGTTGAGCACCGTTTTTATTTAGGCGTAAAGATGAGACCGGCCAGAAATTAGGGAGAAAATGTAAATGTCCCCATTTAATAATTTCCCAAAATCACTCATAAAATTATCTGGCAAACTATCAGGTCCAGTTGCCTTATTATGTTCCATTTTAAACACTACTCTATGTAACTCTTCCATAGAGCAAGGTTCGGTCATGGCTTTAGTCTGATTGTGAGAGATTTGAAGGGCATGAGACAGGCTAAGAGCAACTGTAGATTCTTTAGGTAAAAACCAGTTATGTATCCTATATATCTAAGAGAGTGATCCTCACTACTTTTAATTATCATAACATGCATGCTGCCGCATCATCCAAATTGTTGTAGCCATCGGATTATTAGCCTTATCCACTAGCATCCGTCCGATGCACACATGAAAATCCTCAACTATGCAAATTGCATTAGTGCATTCTAAGTGGTTTTAAATCACATTGCTTTCACATCAACATGCATAAGAAAACACCGCACCGCAACATGCAACCATGCAAAAAAAAAAAAAAACCTCAACATTATTTTGTGAGGTTTTCATCCCCCTCAATTACACCTTCACCCTATTCAAGTGTGATAATACTATTTTGTTTTCTCCATCTACCAATGGTTTTAGCATGTAATGTATAGTGTTTCTATCGGCATCACTAATTTATTTTTCTTTACATCTCTGGAGTCAATTAATCTTCTTGCTTCAGTAGTGTGCTTCAGTAGGACGGAGGGAGTATCACAGATAGAGAGACCATAAATTTCATAACTCTGGCCGCGTGATGTTCATTTATGTTGCCGAGACTGAACTCAACTAAGATTACATTGGGAGAAGTAACAGTCTTGACGCACAAGGAAATTACATGAGCTATTAGTCGGTTTTATCTACAACCAACGCATAGATGTACAAGATATCAGGATCAACCACGAGTACAACCATCCTACTAATTATACAACTAAACACTAAGTTGTTTAGGTCTAGCACCAAAGCCTGACAAGCTTAATGATGCCTGATTATATTAAGTGCAAACTACAAGGCATCATGGAAAACTACAAAACAAAATCCTAGCAAAGATTCACACAGTGGTTCAGTGAATTTTCACGGAATACTTACGTATATTATACGGGGGTACGCTACGCGTCGGCCGGCTGATAATGAAAAAAGATCAACAGCCGTGCTCACTGTTAGATGGAGCTGCGAATAGTCATCCGATCTACCCAGGTGAGCAGCCCCATCATTTTGCAACAAGAGTAATGTTGCAGTAGGCCCTTTGCAACAGGGTACTTGTTGCAATCACCTCGAAAACATTGTTTTTCTTTTCAAAAAAATTGCAACAAAGATAATGTTGCGGAAATCTTTGCAATAGAGGATGTGTTGTAGAAACATTGCCGACCGGTTCCTACTATAATCTTTGCAACAGAGCTCATGTTACAAAAAACATTTTGCAACAGGGGACATGTTGCAAAAATGTTGTAGTGCCGACCGGCGAGATTGCAGTTGAAGCTCGTCAACATGCTTGCCAGCGGTGAGCGCCGATGGCGGCGGTCGAAGGCTCGGAGCAGCGCGGGGAGGCGGCAGCTCAGTGGGGAGCTTGGTCTCTCTCACTACAGGAATCAGCTAATTTGTCGTCTGTGGCTGTCTTTGCTGTCTGTTTTTCGTCGGGCCTGACGGCAAAGACCAATTTTACCGTCTGCTGCAGATGGCAAAGAATACTGACGGCAAAATAGACTTTGCCGTCTGCCAAAAAAATACAGACGGCAAACAGTTCACTTTGCCGTCTGTATATTTTTTGGCAGACGGCAAAGTGAGCTGTTTGTCGTCTGTATTTTTTTTGGCAGACGGCAAAGAGAAAACACACCACGCGGATCGATCACACGGATCGCAGACATGGCAAGATCTAAAACGCACATCCCACCCACCGCGGCCGTCAGACACACGCACGCCCCCACCCACCCACGAACACACCACGCACGCGCCCCCACGACCCGCCCCACCCCCACGCGCCTGTCTCCTCTCCTTCTCCCCCAAACTCCCTCCTCTCTCTCATTCTCCCGAGCAGAAGCACGCCGCCGGGCAGCACCCTCCTCTCTCCTGCTCCCTCCTCTCTCCTTCTCCCCCGAGCAGTCGACCGCCGCCGGCCAGTGCCCTCCCGCCCGTCCGGTGACCCCAAGCTGCCGCGCGCCGCTGGCCAGCGCCCGCCCACCCGCCCGTCCGGCGCCCTCGAGCAGCCGCGCGCCGCTGGCCCGCGCCCGCCCGCCCGCCCGTCCGGCGACCCCGAGCTGCCGTGCGCCGCTGGCCAGCGCTCGCCCGCCCACCTGTCCGGCGACCCCGAGCAGCCACGCGCCGCTGGCCAGAGCCCGCCTGCCCGCTCGTCCAGTGCCCCCGAGCGGCCGGACTCCGCACCCCTCGTCCGTCCGGCCGGCGTCACGGCCCTCGCCTGCGTGCAGCTCTACCGTCGTCGCCGCGTGAAGCTCCGCCAACTCGCCAGCGCCGCGTGAAGCTCCGACCGTCGACGATGACGACGAGCGACACGGCCCTCTTGGCGCGGGCGGCGAGCAGCTCTGCTCCGGCGAGCTCGGCCTCGATCCGATTTGGGTCGACTACGGCTGTTGGGCGAGCTGCTCTGCTCCGACGTCAGGAGGCAATTAGTTTTTTTGTTAGCTGATGCATGCACAGTGTACCGTTCACAGATCTTGCAGTCAATGTTGTGTGTGAAGCAATTTCTTTTTGTTTTTAAATAAAAAATTTCTTTGCCATCTGTAGTTTAGTCCGGTTGACGGCAAAGAGCACATTTTGACAGAGGTCTTTGCCGTCTGTTATTGTTTTGGCTGACGGCAAAGTCATAGTTTGGCTGACGGCAAAGACTTTGTCGTCTGCCCGATAAAAAGCTGATGGCAAAGTAATCTTTGCCGACTTTGGCTTTGCCGGGGCTGACGGCAAAATATTTGCCCTCTGTATTTCAGCCTTTGCCGTATGTACTTGCCTGACGGCAAACTGTCTGATTCCTGTAGTGTCTGGTTGGACACTGTGTAAAACGCGGCCTACATGTCGAGCACGTCTGTTGCTATTGTAGAAGTACATGCTCTAGCCAATGCAACCAAAAGACCGATCTGATAGAAGAGACTAGGCAATACATTTATACGTCAACACTCCCCCTCACGTGTGGCTCCCTCAGGCCTAAACGTGGACCGAAAGTGGGCTGCAATTTAATTGCGCCAGTCGGGTCTTGAACTCAAGACCTCACTAGTAGAAAACAGGGCATTAATCCTGGATCGTAAGGGCCTTTAGTCCCGGTTCTGCAACCGGGACTAAGGAATCGGGACTAAAGGCCCCCACTTTTAGTCCTGGTCGTGTTACGAACCGGGACTAAAGGGGCTCCACGTGGCCGCTGCGCAGCGCTCAGGCAGGAGGACCTTTAGTCCCGGTTGGTAACACCAACCGGGACTAAAAGGCCACCACGCGTCAGCCCCTGCCAAGCGCTGTTTTTTTTTTGAAAGGAGGGGTTTAGGGTTTTGGAGGGTTTAGGGGTTTAGGGGTTTTGGAGGGTTTAGGGGTTTCATTTTTATTTTATGTTTTCCATTCAACTCGACGCTAGCTACTAATTAATAGCAATGAAGGAACCGTTACACAACATCGTCATGAATATAGAGAAGTGGCCTCTTTCTCCGTGCTTGGTCGAACAAGAACTTTTCGTATATATGTTCGACGCTACTACATATAGTACACGTTCATGCATATATACAAAATAACATCTCTTACGATCCCTAATATCTAATTACCAACATTCACTACCAATTTCCGATGGTATTCTTCGGTTGTAGCTATGATCTCTTTAAGGAAGAATCCTGCCAATTCCCCTTGAATTTCCTTTACGCGATCCTTTGGTAGGAGATCGTCCCGTATCCGTTGGATCTAATTTAAAGAAGGGGGTCAATATATATGAATGAAACTCAACAGAATTGATGGTAATAAAATAAAATTGTGAATATTGTTTACGTACTTCATGCGAATGAACTCGCAAACGTAGTATCCACATAAATTAGTCCCCCATTCCTGCCTCAAGCACTTTACAAGAGTAGAGTTCAATCAAAATAATAATCAACCATGATAATGGTATTGAAATTAACTAGAATCAAAGAGATGCGCGGACCTAGCTAGTACTACTTACAGTGAGTTGTCGAAATTGCAGATCCTCTTTCCATTCACCCCTAGTCTTCTTGGTGAACCGTTTCCAAACCCTGCCCGGCAAAGAAAATAAATAAAGGAGTTATTAATTACTTGATATCAGGAAATGAACGAAAGTTGCCGATATAGTGCGATAATGATTGAAATTACCTCTGGAGCATATCATGCAGGTCCGCCCACATCTTAGGGTCTTTATGTAGCGAGTCCATGACAAGTACGCTTCCTGAGTCAACCCGAATGACTAGCAGAATAAAGTGGAAGCTGCGCACGCAGCATAACTCATCAATTACACTTAACATCGAGTAAGCGAAACAGAATGTGTACAAGACAGTATAACACTCACTTGAAGTTGTAAGGAAATAGTATTTCCTTTTTGTTTTGTTGTTCAATTAACGCCCTTAGCAAGATCTTCTCTATATCCTTGGCGTTCATTTGTACCGTAACTTCATGAATAGTATTTGGGTTAATGAACCCAATGTCATAGATTTGTCATCTTTTGCATTCGAGGATCTTCATTCTGCATAATATATAGTGAGGATAATTATACATGCAATGAACGAGCTGAGCTAGAGACTTAATTACAGAAATGATACTTACAGACAATAGCAACTGACGATAAATTTGTCGACGGCGTCTTGATTGTAAAACTGAAATAATTCATCAAATTCAACGTAAATCTCCTCGCCTCCATTGAAGTAATGCTCATCTTTAACTCCCGCAATGATATAGTTGGTCCCTTCCTTTGAGGCTTCCATGTACCACTCATGCAATTTTCGCATTTGTGTTGGTAGTAGCCGGACCTCCTCGGGTTTGACGAGAGGCTTCCCGTACTGGTATCTGTATGCTAACTCAGCCATGGGGAACTCTACCTCCTCGCCTAACAATTGACCAAGAGTGAAACCAACATCATCGGCCGCTACCCCTGGATCATAATCGATATCGGTAAACACCTTGAGCGGGGGGCATGATTGGTTTTTCTGTTCGCCGAGCTGGGGAATTGTTTTCCCACTTGCACTACTGCTACTTCCCGGCCGTTTCACATGTTCTCTATATGACTTTACAATAGACCGGTCATAGTCTGATAGCAGCGGAGGCGGTGGTGGTCGCGTAAGGTTTTCTATACAGTGCTCCGCTATTGCCGAATCTAATTTCTCCTTTGGATCGGGCCGTTTCGATGCAAGCTGGCGTTTCACATCGGCATCCACGACATTCTTGAGTTTCTCATCAGTCATATCGTATGGTAACTTGGAAGGAGCCTTCTTGACGCTTGTATCTGCTCTGGATTTCTTCGCAGTTGTACTACTAGCTGCCAGAGCGGCGGCTCTCTTCCGCCGGTGCTGAGGCGGCGGAGGAGGCGGAGTCAGCTGACGCGGCGGATTCTGCTGAGGGGCCTCCTCCGGCGGAGTGTGCTGACGCGGCGGAGACAGCTGAGGCGGCGGAGTGTGCTGACGCGGCGGAGACGGCTGAGGCAGCAGAGATAGAGCTGGACTGTGAGGAGTCTGCTAAGGGGCCTCCTCCGGCAGAGTCTGCTGACGCGGCGTCCAATGTGGAAGCATGATGTGTTCCTTTCTCCATAGAACAATAGTCCTTCTGGCATCTCCCAGATGAGTCTCCCTTTCACCTGTAGGGTACTCAAGCTCCAGCTGCTCAAATCCGTTGATAACTTCATCCACCCCGACAACAACATAGCCATCTGGAATCGGAGAGCAATGGTAAGTTCCATCTTGTACACGAGGTAAGGCATAGCCGACCGCCACCTTCAAGGATATGTTCATGCATTTCGCATGTAGATCACAATGTTCCCTCTGCGTGATATCATCCACGGGGTAGCGAGGAGCCGTGATATCAGGCCGAACGAGCTCCGTGGAAGCTACGCTGCTTTTCTGCTGAGATGGTGGGGTAGCTCCGTGGGCAGTATCGAATGAAGGATCTTCGTGCCGCTGAGATGATGGGCCGGTAGCTCGCTCGCTGGTAAGTGCCTCTATTTGCTTCTGCTGCAACGCTACTATTTCTTCTACCTTCTGCAGCCGGTCTGCATCCTATTTCTTCTTTCTCCCTCGGCTTCTGTGAGTGTCACTACTGTCGGGAAACCCAACCTTCCACGGAACGTAGCCTGATGTGCCTCGTGTTTGTCCAGGGTGTTCAGGATTCCCGAGGGCGCGTGTCAGCTCGTCCTTCTCTCTGTCGGGATGGAACTTCCCCTCCTGCACGTCCTTCATTGCAGCTTGAATGGCTTTGACGGGTGTTGCAAGTTGAGCTTTCGTATAAACACACTTCCCTGTTTCTGGGTTCAAAGTTCCCCCATGCCCGAAGAACTAAGTCCTTGCCCGTTCGGTCCAGTTCAATGTCTCTGGATGGATCCCTTTATCAAGCAGGTCGTTCTCAACTTTCTCCCACTTAGGCCGGGCAGCCTTGTAGCCACCTGACCCCGTAATGTGGTGATATTCCTTCTTTGCAGCATTTTGCTTATTTATATTTGACCTTTTCTTACCTGCCTCCGATGTCTTGTACTCCACAAATGCGGGCCAGTGATCTTTTAACTTCTCATCTGCTCCGGTGAATGTTGGAGTCTTCCCTTTCAGGACATACTTTTCATGCAATCTTTTCTTTCAGTTGTTGAATTGTTGGGCCATCTTCTTAAGAGCCCACGCCTTGACTTTTTGCTCCACCTCTGGCGGTAGGATGAAATTTGTCATGAGCGTATTCCAAAGCTCATCTTTGGATCTATCGTCGACATAAGAAACTCCATCCGCCTTTAGCTTATTCCATTCTTGAATGCTGATCGGGATGCTGTCCCTAACAACAACTCCGCACTGACTTATAAATTGGTGTGCGGTCCGCTTGGGAGCAGTCGGTTTGCCATCTGCAGCGAGTTCTTCGATCGTGAACCTTTCATTCTCGCCCAACCTTTTCTTCGGGCCTCGTCTCTTTATAGAAGTTTGGCTCGATCCGGAGTGCTAAAAGAAGAAAGAAGCGTTAATATATGTACATACAAATCAATTAATGCATCTAGTCAGCAGAGGCTTAATTAATATACCTCGCCGGACTTTGCAACAGTTAAGGCTCCAACACCGCCGGAGCCGTCATCTTCTCTCTCCATTCGATCACCGGAGCTGTCATCTTCTCTTCCCTCACCATCGGAGTCGTCGTTGAGAAACTGTGAGGTGATATCATCATCTCCGTCGCGGATTATTTCCCCCAAAATCTCTTCTTGTTGTAAGTCTCTGTCGTGTTCCATAGTTTCTGCAAATATTACAACCTGGCAAAACAGTAACATTATGATGACAACTTGAGAGCAAGATTGAGTCATGCTACAACAACTTTACATGGCAACCAAGGGCATGGCATCAAAGTACACATTACATAGACCAAATCACAAGAAGGAATCATATGCATATGAGCAATGGATTAGTGGCAAACATCATGCAAAGTTGACAAGTTTTATAACAGTCAGTTTCAGACTTAGCAGTTTTTCAGCAAGTGTAAAACAGCAACAGTATCATAGCATGTTTGCAAGCTTGTTACAGTGCCTAAACATGTTTACCATGGCATGGGAAAAATACCAGCAGCAAATAGACATGAAAATGCACCAAACACATGTACAAAGTTTATTCATATGATGCTTGCATTAAATCAAACAAAAATAACAAAATGGCAAGTTTTATCATTTGCATGTTAGGTAACCCTCCGGCGATCGTCGGGGACTCCTCCGGCGATCGTCGGGGACTGGTCACCGGCAATCGTCGGAGACTCCTCCGGCGATCGTCGGGGACTCCTCACCAGCGATCGTCGGGGACGACTCCTCCGGCGATCGTCGGGGACGACTCCTCCGGCGATCGCGGGGCCTCCTCTGGCGACCGGTAATAATAATTCCGCAATTACTCAATTGTTTGCTAAACTTATGACTTAGACATATTTCTTCATGAAAGAAGAATTATTTTATCTTTCGTCATAATGATATTATATCTTCATCCTGAATTTCTTTGAACTATTTCAAATATTTTACAGTTCTTATCAAGTAAATCATGCATATTTACTCATAATTTTAGATGAAGTATAATTTTCTGCCACACCCTGTTATATCTATCGGATGTATTTAGTCAATTCAAACAAAAGACTTTTATGCTTCATTTATATGAAGATCAATATTATCCAATATAACTATGTAGTGTCATACACAAATGGCTGGTTTCATCAAGTCTTCTCAAGACATTTATATGAAGACGTTTCATCAAGTCTTCTCAATATAACATGAAACTTCAAAATGCACGCGGTGCCCAACAATCTGAAATCATTCACTAATATTGATGTTGGACTCAACTAAGTACTCCAAAGTGCAATCAACTATATAAGCCCGCGTGATCAATGCAAACACATACGTACGTACATGTTACCAAAATTTCTATGTCACAAAAATATATAAGCCCGATCGAGGGGAATTGAACGGCGGCGGCTCACACAGCGGGGGCGGCGTTGCCGGGGAGCGGGGGCGGCGAGGCTCGGGGAGGAGGGCGATCGAGGAGGTCCGGCGAGCGGGGGCGGCGACGACGAGGACGGGCTCGGGGGCGGCGAGGAGGAGCGGGCTCGGGGGCGGCGATGCTCGGGGAGGAGGGTGAGGAGGTCCGGCGACGGTCAGCTGGCTCAGGGACGGCTCGGAGGCGACGGCGATCTCCGGCAGCCTGGCGGCGTCGTGGTGTGATTCGGCGTCTGGGGTTGGAGTGGAGAGGAAGATTGGGGGGGGGGGGAGGGAGAAGGCGCGGTTAAATACCCACACCTTTAGTCCCGGTCCGAGCCACCAACCGAGACTAATGTTAAATACCCACAGCTTTAGTCCTGGTTGGTGGCACCAACCGGGACTAAATCTGTTTTTCCTATTTTTGGTTTTAGACCTTTTTAGGATATTTTAGTTTTAGTTTTCTTTTAAACAGGTTCAAAAACAGTAGCATACATGCCTAGTTTTGATTTAATTCTTTTTGCTATTGAAGAATATTATAGTTTTGTTTTAGTTGATCATAACTAGAATTTTATATAACTTTATTTGATGATATAGATTTTCATCAGATAGTGACAAATAGTTCTATCAAGTTATTTTTCATAGGTACCATTGCCGCAACATTTCGCATTGAAGGGCCAGCATCAGGTTTATCAATATGTTTTTGAAAATATGACACAAGGCGATCAATGCTGTCAAAATCTTTCTTCCAGAATCTAAAGCCCTTTGAATATAACCCAATATACTCATGATGTGGGTTTGTACTCCTGATGTAAGATAATATAAAGGTGCCTGGATGTTCATGAGATATGCCAAAACAATAGACTATTCTCGAGAATGGCCATCTGATATGTTGTCCTCAGTTTCACCAGAAAGCAACCAGAGAACTCCTCATCTGGACCTCCAATTTATGTCATACAACATTTCTCTCTTATCATCTTCGATGCTTCTACTGTATTCATCTATGTCAAGACGTTTAAGCCATGTCTATATTAACCTTGTTATTTTATATGGAGCCACCAACCGGGACTAACCGCGTATGATCAACCTTGCAAAACTTGGGACTGAAATCACTACAACTGGTGAGGGTGTGTATGGCCTATGCCTGTCAACCTCAAGCGACTTATCTGGAATGCTCAGAAGACATTCATATTTTGTTTGGACATAATTGCATTGATTAACTTCTCTGTATAATTAAAATACTAAAAGGATAGGAATAATTGAAATTTCATAACTTAATAAATAATTATTCTAAAATCATGTTTCAAATGCCAAAATGCCCTAGCTAGCTCTTACAAAGATTCCCTCCGGTTTGTCCGAAGTGGCACTTTCCAGCTAAAACTTTTTCTTCGCGTGTGTCCCTTGCTTATTGCGCCGTAACCATGGATAATCTTCATCATTTAACAGGATGCTTGGGTCAGTCTTCACTGTGAAGGGAGGAATTTCATGAAACTTTTCATAATCTTCTGACATGTCTGTCTTGTCCTCCACTCCCACGATGTTTCTTTTCCCTGAAAGAACTATGTGGCGCTTTGGCTCATCGTATGATGTATTCGGTAGACATGTCCTTCACATAGAAAACATGTGCCACATCATTGGCTAGGACGAATGGTTCGTCTGTGTATCCAAGATTGTTGAAATCCACTGTTGTCATTCCGTACTGCGGGTCTACCTGTACCCCGCCTCCTGTTAGATTTATCCATTTGCACCGAAACAAAGGGACCTTAAAATCACGTCCATAGTCAAGTTCCCATATCTCCTCTATGTAACCATAATATGTGTCATTTGCCCTATTGGTGTTTGCTGCATCAAAGCGGACACCACTGTTTTGGTTGGTGCTCTTTTTATCTTGGGCGATCGTGTAAAATGTATTCTCATTTATCTCGTACTCTTGAAAAGTCAATACAGTCGAAGATGGTGTCTTGGCCAACAAGTACAGCTCATCTCCAACAGTGTTGTTACTCATGAGATGTGTTTGCAACCAACCGCCGAATGTCGACATGTGTGCACATGTAATCCAGTCGTCAGACTGCCCCGGGTGTTGGGAGCGTACAATATTCTTGTGTTTATTGATATACGGGGCCACCAAGGTAGAATTTTGTAGAACTGTGTAGTGTGCTTGCGCCCAAGAATGCCCGTCCCTACATATTATTGCTTTCGGTGCTAGCGTGCCTTTTCCACTCAGTCTCCCTTGATGCCACGATTGAGTAACACCAATCGGCTTAAGGTCAGGAATAAAGTCAACACAAAACTCAATAACCTCCTCTGTTTCATGGCCCTTGGAGATGCTTCCTTCTAGCCTGGCACGGTTATGAACATATTTTTTTAAGACTCCCATGAACCTCTCAAAGGGGAACATATTGTGTAGAAATACAGGACCCAGAATGGCAATCTCGTCGACTAGGTGAACAAGGACGTGCGTCATAATATTGAAGAAGGATGGTGGGAACACCAACTCGAAACTGACAAGACATTGGACCAAATCATTCTGTAACCTTGGTAGGATTTCTGGATCGATTACCTTATGAGAAATTGCATTGAGGAATGCACATAGCTTCACAATGGCTAATCGAACATTTTCTGGTAAAAGCCCCCTCAATGCAACCGGAAGCAATTGCGTCATAATCACGTGGCAGTCATGAGACTTTAGGTTCTGAATTTTTTTTCTCTGCCATATTTATTATTCACTTTATATTCGACGAGAAGCCAGACGGGACCTTGATACTGAGCAGGCATTCAAAAAAGATTTTCTTCCCTGCTTTGGTAAGAGCGTAGCTGGCAGGACCTTGATACTGCTTTGGAGGCATGTCGTCTTTTTCGTTCATACGTTGCTGGTCCTCCCGTGCCTCCGGTGTATCTTTTGTCTTCCCAAACACGCCCAAAAAGCCTACCAGGTTCACGCAAATATTCTTCGTCACGTGCATCACGTCGATTGCAGAGCGGACCTCTAGGACTTTTCAATAGAGTAGCTCCCAAAATATAGATTTCTTCTTCCACATGGGTGCGTGTCCGTCAGTGTCATTCGGAACAGAATGTCCGCCAGGACCCTTTCCAAAGATTGCTTTTAAATCCTTGACCATATCAAATATATCATCACCAGTACAGGGGACATGCTTCTTCCGGTGATCCGCCTCACCTTTGAAATGCTTGCCTTTCTTTCTTGAGGCATGCTTGGTCGGAAGAAATCGACGATGTCCCAAGTACACATTCTTCTTACATTTGTCCAAATATATACTTTCAGTCTCATCTAAACAGTGCGTGCATGCATTGTATCCCTTGTTTGTCTGTCCTGAAAGGTTACTAAGAGCAGGCCAATCATTGATGGTTACAAACAGCAACGCTCGTAGGTCAAATTCCTGCTGTTTGTGCTCATCCCATACACGTTCACCTTTGATATCCCACCACTGTAAAAGTTCTTCAACTAATGGCCTTAGGTACACATCAATGTCGTTACCGGGTTGCTTAGGGCCTTGGATGAGCACTGGCATCATAATGAACTTCTGCTTCATGCACAACCAAGGAGGAAGGTTATAGATACATAGAGTCACAGGCCAGGTGCTATGATTGCTGCTCTGCTCCCCAAAAGGATTAATGTCATCTGCACTTATACCAAACCATAAGTTTCTTGCGTCATCTGCAAACTCCGGCTACTTTCTCTCGATTTTTCTCCACTGCGACCCATCAGCGGGTACTCTCAACATCCCGTCTTTCTTACGGTCTTCTTTGTGCCATCGCAACAACTTGGCATACTCTTTGTTTCTGAACAGACATTTCAACCGTGGTATTATAGGAGCATACCACATCACCTTGGCAAGAAACCTCTTCCTGGGGCGCACGCCCTCAACATCACCAGGGTCATCTCGTCTGATCTTATACCGCAATGCACCGCATACCGGGCATGCATTCAAATTCCCGTACTCCTCACTGCGATAGAGGATGCAGTCATTAGGGCATGCATGTATCTTCTGCACCTCTAATCCTAGAGGGCAGAGAACCTTCTTTGCTTCGTACGTACTGTCAGGCAATTCGTTATCCTTTGGAAGCTTCTTCTTCATTATTTTCAGTAACTTCTCAAATCCCTTGTCAGATAAATCATTCTCTGTCTTCCATTGCAGCAATTCCAGTGTGGTACCGAGCTTTGTGTTGCCATCTTCGCAATTTGGGTACAACCGTTTTTTGTGATCCTCTAACATGCGATCGAACTTCAACTTCTCCCTTTCACTTTCGCATTCTCTCTGTGCATCAACAATGACCCGGCAAAAATCATCAGCGGGCACATCTGGTGCCTCTTGATCTTCAGCTTCCCCCGTTGCAGTATCACCGTATTCAGGGAACATAGGATAGTTGTCATCATCCTCTTCTTCTTCATTGTCTTCCATCATAACCCCTTTTTCTCCGTGTTTGGTCCAACAATTATAGTGGGGCATGAAACCCTTCTTAAGCAGGTGGAAGTGAAGGGTTTTCGAGGAAGAGTAATCCTTTGTATTCTCACAGACAACACATGGACAATACATAAAACCATTCTGACTGTTTGCCTCAGCCACATCGATAAAATTATGCAGGCCCGTGATGTACTCAGAAGTGCGTCGGTCACCGTACATCCATTGCCGGTTCATCTGCATTATATAATTAAGTATATCAAAAACCATTACAGAACATCATGAATAGAGAAATGACCAAATTAATACAAGTTCATCATCACATTAAAACCAAAGTACAGTAGTGATCAAATGTTATTACTGCAAAAATAAATACATAAAGTTCATACATAGTTCTCATAAAACAACATACAATTATGTAAAACATTTAAATGCAACAACAAATGCGATCAAAATCGTAACTAAGGTAACAATTGATCCAACAGCATAATGATACCAAGCTTCTTTATCAATGGCATATTTTCTAATCTTTCTAATCTTCAAGCGCATTGCATCCATCTGGATCTTGTGTAGATCGACGACATCGGCAACATGCAACTCCAATTTCATCTTCTCTTCTTCAATTCTTTTCAATTTTTTTTTCAAATAATTATTTTCTTTTTCAACTAAATTTAACCTCTCGACAAGAGGGTCGGTTGGAATTTCTGGTTCACATACCTCCTAGATAAAAACATCTATGTCAAGTTGGTCGGCATAATTGTCATAAACACTAAATGAAACAAATAGTTATAAAAGATAATATACCACATCCGAATCATAGACCGGACGAGAGCCGACGGGGGCGGATATCAAAACCATGGCACTATATAATAACAAACAATAATACAAGTAAGAAAATTATATAAGTAGCTATCTAAATCATACAAGTAAGAATTTTTTCTTTTAAAAAAAAGATAACAACAAGAGGCTCACCACGGTGGTGCCGGCGACGAGATCGGCGCGGGCAATCGATGGCGGTGAGGACGGGGACGGGGACGGGCTTGGAGAAAGAATAGAGAAGAAGAAAGAGGAGAAAGCTTAAGTGTGGCTCGGGCACCTCATATCATGTTTATTTTGTGTGAACTCGTGCTCTCAGGCATTTCATCGAACACCTCATGTGCATAGGAAGGGAGAACAAAGTAGCACACACCTCCCACGTTATGTGAGGAAAAAACAGAGGAGAGGGCGGGCAGTGGCGGGGGTATATATAGGTAAATTTGTAGTCCCGGTTGGTGTCTAAAACCGGGACTGGAGACAGACCTTTAGTCCCGGTTGGAGACACCAACCGGGACTAAAGGGCAACCGGGACTAAATATCCCATTTGAACAGGGACTGCTGCCTGCCGAGCCCCGACCGGCGCCCTAGCCGCTCGAATCGGGACTAATGCTCACATTAGTCCCGGTTCGTAATGCGACCGAGACTAATGTGTAGATTGAGATTGAACCAAAGCCCTGTTTTCTACTAGTGCCTCTTGACTCTGATACTATGTAGAAGTGCATGCTCTAGCCAATGCAACCAAAAAACCGATCTGATAGAAGAGACTAGGCAATACATTTATACGTCAACAGCTATCCTCGTCGGCGTGCTTGCCTACGGCGAGCGCCGGTGAAGGCGGCCGGAGCAGCGCTGGGAGGCAACTGCTCTCGATGAGCCAGATCCAGGTTTTGTTGTGACGAGGAGATTGCAACAACGACTCAATTGCGAAACGTAGACCACGTAATAGGTTGCTCTCGTGCCGTCCGAATTAAAATCAGATGCAGCGACCACGGAAAGCGGCAGACGAGCGCGATGACAAGTGAGTTGATGCCAAGCATTTTCGATAATATAACATCTTAATTCCCACTTGAATACTTGCATATAGTGTCCAAGATACGTACGTATAGCCCTTCCATCATGCAGGTTTCCTTCTCCAATTCGATCCACTTCCTGCTGAGATATGTATCGGCAGTCGTGCTGGTGTTAGGTCACCAATCAGGAAGCGAACATATAGATCTAGATGATGAAACAGCCGACCTGGCGGCGCGCCTGCCGGAGGACGTGCTTGCCGACGTGCTCCGCCGCGTGGTGGTGCCGCGCTGGCTTGCCGTCTCTCGCTGCGACTGCAAGGCATGGCGTGCTATCATCGACCGCGACGGCCTCCTGTGCACAGAGCTCCCGTTCAGCGGCATCTTCACCGCCTTCACCGAGCTCCCCTTACCTGAGTTCTTCTCCCGCCCCCCCCCCGGTCGCCGGTTCAGCCTGCGGTCAGCGGCAAGCTCGACTTCTTGCCCACGGCCATGACAGATGACTCGGACGAATTCACCATCCAGGATCACTGCAATGGCCTCCTCCTGCTTAGGGCATGTACATCAGTTCAGATACCGGGTGTCTATAACATCTGTCCACGTCACTTTGTAGACACCACCAGAGACAAGTGTACAACAGGGCAGGTTTCGCTTGAAAATAGGAGAGTTAGTTTATTTCCAGGACGTGCTCGACCCACCATATAGACGGCTCCGCGTACAACGGTAAATTTGCCATCGGTTAGCTGCGATTTGTATGGGATTAGACAGTCGATAATTTAACAGACAGACTAGGTCGTTTTTAATTCTCTCTCTTCCCCACGTCATCTGAAATCCTACGTAGCCCTTGTTACAGACAGCTGACTGGATACCGTTGTACATGCCCTTAGCACCTACAAGATTAACCCTGTGAGGCGTGCCACCTACGTGGTTAACCCTGCCACACGAACCTGGGATCCTCTGCCCTCGTACCCGCCCAACCATGCTGATGCTGGTGGGATCGTCCCTGGTATTTGTTTCCATAATTATTATCTCGCCTTTGATCCCAAAGTGTCATCCAGCTACCAGGTCCTTGGGATCCCCTGGTTGTTTTCCGGCTTTGATCCCCTAGACCTACAGGAGCTATCCGAATGGCCTTCGTCTCCATATATCTTGCCTGTTTTCTCATCAAAGACGCGTTGTTGGGAGATGCGGTCATTTTCTCGACACAGGGATGCGGCTGGCACTGTGGCAGAGACACGAGAGCATTCCGGTTACCACAAACTGCATTCTGTTTATTGGCGAGGATCACTTTACGTGCATTACCAAAGCAATCTTGTTATGAGGTACATCTCTTTTTTGTTGATAGTTTTCTTTAGTTGTTCATGTTTGTCGTCCCACTAAAAAAACCTTTCAGTATATTAATTTCTAATAAGGTTTTCCTGCAAACAATTTGATTTGCAGAATATCTATGTCCCAAGATAAGTACACTGTTATTAAACCACCAACCGGTGTCCAAATGTACCCTTGTCTGGGAAGATCAGAAAAGGGGGTATACTTAGCATCATTTGTTGACACTAACATTCAGGTTTTTATCCTCAATGAATTTTCTGATCGGACAGAGTGGACCTTGAAGCATTGTTATGACCTTAAGCCCGTGAGAGCGTTTCGCCAGCAAGTTCAGGGACCATGGATATTAGAAGACATTAACTTTCACTTCTTTCCTCCAGAGATCAACGAGAAACCAGTAATCCAAGAGAATTTTGAATGGGACTCCGACAACGAGGGTTTTGCTGACATCAGAGACGCGGTTGAAGCGTGTCCTGCTGGATATATTGACATTGAGATACTTGGATTTCACCCATACAAAGATTCTCTTTTTGAGTAGACCAGATACTTGTAAACAAAATGCCATGGCATTCGCCTATCATTTGAATAGCTTCAAGGTTGAAAGCTTAGGGAGCATATACCCAACGGATTATGACAGTTTCGACTCCGACCTAGCTAATGAAACTCGGGAGATCGAATCTTTCCCATACACACCATGCTGTTGGATCGAACAAATCCCAGAAACTGTGAATTAATCTAGAAACTCATCTCAAACATGATTAAATATACATTCTATGTTTTTCTTTGGATTGTTTTCCCGATTGGAATCACACATGTGCGTTTGAATCTCAATCATATAGCTTTTCTTGCATTTTTCTCAAGACTGGCAGGAGCTTTGGATTGTTTTCCCGATTGGAATCACACATGTGCGTTTGCATCTCAATCATACTAGAGGGTGACGCGCGCTTTGCCGCGCTGTCGTTCAGACATGAGTTAAGCCTTCTTTTTTGTCCGACATGATATTATGGTTGGTGGCTTCGTTGTGTGTATCACATGAGTTAAGCTGACTTTTGATTGCACTGATGATACACTAGTAGACAACAGGGCTTTGGTTCAAGCTCGAGCTACACATTAGTCCCGGTCGCATTACGAACCGGGACTAATGTGAGCATTAGTCCCGGTTCGAGCGGCTAGAGCGCCGGCCGGGGCTCGGCAGGCAGCAGTCCCGGTTCAAATGGGACCTTTAGCCCTTTAGTCCCGGTTGGTGTCTCCAACCGGGACTAAAGCTCCTCTGCACAGCGCCGACTACGCGCCCTAGTTTAGTCCCACCTCGCCTATGGAAGGGCGCCCGCACCTGCTTATATACTGCCCTCCCCCGGACCTGCCAAACTCCTCTTTACACTTGCCTCTGCCTGACTTGTGCACTCTGTTGCCGCCCCTGTTGGGCCTCTGGGCCGTGTGCGGCCGAAAGGTCTGCCCCTATCGGGATGGGCCGATTAGACCGCACTCAGTACATGGGCCGAGGTGTATTTTTTTTAATTTTCTTCAACAGGCCTTTAAAAAAAACAGCGTGGCGGCCTTTTAATCCCGGTTGGTGTTACCAACCGGGACTAAAGGTCCGCCTGCCTGAACGCTGCGCAGCGGCCACGTGGAGCCCCTTTAGTCCCGGTTCGTAACATGACCGGGACTAAAAGTGGGGGTCTTTAGTCCCGGTTGCAGAACCGGGACTAAAGGCCCTTACGAACCGGGACTAATGCCCTGTTTTTTACTAGTGGATTTTCCCTTTTTGTTGGCTTCGCTCTTGCTCGATAGAGGCAATATCTATCTGCGAGGTGGAACTAAATTGTTTTGTGGGTGGTTATGGTATTCTCATGTGTGACACAGAAATCAATATATGAGTGTCACGTTCGCCTGGGAGTGGACCCAAGCAAATCACGCATGAGCGATCCACTCTCTTACAGGTGGGCCCGCCAGCTCCCCAAAGCCCTGATAGACCAGGAGCCAACATTTACAAAGGGGAAGTAAAAAAAACAAAAATTCAAGCAAAAGTATTTGAAAAAAAAAATTAATGTTCATATCCGCCATTCAACATACGGCAAAACTTCTGAACAAATAAAGAAATTGAACCAGCACCACCCATCAACGAACAGGCTTGCAAAAGGCAAAACTTCTGAACAAATAAAGAAATTGAACCAGAACCGCCCATCAACGAACAGGCTTGTTCAGAAGTTTTGCCGTATGTTGAATGGCGGTTCTGGCTAGGAAAAGGTTTAAGACCTAGACCATGCAAACTAATAAAACTTACCAACACATTCCAAATTTATACAAACCAAACTCTCCAGCCGAAACCAGCAAAAAACATTTTAAAACTTTGGGTTAAACCCATTTGCTCCAACCGAACCAAGCCATCAATTTGAAGTAGACATCAACACATGAGCAAGCAGCAAAGAGCTCTTGACGTTTATTAGTCCCTTGCAACAAGCAGCTCTTGACATAGATTAGAGCAACTCCAACATGCCGACCCAAACTGTCTGCGCGTGTCCATTTGCGTCCAAAGGAACGAAAACACTGGCCCTACGCGATGAACCAAACCCAAAAGCCGCCCGCTCGCTGTACGTCTGTACGCATTAGCGGCCCAAATTTGCGCCCGATTTGCGCCCACACTGACACGAGACGGACGCACCGCGCGTCCGCTCGATGTTCGCCTCGGGCCGCATGTCAGCCGCACAACTACCCCACGCGGCCGTAGTCAATGCGTCCACCTAACCCGGGCCCACATGGCAGCGTATGGAAGCCTCCGGCATGCTCATCCTTTTTAATGCAAGCGTGCGGGGGGCGGCCTCATCCACTTCTCCTCCCCGTACACATCTGGCCACGCTCGCTGCCCTCGCCGCCGACAGCGCAAACGCTAGCCATGGGTATCTTCGGCAAGAGCAAGGGCAAGCTCAACACCAGTGCCAGCTCGTCCCGCGCACCACCTCCACCTCCGCCGCCGCCCCCGTCAGCCTACGCGATGGATCCACGTGCGGCTAGTGGTCTCCAGCCACGGGCCCGGCTATACATCCCATTGCACCAAGCGCGCTGGCACTCGCATTACCGCCAGCCGCTGCCGTGGCCGGATGTTAACTCCCGCACGGCTGACACGTTGACCCGCACCGCATCCCGGTGCCAGCGGTGCCGCGGTCCGCGCGAGCGCACGTGGAGGAGGTGCGCAAGCGCCGCACCCTCCTGACGCCAAAGCAGCGGCGCGACCCTGCCTGCGCGCCAGACTCCCTCAACTGGGAGGCCTGGTTCGCCACGGAGCACGACGTGGCCCGCCACGGCGGCCTGCAGCCTAACCCTGGCTTCATGCCGCCGCCCCCGAAGGTGGCGCCGGAGAAGGAGGAGGAGGCGGCCTACCAGGCCGCATTGGAGCCGGTGCTGTAGCGCGCCCTAGAGGAGAGCCAGCGCGAGGAGGACACGCGCTGGGATGACTTGGAGGAGGCCCTCGCGCTGTCGGCGGCGGGGGACTGCGCCTACGCCCTGCCGCTGCCCGAGCCCAAGGCCGAGCCCGAGCGCACACTGGCGCTCACGCCCATGCCTACGCCGCCCACGAAGCCGGAGTCGGAGATGTACGCGTGGACCGGCATCCTCCGCGAGTGGGTAAGCGCACCGCCCATCGCGCTGGGCGCCACGCCGGAGCAAGAGGAGGCCTACCTGGAGCACTGACGGCAGCTCCACCTGTCGGAGGAGCGCGCCGACGGCGAGCGCCGGATGCAGGCCGAGCGCGAGGAGGAGGAGCGTCGTACCCGCTATGAACGGGAGGTGGAGGAAGTACGCCGGGAGCAGGAGAAGGAGGAGCGCGCGCCGCGCAGCAATGCAGCCGGCGGAGGAGACGCCGGAGGAGTCGGCGCGGGTGGCGTGGGAGACCGCATTCCCATGGGCTGGGCCGCCGCCAGCATTCGTCGTCCTCACCGGCGACGACGGCAACGATGGCGACGCCTAGGGCAGTGCGTTGGGTGGCTGGGAGGCGCGTTTATTTAGTTTTTTATGTTTTAATGTCTAAGTGGACTTTGGCCGGCGGTTGACCGGCAATTTAATGTTTTATTCAGATGCATGTTTTCAAAATTGTTTCTTTAATTGGACGCGAAAAAATGTGTCGGGCACCGTTAGACGACGCGGCCGACTCAAGCAAAAAAACAATCCAGTCAAGAAACCAGCTTTCCTTTCGCTTCTACTAATACGCTGCCACGTAGTGATCATTGGCTAGAAAAGCAGCGTGTTGCACGGGCATTCTTGCATTTTTCTCAAGACTGGCAGGATTGGGCGGGGGGTGCAAAAAAGAAAAATTACAAAGATAGGCGCCCAAGACGAGAGCCAACCACTAGAAGATAGATCTTTTTTGCCTGATAGATCCCATGTAGTCCTGTAAGCAGGATGGTTTGCATGAAGCTGCATGTACAGCTTTACCTGCCTCTACATCTGCATTTTGAGTTGCAGGTTCATGTAGCAATTCAAGATCTCACAAACATATGGAACACAGTAGCAGAAGATACTAGCCATGAGCAACATCATTCAAGAGCTGACGAACATAAACAATATAGCTCAATATATACCATCGGAAAGATCAAGGAGTTAGAGACCCCACCAAAAAAATCAAGGAGTTAGAGAATATCAACCAAAACATGTCCGATAAATATATTTTTCAAATAATAGAATAGAGAACTCCTCCACAGCCGATAAAGTATCTAATTCAGGCAGAATGACACTGATACTAGCTAGTTCAGGGAAACATATGAAGGACACTAAGCCAGATTCGGGCCTCAGCACTTCCTCTTATTCGTCGTCCACTTATCCAGGGCGTACTGGATGCCTTCTTTTACAGTTGCTCGCCGGTCCGCCTTGTAGTTCCACAACTCAGGTACACCATAGATTTCTCCACCTTGTTCTTCAGCAAAAGGCTTGTACTCGTTGATTTCATCCAGCGCCTTTGTTACCAAAGTGTAGATTTCTTCACCATGCTTTTCTTTTAGTTCCCGGAGCTTCTGATTGTCCTTGGAGATCATTTCCTGCACCAAAGCTCACGCACCATTAGACAAGATGACACAGTTGTCCAAATGGAATGCTTATGGCAGTGATCAGACACAATGTTTTGAACCAAAAATTTGTTATGAACGTTATAAGGAACTTAAGATACACATACTTCATTAGTTCTTGTGTCACTGCACTAGTAGAAAAAAAATATGAAGTTGCCATATTGTGAGAGTATTCTCTGCATGACAAATATAAAATCGCAGTGATATTTTAGTTGTTGGACCTTCTCATCATCCTAAGAAATAATTTCCTACACCAGAGTTGACTCATATGACTGCATTTGCGCAGGTTGGAATTCTTTCACTAAAGGTGGTTTAGGTTTACAATCAAAATTGAAAACTAAGCACTCTACCATTATAGTTAAAAAGGAAAATGTTTTAGAGAGCATGGGTATTGGGTCACGATTTCAGAGACAGAGATCTTTGCACAACGCTGCCACCTTGAATCATAGATATCGAATGGAAACTTCCGGGGAGGGCCATGGAGAAGTATTAATTAATTATAGTCCTTTCTAAATAAAAAAAGGTAATAATGTTTATCTTATCTTACTGTACAATGTGGATCAGAAAAATCAATAAAAGGTCTTACGCCCCATAAACTCTTGTTTGACTCTATCGGATAGCCTTAACTCCAAAACCTTTCACTTTACATCTCTTAACTCTAAAAAACGGTGTCAGTCACCCCCTAGTCCTAGACCATTGTTGATTCATGTGCATCTACACTAATCAAGTTTACGTTGGATGGCATATTATCATTTTTTTTGAATGATTTTTTTAAGGTTCTCTGTTAGTAAGTCACCAACGTTCAAGATGGTTCTCAATTTAACAAAAAAATGTCAATAGGTGCAAACCCACCCTAATGGTTCAACAAAAAAAATGAATTCTTGCCATTTGTGTACATAATATAAATAATCAGACTTTTTGATCAAGTTTTCTGGGTTAACATCTCATAGCATGTCCTACAACCTTGGAAATTTGATTTTTTTTGTAAGGACCAAAATACAAAACCACTTTTCAAAACAGGTATAGGGTTCATTCTGAAAGGTTTTAGATACTTTAGGATTTAATGTAGGCGGCTCCATAGATCATGGTTTAAATCGACAAAGCACAATAGTTCAAGTTTTAAAATGAAAATTTTCATGGATATTTATCACTATACTATTGAAAAGATAAGGCTGTGAAATATTGCGAGTATTCTTCCTTGCAAATTTATTCATGTAGATTTCACATATTATATATGAATAACTTTATTTCTGTTAATGGTTGAACTGAAAGGTGTTTGACAAAACACTGAGAAATTCATGGATTTTTTTTATATCCATGGAAATTGACAACAACGAAATGTTCGCAACGAGCCAACAACTACAAGTCCACCAAGAAATTGACAGCTCAAGATTAAAAGTTCTGTTAGAGAAAAGGAAGTGGGTACCGTGTTTTTTCCATGAACCATGGCAGCCCAATATTCAATCTGAGCCTCCCACTCCGAATAAAGAATGATAGCTGTAAACTCTGCATCGTCATTTGGTAACTGTTTTTTGCAAGCATTTAAAAACGCCTTTTCGCCAAGTTTGCCTATTCTTTTTATGCCTATATTTCCTCGACCTTTTGTAAGACCCAGGAAGCCCTGCCATACATGGAACAAATCAAAATGAGAATGGTCTTCGGAAGTTACACAAAAGCGACAGGTCATCATCGACAACATGACATAACCTAGTACTGGACAAATACTCGATAACTGAGGTAACTTACATCTATTAGCTTCTTCCTAGCAGGTCGCAACTCATTGGTGTGTTCTGTGTGCTTGGCAATCAGGAGCTGCTGGAGTGATTCCATATCTTCCTTACTCTCATACTTCTTTTCTAGATTCTTACGATGTTCATCCATTCTCTTCTTCTTCGAAATTTCCTCACCTGGCATAATCTCCATTACTTCCAATTCGCCCTGTAGCTGTTTCAGTTCTATCTCGAGACCCTGCTTGTCAAGCATTAGCTTTCGTAACTCAAGATCCTTATTTAGAGTGAGTTTTGTCTCCCTCTGCATTTTACACAATAAATTAATAAGCTTGTATAGATTATTTTATTGTCGGAGATTGCGAGAAACAATATACCGAGACTCAAACCTGATGCTCTTCCCCAAGCTTCAGCAAAATATCACTGGCCCTCACTTGCTCCATCATAGCATTCTTTGTTTGAAAAAAAATTGACGTCAGTTATGTGTACAGTACAGTACACTAAATAGTAATTACCTAACAACACTGCATTTTTGTCACTAGCACCATGGTTTTCCCACAAGCTTCTTTTTTCTAGAATGTGCGTCTAAATGCATGTCTTTTGCATTATAAGGGAGCACTGAGATAGCAGTACCAAAATCATATTGCCAAACATACTGCAGCACACTATTTGATAACAGAATAATAATTTATAGGGTAACTAAAATGTACGACAACTGTGCTACAGATAAACATATATAATGTTGTCATGCAGAAGAATAATGGAAACAAACATTCATCCTTCAGAAAAGGAAACAAACTTCACATTCTAGAGAGAAACTCAACATATACAAGAAACAAGATGTCACACACCTCTTCCTTCTCTAACTCGAGGGTGATTCTGTTAGACTCATCTAGTGCAGCTAGTTCATCACGCTGTATTTTGTGAATTTCTGGTATAAATGAAATAAGTGTTAACAAACCATAAGATCCAAGTATGCCATGACAGAATTGCGCATGTGCCGATAATTAAAGAGTACAAATAAAATAGACAAAGATTGACACAGACCTTCAGTTTGAGACTGGAGGAGCTTCTTCATATCCTCCTCTGCCTTACCAAGCAACTGAGTCATTCGATTGTCCGTGTGTTCAAGCTCTTGCATATCCCTGTCCATTGCCTCAACCCGTTTGTGTAGACTTTCTTCAAGTTTGCCAGTTTTACGTTCTTCTTCATTCTTAAGATCAGCAATGGTTTTTAGATCAGTGTAGTTACGCAACCAGTAACCAATAGGAGTGTACGATCTGTAATCATCCATTCTTGCAACCCAACCAAACATCTCTGGCCCATGGTACTGCTGCCCCTTCCCGTGCCTTTTGCCACATCCTCGTGTCTCAAAGTGATATTCAAAGTCCATTGCATTTTTGAAACCACTCCAGTCTTTTGTGAACTCCACAATGGCACTCCTGGTATGGCCGTTGCGTTTGTCCCACAAAGGAATAACCTTTTGTGCGCAAAATTGCGAGAGTTGATCCCTCAAGTGGTTTCCTTGTTCTCCGACGCGGCGCCCGTTCTTCCATTCGGTAGGCACGTTAACAAGAACACCCTTCCATGGCCAAGCGAACTGCTCATCGTCTTTGCGTTGACGAGATTGATCATGCTCCATAGCCATTTGCGGAGACTCTGGCTCAGAGCCACTAATTTTGCGGTCTCCTTCTGAAATAGTGTCCAACATCAAAAAGATGATACATTGATGATATACAAATAACATAACACTTTCAGTATTCAAAACTATGTTGGCCAGCATTATGGAGTATGATTCAAGAATAAATAAAATTAACTCCTACAGAAAAACAGAGGATCGACCCATAAAACCAACAGAACATAAAAAAAAACCTCAGCTTATCTTCATGCATTAATCGCAGGTTTCTCATAAAACATAAAACTAGCATTGTTCAGATGATGTGAGCGAAGGAGAACATGATCTATCAAGTATCAACAAACATACATATCAGCACGAGTTGCAACAAACATACATATCAAGCATCCGGTTAACATCTGCTGCAAAGAAAGTTTATACGTTTAGGTGTCGAATTTTGTCGACCTACACGCACTGAAGATATGCTTAGGAAGGAGTAGATTTGAATTAGGTATTGAACCATGGAATGAGGGCAAAATTCCCATAGATTTTCATGGTCTGCGCATTAAGATTTTGCATCGGATGAGAGCCGACATATTTCCTTTGGAACCAGAAGAGCAAATGCAGAGGACTCTGACTCTGAATGCATTTTGATAACAAGTTCGTCCTTGTTTCATCTTTATATGTGTTTTCTTCTTCTTTTGTTTCCTTTCAGATCGCAGTAAAAAACAGAGAAAGAGAGAAACGAACTAATGCAACGGATCAAATGATGATGGATTATTCAAAAAGAAATGATGGGGTTTCACCAATCTGGGCTTCCCGGATTCAACTGAGCGATGAGCGATACAGTTACCTGTTCCTGCAGCCGCCGCCGATGAGGATGTTGAGCGGCTGATCGGGCCGAATCACCGCCGCCGGCACCTCCGCCGCCCTAATCCCAACCGGACGCCTCTTAGCCGCAGGCCCGTCGTCTCGTCCTCCCTTTTTCAAGTAGTAGTGGACGCACGGACCTCCGATCAGTAACCGAAGCACTTAATGCTGCTCTGAGTACGAGGCGCTCTCGATGAGAACGCAAGCCTCTTGGGAAAATGCAGCTCACTTTCCCCATTCACACTGTGTACTCGTATTTCATTCTTTGGATCTTTCATGTCATCAATAATATATTGTTCATATACTACAGAAAAAAATAGAATTTTGGATCCAAAAAGCGGCTCCAAATAAACCTGCATGGTGATCTACATTTTTTAGGGTATAGCCTAAAATTTGCTATAGGATTGGAAAAATATGGGTCTTCCCTACCACACAAACAAAACCGAAAAACGATGGCGCCAAACCTAACCGTCACCCCGAGAAACTTTACCGCCATAGCGCCGCCCCACCCGTCTCCGCGCCAGCCAAGCAGCCGACCGCGTTCGTTCACCCCGAGCCCTGTTGCGACCCTGTTGGCCTATCGTGCCCCTTAGCGTCATCCGCCAGGACCGCTGCGACCCCAACCGAGCTCGGCATGCTGTCGCCCCGTCCATCCGATTTCGGTCGTTCCCCAGTCATCACCATCTTCGCACCGGCCATAGATGGTCGCCACCATCTGTGTAGCTCAAATAGGAGCCGTGTGAAGCATGCAAGCCTGGCAACGACCAACGCAACGATGCGGCCCGGGTCGATCTCTCAGCGCGAGCGAGGTCCTGCCGCCGGAATTGGTCGTCGCCCTAGATCTCATTAGCCTTGGGCCTCCCTCATGTCGCCACCCCCTCGCCATCTGACCTCCCATCGTCATTGAACTTCGTTGGCCGGAAGTGAAATGCCGCAAAGAAATCACAAGTTTTGATTGAATTGTCATTTGCAATGAATATGAGCCGAAATTGGCATGTTCTTTCATAGGTATCCAGTTTTATGTTTGTTGTAAAAGTAGAAAAAAAAATTGTTACATAAAACCTTCTCTCCTCACACCTAAAATTGTTTCTTTTTCGACAAAGGATGGATTTTATTGACTTAAACTGAAGCATCAAGTGAATACAAACAAAATGAACACATACCCGGTCTCTGCATAGGTAGGTGCACACAACCAACGTCAACGCATGCACACAAATAAAACGCGCCGGCAAATGGCAAAGTCATATAAGACCAAAGCTATGCTTAAGCGAGGAAAAAGAAAAGAAAAAAAACGAACAAACCAACTATTGACAAACTACAACGACGACCATATCCACACCAATCACCTCTTATCATCACAAGTGATGAGGACATGTATTGGGGATAGAGTAACAAGCCTGACCTAAAGACCCTACCCATGGACACCGTACACTTTGTACTGGGCCCTTGGGCCAGATCGCCGTTCAGATGTACTGCAACTTGAAAGTCACTCGGACGGCAACAACCACTCGGAGCATGGCACTCCACTCGACAAACTCATTTCACTCGGAGTACCTGATTTCACTCGGACAGAGAAGCCCAGGAGGCTCCCGGGACGGCAACGGTCAGGACGTGCGTCCACCCTCATTAAGTGTAATTAGTACAGCCGTTACCAGTAGCTGGCGTCCTTAAAACCTCTCTTTAACCCTTGGTTATGGCGGCATTCATGAGGGGTCTGGCGGACTCTATATAAGCCACCCCCCAGCTCCATAACAGGGGTTTGCATCTTCTGTAATCCATACACTCAATCAACAGCTCCAGAGCACCGAGACGTAGGGCTATTACCTACACCGCGAGGGGCCTGAACTCGTAAAACCGAGTGTAACAACTGCGTCGTAGCTAGGCTCTGCCCTCTAATCCGTACCCCCATACACTACTGTCAGACTTATACCCACGACAGTTGGCGCCCACCATGGGGCGGCGTCTAGCGACTTCCGGCGTAGTTGCGATTCTCCCACCATCATCATGGTTTCCGGCGGCGGACTAACTCTTGGCGGCGAGATCTGTTTCGGCGTCCTCAGTTTCGTCGCTGACGATTCAGCGTGGCTTCAGGAAGCCCCACTGGATGTCGAGGCGTTGCCCATCCGCAGCGCACCGCACTTCCACGCGAGTACCTTCGGCGTTCTTCTTCGACAACCTTCAACACCATACCAGTCGGCGCCTCCTCGCTTCACCAGCCGTCGTCGCAAGCGTTCCAGACGTTCACGACTTCAGCGGTGGATCAAGCACGCGGTGGCCCTTCAGGTTGCGGCCCCGCTGAAAGATCGTGGATGTCGCCTAGAGGGGGGGGGGGGTGAATAGGCGCTTTAAAATAATTACGGTTTAGGCTTGAACAAATGCGGAATAAAACTAGCGTTTAATTTGTCAAGCACGAAACCTAAAACAAGTAGGCTCACCTAAGTGCACCAACGACTTATGCTAAGCAAGATAAACAACTAAGTGATAGCAAGATATATAACAAGAAACAATATGGATATCACAAAGTAAAGTGCATAAGAAAAGGGCTTGGGTAAGAGATAACCGAGGCACGCGGAGACGACGATGTATCCTGAAGTTCACACCCTTGCGGATGCTAATCTCCGTTTGGAGCGGTGTGGAGGCACAATGCTCCCCAAGAAGCCAGTAGGGCCACCGTAATCTCCTCACGCCCTCGCACAATGCAAGATGCCGTGATTCCACTAAGGGACCCTTGAGGGCGGTCACCGAACCCGTACAAATGGCAACCCTTGGGGGCGGTCACCGAACCCGTACACTTTGGCAACCCTTGGGGGTGGTCACCGGTACTCGTCAAATTGCTCGGGGCGATCTCCACAACCTAATTGGAGACCCCGACGCTTGCCTGGAGCTTTACACTACAATGATTGAGCTCCGAGGCACCACCAACCGTCTAGGGCGCCCAAGCACCCAAGAGGAACAAGCTCTAGGGTACCAAGCACCCAAGAGTAAAAAGCTTCTCAAACTTCACTTCCACGTATCACCGTGGAGAACTCAAATCGATGCACCAAATGCAATGGCAAGGGCACACGGAGTGCCCAAGTCCTTCTCTCCCAAATCCCACCAAAGCAACTAATGCTAGGGAGAAAAATGAGAGGAAGAACGAAGAAGAGAACACGAAGAACTCCAAGATCTAGATCCAAGGGGTTCCCCTCACATAGAGGAGAAAGTGATAGGTGGAAACGTAGATCTAGATCTCCTCTCTCTTTTCCCTCAAGAACTAGCAAGAATCATTGGAGGGATTGAGAGATAGCAAGCTCGAAGAAGGTCAACAATGGGGGAAGAACTCGAGCTAAAAGGATAAGGTTCAAGGGGGAAGAAGACCCCCTTTTATAGTGTTGGGTAACGTTGCATGGGAAACAAAAATTTCCTACGCTCACCAAGATCAATCTAGGAGATGAACATCTATGAGAGGAGAGATTGCATCTACATACCCTTGTAGATCGCTAAGCGGAAGCGTTAAGAAACGCAGTTGATGTAGTCGAACGTCTTCGCGATCCAATCACGATCCGTCCTGCGAACTCCCGATCAAGTGCCGAATGGACGGCACCTCCGCGTTCAACACACGTACGGCTTGATGACGCCTTAACCTCCTCGATCCAGCGAGCGATGGTGAAGTAGTAGCTCGAGTCCTCCGGCAGCACGACGGCGTGGCGGCGGCGGTGGTGGAGCAATCTCAGCAGAGCTTCGCTAAGCACTACGGAGAGAGAGAGGAACTACGAGGGAGAGGGAGGGCAGCGCCGTGGCATAGATAGGTGCAGCTGCCCTCTCTCTACCATTCTATATATAGGGGGAAGGGAGGAGGAGGAGGTGCCCTAGGGTTTCCCCTAGGGGGGCCGGCGGCCACACCAGATGGGGGTGCCCCTAGGGAAACCCTAGGGAGACTTGCCCCCCAAGCCAGGTGGAGGTAGCCCTAGGGGGGGCGCCCCACCCCCTCTGGTGAACGTGAGATGGGGTGAGGGGGGCGCACAGCCCCTTAGTGGGCTGGTGTGCTTCCTTCCCTTGGCCCATGAGGCCCCCAACACTTGCCGGGGCCCCCCGAAACCCCTTTCGGTTCTCCTGGTTATAACCCGGTACCTCCGGAACACTTCCGGACTCCGATACCCTTCACCTCTGGACCATTCCGGAGTTCCTCGTCATGTCCGGGATCTCATCCGGGACTCCAAACAACCTTCGGTCACCAACATAATAACTCGACTGTACTTATATCGTCACCAAACGTTAAGTGTGTAGACCCTGCGGGTTCGAGAACGATGCAGACATGACCGAGACACCTCCACGGTTAATAACCAATAGCGGGACCTGGATGCCCATATTGGTTCCTACATATTCTACGAAGATATTTATCGGTCGAACCTCGATGTCAAGGATTCAGTCAATCCCGTATGCAGTTCCCTTTGTCCATCGGTATGTTACTTGCCCGAGATTCGATCGTCGGTATCTCCATACCTAGTTCAATCTCGTTACCGGCAAGTCTCTTTACTCGTCCCGTAATACAAGATCCCGTGGCTAACTCTTTAGTCACATTGCTTGCAAGCTTATTGTGATGCTGTATTACCGAGTGGGCCCTGAGATACCTCTCCGTCATACGGAGTGACAAATTCCCAGTCTTGATCCATGCCAACTCAACAGACACCCTCGGAGATACCTGTAGAGCATCTTTATAGTCACCCAGTTACGTTGCGACGTTTGATACACACAAGGCACTCCTCCGGTGTCAGTGAGTTGCATGATCTCATGGTCATAGGAACAGATACTTGACATGCGAAAACGATAGCAATAAACTTGACACGATCATATGCTACGTTCATAGTTTGGGTCTTGTCCATCACATCATTCTCCTAATGATGTGATCCCATTATCAAATGACAACTCATGTCTATGACCAGGAAATCATGGCCATCTTTGATCAACGAGCTAGTCCGGTAGAGGCTCACTAGGGACATGTTGTTGTCTACGTATCCACACATGTATTTGTGTTTCCAACCAATACAATTATAGCATGGATAATAAACGATTATCATGAACAAGGAAATATAATAATAACCATTTTATTATTGCCTCTAGGGCATATTTCCAACAGTCTCCCACTTGCACTAGAGTCAATAATCTAGCATTACATGGTTATGAATCTAACACCCATAGAGTTCTGGTGTTGATCATGTTTTGCCCGTGGAAGAGGTTTAGTCAACGGATCTGCAACATTCAGATCCGTGTGCACTTTGCAAATGTTTATGTCCTCCTCCTTGATTGCATCGCGGATGGAATTGAAGCGTTGCTTTATGTGTCTGGTCCTCTTGTGAAACCTTGGTTCCTTGGCTAGAGCAATGGCACCAGTGTTATCACAGAACAGAGTCATCCGGTCCAGTGCACTGGGCACAACTCCAAGATCTGTCATGAACTGCTTCATCCAGACACCTTCCTTCGCCGCCTCCGAGGCAGCTATGTACTCCGCTTCGCATGTAGAATCAGCTACCACGCTTTGCTTGGAACTGCACCAGCTTACCGCTCCCCCATTCAGAATATATACGTATCCGGTTTGAGACTTAGAGTCATCCGGATCAGTGTCAAAGCTTGCATCGACGTAACCCTTTACGACGAGCTCTTGATCACCTCCATAAACGAGAAACATTTCCTTAGTCCTTTTCAGGTACTTAAGGATATTCTTGACCGCTGTCCAGTGTTCCACTCCTAGATCACTTTGAAACCTTCCGGCCATACTTATGGCAAGGCTGACATCTGGTCTTGTGCACAGCATCGCATACATGATAGAGCCTATGGCCGAAGCATAGGGTATGACACTCATCTTTTCTCTATCCTCTGTAGTCGCTGGGCATTGAGTCTTACTCAACTTCACACCTTGCAAAACAGGCAAGAACCCCTTCTTGGACTGATCCATTTTCAACTTCTTCAAAACTTTATCAAGGTATGTGCTCTGTGAAAGTCCTATTAAGCGTCTCGATCTATCTCTATAGATCTTGATGCCTAATATGAAAGCAGCTTCTCCTAGGTCCTTCATTGAAAAACTCTTGTTCAAATATTCGTTCACGCTTTCCAAAAGTTCTATATTGCTTCCAATCAGCAATATGTCATCCACATATAATATTAGAAACGCTATAGAGCTCCCACTCACTTTCTTGTAAATACAAGCTTCTCTGTAAACTTGTATAAACCCAAACGCTTTGATCACCTCATCAAAGCAAAGATTCCAACTCTGAGACGCTTGCACCAGTCCATAAATGGATCGCTGGAGTTTGCAAACTTTGTCAGCATTCTCTGGATCGACAAAACCTTCTGGTTGCATCATATACAACTCTTCCTTAAGAAAACCGTTAAGGAACGCTGTTTTGACATCCATCTGCCAAATTTCATAATCGAAAAATGCAGCTATTGCTAACATGATTCTGACGGACTTAAGCATCGCTACGGGTGAGAAAGTCTCATCGTAGTCAACTCCTTAAACTTGTGAAAAACCCTTTGCCACAAGTCGAGCTTTATAGACGGTGACATTACCGTCTGCGTCCGTCTTCTTCTTGAAGATCCATTTATTCTGAATGGCCTTTCGCCCTTCAGGTAATACTTCCAAAGTCCATATTTTGTTTTCATACATGGATCCCATCTCAGATTTCATGGCCTCAAACCATTTGTCGGAATCTGGGCCCACCATCGCTTCTCCATAGCTCGTAGGTTCATCGTTGTCCAACAACATGACTTTTAAGACAGGGTTACCGTACCACTCAGGAGCAGTACGTATCCTTGTCGACCTACGAGGTTCGATAGTAACTTGATCCGAAGCTTCATGATCACCATCATCAGCTTCCTCTTCAACTGGCGTAGGTTCCACAGAAACATCTTTCTGTGCAGTGCTACTCTCTGGTTGAAGTAAAGGTTCAACAACCTCATCAAGTTCTATCTTCCTCCCAGTCAATTCTTTCGAGAGAAACTCTTTCTCGAGAAAGGACCCGTTCTTAGCGACAAACACTTTGCCTTCAGATCTGAGATAGAAGGTATACCCAATCGTCTCATTTGGGTATCCTATGAAGACGCATTTGTCCGCTTTGGGTTCAAGCTTTTCTGGCTGAAGCCTTTTGACATAAACATCGCAACCCCAAACTTTAAGAAACGACAACTTTGGTTTCTTGCCAAACCACAGTTCATACGTCGCCATCTCAACGGACTTAGATGGTGCCCTATTTAAAGTGAATGCAGCTGTCTCTAACGCATAACCCCAAAATGATAGTGGCGGATCGGCAAGAGACATCATAGAACGCACCATATCCAATAAGGTTCGATTACGACGTTCGGACACACCATTACGCTGTGGTGTTCCAGGTGGCGTCAACTGTGAAACAATTCCACATTGTCTTAAGTGACTGCCAAACTCTTAACTCAGATATTCTCCCCCTAGATCAGATCGTAGGAATTTGATTTTCTTGTTACGATGATTCTCAACTTCACTCTGAAATTGCTTGAACTTTTCAAACGTTTCAGACTTGTGTTTCATTAAGTAAATATACCGATATCTACTCAAATCGTCGGTGAAGGTGAGAAAATAACGATATCCACCGCGCGCCTCAATGCTCATCGGACCGCACACATCAGTATGTATGATTTCCAATAAGTCACTTGCCCGTTCCATTGTTCTGGAGAACGGGGTCTTAGTCATCTTGCCCATGAGGCATGGTTCGCATGTGTCAAGTGATTCAAAATCAAGTGACTCCAAAAGTCCATCAGCATGGAGTTTCTTCATGCGTTTTACACCAATATGACCTAAGCGGCAGTGCCACAAGAAAGTGGCACTATCATTATCATCTCTACATCTTTTGGCATCAATGTTATGAACATGTGTATCATCACTATCGAGATTCAATAAGAATAAACCCCTCACAATGGGTGCATGACCATAAAAGATATTACCCATATAAATAGAACAACCATTATTCTCTGATTTAAATGAGTAACCGTCTCGCATTAAACAAGATCCAGATATAATGTTCATGCTCAACACAGGCACTAAATAACAATTATTCAGGTTCATCACTAATCCCGATGCTAATCGAAGAGCGAGCGTGCCGACGGCGATCACATCAACCTTGGAACCATTTCCCACGCGCATCGTCACTTCGTCCTTCGCCAGCCTCCGTCTATTCCGTAGTTCCTGCTTTGAGTTGCAAATGTGAGCAACCGCACCGGTATCAAATACCCAGGCACTACAACGAGAGTTGGTAAGGTACACATCAATAACATGTATATCATATATACCTTGTTTGGCGTTGGCCCCCTTCTTGTCGGCCAGATACTTGGGGCAATTCCGCTTCCAGTGGCCAGTTCCCCTGCAATAGAAGCACTCAGTTTCCGGCTTGGGCCCAGCCTTGGGTTTCTTCACGGGAGGGGCAACTACTTTGCCACTCTTCTTGGAGTTTCCCTTCTTGCCCTTGCCATTCTTCTTGAAACTAGTGGTTTTATTGACCATCAACACTTGATGCTCCTTCTGGATGTCTGACTCAGCGACTTTCAGCATCGCAAACAGCTCGGCGACTGACTTGTTCATCCCTTGCATGTTATAGTTCAACACAAAGCTCTTGTAGCTAGGTGGTAGCGATTGAAGAACTCTGTCAGTGATCGCCTCTGGCGGGAGCACAACTCCCAACTCAGCCAGACGGTTGTAATACCCAGACATTTTGAGTATGTGTTCACTGACAGACCCGTTCTCCTCCATCTTGCAAGCATAGAACTTATCGGAGGTCTCATACCTCTCGATCCGGGCATTTTTCTCAAAAATAAACTTCAACTCCTGGAACATCTCATATGCTCCATGACGTTCAAAACGCCTTTGAAGTCCCGGTTCTAAGCCATACAACATGGCGCACTGAACTATTGAGTAGTCATCAACACGCGCCTGCCAGGCGTTCATAACGTCCGCAGACGCTGGAGGGGGTTGCTCACCAAGCGGTGCATCAAGGACATAAGCCTTTTGGGCAGCCGTGAGGATAATCGTCAGATTACGGGCCCAGTCTACAAAGTTACTTCCATCATCTTTCAGCTTGGCTTTCTCTAGGAACGCATTGAAATTCAGGGGAGCTACTGCGCGAGCCATTGATCTACAACATAATTTGCAAAGACAACTTAGACTATTGTTCAAGATAATGAGTTTAGTTTACTTAAAAACTCCCACTCAAATCGACATCCCTCCGGTCGTTCGAGTGTAACATGATCCAAATTCACCAACCCAAGTCCGATCATCACGTGAGATGAGGTGGTTTCAATGGTGAACATCTCCATGTTGATCATATCTACTATATGACTCATGTTCGACCTTTCGGTCTCTTGTGTTCCGAGACCATGTCTGTACATGCTAGGCTCGTCAAGTTTAACCCAAGAGTTCTGCATGTGCAAAACTGGCTTGCACCCATTGTATGTGAACGTAGAGTCTATCACACCCGATCATCACGTGGTGCTTCGAAACGACAAACTTTCGCAATGGTGCACACTTGGGGAGAACACAATTTTATCTTGAAATTTTAGAGAGGGATCACCTTATAATGCTACCGTCGTCCTAAGCAAAATAAGATGCATAAAAAGATTAACATCACATGCAAATCATAAGTGACATGATATGGCCATGAACTTGTGCTTTTGATCTCCATCTCCAAAGCACTGGCATGATTTCCATCGTCACCGGCATGACACCATGATCTCCATCATCGTGTCGCCATCAGGGTTGTCACGCCAACCATGCTTCTACTACTATTGCTACCGTTTAGCGATAAAGTAAAGCATTACATAGCGCTTAATGATTGACATGCAGGTCATACAATAATTAAAGACAACCCTATGGCTCCTGCCGGTTGCCGTATTCATCGACATGCAAGCCGAGATAAACTATTACAAAATATGATCATCTCATACATCAAATATATTTCATCATGTCTTTGGCCATATCATATCACAACATACCCTGCAAAAACAAGTTAGACGTCCTCTAATTTGTTGTTGCATGTTTTCGTGGCTGCTATGGGTATCTAGCAAGAACGATTCTTACCTATGCAAAACCACAATGGTGATATGCAAGTTGCTATTTAACCTTCTACAGGGACCGCCTTCGTCGAATCCGATTCAACTAAGGTGGGAGAGACAGACACCCGCCAGCCATCTTATGCAACAAAGTCGCATGTCAGTCGATGGAACCGGTCTCATGTACGTGGACATGTAAAGTTGGTTCGGGCCGCTTCATCCCACAATACCGCTGAATCAAGAAAAGACCAAGGAAGGAAGCAATCTGAATATCAATGCCCACAAACTCCTTTGTGTTCTACTCGTGATGTCATCTACGCAAAGACCTAGCTCTGATACCACTGTTGGGGAACGTTGCATGGGAAACAAAAAAATTCCTACGCTCACCAAGATCAATCTAGGAGATGAACATCTACGAGAGGAGAGATTGCATCTACATACCCTTGTAGATCGCTACGCGGAAGCGTTAAGAAACGCGGTTGATGTAGTCGAACGTCTTCGCGATCCAATCACGATCCGTCCCGCGAACTCCCGATCAAGTGCCGAACGGACGGCACCTCCGCGTTCAACACACGTACGGCTTGATGACGCCTTCACCTCCTCGATCCAGCAAGCGATGGTGAAGTAGTAGCTCGAGTCCTCCGGCAGCACGACGGCGTGGCGGCGGTGGTGGTGGAGCAATCTCAGCAGAGCTTTGCTAAGCACTACGGAGAGAGAGAGGAACTACGAGGGAGAGGAAGGGCAGCGCCGTGGCATAGATTGGTGCAGCTGCCCTCTCTCTACCCTTCTATATATAGGGGTAAGGGAGGAGGAGGAGGCGCCCTAGGGTTTCCCCTAGGGGGGCCGGCGGCCACACCAGATGAGGGCGCCCCTAGGGAAACCCTAGGGTGACTTGCCCCCCAAGCCAGGTGGAGGCAGCCCTAGGGGGGGCGCCCCACCCCCTCTCGTGAACGTGAGATGGGGTGAGGGGGTGTACAGCCCCTTAGTGGGCTGGTGTGCTTCCTCCCCTTGGCCCATGAGGCCCCCAACACTTGCCGGGGCCCCCCGAAAGCCCTTTCGGTTCTCCTGGTTATAACCCGGTACCTCCGGAACACTTCCGGACTCCGATACCCTTCACCTTCGGACCATTCCGGAGTTCCTCGTCATGTCCGGGATCTCATCCGAGACTCCGAACAACCTTCGGTCACCAACATAATAACTCGACTATACTTATATCGTCACCAAACGTTAAGTGTGTAGACCCTGTGGGTTCGAGAACTATGCAGACATGACCGAGACACCTCCACGGTCAATAACCAATAGCGGGACCTGGATGCCCATATTGGTTCCTACATATTCTACGAAGATATTTATCGGTCGAACCTCGATGTCAAGGATTCAGTCAATCCCGTATGCAGTTCCCTTTGTCCATCGGTATGTTACTTGCCCGAGATTCGATCGTCGGTATCTCCATACCTAGTTCAATCTCGTTACCGGCAAGTCTCTTTACTCGTCCCGTAATACAAGATCCCGTAGCTAACTCTTTAGTCACATTGCTTGCAAGCTTATTGTGATGCTGTATTACCGAGTGGGCTCTGAGATACCTCTCCGTCATACGGAGTGTTAAATTCCCAGTCTTGATCCATGCCAACTCAACAGACACCCTCGGAGATACCTGTAGAGCATCTTTATAGTCACCCAGTTACGTTGCGACGTTTGATACACACAAGGCACTCCTCCGGTGTCAGTGAGTTGCATGATCTCATGGTCATAGGAAGAGATACTTGACATGCGAAAACGATAGCAACAAACTTGACACGATCATATGCTACGTTCATAGTTTGGGTCTTGTCCATCACATCATTCTCCTAATGATGTGATCCCGTTATCAAATGACAACTCATGTCTATGACCAGGAAACCATGGCCATCTTTGATCAACGAACTAGTCCGGTAGAGGCTCACTAGGGACATGTTGTTGTCTACGTATCCACACATGTATTTGTGTTTCCGACCAATACAATTATAGCATGGATAATAAACGATTATCATGAATAAGGAAATATAATAATAACCATTTTATTATTGCCTCTAGGGCATATTTCCAACATATAGGAGGGGAAAAATCCAACCGTTACCTTGCTCTCAGCCCGCACAGAGCGGTACTACCGCTCGGGCGGTAGTAACCCAAAAGCAGTGCGATGACATGAAGCCATGAGGCGGTAGTGCAGCTGGAGCGGTACTACCGCTCACCCCAGCGGTACTACCGCTGGGGTTGCAGCTCGGGGTTACTCAGAAGCAGAGCAGGAATAGGGGAGAAGCAGTAGAACTGCTACATCGGTACGACCGCCCACTTGAATTGCTGCTCTCCATTGCCGCTTCACTTCCGCTGAGAGTACATCGAGACCTGGAGGGAGCGGTAGTGCAGCGGTAGTAGAGGGCGATACTACTGCTTATAGGCGGTACTACCGCTTCGCACTACCGTTGCACTTCCGCGCAAACCCGACACGAAAGTCGAGTTCCCAGAAGCAGCGGTAGTAGCCGCGGAACTGGACATCGGTACTACCGCTAATAAGGGATACTACCGCTTACCAGAGCGGTACTACCGCTTGTGGCCTCCAGCTCACAAGCACAGCAACAGATGGCTACAAGAAAACCAGAACTGCCATAACTTCTGCAAATGAGCTCCTAAAAGAGCAAACTCAAGCTTGTTGGTTATAAAAAGAAGTGGCAGTAGAGATATGGCTATGATATAGAGATGTGAAACCTCTATCAATGATGATCCGGCATAAACCCCAACATCGAGAACATACTAGGAGAAGCAAACGAAATCCGTTCTCAATGAACTTGAGCTTGTCATGAAGGTGACCAAAAGCTCAGAGACTCCCAAAGCAAAAAGGCCAAACAAGAACCAGGAAAGATGATGCAAGAATGCAATGGTTTGAGCTTTCTACGAAAGATACGATCAAGCTACTCATACGAGAGCCCCCCTTGATAGTACAGCAATCGATCCTATAACCCGGTCTCCAAACTACCACCATGAGACCGGTAAATAGAAAACCTATCAAGGGCAAACCTTTGCCTTGCACATAGTCCACTTGAGCTAGATGATGACGATCTTGACTTCCTCAAGTTGGACCACCTTTCTTGATTGCGTTGGCTCGCTGAAGACTAGTAGATTGCTCCCCCATACTCCACTATGGGTGAGCCACTCTTCGACACATCTTCACAAGTCCATTGTCACCACAATGGACGGCAAGCTTCAAGCATGTGATCTCTTCGTGATGCTCCACTTGAACTTGCAAACCGATACCTTGATGACGATCACCACTTGATGTCATCCTTCATGGGTTGTATGATATCTTCCTTTTGATGCATGCCCATGGAAACATACCTAACCCCACAAACAACTCTCACATAGACCACGGGTTAGTACACAAAGCGTAATGGACAATGCTTACCATACCATGAGATCACTTGATCCCGCTTGGTACATCTTCTACGCTTTGTGTGTTGATCAACTTGAGTCACTCTTTGTACTTAGTCTTGATCAACCTTGACTCTTTCCAACTATCTTCATTAGGATGATGTCTTGAAGGTAAACATGAATGTTCACACAATCTTCTTCTTCAAGACATGCTTGCAATAGGCTCAACCCTCACGTGACCAATCTTTGGATAAATCCTTGAACGGCACCTTGGTCAACACATATTCTTCTTCAAACAACCTTGAGACCAACAAATGGTCCTCAAGCAAAGCCTATGGACAAACCCTTCAAATATAACTCAAGGCAACCATTAGTCCATAGGGATTGTCATCAATTACCAAAACCAAACATGGGGGCAGCGCATGTTCTTTCACCCGCAATTCGCGGCAATCGAGCCCGATGGGCCCATCCTCAATTCGTTCGCCTCCTTGCATGAAGACTCGGAAAGCTTATCCGAGTGCGAGAGCAGCGACCCCGCTGCGGAGGTGCTGATGGCCGATTCCCCGCACAGACCGCCTGGGTACGCCCGTGGCGGTGCGGGAGTCGACGGCCCGTCGCATGCCGACCTTGATGGGGGCGGAGACCGTCACGCCGACGAGTACTACCCCCAACCTCTCACTCAGCAGCAGAGGGAGGAACTGCAGCGCAGAAACGAGCAGGCCCTCCGGACGCCCATCATTGGAACGACTCCCGAGGCTCAGGCTTTGGAGGCCGCGCGCCAGGCCAATCTGGCTGAGCGCAATCGTCTGGAGGCACTCCAGAAGTCACTCAATGATCGTGCCTACCGTCAGCATCAGCCCAGTTCCAGTCGTCGGCAGCGGCAGTTGTTCTTGAATGACCCGCAGCAAAATTACCAGGTATTTCGCACTCCCGTTCAGAATTTGGCGGTGGCCACTCGGATAGCAGATTCCATCCAGCCGTCCCGATCCGAGGCAGGAGAGGGCCTACGGCAGATCCAGGCCTTTCTCAAGGCGGCTGAAGAGCAGAATTCAGTGGTGTCCCAGTCGCGCAACAGGATTCACAGCATATCTGTCAGGGCTGACACCGTCCAGTTGGCCCACAGCCCGGTGACCCCGAGAAGAAACAGACACTCGCCTCAGCGGTGAAATGACCAAGGCCACCACCAAGATCAGTACTCAGAGTAGGGTCGTGGTCGGTATACGCCTCCGTGGCGTCAGGATGATCATCGCCGTATGCCGACGCCCCCTCTGCGGGATGGCTCGTACGCGCCCCAGCCGTACGATGTTAGACGTCCTTACGGTAATGATCGAAGGGTCAGCCCTCCTCGCCATGGTGACGGTTATCGCCAGAGAGAACCAGTCGACCTCCGTGACCCATAGTTCAACGCGAGATCCGTACTCGCTCAGAACCTAGTCGACAGAGGCAGAGCTCACAGAGAGAGCTTGGACAGAGATCGTCCGAGTGGAAGTGGAGTCTTCGTCTCTGGACCTGAGTGTTTCAGCAGAGCAATCAGGGTCGCAGAGATTCCACCTAACTTCAGATTGGCGACTGGAGTGAGTAAATTCACCGGTGAGTCCAAGCCGGAGACGTGGCTAGAAGATTAACGAGTGGCTGTTCAGATTGGAGGGGGTAACGATTATGTGGCTATGAAACATTTGCCCTTGATGCTGGAAGGGTCAGCCCGAGCCTGGCTCAACCAACTCACTCTGGCTAGCATCTACTGCTGAGAAGATCTGGCTCGAGTGTTCATCAACACATTCGAAGGCACGTGCAAACGCCCTGCCGGATTGACTGAGTTGCAACATTGTGTGCAGAAGCCGAATGAAACCTTGAGGGAGTACATTCAGCGTTGGACAACCTTGCATCATGTGGTTGAGAACGTCACTGAACACCAAGCCGTCTGCGCCTTCAAGGCGGGAGTTAGATATCGAGAGCTCATCCTGAAATTCGGTAGGTCGGGATCTTTGACCATGAGCCAAATGATGGAGATCGCCACACGGTATGCGAACGGAGAAGAGGAAGACCGTCTCCGTAACGGCAAAGGAAAGGCTAGTGAGCCCAGCCCTGGAAACAACAACCCCAGTCGGAAGCTGAAGCGCAAAGCTGACGGATTGGCTCAGGCTGAGGCCGCCGCTCTAGCCGGTCAAGCCAAAAACAAAGGGAGGGCTAAAGAAAAGTGGATCCAGAGGAAAAAGAAAGATCAGTCGGGTCAGGATGTCCTCGATTTGCCATGCCACATTCATACCAAAAAAGATGAAGAGGGCAATCTGATATTGCCCAGGCATACCACTCGACAGTGCAGATTGCTGATACAACAGTTCCGGGAGAGTCAGTCGAGTGATAAAAGTCCAGACGATGTCGACAATGAAGACAAAAATGAAACTTATCCTAGTGTCAACGCGACTCTGATGATCTTTGCGGATGTTGAGAGCAAGAGCCGACTGAAGGTCATCAACCGGGAAGTAAACATGGCCATACCGATGACGACAAAATTTCTGAACTGGTCGAAGACTTCGATCACCTTTGATCAGTCGGACCACCCGGCCTACATTGCCACCCCTGGGCGGCAGGCGCTGGTGGTCGATCCTGTCGTGGGAGGCATTCGATTGCGTAAGGTCCTCATAGACGGTGGAAGCGGCCTGAACATACTCTACGCTGAGACCCTGAAGGGGATGGGCATCCCGATGTCCCGTCTCAGCGAGAGCAGTATGCAGTTGCACGGAGTGATCCCCGGCAAGAAATCAAAGTCACTCGGAGATCGCCCTGGATGTGGTCTTTGGAGACGAAAAGAACTTCAGGAAGGAAAGGCTAACCTTCGAAGTGGTCGACTTCCGCAGCGCCTACCATGCCATCCTTGGTCGGCTGGCTTACGCACGCTTCATGGCCCGCCCATGCTATGTGTATCTTAAGCTGAAGATGCCCGGCCCCAAAGGCGTGATCACAGTCACTGGCAATAGGCAGCGCGCGGAAGAGTGTTTGCAACAAGGGTCCAAGATTGCTGATGAACAGATGGCTATGGTGGAGTTGGAAGAATAGAAGAAGAACGCCGATCCGAGTGATCTGCTACGCTCCAAGAAACCAGCTGCGGAGTCTGCATTCCAGTCAACCGGTGAGACGAAGCCCGTGCATGTTCATCCGGAGGATCCCAATACCGCACCCACCAACATGTCGACAACACTCGACAGCAAATAGGAAGCCACGCTCATCCAGTTCCTCCGTGAGAACTAGGACATCTTTGCATGGAAGCCATCAGACATGCCGGGTATACCCAGGGAACGGGCTGAGCACCGTTTGCGAGTCGACCCGAAAGCAAAACCTGTGAAGGAGCATCTTCGTCGTTCCGCTACATAGAAGAGGAAAGCCATTGGCAAAGAAGTTGCTCAGCTCCTGGCAGCCGTGTTCATCTGTGAGGTGTATCACTCCGAGTGGCTCGCCAATGTCGTCATGGTTCCTAAGAAAGATAAGTCTCTCCGGATGTGCATTGATTTCAAGCACATCAATCGGGTCTATCCCAAGGATCATTTCCCGCTCCCCCTTATAGATCAGATCCTAGATTCCACCGCGGGGTGTGAGCGACTATCTTTCCTGGATGCGTACTCCGGGTACCACCAGATCCGACTGTATGGGCCAGACGAAATAAAAACAACTTTTATCACCCCATTTGGGTGCTTCTGCTATATCACCATGCCATTCGGTCTCAAGAATGCCGGTGCCACTTTCAATCGCATCATCCAAAGGTGTTTACATACGCAGATCAGTCGGAACATCAAGGCATACATGGACGACATAGTGGTCAAGTCCAAAAAAGATTCCGACCTGCTGGCTGACCTAGGTGAGACTTTTGCAAATATGTGGAGGTATGATATTAAGCTGAATCCAGTAAAATGCACTTTCGGAGTGCCACGAGGCAAGTTACTCGGATTCCTCGTTTCCGAACGAGGGATAGATGCCAATCCTGAGAAGATCGGTGCGATAGTACGAATGAAACATCCAGAACGGCTTCATGATGTACAGAAGCTCACAGGTGGGCTCGCAGGTCTGAGCCGATTCATCTCCCGCCTCGGTGAGAAGGCACTGCCCCTTTACCGATTGATGAAGAAGTCTGATTCGTTCGAGTGGACTACTGACGCACAAGCAGTGTTTGTTGAGCTCAAAGCCCTGCTTTCCACCCAGCCGGTGCACGCCGCTCCGAACAGCAACGAGCCGTTGCTCTTGTACATTGCGTCCACTGGTCAAGTTGTCAGCACCGTCCTCACCGTCGAGCGAGAAGAAGAGGGCAAAGCTTTGATGTCTACTACACAACGTATTCTTGTAGACTCGTGTTGGGCCTCCAAGCACAGAGTTTTGTAGGACAGTAGCAATTTTCCCTCAAGTGGATGACCTAAGGTTTATCAATCCGTGGGAGGCGTAGGATGAAGATGGTCTCTCTCAAACAACCCTGTAACAAAATACAAGAAATCTCTTGTGTCTCCAACACACCTAAGACAATGGCAATTTGTATAGGTGCACTAGTTTGGCGAAGAGATGGTGATACAAGTGTAGTATGGATAGTAGAAATAGGTTTTTATAATCTGAAAATAAAAAAACAGCAAGGTAGCAATTGATAAAAGTGAGCACAAACAGTATTGCAATGCTCGAAAACAAGGCCTAGGGTTCATACTTTCACTAGTGCAATCTCTCAACCATGCTAACATAATTGGATCATATAACAATCCCTCAACGTGCGATAAAGAATCACTCCAAAGTTCCTATTCGTGGAGAACATAAGATAGAAATTGTTGTAGGGTACGAAACTACCTCAAAGTTATCTTTTCCGATCAATCTATTGAGCCATCCCTATAAGTGTCACGAACAGCCCTAGAGTTCGTACTAAAATAACACCATATGATACACATCAACCAACTCTAATGCCACCTAGATACTCCAATGTCACCACAAGTATCCATGAATCAATTATACGATACACATAAAACAACTTCAGATTCATAATATTCAATCCAACACAAAGAACTTCAAAGAATGCCCCAAGATTTCTACCGGAGAAAGTAGGATGAAAACATGCATCAGCCCCTATGCATAGATTACCCCAATGTCACCTCGGGAATCCGCGAGTTGATTGCCAAAACATACATCAAGTGAATCAATATAATACTCCATTGTCACCACGGGTATTCATATGCAAGACATACATCAAGTGTTCTCAAATCCATAAAAGTATTCAATCCGATAATAGTGAAACCTCAAAGGTAAAAACTCAATCCATCACAACAAGATAGAGAGGGAGAAACACCATATGATCCAACTATATTAACAAAGCTCGCGGTACATCACGATCGTGCCAAATCAAGAACCCGAGAGAGGGAGATCAAACACATAGCTAATAGTACATACCCTCAGCCCCGAGGGTGAACTACTCCCTCCTCATCGTGGAGACCGCCGGGATGATGAAGATGGCCTCCGATGATGATTCCCCCCTCCGACAGGGTGCCGGAACGGAGCTCCAGATGGGATCTCTTCGGAACAGAGGCTTGCGGTGGCGTAAAAACTCATCTAGGTTAACTTTCGGGGGTTTGTGAATATATAGGATTTTTCAGCGTTGGAATCGCACGAAGAAGGGCCACAGGGGGCCCACGAGGCACCAGGGCGCGCCTGGGGGGGATGGCGCGCCCAGGTGGCTTGTGGGGCCCCTGTGGGTCTTCTGCTGCTCCCCTGAAGCTTCCTGGGTCTGTTTCCTTCCAGAAAAAATCGTGAAAAAGTTTTGCTGCATTTGGGCTTCATTTAATATGGATTTTCTGGAAAACCAAAAACAAGCAGAAAAGAGCAACTGGCACTGGGCAGTAGGTCAATATGTTAGTTGTAACACCCCTCTGTAATGAGCAATAGTGATCCATGATGATTATGCTAAGTCACTGTGATTTACAATGCTTGATCAATGTGGAATCATATCTCATTTCAAATTCCATCTTTGAATTCAATTCAAATCATAAGTGAAATTTGAAGTTGCTCCAAAAATTGCTGGAAAATAGTTCATGTTGTAGCAAAATTCCAAAACAAATTATTGTTCAGGAAAACAACATCACCACTTTGTGGCAGTGCAGAATAATGCAAAGTATTTTTGTGGACAAGTTTCATATTTTACTAAATGCATTTGGCAGCTCAGCTATTTTTCAAACTCTCTGTAAAATGAAAACAGAAAAGAAAAATAAAAAGGCCTAAACCGACTGGGCCTAAGTGCATAGTGCACTCGGCCCAGCCCACTCCGGCCCTTCTCCCTCCTCCCGCTCTCTCTCCTCCCCGTGTCGTCGTCGCTGTGGGCGCGCGCGCACCGGCGAAACGCCGACACCTCGGCGCTACAAGGGCGTCGAGGGGATAAGGTCGACGTCCTTGACCTCCCCTGGCGTCCTCATCCACACGCCACTCCTCTCTAACCTCTCTCTCGCTCGATCCCTCCGACGCCCTAGCGCGTCCGTCGCCGCTCGCCGTCGTAACTGCGGCCATCGACCTCACCTCGCCTCCTCTCCGTGTCCATCGTCCTCGCCGTCGTCGACTACCTCGTCCCCGTCCACGCGCGCAAGTTGGGGAGCATCGCATCGCCGTCCCCGCCTTCTTCTTCCTCCAAAGTCGCCGTCGACTTCTCCGTCAATTCGCCGCCGTCAAGCTTCCCCGAGCCCGCCTTTGCACATTTGCAGGACCGCGGTGAGCAGCCGCATCGTCCCCTCTCTTCCCTGCCTCTTGTCGTGGCCGTAATTGTCGCATTCGACGTGGCCGTACTCGCCGTCGTAGCCATGCTCGCCGCCATGGCCACACTCGCTGTTGAGCTCGTCCGAGCACGCAGCCGTGCTCAGTGCAGCCGTAGGAGCTCGACGCCGTCGTCCATTTGCTCCGCCGTGCCCCGAAACGCCGTAGCCGAGCACGCCCGAATGCCTCCGCCGCTCGCCGTGGTTGCTGTGGTCGATTCCGGCCGACTCCGGCGACGCCACCGCCGTAGATCAACGCGGCGCGAAGCGCGCGATCGAACGTGCTAAGCCGCGCGCCAAACAGCCGCCTGTGGCCGTTTTTCGGCGAGTCCCGTGGCTCGCCACCGCATTTTGGCATCGCCGGCGACTTGCCGCCGGCCACCGCCGACGTGGCCGCCACGTTGGGCTCCCTGGGTCACTGACCAGTGGGCCTAGGGGCCCCAGTTAACCGAGTTGACTTAGTCAACTCGGCTGACTGGGCACACTGTGCCACTGACAGGTGGGCCCCACTCGCTTAATTAAATTAATTAGGATTTAAATTAATCTAATTGCTAATTAGACAATGACATATGGGGCCCACCTACTATTTAACTTCTGTTAGTTTAATTTAAACTCTATTTAGTCCAGAGTCACTGACATGTGGGACCCAGCTGTCAGGTTTGACCTGGAACAGCTGGGGTTGACTTGCTGATGTCATCCTGACGTCATGCTGATGTCATAAGTTACTGTTCTGGATAATGCGAATTTATTAATTAGATTTAATTCCAGGAATTTCAGAAAAATGGTTTAAATCTTTGAAAATTCGTAGAAAATAAACCGTAGCTCGGATCGAAAAGTTTTCAACATGAAAGTTGATCGGAAAATCGAGACGAATCCGAATATTTGGACAAAATGCTTGACCATCACTCCTAGCTATCTGAACATGGAACCTTCCCCTCTGGTTCAGTATAACGATAACTGCCTAAGGCCGGGAAAATATCCCAGATATTATCCCGCTTCGTCTGCAACGTGTAGCATTGCATTAGGTCACCACCAGCACTGCATATTGCCATGCCCTGCATTTGTGTTGCATTTGTTGCTTGTATTTATTTGTTTCTTCCCCCCTCTTCTCTCCGGTAGACACCGAGGTCGACGCTGCCCCTAAGGACTGCTACATCCCCGACGACCCCTCTTTTGCCGCATGGCTTCCAGGCAAGCAAACCCCCTTGAACATGCCTATATCGCCTATTCTTTCTCCCTCATGCTTTCATTAGAATTGCTACAGTTATTGCTCCGAAATACCTATTCTGATGCATAGCCTATTTTTGTAAACTGCTATTGATACCTTACCTGCTATCCTAAATGCTTAGTATAGGTTGGTTGGTAAGCCATCTGTGGCCCCTCATCCTTGTCCTAGTTGCCCCGCTTAGCTGCTAGTGCCCCGATCAGAGTGATCGACGGGCAGAGACCATCATATCACCTCACACCCCTAAGTTGTACGACTCTGCAGAGCCACCATCCAGTGCCGAGGCTGATACCTCATACATCACTCCTGATGATAACTCTGTAGCCTAGTTAATCGGATGTGGGTTACCGAGGGTGATTCCTCTTTCACCACCTCCGATGAAGCCTCTGTCGTACAACTCCTCAAATGTGAACCCATCGAGGGTGATTCCTCCGGGTTCACCTTGATGTAGGTATCGAGCGGGAATCCAACGAGGGTGATTCCTCAGATTCCTCCTTGATGTTATGGACACACGGATACCATGCATTTACTTCGGTTACTGTTTAAAGTCGGGTCGGTCCCGAGGGGTACCCATGAGAGATGTGATGACGGGTTGACCATGAGGGTACCCGTGTGATAATTACGAGGCGCGGCCGGGCAGGCAGATCAGGAGTGGGAGGAGAGGAATTGGGCCTAGCCTTTGCCGCAAGTCCTCGAGACGGGGCGACGGGACCACAGATCGTGGATCGCTGATTGTCACCGCGAGCTCCCAACACACTAATGGGTTAGGATATGTGATCTGAGTAGGGCTCTGGCCTTTTCACACTAACCACCACGTAGGAATAAGTATGGGCACTCGGCGTCGTATGTATCAGCCGAAGTTCTTCAGACGTCAGCAGTTGAGCGGCACGCGCCCGGGTTGGACCACGATGGCATGCGTGTGTATAGAGGGGCTAGGTCTGCTCCCGGCCGTCGTCGCAACGCGCAAGAGTGCAAAGGGCGATGGACCCAAGACCCCTGAGCGCTTAAGATGTAGACCGGCGTGCTGGCCTCTCTGTTGAACCTAGGTAGGGCTACGACGTGTCGATCAGCCGAAGCCGGGCATGGACCAAGCAAGTGTGTCCGGCCAGAGTTAATCGAGCATGTTGGGTAAGTTGGTGCACCCCTGCAGGGAAGTATATCTATCCGAATAGCCGTGTCCACGGTAACAGGACGCTCGGAAAGTATCCCGATCTACTACAACTAGAACTGGTTACTTGTACCTTAATAATATGTTAGCTCCGGGATTGCTTTCTCTGGGCATAGCTACAATTATACTTGTTGCTACTACTATATTTATGTACTAATCTACACTCTTCTAATGCTGCAAGTCGCTGAAGTTGCTAGTCTTCGGTAGGCTAGGCCTTCCCTCTATTCTGGCATTTCTGCAGTCTAGTCCACAGATATAGCCTCCCCTTTGATACCGATGCATAAGTAGAATAGTTCTGATGTAAGTCTTAAGAGTACTTTGGATGAGTACTCACGGTTGCTTTGCCTCCCCTTTTTCACCATACCCGATTGCTGCCACCAGATGACGGAGCCCCGGAGCCAGCCGCCCCTGTCGACGGCTACTACTACCCTCCGGTGGAGCTTACTACTACGTGGAGACCACCGACGACCAGGAGTAGATAGGAGGCACCCAGGCAGGAGGCCTGCGCCTTTTCGATCCAGTGTTGTTGTTTTGCCCAGCCTTCTTAAGGCATATCTGTTTAACTTTTATGTCTGTACTCAGATATCTGATGCTTCCGCTGATGCTTGTATGACTCGAGCTTTTGTATTCGAGCCCTTGAGGCCCCTGGCTTGTAATATAAAGCTTGTATGACTTTTATTTGTGTTTAGAGTTGTGTTGTGATATCTTCAAGTGAGTCCTTAGGCTTGATCGTGTGCATTTGCGTGTATGATTAGTGCCGACTGCCTGTAGGAACCTCCCTTTCAAACTCCTTGGCCGAAGTTGAGTCTAGTCTTTGAAAAATTGTTTTACTAACATGACTGTGTGGCTTACAGGCCCACGTCGCCAATGGGTGGTATTAGGATCTTTTATTCCTCATCCTTACTCTGGGAATCTGTTCTCTCATCCTTTCGTGTTAAACATTTTACTAACTCTGACATTAGGTTCTCGTGATCACATTCACCCGGAGAGCTGGATTATCTGCAATATTTCTATCCAATGCTATCTTATGCTTCTCACACTGTCATTTGACATTCTGTACTTCCTTGTTTCAGATGCGTCCCGCAAGACTGCTTGTACGCCACACTATGGCTGTTGATGCGACTGGGTTCCCTGCTATCTTGGTCGATCTCTTGACTAGGCTGGGATATCGCCGGTACCCCGAGTACACAGTTTACGAGGATTACCGTGAGTTCAACCAGGAGCAGTACCACGCTGTGGTTCGCATCTTTGATCGGCAGAACAACTCCATCACTGAGTTGCACACCTTTCATGGTGTTGGAGTGACTGTCGACATGGCCGTCCATGATGCTGCCTTTACTGCTATTGCCCATATCCGTGGGGAGCACAGTCGCTTGGAGGAGACTGGTTTCAGATAGATCCCCTATGCCCTCGCTGGGGATGAGAGTGGATACTACCCTCCTGTCTGTACCCCTTACATGCCACGTCGTTATGACCCGCAGGTTTTGGTACAGTACCCTCAGGCTCTGGATCGCACTGCCCGAGCGCTTGCTGTCGAGTTGTACGCCACTCGTGCTCGTCTTTACGACGCTCTGACACAGATGCTACCAGCAGTCAGTGCGAGGATGCATCCAGAGTATATCCTTTACCCGCGCAGGACGGAGATGCCACCAGGTCTTGAGTGGCCTGCTATTGGAGGTTGTACTCCTCCACGTGGTCCCCTTCTTCCAGTCCGGGACCAGGTTCTGCACCAGAGTGTTCACGGAGCGCAGGATCTTTATATCGAGGGTACCCTGCGTCGTCACCTGCAGCAGCCTGGCTTCAGTGGTTTTTTCCGACGTTGATGTAGCTAACGCTATGTCCCATTGTTGTATCCCTCCACCGCGTGCCTGCGTGCCGCCTAGTTGTCTAGCTTTCCTTTTCGTTGTTGTAACGTTGGCTTGTACCCGAATCTATGTATGGATCTGTATGTCATGTTTGACTATGATGTTGTATCTATTGCACTTCCATTTTTTGTGTGAGTTACTTCATGAATGATTCCATACAACTGCAATGCTCGTTGCTAAACTACCCCTATTGATTTTAGCAGGATGGTTAGACCCGCAGGTCGTGGCCGTGGTGCCAACAATCCACCACTACCCGACTATATGGCTGCAATGATGCAAAATTTGAAACACACCGCCAGTTCATGCAAGGGCTTATGGATCAGTTCCCTCGCCCCAATGCCAACCAGCAGCCAGCCTCAATCACTTTGCAAGAGTTTGTGCGCCTTAATCCAACTATCTTCCGCAACTCAGTCTAGCCGCTTGACGCTGATGACTGGCTCCACGACATCACTTTCGAGATGGAGTCTGCGAATGTGGCCCCTGCCAGTTATGTCACTTTCGCATCATACTTCCTCAAGGATCCCACAGCCCAATGGTGGGACAGTCACAGGCATACCCTAGCTGCTGGAACCATCATCACTTGGGTGGAATTCCAAGCTGCTTTCCGTGCCCGTTACATTCCGCAAGGAGTTATGGACCGGAAGAAGCGTGAGTTCCGCAACCTTACCCAGGGCAACAAGTCTGTGGAGGCCTGTCAGCGAGAGTTTCTTGAGCTATCTCGCTATGCTGAAGGGGACATTGCTACTGATGCCCGCAGATAGGAAAAGTTCCGTGAAGGACTCAACCAAGACATCAAGCTCGCACTGCTAGTCCAAGACTTTGCCGACTACGCCACCTTGGTGAACAAGGCTATACAGGTTGAGACTGGTCTGAAGGATCACAAGGACGCTCTCAAGCGCACCCGTGAGGCGGGCTCATCTTCGGGCTCGTCTTCCCAGAAGCGCCGCATATGGATCCCTCACAGCATGTACCATCCAACTGCACCTGCTCCAAGGCCATCCTATGTTGCGCCTCGTATGCCTCCTCCACCTTTGAGGTAGCCGAGACCTCAAGCTGCACCACCTCGAGCTCCTGCTCCCCGTCCCAATGACGGGCTGTGCTTCACATGTGGACGTCCAGGTCATCATGCTAGAGAATGCCCACAGAACCAGAACCAGTTGGCACTTTCATCTGCTGGCCGTGGTAATGGCCGTGGCAACAACCAGCCCCGTAACAACAATGCCAGGCCTTCTTATGGTCGTGGTCAGGCTTATCATGTCAACATGAATGAAGACCAAGACCAACCAGCTACTGTGATGGGTACACTTCCTATTATTTCAGTACCAGCTTCTATTTTGTTTGATTCAGGAGCATCGCATTCTTTCATATCAGAAGAGTTTGCATTCATGCATGGCATTAAACATGAAAATTTGCACCAGCCGTTAGTGGTTAACACTCCCGTGGGTCATTGTCGAACCTCTATGTTCAGCCCCGATGTTACCATAGAAATAGAAGGGTTGGAATTCCATGCATTTCCCATTATTTTGAAGTCTTACAAGGTTGACCTCATTTTGGGAATGGATTGGTTGAAGGCTCACACCGCCTTAATCAATTGTGCCACTAAAGCCGTCCAACATCTGCACCCCTCGGATGAGATAGTAAATTATCATGCTCATATCGTTCAAAATGCCGAGGCTCAAATCTATGCCCTGAATGTGTTGAACGCTTCTCCTCTTGAGGGGATCGAAAACGGTCCAGTCGTTCACGACTGCCAAGATGTCTTTCCAGAAGAACTTCCAGGAGTACCCCCGTTAGAGCTGTCGAGTTTGTCATCGACTTAAAACCAGGCACTACTCCTATTGCGAAGCACCCTTATAAGATGCCGCCGCATGAGCTTCTTGAGCTTAAGGAGAAAATCGACAAATCACTCCGCAAGGGTTTCATTCGTCCAAGTTCCTCTGCCTGGGGAGCACCTTCTCTCTTTGTCAAGAAGAAAGATGGTACAAACCGATTGGTCCAAGATTACCGACCTATCAACCAGGCAACCATTCAGAACAAATATCCGCTTCCTCGGATCAACGATCTGTATGATCAACTTGCTGGATCTTCAGTATTCTCTAAACTCGACTTGAGGTTGGGTTATCATCAGATCCGAGTCCATGAAGAGGATATTCCCAAGACTGCCTTCGTTACTCGCTGTGGCTCTTATGAGTACACCGTCATGTCATTCGGCTTAACTAATGCCCCAGCAACGTTCTCCCGTCTGATAAATTATATCTTCATGGATTACCTCGACAAATTCGTCGTGGTTTATCTGGATGATATTCTGGTATAATCCAAGAATAAGGAAGAACATGCTGAACATCTTCGTCTTGTTCTGGAAAAGCTTCGAGAGCACCAGCTATATGCCAAATATTCCAAGTGCGAATTCTGGTTATTTGAAGTAACCTACCTTGGTCATGTAATTTCCAAGGATGGCATTGCTGTCAATCCAGAACGAGTTCAGGCTATTCTTGACTGGACTCCTCCGAAGAATGTGAAGCAAGTCAGAAGTTTTCTCGGACTCGCAAGCTATTGCCGTCGATTTGTCGAGAACTTCTCTAAGATTGCCAAGCCTCTGACTAATCTACTTCACAAAGGCGTTAAGTTTGAGTGGACAGATAAATGTTAGGAAAGTTTCCAGACCCTCAAGGACAAGCTGACCTCTGCTCCAGTGCTTGCTCCTCCGGATTCTCGCAAGGACTTCATGATTTATTGCGACGCCTCTCTTCAGGGATTAGGCTGTGTCCTGATGCAAGAGCGCAGGGTGATTGCCTATGCCTCGCGACAGTTGCGTCCTCACGAAGAGAACTACCCAGTGCATGATCTTGAACTTGCTGCAGTGATATATGCATTGAAGCTGTGGCGACATTACCTTCTTGGTAATCGATGTGAAATTTACACTGATCACCAAAGTCTGAAGTATTTGTTTACTCAGGCGGATCTCAATCTCCGCCAACAGCGATGGTTGGAAACGATTACGGACTATGACTGCGGTATTTCTTATACCCCTGGCAAAGCTAATGTGATGGCCGATGCCTTGAGCCGCAAGTCCTATTGTAACAACCTTATGGTTCAGCGAGCTCAACCCCATCTTTATGAAGAACTGCGCAAGCTGAACCTCCACATCGTTCCAAAGGGTTCTCTCAATACCCTTGTTTTATAGCCAGATCTTGAGAAAGCTATAAAGTCTGCGCAAGCTAAAGATGCCGAAGTTGATCAGATGAAAAGAGATCTTGACCTTGATAAGTACAGAGATTTCTCGCTTGCTGAAGACAAAACATTGTATTTCAGAGACCGCATTGTAGTACCTCGATTCGAGCTTATGACCGACAAAGTTATGAAGGAGGCCCATGATACACCATTGTCTATTCATCCGAGTAGCACCAAGATGTATCGTGATCTCCGTCAAAGGTACTGGTGGTCTAAAATGAAGCAGGATATTGCTTGTTATGTTACCGAATGTGACGTTTGCCGTCACGTCAAAGCAGAACATCAGAAGACTGCTGGAATTCTGCAACCGCTCCCTATCCCTGAGTGGAAATGGGACAAGGTTCAAATGGATCTTATCACTGGCCTTCCCAGGTCACAAAAGGGTCATGATGCAATTCTTGTCGTCATCGATCAACTCTCTAAAGCCGCACACTTTCTGCCAGTCAAGGAGACGATCACTGCTAGTCAGTTAGCAGATTTGTATATCTCCAGAATTGTATCACTCCATGGTATTCCAAAGGAAATCAGTTCAGACCGTGGCAGCCTTTTCACCTCTAAGTTCTGGGCAAGTTTCCAAGAAGCTATGGGAACTCATATAACATAGAGCTCTGCTTATCACCCCCAGTCCCAAGGCCAAGTCGAACGAGTAAATCAAGTGCTTGAAGATATGATGCGTGCTTGTGTTATTTCATTTGGCAAGAAGTCAGAAGAATCTCTCCCTTATGCCGAATTCTCTTACAACAACAGCTATCAAGCCAGCTTGAAAATGGCCTCCTTTGAGGTATTGTATGGACGTAAGTGTCGGACCCCTCTGAATTGGTCAGAAACTGGGGAACGACCGCTCATTGGTCCGGATGTTATTCAACACGCTGAAGAGCAAGTCCGTATTGTTCGTGAAAATCTTAAGGCGGCTCTGTCTCGCCAGAAGAGCAATTATGATCGAAAACACAGGGGATCGATCAATCAACCTGGTGAGCAAGCTTATCTGCGTATCACTCCTATGAAGGGCACTCATCGATTCGGAAGCAAGGGCAAGTTAGCTCCTCGCTACATTGGTCCCTTCTGCATTCTCGCCAGACGTGGACTTGTGGCTTATAAACTGTAGTTGCCGCCGCAATTCTCTCACATCCACGACGTCTTCCATGTGTCGCAACTTCGCCGTTGCTTCAAGGAATCTCCGCACCGAGCAGTGGATCATGAATTGCTCGATTTGCAAGATGAACTATCTTATAAAGAGCATCTGATCCGCATTCTCGATCAAGCTGAACGTCGGACCCGTCAGAAGACAACCAAGTTCCTTAAAGTGCAGTGGTCAAATCATAATGAAGATGAAGCCACTTGGGAACGCGAGGATCGTCTTCGGGAGGAATACCCCGATCTTTTCCCTTCTACCTCCTAAATTCTCGGGACGAGAATTTCTTTTAGAGGAGGAGAATGGTAACACCGCTCTGTAATGAGCAACAGTGATCCATGATGATTATGCTAAGTCACCGTGATTTACAATGCTTGATCAATGTGGAATCATATCTCATTTCAAATTCCATCTTTGAATTCAATTCAAATCATAAGTGAAATTTGAAGTTGCTCCAAAAATTGCTGGAAAATAGTTCATGTTGTAGCAAAAATTCCAAAACAAATTATTGTTCAGGAAAACAACATCACCACTTTGCTAAAATGGGCTAGAGCATTTCAAACAGTGCTAAAACAGCAAATTAAATGCCATTTCATTTATGAAAAATTCAAATGGATTCAAAAATTGCCCAAACTTTTTGTGGCAGTGCAGAATATTGCAAAGTATTTTTGTGGACAAGTTTCACATTTTACTAAATGCATTTGGCAGCTCAGCTATTTTTCAAACTCTCTGTAAAATGAAAACAGAAAAGAAAAATAAAAAGGCCTAAACCGACTGGGCCTAAGTGCACAGTGCACTCGGCCCAGCCCACTCCGGCCCTTCTTCCTCCTCCCACTCTCTCTCCTCCTCGTGTCGTCGTCGCCGTGGGCGCGCGCGCGCGCACCGGCGAAACGCCGACACCTCGGCGCTACAGGGGCGTCGAGGGGATAAGGTCAATGCCCTCGACCCCCCTGGCGTCCTCATCCACTCGCCACTCCTCTCTCGCCTCTCTCTCGCTCGCTCCCACCGACGCCCGAGCACGTCCGTCGCCGCTCGCCGTCGTAACTATGGCCATCGACCTCACCTCGCCTCCTCTCCGTGTCCATCGTCCTCGCCGTCGTCGACTACCTCGTCCCCGTCCACGCGCGCAAACCGGGGAGCACCGCATCGCCGTCCCCGCCTTCTTCTTCCTCCTCGGTCGCCGTCGACTTCTCCGTCGATTCGCCGCTGTCAAGCTTCCCCGAGCCCGCCTTTGCACATCTGCAGGACAGCGGTGAGCAGCTGCATCGTCCCCTCTCTTCCCTGCCTCTTGTCGTGGCCGTAGTCGTCTCATTCGACGTGGCCGTACTCGCCGTCGTAGCCATGCTCGCCGCCGTGGCCACACTCGCTGTTGAGCTCGTCCGAGCATGCAGCCGTGCTCAGCGCAACCGTAGGAGCTCGACGCCGTCGTCCATTTGCTCCGCCGTGCCCCGAAACGCCGTAGCCGAGCACGCCCGAATGCCTCCGCCGTTCGCCATGGTTGCTCCGGTCGATTCCGGCCGACTCCGGCGACGCCACCGCCGTAGATCGACGCGGCACGAAGCGCACGATCGAACGCGCTAAGCCGCGCGCCAAACAACCGCATGTGGCCATTTTCAGGCGAGTCCCGTGGCTCGCCACCGCATTTTGGCGTCGCCGGCGACTTGCTGCCAGCCACCGCCAACGTGGCCGCCACGTGGGGCTCCCTGGGTCACTGACCAGTGGGCCGAGGGGCCCTAGTTGACCAAGTTGACTTAGTCAACTCGGCTGACTGGGCACACTGTGCCACTGACAGGCGGGCCCCACTCGCTTAATTAAACTAATTAGGATTTAAAATTAATCTAATTGCTAATTAGACACTGACATATGGGGCCCACCTACTATTTAACTTCTGTTAGTTTAATTTAAACTCTGTTTAGTCCAGAGTCACTGACATGTGGGACCCAGCTGTCAGGTTTGACCTGGAACAGCTGGGGTTGACTTGCTGACGTCATCCTGACGTCATGCTGATGTCATAAGTTACTGTTTTGGACAATGCGAATTTATTTTTTAATTTTAATTCTAGGAATTTCAGAAAAATGGTTTAAATCTTTGAAAATTCGTAGAAAATAAACCGTAGCTCGGATCAAAAAGTTTTCAACATGAAAGTTGATCAGAAAAACGAGACGAATCCGAATATGTGGTCAAATTGCTTGACCATCACTCCTAGCTATCTGAACATGGAACATTCCCCTCCGGTTCAGTATAACGATAACTGCCTAAGGCCGGGAAAATATCCCAGATATTTTCCCGCTTCGTCTGCAACGTGTAGCAGTGCATTAGGCCACCACCAGCACTGCATATTGCCATGCCCTGCATTTGTGTTGCATTTGTTGCTTGTATTTATTTGTTTCTTACCCCTCTTCTCTCCGGTAGACACCGAGGTCGACGCTGCCCCTGAGAACTGCTACATCCCCGACGACCCCTCTTTTGCCGCAGAGCTTCCAGGCATGCAAACCCCCTTGAACATGCCTATATCGCCTATTCTTTCTCCCTCATGCTTGCATTAGAATTGCTACAGTTATTGCTCCAAAATACCTATTCTGATGCATGGCCTGTTTTTGTAAACTGCTATTGATACTTTACCTGCTATCCTAAATGCTTAGTATATGTTGGTTGGTAAGCCATCTGTGGCCCCTCATCCTTGTCCTAGTTGCCCCACTTAGCTGCTAGTGCCCCGATCAGAGTGATCGACGGGCAGAGACCATCACATCACCTCACACCCCTAAGTTGTACGACTCTGTAGAGCCACCATCGAGTGCCGAGGGTGATACCTCATACATCACTCCTGATGATATCTTTGTAGCCTAGTTAATCGGATGTGGGTTACCGAGGGTGATTCCTCTTTCACCACCTCCGATGAAGCCTCTATCGTACAACTCCTCAAATGTGAACCCATCGAGGGTGATTCCTCCGGGTTCACCTTGATGTAGGCATCGAGCGGGAATCCAACGAGGGTGATTCCTCGGATTCCTCCTTGATGTTATGGGCACACGGATACCATGCATTTACTTCGGTTACTGTTTAAAGTCGGGGCAGCCCCGAGGGGTACCCGCGAGAGATGTGATGACGGGTTGACCATGAGGGTACCCGTGTGATAATTACGAGGCGCGGCCGGGCAGGCAGATTGCCTCAGGAGTGGGAGGAGAGGAATTGGGCCTGGCCCTTGCAGCAAGTCCTCGGGACGGGGCGACGGGACCACAGATCGTGGATCGCTGATTGTCACCGCAAGCTCCCAACACACTAATGGGTTAGGATATGTGATCTGAGTAGGCCTCTGGCCTTTTCGCACTAACCACCACGCAGGAATAAGTATGGGCACTCGGTGTCGTATGTATCGGCCGAAGTTCTTCAGACGTCAGCAGTTGATCGGCACGCGCCCGGGTTGGACCGCGACGGCCTGCGTGTGTATACAGGGGCTAGGGCTGCTCCCAGCCGTTCTCGCAACGCGCAGGAGTGCAAAGGGCGATGGGCCAAGACCCCTGAGCGCTTAGGATGTATACCGGCGTGCTGGCCTCTCTGTTGAACCTAGGTAGGGCTACAACGTGTCGATCAGCTGAGGCCGGGCATGGACCAAGCAAGTGTGTCCGGCCAGAGTTAATCGAGCGTGTTGGGTAAGTTGGTGCACCCCTGCAGGGAAGTATATCTATTCGAATAGTCGTGTCCACGGTAACAGGACGCTCAGAAAGTATCCCGATCTACTACAACTAGAACTGGTTACTTGTACCTTAATAATATGTTAGCTCCGGGGTTGCTTTCTCGCAGGGAGTCGAGGAAGGATCTCTGGGCATAGCTACAATTATACTTGTTGCTACTACTATATTTATGTACTAATCTACACTCTTCTAATGCTGCAAGTCGCTGAAGATGCTAGTCTTCGATAGGCTAGGCCTTCCCTCTATTCTAGCATTTCTGCAGTCTAGTCCACAGATACAGCCTCCCCTTTGATACCGATGCATAAGTAGAATAGTTCTGATGTAAGTCTTGCGAGTACTTTGGATGAGTACTTACGATTGCTTTGCTTCCCCTTTTTCCCCATACCCGATTGCTGCGACCAGATGACGGAGCCCCGGAGCCAGCCACCCCTGTTGACGACTACTACTACCCTCCGATGGAGCTTACTACTACGTGGAGACCACCGACGACCAGGAGTAGATAGGAGGCACCCAGGCAGGAGGTCTGCGCCTTTTCGATCCAGTGTCGTTGTTTTGCCCAGCCTTCTTAAGGCATATCTGTTTAAGTTTTATGTCTGTACTTAGATATCTGATGCTTCCGCTGATGCTTGTATGACTCGAGCTTATGTATTCGATCCCTCGAGGCCCCTGGCTTGTAATATAAAGCTTGTATGACTTTTATTTGTGTTTAGACTTGTGTTGTGATATCTTCAAGTGAGAACTTAGGCTTGATCGTGTGCATTTGCGTGTATGATTAGTGCATGATTAAGTCAGGTGCGTCACATTAGTCCATGAAAATCATATAAAATCCATATAAAAGTGCACCAAAATCATACAAAACTATAATAAACATGGCATGAATACTTCATAAATTATAGATACGTTGGAGACGTATCAGCATCCCCAAGTTTAATTCCTGCTCATCCTCGAGTAGGTAAATGATAAAAGAAATAATTTATGAAGTATTAATGCTAGCATAGTGCATAAGTTTGATCAATGATAATTTCAATCACTTTTTCTAGCATCATAACAGCAACTCTTTCTCATAAAACTCATCATGATAAAGTAACAATCAATTCACATGTTATGGTTTAAACAGTGCATTCTCTTGAAACTTAACAACCTATCTTCTTAGTCACCAAACAATTGCAATTCAACTTATTCAACAAAGTCTAAGTAAGAGCTCCACATACTCAATTATCATATAGTCTTCTATGATTGCTAGTACTCAAAGCATATTTTTAGAACAAATGGCATCCATCGAACACAGAGAAAGATAGGGGCTTAATGTTTCGCCTCCCAACCTATTTATCATAGAGATAATTGTCAACAATAATAATTCATGATCAAATATATTTGACTAGCCATATGTGCCTGGATCTTTCCCCACCACATGATGCTTGCCAATTAGAGAATAATTAAGGTTGAAATGAGAAGTAATACTATTGACTCTTGCATAAAAGTAAATACATAAAGTAAAAGATAGGCCCTTCGCAGAGGGAAGCAGAGGTTGTCATGCGCTTTTTATTTTTGGATGCACAAGCCCTTAATGCAAAGGAACGTCACGTTATATTGCCCCTTGTGATAGCAACCTTTATTATGCAGTCCGTCGCTTTTATTTCTTTACCATCACAAGTTCGTACAAAGCTTATTTTCCCTTGCAATAAAGGATCATACATATTTTAGGAGCAATTTTTATTGCTTTTTGCACCGATGACAACTTACTTGAAGGATCTTATTCAATCCATAGGTAGATATGGTGGACACTCATGGGAAGAAACTGGGTTAAAGGGTTTTTGGATGCACAAGTAGTATCTCTACTTAGCACGAATTTTTGGCTAGCAAAAGATCCTAAGCAAGCAACACATGTTGGAGGATCTATAACAATATAACTTCTATGCAAATATACCCAAACATAACTCATTACGTTGTCTTCCTTGTCCAATTTCAACTAATTTGCTCAAGTTTGAAAATAATATATGTATATGTGAAATTTCTCTTCCTTATACTAATCATAAAAGATGTCCAAGATAATATATGTATATGTGAAAGTTCTCTTCCTTATACTAATCATTCATGAATTGCTTGTATGACCAATATTGTGATTGTCAAGCTTCAATGGATTTTACCTTCTAAACCCAATGTGAAGCTACTACTAGGCATGATACAAGCATATGAAGCTCAAATTATTTCAACTTTATGATATTCAATTCATTCAACAATTTACTCATAGGATATAAGTGAAGAACAAGAGTAAATGACAAACTAATCCAAAAAGATATAAGTGAAGATCAAATGAGTAGTTAAGTAAATAGGTAGCTATGTGAGGATTCTCTCCAATTCAAAATTTCAGATCCAAGGATCTTATTCAAACAGCAAGCAAAATAAAAATAAAAGGACACACCAAGAATTGCACAACTCAAGTGAAGAAGCAAAAACTTAGGCTCAACCGAAACTAACCGATAATTGTTGATGAAGAAAGGTGGGATGCCTACTGGGGCAACCCCAAGCTTAGATGCTTAAGACTTATTGAAATATTAATTTGGGATGCCTTGGGCATCCCCAAGCTTGAGCTCTTGTGTCTCCTTAATTCCTCTCATATCACGGTTTCCCTAAATCTCAAAAACTTCATCCACACAAAACTCAACAAGAACTCGTGAGATAAGTTAGTATAAATCAATGCAAAACCTTATCATTCTCTACTGTAGAAAATCAGTAAATTATAATTTAACATTGCATACTAAATTCCTCTACATATTTAATACTCCTATCCTCAAATAGAATCATTAAACAAGCAAACATATGCAAACAATGCAACTATAACAGCAATCTGCCAAAACAAAACAGTCTGTAAAGGGGGATTTAAAATTCATACTTCCCTAACTCCAAAAATTCCTAACAATTACCACGTGACAGAGAACTCATTCATGCTTATTGTGTAAAAATTTCAGATTTTTATCATGTTCTGACTAATCAGGAATATTCTGGACATAACAGAAAACTTTCTGTTTTCAAACAGTAACACATGAACTTGCAAACTGAGCATGGTAAACGCTATAATTGGCATTTTATTGAACTAAAAGATACAAAACATGATTATTGATAACAGCAAGCAAATCTCAACAAAATGAAGTGACGCTCCAAGGAAAACTCATATTATGTGACGAATAAAAATATAGCTCCCAGTGAGGTTACCGATAATGTTGAAGACGAAAGAGGGGATGCCTTCCGGGGCATCCCCAAGCTTAGTTGATTGGGTCTTCCTTGAATATAACCTTGGTGTGCCTTGGTCATCACCAAGCTTAGGGTCTTTCCACTCCTTATTCTCCTCATATCGATATCTCACCCAAAACTTGAAAACTTCAATCACACAAAACTTAACGGAACTTGTGAGATATGTTAGTATGATAAGAATAAATCATCCACTTAGGTACTGTCAAGACAAGATTCATAATTGTTCTCACATAATGCCTACTGTATTCTACCATTTCCACAATTTATATTACTCAATATAAGCTATGGAAACACTAAACAAGCAAACTATGCACTAAAACAGAATCTGTCAAAAACAGAACAACATGTAGTGAGCGATTTAAAAACTATACTTATGTACCTCCAAAAATTCTGAAAAATTAGTAAAACGTAAAAAAATTGTAAAACAATACTTTGTAAAAATTTCAGAATTTTTTCACACTCCAGTACAGAATAGAAATTCCAGCACTGGACGCAAAAGTTTCAGTTTTTGCACAGAATCAAATCAACAAGTATCCACACTATCCCAAAGTCTTTACTTGGCACATTATTGAAAGAAAACATATAAAACATGATTACTACAGTAGATTAATCATGTGAGCATACAAAAACAGTACGGGTAAATATTGGGTTGTCTCCCAACAACCGCTTTTCTTTAATGCCTTCTCAGCTAGGCATGATTAATTCAATGATGCTCGCATAGAAGTAAAGAATTGAAACACAAAGAGAGCATCATGAAGCATATGACTAGCACTTTTAAGCCTAACCCACTTCCTATGCATAGGGATTTTTTGAGCAAATAGTTTATGGGAGCAAGAATCAACTAGCATACGAAGGCAAAACAAGCATAACTTCAAAACTTTCAACACATAGAGAGGGAACTTGATATTATTGCAATATGTAAAAGCATATGATCCTCTCTCATAATAATTTTCAGTAGCATCATGGATGAATTCAACAATATAGCTATCACATAAAGCATTCTTTTCATGATCTACGAGCATAGAATTTTTATTATTGTCCACACAAACAATTTTCTTCTCATTCATAATAGTGGGAGTATCGTATGAAACTCGAATACTATAAATTGTTTCCACATTAAAAGAGTGATGTTCAGTAAAAGGATTTTCATAATTATAACAAGTATTATAAAAATAATCATCACTATTTTTCATAACATAAGTATCATCACAATAATCATCATAGATAGGGGGCATGTCATCATCATAATAAATTTGCTCATCAAAAGTAGGGGGAATAAAAAGATCATTTTCATTAAGCATAGCATCCCCAAGCTTAGGGCAAACGTTATTTGCAGCAAATAAATTCTCAAACATATCATTCCAATCAAACATAGCATCCCCAAGCTTATTGGTTTGCATATCATTAGCATTATCACTATTATCATCAATAGTATGAATAGCACCAATAGTATAACAATTATTATCATATTCCTCCAAGTTGGTGCCATAAAGATTTTCAAGATCATAAGAAGTATCATTATCTTCCCAATCATAATCATCACAACAAGCAATAGGCATAACAAAATCATCATCAAGTGTATCATCTTCCACAATTATTTTTGATTCATTCTCATGAGGTACAACAATAATAGGAGCAACATTATTTGGGAGAGATACCTATTTACCTCTACTTTTCCTTCTTTTCTTTTTCTTTACCACATTATGTGTGGGTTTATTTAATTCTTCCGAGCTTCTTATTGAAGAGATTGGTTGGATAGGAAGCTCCTCCTCGTTACCTGTTTCATCATGAGAGAAAATAGGATGGAAAGGGGGAATATTTACCCTTCCATTAGTATTTCTTTTATATTCTATTTGTTTTCCCGTTTTTCTATAGTTGGCTATATACGCATTCTCATTGCAATTTACCACACAAAACATATAGATTTCCTCTAAATTATTTTCATTGTCTTTTGTGAGAATGAATACTTCAAACCAACTATTTTTATGTGTCAATTCTTCACACCCCAAAAATAGATAAAGCTCATTATAAAGCTCAAGGGCGGTCAAGTCACTACAATATTTGGCCATGATTCGATCATGAAAAAGTATGCATTGAAAATTAAGATCACCAACTTTATTGCAAAGTTCACAAGTAATAGGATAAAGAGAACATAATTTTGTAGCAAATTCATCTATCACTTTGATCAAAAAATTGGTTCTATCATGTTTATGCTTCTTACAAAATCTATCATCCCTATAAGGCATGTCTTCACAAAGTTTATGCACTCCACAAAAATTGACATGCTTATAAGTAACATTTTTGTCATGACTAGTGCAATCATCATTAGTATTTTGGATATTCATAGATTTCATACTAACAACATTGCAATCATGCTCATCATTCATGGATTTTATGCCAAACATTTTATTGAATTCTTCTTCTATCAATTGAGCACAATTTTCCTTTCCATCATTTTCACGAAAGACATTATAAAGATGAATAATATGAGTCAACCTCAATTACATTTTTTTGTAGTTTTCTTTTATAAGCCAAACTAGTGATAAACAAGAAACTAAAAGATTCAATTGCAAGATCTAAAGATATACCTTCAAGCACTCACCTCCCCGGCAACGGCACCAGAAAAGAGCTTGATGTCTACTACACAACTTATTCTTGTAGACTCGTGTTGGGCCTCCAAACGCAGAGTTTTGTAGGACAGTAGCAATTTTCCCTCAAGTGGATGACCTAAGGTTTATCAATCCATGGGAGGCGTAGGATGAAGATGGTCTCTCTCAAACAACCCTGCAACCAAATACAAGAAATCTCTTGTGTCCCCAACACACCTAATACAATGGCAATACAAGTGTAGTATGGATAGTAGAAATAGGTTTTTATAATCTGAAATAAAAAAAACAGCATAATAGCAAGTGATAAAAGTGAGCACAAACGGTATTGCAATGCTTGAAAACAAGGCCTAAGGTTCATACTTTCACTAGTGCAATCTCTCAACCATGCTAACATAATTGGATCATATAACAATCCCTCAACGTGAGATAAAGAATCACTCCAAAGTTCCTATTCACGGAGAACATAAGATAGAAATTGTTGTAGGGTACGAAACAACCTCAAAGTTATCTTTTCCGATCAATCTATTGAGCCGTCCCTATAAGTGTCATGAACAGCCCTAGAGTTCGTACTAAAATAACACCATACGATACGCATCAACCAACTCTAATGTCACCTAGATACTCCAATGTCACGACAAGTATCCATGAGTCAATTATACGATACGCATCAAACAACTTCAGATTCATAATATTCAATCCAACACAAAGAACTTCGAAGAGTGCCCCAAGATTTCCACGGGAGAAAGTAGGATGAAAACGTGCATCAACCCCTATGCATAGATTATCCCAATGTCACCTCGGGAATCCACGAGTTGAGTGCCAAAACATACATCAAGTGAATTAATATAATACCCCATTGTCACCACGGGTATTCATATGCAAGACATACATCAAGTGTTCTCAAATCCATAAAAGTATTCAATCCAATAATAGTGAAACCTCAAAGGTAAAAACTCAATTCATCACAACAAGATAGATGGGAGAAACACCATATGATCCAACTATATTAACAAAGCTCGCGGTACATCAAGATCGTGCCAAATCAAGAACACGAGAGAGAGAGAGAGATCAAACACATAGCTACTAGCACATACCCTCAGCCCCGAGGGTGAACTACTCCCTCCTCGTCATGGAGACCGCGGGATAATGAAGATTGCCTCCGGTGATGATTCCCCCCTCCGGCAGGGTGCCGGAACGGAGCTCCAGATGGGAACACTTCGGAACAGAGGCTTACGGCGGCGTAAAAACTCATCTAGGTTAACTTTCGGGGGTTTCTGAATATATAGGATTTTTCAGCGTTGGAATCACGCGAAGAAGGGCCACACGGGGCCCACGAGGCACCAGTGCGTGCCTGGGGGGTGGCATGCCTAGGTGGCTTGTGCGGCCCCTGTGGGTCTTCTGCTGCTCCCCTGAAGCTTCCTGGGTTTGTTTCGTTCCAGAAAAAATCGTGAAAAAGTTTCGCTGCATTTGAACTTCATTTGATATGGATTTTCTGGAAAACCAAAAACAAGCAGAAAATAGCAACTGGCACTAGGCACTAGGTCAATATGTTAGTCCATGAAAATCATAAAAAATCCATATAAAAGTGCACCAAAATCATACAAAACTATAATAAACATGGCATGAATACTTCATAAATTATAGATACGTTGGAGACGTATCAAGCTTACAAAGTTCAGCGCCCAGTCTATTACATTTCTGAAGTTCTGCCTCCGTCCAAGCAGAGGTATCCTCATTATCAGAAGCTCGTCTATGGCATTTACCTGACTGCGAAGAAAGTAGCCCATTACTTCCAAGAGCACACCGTGTCAGTCGTCAACGACGCCCCGCTGTCTGAGATCATGAACAATCGGGATGCGACTGGTCGATTGGCGAAGTGGGCTATCGAGCTCCTACCCCTGGACATCAACTTCGAGGTGAAAAAACGATCAAGTCCCAAGCATTAGCTGATTTCTTAGCCGAATGGACAGAACAGCAGCAGCCGACCCAGAGTCACCCGGAACACTGGACCATGTTCTTCGACGGTTCCAAGATGCTGAATGGTTCAAGAGCTGGAGTAGTGTTGGTGTCTCCGAAGGGCGATCGACTCAGTTATGTTCTGCAGATCCACTTCGATTCCTCCAACAATGAGGCCGAGTATGAAGCGGTCCTTTATGGTCTACGTATGGCCATCTCACTTGGCGTCCAACGTCTGATGGTCTATGGAGACTCGGATCTAGTTGTGAATCAAGTAATGAAGGAGTGGGACATCAGGTGCCCTGCTATGACAGGATATTGCAATGCGGTGAGAAAGCTGGAGAAGAAATTCGAGGGACTGGAGCTCCATCACATCCCCCGAGCCAAGAATCAAGCGGCAGACAATCTGGCAAAGATCGGGTCCACTCGGAAACCTATACCCAGCAATGTGTTCCTTGAGCATTTGCGTTTCCCGATGGTGAAATAAGATCCCTTCACTGAAGGGCCCCTGCAAGTGGTTGGTCCCTCTGGTTCAACTGTAATCGAGGTCCCAGCAGTCATTGATTTGGTCATGGAGGTCCTGGCAATCACGCCCGACTGGAGCTTCCGGAGGATGAAGTCGAGGCCCACCAGATTGTTCGCAGGTCGAAGGCCTTTACTGTGATGGGCGACCAGCTATACAGAAAGAGCGTCACCGGTGTGACTCAGCGCTGCATCTCTCCAGAGGAAGGTCGATTGATCTTGGAGGAGATTCACTCGGGAACTTGTGAACACCACGTGTCCTCTTCTTCTGTCCACGATCGTGGCTAAAGCTTACCGAGCCGGCTTCTTCTGTCCACGTGCCAATGAAGCTGCCCAGGAGATAGTCCAACACTGCACCGGTTGTCAGTTCTATGCAAACTTATCACACAAGCCCGCGTCTGCTCTGAAGACGATCCCACTCGTCTGGCCGTTTGCAGTCTGGGGACTCGACATGGTGGGGCCCCTCCGAACAGGGGCGAGTGGATTCACCCACTTGCTGGTTGCAGTTGACAAGTTCACTAAGTGGATTGAAGCCAAACCCATCAAGAAGCTAGACTCTCGTACGGAGATCAAGTTTATGAAAGAGATAGTCTTCAGATATAGCGTGCCCCACAGCATCATTACCGACAACGGCTCAAACTTCGACTCAGAAGAGTTCAGAGCGTTCTGTGCCACCCAAGGCACCCGGGTCGACTATGCATCCGTGGCTCACCCACAGTCGAATGGATAAGCTGAGAGAGCGAATGGACTGATCCTTCAAGGGTTAAAACCACGACTCATGCGTGATTTGGAGCATGCAGCCGGAGCCTGGGTCACTGAATTACCGTCAGTTCTGTGGGGCCTGAGGACGACCCCCAATCGGTCTACCAATCGCACTCCCTTCCTTCATGGTGTACGGAGCTGAAGCTGTCCTGCCGAGTGACCTACTCCACAATTCGCCCCGAGTGGAACTATACTCCGAAGCTGAAGCTGAGCAAGCACGGCAAGATGCCGTTGATCTCTTGGAAGAGGAGAGGGAGATGGCTCTTATCCGTTCAGCCACCTATCAGTAGGACCTACGACGTTTTCACGACAGACACATCAGGGGTCGGGCCTTTCAGGAAGGCGATCTTGTGCTCCGAGTGGATCAGCAGCGAACTCACAAGCTTGCTCCTGCGTGGGAAGGTCCTTTTATCGTGTCAAAGGTTCTGCATAACGGGGCATACCGCCTATACGACCTTCTGAAGCAAATAGACAAGCCCCGCGCTTCGAATGCCGACTTGCTTCGACGATTTTATACTTGATATTGAAATGTAATAAAAGCACTCGAGTGATGTTCGATGAATAAAAGCATGGCTTTTTCAGTACTACATTGAGTTCGCTCGTACGCATTCTCTGGCTTACGACCCCCAGTGGGTGTACGCCCTTCAACTTAGCTGCGAACCAGCTTTCGCCTAAGTTAAAAATGACTCCGACTGATGAGCATTCCTCTCACTCGGAGGCTTAGCTGCGAACCAACTTTCGCCTAAGTTAAGAACGACTCCGAGTGATGAGCGTCCCTCTCACTCGGGGGCTTAGCTGTGAACCAGCTTTCGCCTAAGTTAAGAACGACTCCGAGTGACGAGCATTCCTCTCACTCGGAGGCTTAGCTGCGAACCAGGTTTCGCCTACGTTAAAAACGACTCTGAGCGACGAGCATTCCTCTCACTCAGAGGCTTAGCTGCGAATCAGATTTTGCCTAAGTTAAAAACGACTCCGAGTAACGAGCATTCCTCTCACTCGGAGGCTTAGCTGCGAACCAGCTTTCGCCTAAGTTAAAAACGACTCCGAGTGATGAGCATCCCTCTCACTCGCGGGCTTAGCTGCGAACCAGCTTTCGCCTAAGTTAAAAACGACTCCGAGTGACAAGTGTCCCTCTCACTCGGGGGCTTAGTTGCGAACCAACTTTCGCCTAACTTAAAAACAACTCCGAGCAACGAGCATTCCTCTCACTCGGAGGCTTAGCTGCGAACCAGCTTTCACCTAAGTTAAAAATGACTCCGAGTGAGGAGCGTCCCGCCCACTCGGGGGCTTAGCTACGAACCAGCCTTCGCCTAAGTTAAAAATGACTTCGAGCGACGAGCATTCCTCTCACTCGGAGGCTTAGCTGCGAATCAGCTTTCGCCTAAGTTAAAAATGACTCCGAGTGACGAGCATTCCTCTTACTCGGAGGCTTAGCTGCGAACCAGCTTTTGCCTAAGTTAAAAATGACTCTGAGTGACGAGTGTTCTTCTCACTCGGGGGCTTAGCTGCGAACCCACTTTCGCCTAAGTTAAAAACGACTCCGAGTGATGAGCATTCCTCTCACTCGGAGGCTTAGCTGCGAAGCAGCTTTCGCCTAAGTTAAAAACGACTCCGAGTGATGAGCATTCCTCTCACTCGGAGGCTTAGCTACGAACCAGCTTTCGCCTAAGTTAAAAACGACTCCGAGTGATGAGCATTCCTCTCACTCGGAGGCTTAGCTGCGAACCAACTTTCGCCTATGTTAAAAACGACTCCGAGTGACGAGTGTGCCTCTCACTCGGGGGCTTAGCTGTGAACCAGCTTTCGCCTAAGTTGCACACATCCAAAGACTCGAACGAAAGCATTCGAATAACTTCAGGAGTCCAAAAGTAAATGCGAGTACGTGGACCCGAAGCCCGAAAGAGTTTAATGGATACAAATCCACTCGGCATACCGTGGCAAATGAGTAAGGCTTAAAGTTTTTCTCATGCTCCAGAGGGGCTGGCCGGCTCGACGAAGGCATCCAGGTCGATGCCATCCGCAATCCGAGTGGCTGCCTCTATGAACGTCTCCATGAAGTCTTCAAACTTGAGCTTCTTCGTGTTAGCGACCTAGAGAGACTTCAACTTCTCTTCCTTTGTGTCCTTGCAATGTACACGGACAAGAGAGAGTGCCACATCGGCCCCACAGTGGGTAGCTGACTTCTTCCATGCTTGCACTCGGCTAGGGATCTGATTGAGACGAGTCATCATCGCTTCCAGATCAGTCTCGAGCGTGTCTTCTGGCCACAATTCCTTGTCGATCCTTCCGAGTGCGCCCCGCAGACGGATGATGTACCCCAGGGCGTCGTCGAGGCGAGATTCGAGTCGCAGGATGCCAAGGGCGGCCTTGTCACCGACGAGTGACCTGGTGGGATTCAGGTCCCTCTCGATTCTATCAGTCTCCAGCTCGAAGTCACGGCAATACTCTATGAACAAAGAAAGGGGAGAGACGAGTATCAGCATGCATGAAGTTCATTCGGAAATAAGTCAAAACTCGCAAGTTACCTGCAAGCTTGGTGTACATCTCCTCCGTGAAGTCTTCTATATACTTTTCCAGAGAATCCTTCTTTTGGGTAAGCTGGGTGATCTTCTCGCTCAAATTTTTCTTATCTTGCTCGTAAGCATTCGCCTGAGTCTTGAACTTGCCGTCCCACTCGGTTTGCTGCTTCTTGAGCTCGGCCACTTCCTTCTTCGCCTCCTCAACGGCAGTCCTCAGTGACTTGTTCTCCCCTTCGAGCTTCTCGAACGAAGCCAACTTCTCTTCGGCAGCCTTGGTCTTCTCCCTCGCCACCTTTTGTGCCCCCGCCAGCTCATTGTCCTTGTTGACGAGTGCCTGCTTCATAGTTTCTAAAGAAATAGAAGTCCTGAGCCGCACTTGGAGTCGATGGTTTTCACTACGCACATCTGTTCGAGTGAAGTCACTCGGTTCAAAGAATGGAGAAAAGTGAAAGCAGAACGCTCGGTAGCTTAGGCTTACCTCACATGGTCTTCAGCTCCGCTTGGACGCGAGCTACGTTCCTCTTCTCCACCCCCAAGTCTAGTCGGAGCTGGTTTGTCTCCTTCTCCAGCGACACATACTGAGCCCCAAGCTCACAGGTTCTCTGAAACACAAGAGAAAGCAGACCAGTTAATGATAAGAAGTACTCCGAGTGCCCAGAGATCAGCGCTCCCGAGAGGAACAAGCTTGACCAGTACCCCAAATTCTGAAGTACCCTTTGACACAAGCTACTAATACAATTCACTCGACCAATTGAAGGAGGTTCGGTTCTATCAGACTCCCGCCGACCGCCTGCAGTCGACGGCAGTCTCGGGGACTACACCCAGTGGGTGCACTCAGCGTGCCCCCACTAGAAAGTGACTCGTGTTGATGAGATATAGAAAAAATTTCTCACGTATGCTCTATAAGACTCCCGCCGATTGCCTGCAATCGACCGCAGTCTCGGGGACTACACCCACTGGGTGCACTTAGCGTGCCCCCACTGAAATGGTATCCACTCGGAACGGTCCGCCCGATCTGAGTGACGGCCAAACAACAAAAAAAAAGTTCAAAGACTCCCGCCGACTGCCTGCAGTCGACGGCAGTCTCGGGGACTACACCGAGTGGGTGCACTCAACATGCCCCCACTGAAATGGTATCCACTCGGAACGGTCCGCCCGATCCGAGTGACGGCCAAACAAAAAAAAAGACAAGTTCTAAGACTCCCGCCGACTACCTGCAGTCGACGGCAGTCTCGGGACTACACCCAGTGGGTGCACTCAGCGTGCCCCCACCGGACGACACACCCAGTGGGTGTACCGAACATTTACCGACTGGAACTCTACCGACTGGAACTCCTACAGAAGAAAAATGAATTGGAGATCAACTTACAAGAGCACTTACTTGAACATTCGCCTGGAGAGCAGCACTGGCATCGTACGCCAACTTGCCAGCTTCACACATCTCCTTCAGACACTGGGTCATCAGGTCCGCCTGGATCATCGCCTCCTTGTTGGCTGCAGTTTGGTCCACTGGAACTCTATGCAGATTGAATATATTGACGGGAGGAGTCGGAGCCGGGGCCAGGGCAGTCGACGAGGCCGCGACAGGGTCAGCACCGGCCTGGGAAGAACCTTGCCCCAGAGGCGCGGTCACGTTAGGCGCAGGGAGAACTTGAGGTGCTTTGCTTGGTGGTGTCTTCTATGCGGTGGTCTGAGAGGCAGTCAGGGCTGCGGTCCCCTTCTCGGTGTCCCTCCGTGGTAGTCCTTCATCGTCGTCCGCGATGTGAATGATCTCTGCAAGCGCTACGTCCACTCGACACAATCAGTCACGATGCACAATTCGGTCGTCGGTTCACAGATCGAAGTAAAAAATGAAATTATCGCTACCTTTCTGAGAGGTGGCCACGTCCACTGACTCGGCTTCGACACGGTCTCCGTCGATCTGCGTGGGAGACATCATCGAGGTAGCAGCTCTGGTTCATAAGTTCCACCCGGTCAAAAAGGCCCAGAAGTTCACAGAGACAGAAGGGAAAGACACGGCACTCACGTTGAGGTGACAGGCAGGGTAACCTTGATCCTGGGTAGAGTCTTCCGAGGTTTAGGCGAGGCGACCTTGAGCTGCTTGGCGGCCTTCTCCGTCGGCTCCGGCGTCGATGTCCGAGTGCGCTTCGGGTTCTTAGCACTCGAGGCCACCGTCTTCCCCGGGCCAGCACTCGGATCTTGAGTCTGCTTGGAGCGGCGCTCAGCGCGCATCTCTGGGGACGGAGAAGACTCGACCTCATCGCTTCCTTCTGAGTCGTCGCTTTCCTCCTCGCTATCCTCCGCGTAGCTGTCCTCGACACTACCATGGTCGCTCTCCACGTCCCCGACAAGGTATCCTCCATTTGGCACAGGCGAGAGCATCTTCTGGAAATCCTACAAGACTCGAAGAACAGAGCCAGTCAGATCATTCAGCTCACTCGGATAATTCGCGCGTAAATAATTCACTCAAAAATGCGTGTCACACCTCTGTCGGTTGGTGCACGGCGTCGTAGGGCGGGATCCATCTCGACCCTCGCGGATTGTCGCGCGCTCCAGTGATGCCTCTAAGCCACTGCTCCACTGTCTCCTCATCAACGTCCTTCGAATGCACTCGGGTCGAGTCGTTGGCCCCGACGTACCACCACATGGGATGAGCCCGCTCCTGCAGCGGCTGGATCCGCCGACTGAGGAAGACCACCAGAAGATCCAGGCCCGTCACTCCACCCTGAATCAGACCCACTACAGCGGTCACCAAGACCCCCACTTCTGTCTTTTCCTCCTTGTCCACCGTCAGCGATGGAGGAGTGCTGACCCTCTCGGACGTGTAAGGAGGAAGGCCAGTCGACGATCCGGCACAGGGAATATCGTCACAATAAAACCAGGTCGACTGCCAACCCCTAACCGACTCGGGAAAGGTCATAGTGGGGAACGCTCTCCTACCCCTCATTTGGATACCTAAACCGCCGCACATCTGGGTAACATGAGTTCTTTCCCCTTTCGGGTCAGCCTTTTTGACCGACTGAGAACGACATGTGAAGATATGCTTGAACAGCCCCCAGTGCGGCTGGCAGCCTAAGAAGTTTTCGCACATGGAAATAAACGCGGCAAGGTACACTATTGCATTCGGGGGAAGATGATGGAGTTGAGCACCGAAAAAGTTCAAGAAGCCGCGAAGGAAAGGATGAGGTGGCATAGAGAAACCTCTCTCCACGTGAGTAAGGAGGAGCACGCGCTCCCCAGGGCGTAGCGCAGGCTCGGTCTCCCCCTCCTCCGGCAGTCTCCAACTCCCGTCACGTACTAGCCCGTCGACGACGAGCCCGCCGATGTCTTCCGCCATGGTGGTCGGCGGGAGCCAGTCGCCTTGGATCCACCCGGGCGGAGGCGCGACCCTGGAGCTCGACGCTTTCTTCGCCTTCTTCGCCCTCTTCGCTCGCTCCAACTGCGCCGTGTTGTCCTTCACCATCGCAGCAGAGAACTCCGGCGCTGAGTGGATTTGCATGGAGTGAGAGGCGGAGAAATGGGTTGGAAGGATGAAGGGAATGGAGAAAAGGGGATCTGGTTCTCTCCCCCTCTCCGTCGCGGCGGCCTTTTATATCGCCGGACCCTCCGCCCGCAGATCCACACCGTTGGTTTCCAGGCCCGCAGATCTCCCCGAATCTCGCTGGCGAAGATCCTGCGGTACGTGGCGGAAAGGGGGGGCGAAAATCGAGGCGTCACGCCCCACTTTCCCCACTCACCGCGTCGCAACCGTTTGCGCCCGCAAGTCCCTGATTTCGAATCCCGCAAAATCCGGGATCCAGCAACCCGATTGCTCGACCTTTAAAACCCTTCCAAAAACGCTCGGGTCAGGTCCGCCACCCGACGCGCGAAGGGCTCATTTCACTCAGACACCATGTAGTCCGGAATCCGTCAAGGCAACACGCGGAGATAAGACCGCCGGATGACCAGAGGGAGTTCATGAGCGCCTCCGTAGCACTCGACTCATCTGGGAATTCACCTTGACTCGACCCGCTCAACCTCGACCGATTCGGGGGCTAATGACGAGGACATGTATTGGGGATAGAGTAACAAGATTGACATAAAGACCCTACCCATGGACACCGTACACTTTGTACTGGGCCCTTGGGCCAGATCGCCGTTTAGATGTACTGCAACTTGAAAGTCACTCGGACGGCAACAACCACTCGGAGCATGGCACTCCACTCGACGAACTCATTTCACTCGGAGTACCTGATTTCACTCGGACAGAGAAGCCCAGGAGGCTCCCCGGGACGGCAATGGTCAGGACATGCGTCCACCCTCATTAAGTGTAATTAGTACAGCCGTTACTAGTAGCTGGCGTCCTTAAAACCTCTCTTTAACCCTTGCTTATGGCGGCATTCATGAGGGGTCTGGCGGACTCTATATAAGCCACCCCCCAGCTCCATAACAGGGATTCGCATCTTCTGTAATCCATACACTCAATCAACAGCTCCAGAGCACCGAAACGTAGGGCTATTACCTCCACCGCGAGGGGCCTGAACTCGTAAAACCGAGTGTAACAACTGCGTCGTAGCTAGGCTCTGCCTTCTAATTTGTACCCCCATACACTACTGTCAGACTTATACCCACGACAACAAGCACAACGAGATTCTTCAACAACAACGCTTCAGCAAGGGAGCGACACTCAAGCGTCCCATCATCAGATCCAACCACCAAAAGTCAGAATCAAGGTTTTCTCACTAAAGAACTAGTATGAGCATATCCGAGAAATGTCTTCAACAAAGTAATGATATAGAAACATTGCCATTGCCAGGTTGAACCATCTCGGTTTATCCCTAAGTTTTCACCCCAGAGCACGAGACTGGGTACTCGAGAAGTACCATCAAATCGAAGGCAATCTTGTGTTGTTGCCACAACTTTTTCGTGATCCCAGCAGCTACATTCGTTGGGCTAGAAGTCCAACCGCCGCCGTTGCACAACCATACCCTTTGCATCAAGCTGTAGTCGTAAGTTGCATCTCATCACCGAAGGCAAACTCGCCAGAGTGAGAGCCGCCAAAATCCACAAAAAGAGCCTTTCGACTGCATCCCGCAACGTCACCAGTACGAGCCGCCTTATGCAACCACGAGATCTAGAAAATAGAATCCTCACTAAATTCTTTCAGTGGCCACCGCAATCCGCAGCGAGGCCACCACTACAGGCCGGCGTGGCCACCACATGAACCAGCACCGACAGCGGAGCACACCACCACCGACGCACATCACTTGAACTAGGAGGGAGGGCTGCCATCGGGTCAAACCCACACAACCCGCCGTCTCCACTACTGCAACGCCGGAAGCCTGAACCCTAGCCGTCGCAACTACACCACCGAGCCAGATCAGGCCAGCAGTCGCGCGACCAATGGGGGCAAGCTATAATCGGTGGAGGGACTCATGGGCGAGCCAAAGTTAACCATGCCAAGGCTCGTCAGAGAGAGAGAGGTCACTCCCCGCCGGAAATCTCGTCGGGGAAGCCTCTGAGCGTTGTGTCTTGCGGAAGAGAGATGGGTTGTCAGCCGTGAAGTCGCCGTCGGGGGAGTGGATCGCCCCGCCGCCATCGGATGAGGAGGATGGGGATACCTAAAATTGTTTCTAGGTATCCAAAATTTGGTTTGTCATTGGAGATCCTCTACTCCTTTAATCCCTATATATAAGGCCGTAATGGCATCCAGTAGGTACAAAAAAACTCGCCTTACAATTGGTTACATGGGCTTACAAATTTATTGTTGTTTTCATGTGTGTTGCTTTTGCAAATCATCAATAAAACCCACCCTATAATCTATTTTTTCGTGTGAGGAATTTCTCGAGCACCTTGTTTGCTTTGCGCCCCTCCGGCTGTTTCTAAGATGATGCGGCCAAGGAATTGGCTCCCTGAGCTATGGCCTATACCACGACTGCACAAGCACTAGAGGGGGTGCGGGGTTGCTCGGGCCGAGCAAGGAAAGCCGTTGGATCGGGGGATGCCGTGCAGAGGTGGGAGGCGAGGAGGAGCATCAGCGGCAGAGGACGACAACGGTGTGGCTAGTGGTCCTAGGAGGCGAACATCCCAAGAGGCGAACACCCCTATAACAATTTTTTTAAGGGAAAGAGAATCTGTTGGAGCTAATTTTTTCGCCTAACTCTCTCCATGTACCAGAAGTTTTTGGGAAGGGCTTTGATGGAGATGCTCTTGAACTGGGCGCACCTAGCTCTTACCCTAAACTTAATCTCCTAAAACAAGCTCGACTACACATGGAAGTCTCTCTTCATCTTTTTGTTCCTCCTTCCTTATCCCTTCTTCTTTCGTCCACGTGGCCAATGATGATCTCTGGCCACTAGATGATGTCTAGGAGCGAGCTAGAATCTAGGGTACATAATCTGCAAAAGTAATTGATATAGCCTCACGCAACGTATGCGTGCAAGTAACGAGTCGAGAATGTCGGTGAAATTCACATCCATTGGCCATGGTTTGGGCACTTATTTTTTGGAATGAGTTCTTCTCCTCTTCATTCCCCATGTGGCATGATGGCATGATCTGGGCCGAAATGGTTCGTCAAAGCCGAGAATGTCGACCATGTTTCTCTCTAGGGGATGCTTGTGTGTACTATAGTGCAGTGTGTACGTGATGTTGCTCTGCCTACCATAGGGATGACACAGAGCCGTGCGACCGTGACTAGGGACGATGGGAGGAGTGTCGCCGTGGCCGAATATGGCGATAAATTGTAAAAAAAAAAAACTCGTCAAAATCTCGCCGAAGGTCGGCGGGGGTGCACTGGCGTGGCACTGGCGGGGGAAAGAGAGAGCCGCAAGAGGAGAGAGAATTTAATGAGAGTTGGGTTTCCAGAGCAAATTTAGACTAGTTGGGGGAGTTTCGGGAAAACACCTATATTATTTAGTAGATACTAAAGGTTTTAGGGAAAGACTGGGTAGGGACTAATCTAACATTCTTAAGAAGTTGCTCCCCACTTCTACCTATTCTCTCACCATGCACGCTGTCCACGTCAGCATCCATTCCCCTACAGCCACGTCAGCACTAACCCTCCACTCCACTAATCCTTCCACTTATGCATGCATGCAAGTCCATCGGTAGCCAACGACAATCAATACGTGCATGCAGCGGTTCCACAGAAAGCCATCAATATATAGGATCACAAATAGGTTACGTCTAGCTAGCTATTAACACGGGACGTGAACAAGAAAACTGCTTTGATTATAATGAGAATTAATACCGGACCACTAGGTTCCTTCATCTACTTGATGAAGGAATAGATCTCCACAAATTCCCTTTAAAAAATCTGACCGATTCTTTTCCCTGTCCTCCATATGTCTTTACCTCTCTCTCTATACCGGGCTGCCGCCGGCCAAGCCTTCAAGGTTCCATCAACGTCGGAGACCTGCGGACTGCTACCATAATACCACCGATTTGTTCACATCCGCAGTCGAACGATACGGCGAGCGCCGCCACCTCCTCGAACACGACGACCCGTGTCCTTCTAGCCGGTCAAGCCTCCGATGAGCACTGCTCCCTGACCATGGTCGAGATCGTCCAGCTCACGGACGGTGAACTCTCCAACCCCAAGAAAGGCGCCCTCCTGGTGGTGCTCACCGACCAGTGCGTGGTCATCGAGCGCTTCTGCAGCGGGCGCTACGGCCTCCACGGCGCACACACCGACGCCGGGTACGCCTACGCTTGGGCGACGCCGATCGCGAGTACCCTCGCGAGTGCTCATATATGGCCCAATAGTATACTTACTGATTTTTTGCTTCACTGAAAGATGGTCAGGTTTTCTTACCTTTTGCTCATCTGCTCATGTATTTGTATGCAATGGAAAACATAGCAATTATCTTATTCCAATATACTGGGTGGATGCCATAATTGTTTCAGTGCTCTTGCTTGCATCTGTATCTTTGCAGGTCACCGCACAGAATGTTTTTTTTCACTGATTAGATATCATAAATTCAAGGCGGCGTATTCAGATTTTGGTGTATATTGTATTACTGCTCAAATATATGAGAGTTGCGAGCTGTGGGAATGTTCATGTAGACAGTGACGAGCGAGGCAGGTAAATTATTTTTTATCTATTTAAATAAACATGTCTCTGTACTATTAAATTAAATGATTTGCATCCCTTTGGCTGGATGCAGCACTTTCTTTTCTTAGCTCGGGTGTTTACCATCCACAAAATTCATGCACAGAGGCAACAAAATGTTAGATTTTGGCCAGTTCTGATCAGCAATGCCCCATAGTAGTCTGTAGTCATAACTATATTCATGTTATTGTGTACCATTCTAAACAGACATTTTATTGCTCTTTAGAAGATATTAAATTGTCCATCATATGATTTATCATGCACATGATACTTGAGGCTCTGGTAGAGTTGTGTCACAAATATCAAAGAACCATTTATTTATTGCAAAGGATTTTCTGTCACAACATGTAATTGTAGAATTAAGGTAAGATAATTATTCTTTGTCTATTAGTTGGTTCCTATGGTATATGTTTTTTCTTGCTTAATGATTTTCCCATATAAATGGACGCACACTTATGTAATTACTTTCCCATCAGTTTCAGTTGACACTTACAAGTAATATTTCATTGCAGAGTCGCTCGATTCTCTTGGTGACCAAGACAAAATTCTAGATGAAGGACCCGGAAGAAAATATTTCTGCCCATATCTTGGTATGTTTGTAATTTCTGTACATCGATTGTAAAGTATGATATTTTATATTAATTATAATTCTCGGTCTACCTTGTAAATTTTTTTATCCTATTTGTTTTACCGTGCAATGGAAAAAGGAGTAACAAATAAAAATATTGTGACATTAGCATGCTACTTACTACTACGTGCCTCAAAAAGATCCACCTGTAAATGATTTTTTTACAGTTTCATAAATTTTTACACTGATTTTTACAGTTGCATAAATCTTTTGATTTGTGACGTGAATGGATTTTATCGGTTTCGACCTACAGAGGAAAAAACAAGTAAATGATGTTTTTCTTAATGTGTAGCTAAATTGATCAGAAGAAAATTTGGAGTTTTGAATTTTTTATACAACCGCATTTATACACTATATGTTATAACCATCATTAAGAGTGTTATACAGAACATGTCATCAATGGTTGATATTTTTTACTACACTAGCAATAGATTTGTAGTCAAACAATTTCTACAACCCTTTTTCAAGTATCATTTGTTTATCGTTTACATCTAAAATGTTTATTAGCTTATTCTTCACTAAGACTATTTTGCAGTACATGCATTCCTCAGTTTAATTGTTGCAACTCCAATGGTTCAACGTAGATGCATACTCTTGGTTCAGCCATAATTAATTTTAAAAAATAATAGCTTTTGACATACGTCATTTCGTTGATACATAATTCATCCAAAACTAATCTTAGAATTCCCGCAGCAACGCGCGGGGAAATCACCTAGTTCTTTTAAGGTAGGAGAAAGGCTAGAGGAGGCCCCGTGCATGCATCCACCATTTTTTTATTGCTGTGTGGGACCATTGACATTATTTATGGTGTTTTCTCTCACCTAACATACATCTGGATGCGATTCTCTACTCATTAAGTTTCATCCAAATAAGAACACTGCTAGATAGCCGTCGCTTTGTGGATGATTTTCAGACATACAGCGCATCAAGCCATCCATGGGTAGAGCAAAAGTGAATAGCACCGTTCGATCCTCCCATCGTCCAAAGTTCTGCCGGCAACTGTCGTCCGCACAGTAATTTCGTTCAAATAAATAGATGTCTAATGTATCTTGAAATAAAAGTTTGATTTACATTCTCTTTGCACAAATGTGTTTTTTCTGACAAGATCTTTAAAACAAGACCAATATTGAATATATTTTTAGAAATTAATTTTTAGACAAGTAAATCACCATGCGTCAAACTTGTTTCGTACGAATTTATTAATTACATGCGAATAAATAAATAATGTTTCATTCTGTTTCAGAAAAAAACCTTTATTGTTTCACTATGGCCCACCGTGTTACACTACGTATCATAATTTTAAAACTTGTTGAAATATATTCAAAAGTGGTCTCATTTTGAAGTTCATAAGCACAAATATGCAAACGGGTCATAAATTGTATTTTTGCTTCAAAAAATAAAATAGATTTAAACTTGGAAATAAAATGAAAATGTATGGGATGGTGGAACATAGCTAAAACAGTGTGCTTGCATGTCGTGAGAGAAAGATCTAAGGCCGACTCTAACCGATCACCTATCCGACTATAAGGGAGGATAAATTCGGTTTTACTCCTCTATGCCGCACCTAACCGAAGTCCTAAAAGGTATAAGAGGATAATTTTTACTCCTCCGTCTATCCGAGGAGTAAATTTACTCCGGCTAGAGGCAGCCGAGTAAAAGTTTTCTTCACGCAAAGGCCTCCTTGTGGCCGGCCAGCGACTCACGTGAAGCTCCCTTGTCGATGACGGTGACCTCGGGCCTCGCCGGCGACCTCGCCGTGAATCTGCTCGGCGACGGCCGGCCTCAACCGTTTTGGCATAGCCGACCACCTCAACATCGACCGCTACGCCAACCACACCGCCGCCCCGCCATCCGCTGCAGTCGCGCCTCCGGGGTCGGATGTTGGCATGTCCAAGGAGAAGGCGCTGCCTCCCGAGCTGACGGAGACGTACTGGAAGTACTACGACACTCCGGGGGGCGGTGCGGACACTGATTGCATGGTCATGGCTAGCAGCGGTGTGACGCCCCCGACTCAACCGTGCACTAATCATACACGCAAATACGCACGATCAAGCCCAGAGACTCACGGGAAGATATCACAACACAACTCTATACACAAAATAAAATAATACACGCTTTATATTACAAGCCAGGGGCCTCGAGGGCTCGAATACATAAGCTCGAGTTACACAAGAGTCAGCGGAAGCATCAGTATCTGAGTACAGACATAATTAGACAAGGATGCCTTAAGAAGGCTGAGCAAAACAATGACAACTAGATCGAAAGGCGCAGACCTCCTGCCTGGGAGCCTCCTAAACTACTCCTGGTCGTCGGTCTCCACGTAATAGTAGGCACCATCGGGGATCTCTGGCTCCTGGGCTTTGTCATCTGGTCGCAGCAACCGGGTATGGGGAAAAAGAGGTAGCAAAGCAACCGTGAGTACTCATCCAAAGTACTCGCAAGACTTACATCAGAACTATGCTAATCATGCTTCGGTATCAAATGAAGGGGCTGTATCTGTGGACTGGACTGCAGAATTGCCAGAATAGAGAGAAGGCCTAGCCTATCGAAGACTAGCATCCTACAGCGTTTTGCAGCATTAGAAGAGTGCAGATTAGTAGCATAACATAAAGTAATAAGTAATAGCAACAATGCCCAGAGATCCTTCCTCGACTCCCTGCGAGAAAACAATCCCGGAGCTAACATATTCTTAAGTAACACAAGTATCCAGTTCTAGTTGTAGTAGATCGGGATACTCTCTGAGCGTCCTGTTATCGTGGACACGGCTATTCGAATAGATAACTTCCCTGCAGGGGTGCACCAACTTACCCAACACGCTCGATTAACTCTGGCCGGACACACTTTTCCTGGTCATGCCCGGCCTCGGTTGATCGACACGCCGTAGTCCTACAAAGGCTCCGCAGAGAGGTCCCCGCCGGTCTACATCTTAAGTGCTCAGGGGTCTTGGGCCCATCGCCCTTTGCACTCCGGGTCGTTGTGCGCAGGGCGGACCCAGGCACCACCTCTCTCCTGGATGGCGCCGGCCCAGCCGTGCCGCAATGCTGAACTGGACGTCTGACAGAGTTTTCGGGAGAATCGTACGACGCCGAGTGCGCATAACTTATCCCGCGTGGTGGTTAGTGCGAAAAGGCCAGAGGCCTACTCAGATCACATATCCAAACCGTTAGTGTATTGGGAGCTCGCGGAGACGATCAGTGACTCACGATCAGTGATCCCGTCGCCCCGTCGCGTGGACTTACGGCAAGGGCCAGGCCCATCCCTGTCCTGGGGCGGTCTGCCTGCCCGGCCGTGCCACGTAATTATCTCGCGGGTACCCTCACGGTCAACCCGACTTCACATCTCTCGCGGGTACCCCTCGGGGTCGACCCGACTTCAACCAGGGACAGAGGTAAATACATGGTAATTAACCGTGTGTCCATAACATCAAGGGGGAAATCCGAGGAATCACCCTCGATGGATACCCACTCGATGTATCCGTCAAGGTGAAATTGGAGGAATCACCCTCGATGGGTTCACACTTGAGGGGTTACACGACAGAGGCATCGTCGGAGGTGGTGAAAGAGGAATCACCCTCGATAACCCACAACCGATTAGCTACGCTACAGAGATATCATCAGGAGTGAGGTAGGAGGTATCACCCTCGGCACTCGATAGTAGCTCTGCAGAGTCGTGCAACTAAGGGGGTGTGCGGTGCTGTGTCGGTCTCTGCACATTGATCGAGTCTTCCGGTAGCAAAGCAGGGCAACACGGACAAGGGTGTGGGGCCACTGATGGATCACTAACAAGCCTATACTAAGCATATAGGACAACAGGTAAAGTATCAACAGCAGGTTACACAATCAGGCTATGCATCAGAATAGGAGCAATCGAAAACAGTAGCAAAATCTAATGCAAGCATGGGAGAGAAGGAATGGGCGATATAGGAATGATCAAGGGGGTTTGCTTGCCTGGAAGCTTTGCTGAAAGAGGCTGGATGTCTGAGGCGTAGTCGTACTCGAGAGCAGCGTCAGTCGCGGGGTCTAACGGAGAGAAGAGGGGGAGGAAACAAATAAATACACAGCATACAAGTGCAAGCACAGAGCATGACATGGCAATATGCAATGCATGGGTGACCTAATGCATCTCTAAACAGTTTTAGTTAATTTAGGAATTAATTTGGAATTATTATCCGGAGGTCATGCACTATTCATCTACCAGAAACAGGCCTAAAGTTACAGGTTCTCCTACTTAGAGGGTTCTAACATGAATGCAGATGACATATTTGGATTTGTTGGATTTTTCTGATCATTTTTCATATAGAAAACATTTTCATCCGAGATACGGTTGTATTTCTATGAATTTCTAAAGTTTTAATAATATTCTGAAAATCCTGGAATTATTTTTAATTCGAAAAACAGAGTTAAACACTTTTGTCACCTACCAGTGGGCTAGCCACTGAGGCTGACATGTGGGGCCAGGGCCCAGTTGACTTAGTCAACAGCCCAGTCAGCAGTTTTTCGAATCTCTACAGTAGACGGCCCTACCGGTCAGTGGGTGTTAGGGACGGCTGTTAGCGGCTAATGGCCTGACGGGTGGGTCCCGGTCAACGCTGACATGGCCACAGTCAATTCTGACATATGGGACCACTGGGTTTAATCTAACCGAAGAGTTATTTTAATTAACTAGGGATTAATTAACAGAGGGCGGCCCCCCTAGTCAGTGTCACTGGGGGTTAGTTACTGGTTAATTAAACCAGCCACGTCAGCTAAACGGCGGCTAAACGCCGGTGCTAAGCAGACGCGGCGGCGCTGCTCGTTCGGCCATCTCCGATGACGAGAGCTTGCGTGCGAGTGCTCTACGGGTTCAGCGCAATGCCGCGCATCGAGTGGTGGTGGTAGCAGGTGTCGGGGTGGCCGGAGTTCAGCTCCACGTCGGCAATGGCGGCGGCAGAGACACGGCTAGCTCGAACCCGACGCTGCGGTTCGAGATCGAGCGAAATAAAGGGGGCGTTCGTCCCCTGGAGAGGCCAGGAGCACGTTGCCGTGCTTGGTACCCACAGGCGCGAGCTCTAACTACTGCAAGGGCAAAGCGCGCGGCGGCGGGGCTACGGGCAGGGTGAGAAGCGAGCTAGAGAGCGCGGAGGAGAGAGAGAGAAGGTCACAGAGGATCGGAAGCTCACGGGGGTGCTCGCAGGGGTCTTGGGAAGGCCGGGGAAGCAGCGATGGTGGCGGATCGAAGCGGCGATGAGCGGCGGCAGGAGGTTGAAGAAGGGGTCGATGCCGGTGATGCAGGGAGTCCCGGCTTGGTCCGGTCGTCGAGGAAGACGAGGTAGTCGGCGGCGGTGCTCCCAGACTTCCTGGAGAGGCTCGAGGTGGCCGGTGGCTACGACAATGACGGGGCGGCGGCGACCACAGTCATGGGCGCGGGCTCGATCTAGAGCGGGAGGGGGTAAAAGGGGGCGAGGACGAGCGCGAGTGGGGCTAGGGTTAGCAGCGGGAGGGAGGAACGTCCTTATCCAGCGCGGGGACTCGTGGATGCTCGACACGAGCTCCATCACCGGCGTAAGCGAGCGCGGCGTCGACACAGGCACGGGAGCAGGTAGGGGAAGGTGTTAGTGGGCTGGGCTGGCTCCTGCTGCTGTTGCTTCATGGGCTAAAGTGCACAGGAGGGTTTCTCCTTTTCTTTTTCTGTAAAAAGGAATAGCTCCTGTTTGTAATAATTTGAGCTACCAAATGATTTTTGCTAAGAGTGAAACTTTGCACATAAACCATGCACAATATTACTAGATGGCACAAAAAGTTTGGGGCCAAAAGAAGTTGTCTAACCATTTTTAGAAATCGAAAAGGCCAAAATAAACACTGCTGGACCACTCAAATAATTCCCAGGGGAATTTTGGGAATCCAAAAGAGTTTGGTTTCACCATGATAATTACTTAGGGAATATTTGCCAAAATATGAACTATTTTGCAACAACTTTTGTGCAACTTCATATTTCACTTGCAAATTTAATTTGAATTCAGTGAAGGAGTTTGAAATGAGATATGATTTCACTATGACCATTCTTTGCAAATCAAAGTGACTTAGCATTAATATGAAGATCACTATAGCTCATTTACACAGGGGTATTACAAGCGGCGGCCGTGAAGAAGGACAGGAGGAGGGTCGCCGGTGCTAGCGCCGGCACGGTAAACGAAGAACTCGTCTGAACGGCCACCCCCGAATCCATGCCGATAGGAGACGGACATGCGGATGAGCGCAAGGTTGTCATCCGTGGCGGCGACAAGTGACAGCTCGGGGAACGCGTTGAGCGCCAGGTTGGGGAAGTGCCATGGTGGCCTGGATCTCCGACACATGGGCTTTTTGGACGGCTTCTCAGGCGTGGACGGGATGGTGGCCTTGGACGACCGTAGTCGACCACGTTGTTTAGTGACGCTGCCCAGGCGATGGTGGAGTACCAGAGCAACATGACGGCGGCAAGGGAGACGGCTGAGGGCTTCCACTGGTGGCTCTACAGCGATCCCAAGACCGCCCGCCATCCTCGCTGAGCATGGGCACGACGGCGGACGCCAGCGTTTCCGGCTTGGTCATCATCATCGCAGACATGCATAGTAGATGTTCGACGAAATGCATAAACCAAAAAGTAAGTTTACTCCACTAAATTTAGGAGTTCAGCTGTGACGCCCCTGCTCGACCGTGCACTAATCATACATGCAAATACACACGATTAAGCCTAAGGACTCACTTGAAGATATCACAACACAACTCTAAACACAAATAAAGGTCATACAAGCTTTATATTACAAGCCAGGGGCCTCGAGGGCTCGAATACAAAAGCTCGCGAGCAAGCGTTAGCGGAAGCAAACATAATATCTGAGTACAGACATATAAGGGAAACAAGTTTGCCTTAAGAAGGCTGAGCAAAACAACGACATGATCGAAAAGGCGCAGGCCTCCTGCCTGGGAACCTCCGAATCTACTCCTGGTCGACGGCGGTCTCCACGTAGTAGTAGGCTCCACCGGAGGGGTAGTAGTAGTCGTCGGCGGTAGTAGCTGACTCCTGGGCTCCGTCATCTGGTCGCAGCAATCGGGTATAGGAAAAAGAGGGAGCAAAGCAACCGTGAGTACTCATCCAAAGTACTCGCAAGACTTACATCAGCACTATGCTAGTTATGCATTGGTATCAAAGGAAGGGGCTGCTACTGTGGACTATACTGCAGAAATGTCAGAATAGAGGGGAAGGCCTAGCCTATCGAAGACTAGCATCTTGTAGCGTCTTGCAGCATTAGAAGAGTGTAGATTAGCATAATATAAAGTATCAAGCATGTAATAGCAAAGCCCAGAGATCCTTCCTCGACTCCCTGCGAGAAAGCGATCCCAGAGCTTACAGTTAAAGTAACATGTATCCAGTTCAAGTTGTAGTAGATCGAGATACAACACTGAGCGTCCTGGTACCGTGGACACGGCTATTCGAATAGATATACTTCCTGCAGGGGTGCACCACATAGCCCAACACGCTCGATCACATCTGGCCGGACACACTTGCTGGGTAATGCCCGGCCTCGGGTAATCGACACGCCGTAGACCAACCTAGACTCTCCAGAGAGGTTAACACGCCGATCTAAATCCTAAGTGCGAAGGGGTCTTGGGCCCATCGCCCTCTGCACTCCTGCACGTTGCGTGGCTGGTCGGGGCCTAGGCGCGACACTGTATACACAAGTGACGTAACCGGCCCACCCCAACGATCAGCCCGCATCTCTGAGCTGTGACATCTGGATCGCTTTCGGAAGGAACGTACGACGTAGAGGGCCCCATAAACCATTATCCCGCGTGGTGGTTAGTGCGTAAAGGCACGTAGCCACGCAGAGACGAACAGGGTTCCTATCGCTCGACTTGGTAACACGCGGTCCAACGACCAGGGACCAGGCCCACCTCTCTCCTAGGTGGTCTCCACCTGCCCTGTCATTCCGCCACAATAATCTCTCGCGGGTGCCCTCCTGGCTAACCCGACTTCCCAAAGTACTGAGGTAAAAGTCAAAGTAATCGTGTGTCCATAACATCTTGGGAATTCGAGGAATCACCCTCGTGGAATTCCCGCTGATATAATCCGTCAAGGAGAACCAGGAGGAATCACCCTCGATGGTCCACACTTGAGGGGTTGCACGACAGAGTCATCATCGGGAAGGGAAGAGCGAGGAATCACCCTCTACAATCACCACCGATGCGCTATACTACAGAGATATCATCAGGAGTGCAGTACGAGGTATCACGCTAGGCACTCGATAGTAGCCCTGCAGAGTCGTACAACTAAGGGGGGATGTGTGGTGATGTGACGGTATCTGCACATCGATCACAATGATCGAGGCACTGGTAACAAAGCGGGGCAACATGGACAAGGGTGAGGGGTCAATGATGGATCACTAACCAACCTATTCTAAGCAGTTTAGGATGACAGGTAAGTTAACAACAGCAGGTTACAAAAACAGGCTATGCATCAGAATAGGAGCAATCAATTACAGTGGCAAATTCTAATGCAAGCATGGGAGAGAAAGAATAGGTGATATTTGAATGATCAAGGGGGTTTGCTTGCCTGGAAGCTCTGCTGAAAAGGTCTGGTCGTCAGGGGCGTAGTCGTACTCGGCAGCAGCGTCGGTCTCGGGGTCTACCGGAGAGAAGAGGGGGGAAGAAACAACAAATAGAAGCAACAACGCACACAGATGCATGCCATGGTAGTATGTTATTCGAGGGGGTGCCCTAATGCAGTACTACGCAAGTTAGTCGGAGCGGGAAAACATCTGGAGGTGTTTTACCAGCTCCGGGCAATTATCGGTCAGATGAATCGGAGGGAAAAGTTCCATGTTCATCATGCTAGAGAGGTGTGGCAGGTAAACGGAGGGCATATTCGGGTTCGTCTCGTTTTTCTGATCAACTTTCATGTAGAAAACTTTTTGATCCGAGCTACGGTTTAATTTCTATGATTTTTCAAAGTTTTATTGAATTTCTGAAATTGTTTTAATTATTAAATCCGAATTATCCAAAACAGTAACCTGTGACGTCAGCATGAGGTCATGGTGATGTCAGCAGTCAACTTTGACCGTTGACTGGTCAAAGTGACAGTGACTGGATAGTTTAAGCAGAAGATTAAACTGGCCCCTCTGTCATAGACTGGATAGTTTAAGCAGAAGATTAAATTATCTAATTAATCTAATTAGTTAGTGGGACCCACTGTCAGTGACTGTTTAGTTAACAGTTTTAATTAACGGAATAATTAGCAGTTTAAATATTTTTTTAAACGTTTAAACAGTGCGGGGCCCGCATGTCAGCGACTGGGCTGCCCAGTCAGCCCAGTTGACTGGGTCAACCCAGTCAACTGGACCCACTGGTCAGTAGCCCAGGCGGTGCCACGTAGGCGCCACGCCAGCGCCGGCTGCCGGAGTTGCTCCGACGAGCCTTCCCGCGGCGGTGCGTCGCCGGAGATGCTCGGAATCGCGCTACGGGGCACCAAATCGTGCGCGGTTTGGCTCTATCGATCGGGCACTCGACCGCGCGTCGACTGGTGGGGTTAGTTTGGGCAGGGGTGGCCGGTACGTGCGCCGGCGACAAGTCGTGGCGGCGGCTGCTCTCGGGCCAGATCAGGCGCGCGTCTACGTGGCGTTTTCGGGCGCGCGAAGTAGCTAGGAGGGGGCTACGGCTCACCAGGAGCTTGTTGGCGCTACTGGCTCGAGCGGAGCGGCATGGGGAGCACGGTGGCCGGCAATGGCGGCGGCCGGAGCACGGCTTCGCAGGCGAGCTAGCTAGGCGGCGCAAACGACGAAGAGAGAGGAGGGGAGGAAGCGGAGGCTCACCGGGAGCCTATAGGGGTGCAAGATGGGCTCGGGGGAGGTTTGGGGCGGCCGGAACGACGGCGGCGATCTACGGTGGTCCGAGGTAGGCGACGACGGCGTTCGGGCGATGTAGTGGTCCCCGACTCCAACGACGAGGTGTAGTCGACGTGTCGAGGACGGCGATGATGCTGGACACGCAGGGGCGGCGAGAAGAGCTCGGTGGCCACGCGGTTACGAAGGAGCGGCCATGGAGGCGCTCGGGTGAGTTGGGAGAGAGCGAGGGAAGGGGAGAAGGAGAGCTAGGGTTCGTCCACGGGGGTGAGGAAGGGCCAAGTAGCCGTCCCGGGCGCCTGTAGCGGCGTGTTGTCGAGTGGAGGAGAGGGGGGGCCTGGCGCGGCGAGTGCGCGCGCGGCGACAGCAGCTCGGGGAGGAGCAGTAGGAGGAAGAAGAGAGGGGAGTTGGGCCGGGCCGGCACTGTGCACTTAGGCCTGGTGCACAGTGGCCTTTTCTTTTCCTTTTTCCTTTTTCTTTTCTGCCTTTTTATTTCCTTGCTGTTTTGCATAATGTTTGGCCACCAAATCACTTTTGAAAAATGTGCAACCTGGCCAAATACTTATGTTGCAATATTTGGGAGTGCCATAAAAAGGTTGGAGGCAATATAATTTCATTTGAATTTTGTATTGTATGTAAAGTGTCAAAATGTTGCTGTTGGCACTGTTTTCATGATGTTAGAGTCACCTAGGAATTTTAGGTGATGTTGTTTTTCTGAACATAAATAGTTATGGAATATTTTCAAAATGATGAACTATTTAGTTTTTCCAATTTGAACAACTTTTATTTTCACCTCATATTTGAATTGGAATTTGAAATGAGATATGATTCAAATGGGATCAAGCATTGTAATTGATGATGAGTTGGCTTGATTAACAGATGATCACTGTGTTCATTACCTAGGGATGTTACATCAGTTAGGTCCGGCCAAAACTTAGTGGTGTAAATCTCCACTAAGGTTTACTCGATCGGATTCTCCTCTATTTTTTAAAGGATAGGCTAGAGTTGGCCTAACAAAGTACGAGCTGAATCAATACATGACATCTAATCTCCAGGCCAACTCAAAGGCTCTTTCATGCACGGGACCATGTAAATAGGTTTATTGCAACACTTCTCCAAAATAATCAGCGCGCATTGTAGTAGACATCATGCCCCCTTTCTTATCCTAACAATCTACTCCCTCCGTCCCACAAGCTTGAAAAAGCAATTAACATTGCACACTATGAGTTCTCTTATGAGATTAACCCACTTTGCTGCCATAGCTTGACTTCAACCTCTCAAATGGCAATGCGAAACCATATTACGTATATCTCAATTATTCCCAATCCAGCTTGTGCGTAGGATCCTAAGTCTATATTTCAAACCCTTGGTTTGAGCTAACGCACAATCTTCATCGGCCTCATCATCTCGTTGTCTTCATGATCCAAAATCTGCATACAAAATGCGCACCAAATTATGAACACAAGTTTTTTTCGTTTGAAATTCATTATGAACAAGTAAATAAAGACAGTGCTTGACAAGCTAGATGATTGAGCAAAGGTTTTCTGCTTGATGCTTACATGGCAATGGTAGACGTAGCCGGGCCCAGCGGTGACGTCGAAGGGGAAGCTCCCGCTCTTCCCGGACGCCGTCGCCGACGACTCCTCCAGCGGCTTGAACCGCACGAGCAGCGTGGCCACCGTGCTGGGCCGCACCTTGAACACGTTCTTCCATCCACGCTCTTGCCGCGGCACGACGTGCCTCCGCCCTCCGGCGAGGTGCCGCTGCATCCCGCACGCGAGGGCGTCGTTCCGGCCGCCGGCACCGCCGCTCGCGCTCCCCCTCATGCAGTCCCTAAACTCGTCGACGTGCCGGAGCGACCTCTGTTTCAGCACGGTGAAGACCGCCAAGTGCACGTGCAGCGGATGGTTGTCGTCGGTGAGGTTGATCACCTCCCACAGCTCCGACGTGCCCTCCCGCGGCGTCTCCGTCACCGGGTCAGTGTACGCCGCCCCATTCAGGTACAGGTGTGTGGGCTCGTCGGTGCCGTTCTTGGTGTACTCGTACATGGCGATGTGCCTGGTCACCACCGCCTCCCGCGCGTCCGGCTTTGGGTACCGCGGCATCAGCGTCGCCGGCACGGTCGACGGGTCGTGCTCCGGTTTACTCGCGACCACGAACTTCATCACCGCCACCGTGTCCGCCTTCTCGCCCGGGTCGCCGGGGTATGGCGCCGGCGCGTCGGACCGCAGGGTCACCGCGTCATGCTTGGCTCCGGCGAAGTCGACGACGACGTCGGCGATCTCCGACGGCGCCAGCAGGAAATCCTTCGTGGGCACCGGCCGGGCGAGGTACACGGAGTCGGAGCCGACGTGCACGAAGCGTAGGCCGCCCGAGAGCGAGAGACGGAAGAAGCGCGCGTTGCTGGCGTTGAGGATGCGGAAGCGGTACCGCCGGCGCCGCACGCGCAGGAACGGCCACGCTTTGCCGTTGGCGACGACGACGGCGCCGAAGTACTCCGGCTGCCACTGCGGGTGCACGTCGGGGTTGTTGCCCGTGGCGTTCATGAAGAGCGAGCCGTCGCTCCTGAAGTCGCGGTCGAAGAGGACGAGGTTCCGGTCGAACTCCGCGCCGGAGGGTAGGCCGAGGGGCGCCTCCGCGGCCGGGTCGGCGACACGGTACGCGCCGAGGAGGCCGGCGAGTATGTTCACGCGGGTAAGGCCCATGGCGTGGTCGTGGTACCAGAGGTTCCCCGCGGGCTGCTGGTTCGGGTACTCGTACGCCGGCGAGGAGAAGTGAGGCCCCGTGGCGGCGAAGCCGGAGGTGAACCAGGCCATGGAGTGGCCGTCCGAGGTGGACTGCTGCACGCCGCCGTGAAGGTGGGCGACGGTGGGGACGCCGGTGGCGTTGCCGAGCCGCGCGGCGGCCAGCGATCGGTCCCACGGGAGGATGTGGTGCGACGGGAGATGGTTGGTCCAGGTGACGCGCGTGGGCACCCCTTTCATGGCCACGATGGTCGGGCCCGGCACGGTGGCCGCCTCCCTGCTCGCGCCGTAGGCAAACACTCGCGTCGCCGGAAGGTCGCGGTGGAATTTCTGTCCACAAACACGAAAATAAAAGTGCAATTCAGACACATTCTTACCTCAATCCAAAAATATTTTACACTCTTTTTCTAAATATAGGTACATTTAGGAACGGAGGTAGTACTATTATTCAAGTTCAAAATTCAACTAGTAAACGTTTTAGATCTCGGTAACAAGAAAAGATTCAGACCTCGCCTTAATTTCGGCCTTATTGTTCTATTTCGACAAGTCTTTTGGATTTCAACCAATCGAAAGCAACTTTAATTTTCATGAATTTTAAGCTAATTTGAATCCAGTTTGAAAATTCTTTAATTACAGCCCAAAATTTTGAGGTTACAAGAAATGTTTCGGACCTCACTGAAATATCAGAAAAGAGACAATTTTGACGAAAGTTTGAGTTTGCCGTTTCTTTCATCTTGTTATTTTCCGGTAATTCTTTTGGATTTTAAATATATCAAAATTAACTGAACTTTGATGAAATTTAAGCTAATTTAAATTCGTTACAAACTTCTTTGAATCTTGCCTGAAATTGCGAGGATACTAATATTACACCCACCGAAATTTCTTGGTATTCTACCGCATCAGCTAGGAACACACAGAATTCTTAGAGATTGGTCGAATTTTTTTCAGAATTTTATGGGGAAATGACGCGTTCCAAGCATGGGGCGTCCATACTGAGAGATCAGCCAATCAGACTGGTGCTGATGCTGACTCCAACTAGTATGACGCCGACACATGATGATGCTGATGCTGCCTAAATTATTTTTTAGATATGGCTAAATTATTTTTTAGACTGAATATGGGTTATTTTTTAAAACCGAAATTCAAAACAATAATTTTAGACACATAGTGAATTTTACCTGAATTCAAAAATATCTTTCGACTGTCCAAGTTCAAATTAATTTAACTGTGCGGTTTTTTATTTATTCTACATCAGCTTGTACTGTTGATCGATTTTTTTACCTTTTTTCACGGAATTTTAGGGGGAAATGACGTGTTCAAACCAAGGTGCATCCATAATTCGAGATCATCACAGTGGTGCTAGTGTGACGCTGACACATGATGCTGATGCTGCCTGCAAAGTCTCCTAAGGATGGGTGGCAAGATCAAGATCCACATGAAGATGAAGCTGAATGGATCCCCCAGCCAAGAAAGCTCTGAATTATTGTCTGCCATTTGCTTCCAAAGTGATAAGGCGTGGGCCATGAGCTAGCAACCACAACCGGTCCCGTTTCCCAACGCGACCGACTCCCATCGCACCCGTGAACGCGAACGCAATCCAAGAGAGAGAAAGAGAGAGAGAGAGATTGGAATGGAAAGAATTGGCCGAGAATTATTGTGTGTGGTGATTCACTGAAAGTAGCATAGAATTGACAGTTTGGCCTCTCTCTTTTGTTGGTTTCACAGCATGAATGGAATTGGAAGAGAGGTCCCCTCCAATTCCACTGACAGTGCAGAGTGCTATTGCTTTCTCTTTGATGCAAACATGCACACTAATGGTGTAGTAGTGGATTTATATCTTGTGATCACCAGATAAGCTTAACAACAAAACTAGTGTAGTTTTTGGTAGAGAACCCAGAAAAGAAATGGTTTTGTTCCTTTGTTATTCTGGCAACGGCATCTCTGAAATTAGTGGGCAGGGTTGTTGCTGGTGGGATGTTCTCCAGGGACTTCAGAGCTCAAGATGATTAGGCGCATAAACTTTAGATTAAAAAATGCAAGTCCTAATTAATTTTTTTTAAAGAAAACTTATCTGAAGGAAAGCATTATAGTCTCTGCATGAAGGGCAGGTAAGAAGGAATGGAAAGATAAATTTCTGAAATGAAGATACCAAAACGAACACTGAACAATTGAACAGTCGCTTCAACCAACACTCGGCGTCACCACGCGTGCGCCGTCGTCACGCGCAACAGAATCCAACGAGCGCCGCCCAGAGTAGATGAGAACGGAGAGGCAGGCAGAGAAGTAAAAGGCAAGATTGCACACGTACCCACGTGGTGTCGTACATGCCGACGGCGAGCTCGCTGGCGACGACCCTGCCGCCCTCCGCCACGCCGTACCCGCGCAGCACCGGCATGTCCGGCAGCTCGTCGACGAACTTCTCCAGTCTCCCCGCGTCCAGCAGGCGGACGCCCCGCTTCCCCTCCTCGCCCTCGCCGTCGGCCCGCACCACCGCCGCCGCCGCCGCAAGCAGCAGCAAGCACGCGCCAGGAAACCTCCCATTCACCATTGCCGCGACGCGAACAAGAGCACTGCTTTGGTCCCCTACTCCTCTTGGATTTCTCCGGCGAGAGAGAGAGAGAAGACTGTTGACAGCTCGGCCTTGTGTTTGTCCGCTGGTTTTGGCTTGGTTCTCTTTGCTTTAAAGACTTCATCAGAGAGAGGGAAGGGAAAGAGACGGCTCGGTCGGGAAGAATATCTTTGGCTCGGAAGGCGAATTTATTGGTGTGGAATTTCTACTTTCCTTCTTTGCAGAACCAGAATGATGTGGCCTTCTCTTCTCCCTTGGAAATACAAATGATTTTTTTTGGTTGCTTGTTTTGAAGCATGGAAAAAGTAGTAGCTTGGACTGATTCCATTTTGGTTCTGTTTCTTTGGTATCTGTTCCATGGGAATGGATGCCTCGTTTTCTTCTGGGTTCCATCCGGCTGAGATGACATCTGGATTCGCTTCCTTGTTACTTAGGGCGTCTCCAACGCAAATCCTCAAAACAGACACCACAAATGTCTATGGACACGTCCGGGATGTGTGGATAAAATAGAGGAGGGAGCCATCCAATGTTTATTTCTAATTTTTTTTTCATTTGTCCGGTAGGAAATAGAGAGAGGGAACCACATGATTGCTTTTGGTTGAACATGTGTGTGTGCAGTTGACGGGAGAGAGAGGAGATAGAAGGACCACGCGGTTGCTTTTGATTGGACATGCAGATGTCTGGACTCCGGCAAAGCTTTGGCAAGTTTGCTTTCAATATATCTAAAATTGAACATGCAGACTAGTCCCGGGACATTTAGGGGATCCAATTGAAAGGCAAAAGCGCTCGGGACATATACATGCACTTTGAGGGTCCATTTTGGAGATGCCCTTAGCTCATCGGAGATCAAATCATAGCTTTGACTCCTGTACGTCTCATACAGGGTAGGAGGCGATATTTCTGTTCATAACAAAACGTATATTGTGACTTCGTTAATCTTAACTCCAAGGCTCTCTAGCCGGATTTGGGGGCACAATCAGGGGCTGGTGTTGCTGTCTCACAAGCGACGTGGTCTCGGTCGGGTGCATTGGTAGCCACCTCGCCCAACCTTGGGCAGGGGGCGTGATGCCCGAGGGACCGACGCCAATCCAGATCTGGGCTGGGCTGGGGGTTGTTCAGCCGGGAGCGGGGCTGTGGCCAGGGGTGTTGTGGCCGTCGTCTTCCACCCGTGGTCAGTGTGCCTATCGCCGTGATGCACTTCCTGGTATGGTCTTGATGGCAGGACGGAAGGATCCGGCCGGGGTTGTGGTGTGCTACCTCTTGCGAGCTTATTCATGCCGGCTGGCGGTGGTGTGGGGTCTCATGGACGCCAAGGCGGCAGCCTCAGGTGGTGGTCCACCTGATTGACCTATATAGCAGGCGTCTTGCGGCGGTGATGGATGGCAGGAGATGTATCGTGGGTGATCCTGTGTCGGCGGTTCCTCGACAGCGGCGATTCCTAGATCACGATCTGAAGGCCTTGTTTGGTGATGACATCTCTTCCCTCAGGGTGGGCTAGTGCTCGAGATTCTGTGGTGTGACTCGGTTGAGAGGCTCCGGGCGAAAACCTTGTGCTCTGGCGCTAGTGACGACGATGCCCGAGGGTGTCGCATCCCTCTTTGGGGTGTTACTGTGGTACTTCTCTCCTAGTCCGGCTCCGGGTGAAAACCCTTGACCGATCCTTCGGTTGCAACGACGACGACGCGCCAGGTCGCTTCCCTGCTGAGGGCGTCGTCGTGGAGCACCGGTGTATTTTGACTCGTCGCGTCGTCTTCGGCGGGAATTTTCGGACCCATACATGAACCTTATTCGACTTTGGCATGGTGTACTTGCCTCGTATTATCGTCTGCGTTGGTACCTCTCGCATTCCGCGTCTGTCCGCATGCAGGCTCGGGCTCCATGATCTGGAGCACCGGGGCGGGGGGGGGGGGGGGGGAGGGTACATGGGGGCCCTCTCCGGTGGTAGACTAGGATGAGCGGCACAATGAGGTCCGGCGATTTTCCTTGGTGGCGAGTTGACTCTCTTTGTGGTTAGGTGCGGAGTCTCCTGTTTACATGTTTTTTCTTTTGATCTGCTTTGTAAGAGGTTCGCCTCATCATTATGTTCGGCTTGGTTGTGTGCCTTATTTATAAAGCGGGGCGGAAGCCTTTTCCGGAAAAAAATCTCGCAAATGGCAAACGTCAAATGTTTTTAATTTTTGGTCCAAAACAATAGCCAAAAGACTATTGTTGCAATTTCATATATTCATCGTGTGAACTGTGAAGTGCTATCCGTGTCTAAGTTGAAAGAAAAATAGTTGTTGTGATGTGGACTACACTAGCAAGTCTCCACGAGCATACAGTCTATCTAAGTACTTGTTGTTGTACAATATGCGAGGTGGATCTTCCACTAGCCGCCTACTTGTACCAGGTAAGTTCATGTTGCAGATGCTACTTGTGAACTGCGTTGAAATTTTTTCGAAGAGGAGAGGATGATGCAGTACAGTAGAGATAAGTATTTCGCTCAGTTAAGAACCAAGGTTATCAATCCAGTAGGAGAACCACACAGAACCTCGTTAGCAGCACCTACACACATAAAAACAAACACTTGCACCCAACGCAAATAAGAGGGTTGTCAATGCCCTTAGCGGTCACTTGCAAGGATTAATTCTGATAGTGATAGATTAAAAAGTAAATTGCTAAAGAAAATAAAAATAAATAAATTGCAGCAAGGTATTTTTGGATTTTAATATATGATAAAAGTAGACCCGGGGGCCATAGTTTTCACTAGAGGTTTTTCTCTCGAACACATAGCATACGGTGGGTAAACAAATTACTGTTGGGCAATTGATAGAAAAGCGCATAGTTATGATGGATTCATGGCAATGATCAAGTATATAGGCATCACATCCTAGACAAGTAGACCGACTCCTACCTGCATCTACTACTATTACTCCACTCATCGACCGCTATCCAGTATGCATCTAGAGTATTAAGTATAAAACAGAGTAACGCCTTAAGCAAGATGACATGATGTAGACAAAGTAAACTCAAGCAATATGATTAAACCCCATCTTTTTATCCTTAATGGTAATAATACAAATACATGTCTTGTCCCTTTCTGTCACTGGGATATAGAACACCGCAAGATTGAACTCATCACAAAGCACCTCTCATATTGCAAGATAGATCAATCTAGTTGGCCAAACCAAACGGATAGATCGGAGAGAAATGCAAAGCTATAACAATCATGCATAAAAGAGTTCAGAGAAGACTCAAATATTTCTCATGAATAATCTGATCATAAACCCACAATTCATCGGATCCCAACAAACACACTGCAAAAGAAGATTACATCGGATAGAACTTCAAGGACATCGAGGAGAACATGGTATTGAAGATCAAAGAGAGAGAAGAATCCATCTAGCTACTAGCTATGGACCCGTAGGTCTGTGGTAAACTACTCACACATCATCAGAGGGGCAGCAAGGTTGATGAAGAAGCCCTCCGTGATCGATTCCCCCTCCGGCAGATTGCCGAAAAAGGCCTCCAGATGGGATCACAGAAGAACAGAAGCTTGCGGCGGTGGAAAAGTTATTCGTGGTGGCTCTCTGGTGGTTTCCCAATATTTGATAATTTATAAAAGTGGAACTAGGTTAAAAGGAGCCACGAGGGGCCCACAAGGCATCAGGGCACGCCCCCTGGGGCTGCGCCCTGTTGCCTTGTGGCTTCCTCCTGAGGCTTCTGGCCTCCTCCCAAAGCTTCCAGGGTCTCTTTTGTCCGAAAAAAATCATCAAAAAGTTTTGTGGCATTTGGACTTCGTTTGGTACTGATTTCCTAAAAAACCAAAAACAGGCAGAAAACAGCAACTGGCACTGGGCACTAGGTTAATAGGTTAGTCCCAAAAAATCATATATAATTGCATATAAAACATGCAAGATTGATACTATAATAGCATGGAACAATAAAAAATTATAGATACGTTGGAGACGTATCAAGCATCCCCAAGCTTAATTCCTGCTCGTCATCGAGTAGGTAAATGATAAAAACAGAATTTTTGATGTGGAATGCTACCTGATACGTCCAATTTGCATCATGATTTCCTACTGTTAATTAATATATTTTTGATCATTATTTCACTTTATGGTACAATTTTTATGCTTTTTCTCTCTTATTTTGCAAGATTCACATGAAGAGGGAGATTGCCGGCAGCTAAAATTCTGGACCGGAAAGGGGTGAAACAGAGATAGCTATTCCGCACAACTCCAAATGATCTAAAAATTTACGGAAAATTATTTTGGAATATATAAAAAATATTGGCGAAAGAATTACCAGGAGGGGGCCCACCAGGAAGCCACAAGCCTGCGCGCCCTACCCCCCTGGCGCGCTCCCCGAGCTTGTGGGGCCCCTGGCTGGCCTTCGGCCCCCTCCTTCTGCAATATGAAGTCATTTGCCCTAGAAACAATCAGAAGAAGACTTTCGGGACGAAGCGCCGCCGTCTCGAGGCGGAACCTCGGCAGGAGCTATTTTGCTCTCCGGTGGAGCGATTCCGCCGGGGATACTTCCCTCCGGGAGGGGAAATCGAAGCCATCGACATCACCACAACGATCCTCTCATCGTGGGAGGACCAATCTTCATCAACATCTTCACCAGCACCATCTCATCTCAAACCCTAGTTCATCTCTTGTATTCAATCTTTGTCTCAAAACCTCAGATTGGTACCTGTGGGTTGCTAGTAGTGTTGATTACATCTTGTAGTTGATGCTAGTTGGTTTATTTGGTGGAAGATTATATGTTCAGATCCTTAATGCTATTCAATACCCCTCTGATCTTGAACATGAATATGATTTGTGACTAGTTACTTTTGTTCTTGAGGACATGGGAGAAGTCTTGTCATAAGTTATCATGTGAATTTAGTATTCGTTCAATATTTTGATGATATGTATGTTGTTTCTTCCTTTAGGGGTGTCGTGTGAACGTCGACTACATGAAACTTCACCATCTTTGGGCCTAAGGGAAGGCATTGTGGAGTAGTAATTAGATGATGGGTTTCTAGAGTGACAGAAGCTTAAACCCTAGTTTATGCGCTATTCCGTAAGGGGCTGATTTGGATCCATATGTTTCATGCTATGGTTAGAGTTATCTTAATTCTTCTTTCATAGTTGCGGATGCTTGCGAGAGGGGGAAATCATAAGTGGGAGGCTTGTTCAAGTAAGAACAACACCCAAGCACCGGTCCACCCACATATCAAATTATCAAAGTAGCGAACGCGAATCAAACAAACATGATGAAAGTGACTAGATGAAATTCCCATGTGTCCTCGAGAACGTTTTGCTTATTATAAGAGATCGTTCCGGCTTGTCCTTTGCTATAAAAAGGATTGGGCCACCTTGCTGCACTTTTCTTACACTTGTTACTTGTTACTCGTTATGAATTATCTTGTTATCAAACTACTTGTTACCGTTACTTTCAGTGCTTGCAGAGAATACCTTACTGAAAAGCTCTTGTCATTTCCTTCTGCTCCTCGTTGGGTTCGACACTCTTACTTATCGAAAGGACTACGATTGATCCCCTATACTTGTGGGTCATCAAGACTCTTTTTTGGCGTCGTTGCCGGGGAGTGAAACGCCTTTGGTGAGTGGAATTTGGTAAGGAAACATTTATATTACGTGCTGAAATTTACTGTCACTTGTCACTATGGAAAGTAATCCTTTGTGGGGCTTGTTCGGGGTATCTTCACCTCGACCGGAAGCATTGAGAGTTGCCCCTAAACCTACTGAACCTACTGAAAATATTTTTTATGAAATTCCTTTGGGTATGGTAGAGAAACTGATAGCTAATCCTTATGCAGGAGATGGAACGGTGCGTCCTGATATGCACTTGATATATGTGGATTGTTTAAGCTTGCAGGTCTATCCAGAGATGGAGTTAAGAAGAAAGTATTCCCTTTATCTTTGGAGGGAAAGGCATTGACATGGTATAGGCTATGTGATGGTACTAAAACATGGGATTGGAACCGGTTGCAGCTGGAATTTCACCAGAAATTTTATCCTATGCATTTGGTTCATCGTGATCGGAATTATATATATCATTTTTCGCCTCGTGAAGGATAAAGTATCGCTCAAGCTTGGGGGAGTCTTAAGTATACGTTGCACACATGCCCCAATCATGATCTCTCAAGAGAAATAATTATTCAAAACTTTTATGCTCGGCTTTCTCATAATGATCAATCCATGCTCGATACTTCTTCTGCTGGTTCCTTTATGAAGAGAACTATTGAATTCAGATGGGATCTTCTGGAAAGAATTAAACGTAACTCTGAAGATTGGGAAATCGACAAAGGTAATGAGTCAGGTATAAATGTTGAGTTTGATTGTGTTAAATCTTTTATGGAAACTGATGCTTTTCATAAGTTTATTCCTAAATATGGGCTTGACTCTGAGATAGTAGCTACCTTTTGTGGATCTTTTGCTGCTCATGTTGATCTCCCTAAGGAGAAATGGTTAAAATATCATCCACCCATTGAATTAAATGAAGAACCCGTTATTGTTAAAGAAGAAACAATTGTTTACAATGTTCATCCAGTTGTGCCCACTGCTTATATTGAGAAACCTCGTTTCCCTGTTAGGATTAAGAAACATGCTAAAGCTTCAACTGTGGTTAATAAAAATAATATAAGAACACCTAGAACATATGAACAAATTAAGGTTGAACCTAATATTGCATTGGTTAAAGATCTTTTGGTTGATGATATTGATGGGCATGTTATTTACTTTTGCGATGAGGCTGCTAGAATTGCTAAACCTGTTAGAAATGAATGAGATATGCCAGATAAGAATAAGCTCGTAGTTCGCATGCCTGTTGTTCCTGTTAAGATTGGAGATCATTGCTATCATGGTTTATGTGACATGGGTGCTAGTGTGAGTGCTATTCTATTTTCTTTATATCAAGAAGTAATGCATGATATTGCGCCTGTTGAGATTGAAGATATTGATGTTACTATTAAGCTTGCGAACAGAGATACGATTACACTATTGGGATTGTTAGAGATGTTGAAGTCTTGTGTGGTAAACTCAAATACCCTACTGATTTCTTAGTACTTGGTTCACAACAAGATAATTTTTGTCCCATTATATTTGGTAGACCTTTCTTGAATACCGTTAATGCTGAAATTGATTGTGTTAAAGAGAAGGTTAGAGTTAAGTTTGGTGATATATCTCATGAATTTAATTTCTCTAAGTTTAGTAGACAACCTCATGATAAGGAATTACCCAATAAAGATGAAATTATAGGTCTTGCTTCTATTGCTGTGCCTCCTACTGATCCTTTAGAACAATATTTGCTAGACCATGAAAGTGATATGCATATGAATGAAAGAAATGAAATAGATGAGCTGTTCTTTAAACAAGCACCTTGTCGTGCGTACAACCATCTATGGGGCCATCTAGCCCCTTTACGGTTCGACTAGGGAGATCGACGAGCACAAAGAGCAGAACCTGCAGAAACGCAAAGAGTTTACCCAGGTTCGGGCCACCGTGAGGTGTAAAACCCTACTCCTGCTTTTAGTGTATTTGATGTGTATGACCACAAGTACAAGGAGCGCTTCTCCGACAAGGTGTGGAAGAAGCAACTACGCATGCAAGTTGTGCAAAGGATCAATCTGGGCTCCCCCTGTAAACGTTGCCCTGGCCCTCATTTTATAGCTCAAGGGGTCACCACAGTGGCAAAACAGTATTACAGGTCGATTAGATACTAAACAGTGCTATCATACCTAACTCTGCCAGTTTAGGACAAAATCAATAAATGCTCCGTTAGGTATCATGTGGAGGAGGAGCTCCGGCAAGGATTCTGCACCGCTCGCCCAGCTACCTCCTATTATCTTGACACGCCTTCTGGACGGGTGTCATTAAAGGCAAATCTCCTTCCAGCGCGCTGACACGTGCCCGAAAAATCTCACCTAACTGCCTGCGGGCTGGACACCTCATCGATTAGCGACTAGCTGCTCGATGAGGTGGAGCGCTAACAGCTAGCGAGAGCTTGCCGGCACGGAGCATGCTGGGCCTTCACCTTGCCGGCTCGGCCTTGCTGGCAAAGGTTATTTTTGGTGTGGAACTTGATGCTTTGTCTTTATCTTCTCCCTAGTAGCTTCTGCAATTGGGCCTTGAATCTTGTTATTTGGCAACTTCCGGCAAGCCTCGGCCGGCTGGGAAGCTACTACTGTCTGTGCATAAGTCAGGGTATAAAATACCCAAGTTTTATACACCGACAGGAGCCCCCGGGCCTGGGCCATACGCGCGTCCAAAGCGTCGTTGGACACGTGGCGGAAAAACTGCTGCCGCAATTTTTGCAATGATGATTTGCCTGACGCACGTCCACTCCGTGCATTAAATGCGGGACGTGGGAGTGTGGACTGTTGCCGTTATTCCACGGTAGTGCGCCTGTAAAAGCGCTGCTAGGGTAAACAGTGAAGAGCCAGCCCCCTCACGCCTTCCCCATAAAAAGGCAACTGCAAGGGGACGCTGCTCATTCATCCCCGCTTTCCCCTGCTTCATCTCCTTCCTCTCGCCAGAACTGCTTCCGCCGCCGCCGCCACCGATTCGCATCTCATCTAGACTTCCTCTCTTCTCCTTGAGGCCTCATGGCACCCAAGAAAGCCGACGCAGCGGGGAAAAAGCCCGCCAAGCCGCTCGACCCCAAGGCGGAGAAGAAGAAGAAGGAACTGGAGGAACTGGAGAGGCGGCGGAGAGAGAATGTGATCTTCTCGCCATCGGCCATGGATGGCAACACCTTGATCGAAAGGTACGCCTACATGTGGGGAAGAGACACCATGGATCACAAGGCTCTAGTGGTGCTCCCCGAAGGCAATAAGGTTCCATCAGATTTGTATCCATTCTTCGGCGCCTACTTTTACTGCGGTTTGGTTCCTCCGTTCTCAGACTTTTTCAGCGCGATGATTTTCAGCTTTGGGTTCAGACTGCTGGATTTTACTCCAAATGCGATGACTTGCATGGCGGTCTTTACCCATATGTGCGAGAACTTTGTCGGAGTTGCCCCCAACGTCGATCTGTTCTGCCACTTCTTCATTCCTCGGATAGAAGACAAGTCGCTCTCCGATAGCGTGACATGGATCCCCAGGGCAAAAAGCAAGGGCCAGTATCTTGCCGGGCAACTCCATCTCAAATGGGAAGAGTGGAGGGCAGAGTGGTGCTGGATCCAGGAGAAGGAATTCCCCCAGTTTTGCTTTCCGCGGACAGTGAGGGTCCAACGCGGCAAGAATTGGAGTGATCTTGGTGCCACTGACAAGAAGCTTTGCCCAGCGCTGAACAGGATCGCTCGCCTCAAGGCTGCCAAGCTGACTATAGAAATGGTTGGCGCTGATTTCCTCCGGCGAGGCATCATGGCACCCAAGAAAGCCGACGCAGCGGGGAAAAAGCCCGCCAAGCCGCTCGACCCCAAGGCGGAGAAGAAGAAGAAGGAACTGGAGGAACTGGAGAGGCGGCGGAGAGAGAATGTGATCTTCTCGCCATCGGCCATGGATGGCAACACCTTGATCGAAAGGTACGCCTACATGTGGGGAAGAGACACCATGGATCACAAGGCTCTAGTGGTGCTCCCCGAAGGCAATAAGGTTCCATCAGATTTGTATCCATTCTTCGGCGCCTACTTTTACTGCGGTTTGGTTCCTCCGTTCTCAGACTTTTTCAGCGCGATGATTTTCAGCTTTGGGTTCAGACTGCTGGATTTTACTCCAAATGCGATGACTTGCATGGCGGTCTTTACCCATATGTGCGAGAACTTTGTCGGAGTTGCCCCCAACGTCGATCTGTTCCGCCACTTCTTCGTTCCTCGGATAGAAGACAAGTCGCTCTCCGATAGCGTGACATGGATCCCCAGGGCAAAAAGCAAGGGCCAGTATCTTGCCGGGCAACTCCATCTCAAATGGGAAGAGTGGAGGGCAGAGTGGTGCTGGATCCAGGAGAAGGAATTCCCCCAGTTTTGCTTTCCGCGGACAGTGAGGGTCCAACGCGGCAAGAATTGGAGTGATCTTGGTGCCACTGACAAGAAGCTTTGCCCGGCGCTGAACAGGATCGCTCGCCTCAAGGCTGCCAAGCTGACTATAGAAATGGTTGGCGCTGATTTCCTCCGGCGAGGCATCATGGCACCCAAGAAAGCCGACGCAGCGGGGAAAAAGCCCGCCAAGCCGCTCGACCCCAAGGCGGAGAAGAAGAAGAAGGAACTGGAGGAACTGGAGAGGCGGCGGAGAGAGAATGTGATCTTCTCGCCATCGGCCATGGATGGCAACACCTTGATCGAAAGGTACGCCTACATGTGGGGAAGAGACACCATGGATCACAAGGCTCTAGTGGTGCTCCCCGAAGGCAATAAGGTTCCATCAGATTTGTATCCATTCTTCGGCGCCTACTTTTACTGCGGTTTGGTTCCTCCGTTCTCAGACTTTTTCAGCGCGATGATTTTCAGCTTTGGGTTCAGACTGCTGGATTTTACTCCAAATGCGATGACTTGCATGGCGGTCTTTACCCATATGTGCGAGAACTTTGTCGGAGTTGCCCCCAACGTCGATCTGTTCCGCCACTTCTTCGTTCCTCGGATAGAAGACAAGTCGCTCTCCGATAGCGTGACATGGATCCCCAGGGCAAAAAGCAAGGGCCAGTATCTTGCCGGGCAACTCCATCTCAAATGGGAAGAGTGGAGGGCAGAGTGGTGCTGGATCCAGGAGAAGGAATTCCCCCAGTTTTGCTTTCCGCGGACAGTGAGGGTCCAACGCGGCAAGAATTGGAGTGATCTTGGTGCCACTGACAAGAAGCTTTGCCCGGCGCTGAACAGGATCGCTCGCCTCAAGGCTGCCAAGCTGACTATAGAAATGGTTGGCGCTGATTTCCTCCGGCGAGACATCGCCCCGCTGCAGAAGAGAGAGAGAGATTTGCTTGGGATTACCAGGGTGCCTCTGATATCATGCGCTGTACCCTGGGCTCGACAACAATCTGACGACTCTGGAGCATGCCGCCCTTTGCGAGCAATTGTTCAGAAAAACCAGCACATTTCACATGCCGGGCCAGATCGTCCCACTACACATCAATTCCGCCAAGGATTCCATCTTGGCGATGATGCCAGATTGCAACACCCATGGAGTCAATGTAGACTGGCCGATGCCCAGCCTGGTGAATGAAATGGACTGGGCCTCCAATTTAACAGAAAAGGCCACCCGGAAAGAAAAAGATCTTGTCCAGGCCACCAAGGAGGAAGAACTGGCATATATTGCTAGTATAGCCGCAGAAGCTGCAAGAATTAGCACAGCTAGCGGTTCTGGTGCTGCGGCAACTGAGGATGATGATGAAGAACATCCCGACGAAGAAGTCGCCGAGGAACACCAAGAAGAGCTTGCCGGAGACGAAGTTGCCGGTGCTGAAGTTGCCGGGACTGAGGTTGCCGGTGAGCTCGAAGAAGAAGAGGAAGCAGGTCCTCGAGCCCCGAAAAGGAGACGCCGTCTTCAAAGGGCAGCTAGTCTAGAGCCAGTACGTGCTTCTTCACCAGAGGCAGCTCCTACGGTAAAGAAGACGACCACCAAGACTGGGCACCAAGAAGAGGTGCGCCGGCAACCAAGCAGACGTCCACAAAAACAGCCTTCATCTTCCCAGCAAGAGACTACCGGAGGTGTTGGATCTTCTCAGCCAGCAAGTTCATCTCCTCTGGCGCTTAAGAGAGCCAGAGATTCACCTCCGCCGGGAAGATATGATCTCTCCGTCCTCAGCCAGTCTGAAGAAGAGGAGTAAGTGAAATTGTTTTTATCTTCACCAAGTCTTGATTGCATTCCATCGCCATCTTGACTCGATTTCTTCTGTCTTGGCAGGGATCCAGAACCGCTCGCGCACCGCACAAAATGAGCCAAGTCCGCATCGGAGCACGATCCCACGGCAAGTGCTGGGCAGGGGGCCACAACTGTGGAAACCATCACTTCCAGCCCCCAGTCCAGCCCCCAACACGAGAATGTGGTGCAGACCCCATCAACTGGTGCGGGCGCTGAAATTCCTTCTTCCGAGCATGACAAGGAGATGGGAGAGGTCCGCCAAGAGGTGGAACGCCAAGAGGAGAATCCTACTATGGCTTCCCCGTCAACCATTGTTCCGGAGAGTGCTTCTCCGGCAAGGGCCTCCACCGTTGAGCCTGTCCGTACGAAGGCTACTCGACAAGCGAAGCTGCCGATGACCGTGCGCCGGCAACACAAGTTGCTGGGAAAGGAGATGCCCTTTCTCAACAAACGTCAACGGGTAATCCTCTTGCCTTTACACATCTCTCATAGAATTTTTTTTCTTGAACTTGACTTGTAATTTGAATCTCATTTTGCCCTTGCTTCTGCTTCAATCCACAGCTCCAACCTCTCCCGAAGAAGGTGAAATCATTGTGGAAGTAGCTGAAATTGCAAAGGATGCCGCTGACGAAGCCGCCAAGATTGCTACTGAAGAGAATCTTGTGCAAGTTGTCGAAGAGATCAGGAAAATCCCCGAAGAAGCTGAGAAGTCCTCCGACAACATGTCTGATCCTGCCAGAATGGATGTGGAGAAGGCACCCATCAACACTGACACGCCGAACCCCAACAACCAACCATCGGTGTCAACCTTGCAGATCCCATCAAGCAGCTTGGTGCTAATCACTTCTCAGCATGAATCTAGAGCCCCCAGCTCATCTGGTACTACAGGGCCTAACTTTGATGAAGAAATAGCTCGGATCCTGCTCCCTCTGTCCCAAAGAACCATCGAGGCCACTGATGCTACTGACAATGCTGAAGATCTTGCCTTCATGGAAATCATGGCCATCGGGTTCAAAGGTGTCCAAGAAAGGTACAACCGAAGATGGAACAGGGTCCAAGAAGAGCGCAAAGCTGCGGATCTGGTTGATCAAAAACTAAAAGAGAAAGCAAATGAGCTGTGTACATGGTACAACCAGCAGTCTCGCATCCTCGGAGATCAAGAAGAAAAGCTTGCCGCTGATACGTCTCCAACGTATCTATAATTTATGAAGTATTCATGCCATGTTTATAACAATTTTATATGGTTTTGGTATGATTTGATTAGAACTAACCTGGACTGACGCTGTTTTCAGCAGAACTACCATGGTGTTGTTTTTTGTGCAGAAATAAAAGTTCTCGGAATTGGACGAAACTTTTTGACGATTTTTTTGGACCAAAAGAGACCCCCGAAGCTTTGTGGAAGGACCAGAAGCCTCACGAGGTGCTCACAAGGCACTACAGTGCGGCCTGGCAGGGGGGTCACGCCGTACTACCTTGTGGGGCCCTCGTAGCTCCGTTTTGCGTGATTCCAATGCTGAAAAATTCTATAAATAGAGAAACCCCCAGAAATAAACCTAGAACTTTGACGCCGCCACCGCAAGCCTCTATACCAAGGAAATACCATCTGGAGCCCTGTTCCGGCACCCTACCGGAGGGGGGGAATCATCACCGGAGGCCATCTTCATCGTCCCGGCGGTCTCCATGACGAGGAGGGATTAGTTCACCCTCGTGGCTGAGGGTATGTACTAGTAGCTATGTGTTTGATCTCTCTCTCTCATGTTCTTGATTTGGCACGATCTTGATGTATCGCGAGCTTTGTTAATATAGTTGGATCATATGGTGTTTCTTCCCTCTCTATCTTCTTGTGATGAATTGAGTCTTTCCCTTTGAGGTTTCGTTATTGTCGGATTGAATATTTCTGATTTGAGAACACTTGATGTATGTCTTGCATGTGGATACCCGTTGTGACAATGGGGTATTCTATTGGTTCACTTGATATATGTTTTGGTGATCAACTCGTGGATTCCCGTGAGGTTGGGGTGATCTAGGCATAGGGGTTGGTTGCATGTTTTCATTATCTTTTCTTCGATAAGAAACTTTGGGGTACTCTTTGAAGTTCTTTGTGTGGATTGAATATTATGAATCTGAAGTTGTTAGATGCATATCGAATAATCAACTCACGGATACTTGTGGTGACATTGGAGTATCTAGGTGAAATTAGGGTTGGTTGATGCGTATCATATGGTGTTATTTTTGTACGAACTCTAGGGCCATTTGTGACACTTATAGGGATGGCTCAATAGATTGATCGGAAAGGATAACTTTGAGGTGGTTTCGTACCCTACAACAGTTTCTATCTTATGTTCTCCGCTAATAGGAACTTTGGAGTGATTCTTTATCACACGTTGAGGGATTGTTATATGATCCAATTATGTTAGCACTGTTGAGAGGTTGCACTAGTGAAAGTATGAACCCTAGGCCTTGTTTTCAAGCATTGCAATACCGTTTGGGCTCACTTTTGCAGCTTAATACCTTGCTGTTTTTTTATTTTTCAGATTACAAAAACCTATATCTACTATCCATACTACACTTGTATCACCATCTCTTCGCGGAACTAGTGCACCTATACAATTTACCATTGTATTGGGTGTGTTGGGGACACAAGAGATTTCTTTTATTTGATTGCAGGGTTGTTTGAGAGAGACCATCTTCATCCTACGCCTCCCACGGATTGATAAACCTTAGGTCATCCACTTGAGGGAAAATTGCTACTGTCCTACAAAACTCTGCGCTTGGAGGCCCAACACGAGTCTACAAGAATAAGTTGTGTAGTAGACATCAGCCGCCTCTAAGAAAGAAGCAGCAACCTTGGACGGCAAGCTGACAGAGCACGCAGTGCGGCTCGACGCCAGAGAAAAAGAACTTGTAGCCCACGAAGAGGCCCTTGCCGCTAAACTCCGCGGCAAGGACGAGGAAATTGAAAAACTCCTTGAGCAAAGAATGCAAGAGCTGGAAAAGAATCATAAAGATACTATTGAAACCCAAGCTCGAGATAGTGCCACCAAGTTCAAGGAGGCTTCCGATAAAGTTGCTGCCGCTGCCACCGCCAAGATAGAATTGGAATCCCAAACGGCCAAATTAAAGGAAGACCTTGCCGGTAGCGGCAAAGAAGTTGAAACTCTTAAGAACGAAGCACTGAAGGCAGCCCGCACTCTAGGGGATAAGCAAACGCAGCTGTCGTCTAAGAATCAAGCTCTTGATGCCACCACCAAGACAATTGAAGATCTGAAATCCCAATTGTTCACCTTGGTAACAGACTTGGAATCCGCCAAGGAAAGGGAGAGAGTCTTAATGCCGAAACTGGAGAACGAAGAAGCCATGAAGAAGGATGCTGAAAACAACTACACCCAACTGCACGATAACCTTTCCCTCTAGACCGGCAGGCTTGTCAATGCTGCTGAGCGCATCACTTCTCAGATTGCCGTTATGGACATGAAAAGCTGGAGCTTCACCGTCAACGACAAGGAGGCCACCAGCGTCAGACTGACCAAGTTCTTCGAGGGCCTTATTGATGCCTTGAAGACATATCACGAGGACAGGTCTGCCGCGTTTGCTGATGAATCCCAGAAATTTGTGCGCAACGTCCTTTACAAGGTACTGCTCAAGCTTGCTCATCGCAATCCCAGCCTTGATCTCTCCGGGATCTTCAGGAAGCTGCCGGAGAACACTGATGTTACTGCTGCCGACAAGATTGCTGCTCCTCTTGCCGACAAGGTCCTCCATGTTCCCAGGATCCAAGGCGATCGCCGGGATTAAGCTTGTCGTTATATCCACTGCTGTGCTATCATGTAAAAGATACATTTGATCTTATGTTAGATCTGCACTGCTTTTTTGATGTAATATAACTTGTGTTGATGAATGCATGCTATCTCCCTTGTTTTTCTTTGTCTTTGTATGATTTGATACCCTACGCTTGCCAGAAGCTTGTCGATGCATGCACTTGCCGCGAGCGCTTGAGGAACGGGTCCATAGCAGCCTGCTGATAGTGTTGCCTCCGACAAGTTTTCCTTTGAAGTTCTCAATGCATCTACTTAAATTGTTGAGCGGACTCGAAACAAAATAAGAGCGCAAATGATCACGACAAGGTTCCTTCGCGTGCAGGTTTTTCAAACAAACAAAGAATCGTTCAAGGGAAATTGCAAATATAACAAGGAATTTGTTTTGAAGTTTTTCAACTTAGCTTTTCCTTGCACTGTCTTTCTTGTCATACAAAACGATCACTTGAACGTCATTAAATGGTATCCCCATCATCACTCCCCCCGGGAAACTTGCACGCGAGGGACCCTTCTGTCCTTTGAGAAAAAGAAAGAAGAGAAAAGAGTGGTTTGGGAACCTTGACGGTTCATCAGCCATTCTGTACAAATCAGAGTGTAATCACAACACCACATACATTCATACACAAGTGAATATGTACAAAAAGTTGCGAAACACTTAGCTTTATTTCTCTTATGCACATGATCTGCGCCTGGTTTTGTACAAAGGGTTACAAGTCTTGACGACAAATCTTGTACAAAAGGGGTTGCCGGGAGGCCCGGCAACTGTGCCTTATGGGTAGAACTTGCGAAGATGCTCAATATTCCATGAGTTTTGCACTGGTATGCCATCTTCGGTCTACAGACGGACCGCGCCAGGTCTCGTGACTCGTGCTACCCGATACGGGCCTTCCCACTTCGGCGTCAACTTGTTTGATTTCTTGGCGGACTGAACGCGCCGAAGAACAAGGTCGCCTTCCTCAAGGCTTCGGGCATGAACTTTGCGGCTATGATAGCGGCGCATGGCTTGCTGGTAGCGTGCAGCTCGCACAGCCGCCCAAAGACGATCTTCCTCAAGGAGTGTTGCGTCATCTCACCGCAGTTGCTCTTGCTCTGCCTCATTGTAGGCAAGCACTCGAGGTGACCCGTATATGAGTTCCGTGGGGAGCACCGCTTCTGCACCATAGACTAGGGAGAATGGTGTTTGGCCGGTAGCTCGATTTGTGTCGTTCTGAGTGACCAAAGAACCGCCGGCAACTCATCAATCCAGCGCCTTCCGCACTTATGCAGCCTGTCAAAAATTCTTGTCTTGAGGCCTCGTAGCACTTCAGCATTTGCCCTTTCCGCTTGACCGTTGCTTCTCGGGTGAGCAACAGATGAAAAATAGATTTTGCTGCCAAGGTCTTCGATGTACTGCATGAAGGTGCGGCTCGTGAATTGTGTGCCATTGTCGGTGATGATCCTGTAAGGGACACCAAAACGGCAAACTAATCCTTTGAAAACCTTGACGGCTGATTGTGCTGTCACCTTCCTCACTGGCTCCACTTCAGGCCACTTTGTGAACTTGTCGATGGCGACGTACAAGAACTCAAAGCCCCCGGTAGCACGGGGGAATGGGCCCAAAATTTGAAGCCCCCAGACCCAAAAAAGGCCAAGAAAGAGGGATTGTTTGAAGAGCTTGAGCTGGTTGATGAATGTTCTTCGAATGGAACTGGCATGCTTCACACTTGGTTACTAGTTCAGTTGCATCCTGGAGGGCAGTGGGCCAATAGAAGCCTTGCCAGAAAGCTTTTCCGACAAGTGCTCTTGATCCTATGTGAGAGCCACATATGCCTCCATGTATCTCCGCCAACAGCTTTAGTCCATCTTCCCGGCAAATACACTTCAATTTCACACCGTTTGGTCTCTTTCTGTATAGCATGTTATCCACAAACTGATAGATACTTGACTGATGGGCTACTTTCTCAGCTTCTTCTTGATCATCAGGAAGTTCTCCTGTTTGAAGGAAATGAACTATCTGCTGTGCCCATGCCGGAGCCTGTGGCTCGACGACAAGGATTAAAGGCATCTCTTCGGCCGTGGGAGCGCTTGCCTCAGCGGCAAGAACCTGAGGCTCTGCGCGAAGCCGCTGCTCACCGATAGCCGTGTCGTTGTCCCTGGCAACTTCCTTGCCAGCGGCTTCTGGGAGCTCTGCCGGGAAATACTTGCCGGTGTTCAAGTTTCTTCTTTTACTGGCCTGCGTTGATGGAGTGACTGATGGTTGACTCAAATGGAACACAAAAGTTCCTGGTTCCATAGGAAGCTTTTGAGCAGCACGCTTTGACAGGCTATCAGCAATGCTGTTTTCCGCATGAGGAATGTTCTCTGTTTGCAATCCGTCAAAGTGCTCTTCCAATTTCCTCACTTCTTCCACATACGTTTCCATCAACGGGCTCTGGTAATCTTTATTTACTAATCCCAAGGTCCACTGCGATCCTAATACCGGCAAGGAGTCCCTCATACTCAGCAGTGTTGTTTGTTGCTTTCTCCTTGGGAAAGTACATGATCCATTCTTTGGCTGTCTCTTTGCCGGGGAGAGCTGTTTCGTGAATTTCCTCGTCTTGCGTTGGCGTCTATTCTGCAATGAACTCCGCCAAGGCCCTGCTCTGAATAGTTGACGTGCTTTCAAACTTGAGTGCAAAGCTTGACAGTTCCAACGCCCACTCCACTATCCTGCCAGTTGCATCTGGATTCCTCAAAATACGTTGTAACGGAAAGCGAGTGACGACGGTGATCTCATGTGCTTGGAAGTAGTGACGCAGCTTTCTCGAGGCCATAAGAAGACCGAAAAGCAACTTTTGTACTCCAGAATATCTTGATCTAGCCCCCTACAGGAGGGAACTAACAAAATAGACTGGTCGCTCCACCACTTTCTTCTTTGGCACCACTTGCCGATCAGCTTCATTTGCTTGCGCAGCTTCTGATTTGTCGGCACCAGACCTTGCCGGAGAAGATTCTGGTTTGTCGTTGGATGGGCTTGCCGCTGCTGCTTCCTCATCATCGACTTCCCTCTGCGCCACTAATGCAGCACTGACCACTTGATTTGTTGCCACCAGATATAGCAGTAACGGCTCTTGTGGTTTAGGTGCAACTAGCGTTGGCGTAGAAGAGAGGTATCTTTTCAAATCCTGTAGCACGGCCTCCGCTTCCGGAGTCCATTTCATTGGACCTGCCTTTTTCAAAATCTTGAAAAACGGCAGGGCGCGCTTAGCAGATTTTGAATGTCCTTGACGCACTTAAGGCAGCAACATAGTCGGCAAGACGCCGCACGTCCTTGACGCTCTTTGGTGCTTGAATCTGCTCAATTGCTTTGATCTTGTCGGGATTTGCTTCGATTCCACAATGAGATACAAAGAACCCGAGAAGTTTGCTGGATGGAACGCCAAACACACACGTCTCAGGGTTGAGCTTCAAATTGATCTTGCACAAATTTGCAAATGTTTCTTCTAAATCTTGAATGAGGGTTGATTTGTCCTTGGTTTCGACCACTATATCATCCATATATGCTTCCACATTTCTATGCAGCTGGGGCTCGAAACCAATCTGGACTGCTCTTGCAAGTGTTGAACCAACACTCTTTAATCCGAAAGGCGTACGCACAAAGTAGTACGTGCCACATGGAGTAATGCATGCAATTTTCTCCTGATCCTCCTTGGCCATGAATATCTGATGGTACCCAGAATATGCATCAAGGAATGAGAGTAAATCACAGCCGGCAGTAGAGTCTACAATTTGATCAATGCGCGGCAAAGGGAAAGGATCCTTTGGACATGCTTTGTTAATATCAGTGTAGTCGATACAAAGTCTCCACTTTCCATTTGCTTTACGCACTACAACTGGATTTGCCAACCAAGTTGGATGTAGTACACCTCTAACTAAGCCTGCTGCTTCGAGTTTCTTGATTTCCTCGGCAATGAACTGTTGCCGCTCCAAAGCTTGCTTCCTGATTTTCTGCTTGACGGGCCGAGCATGAGGACAGACAGCAAGGTGGTGCTCAATTACCTCCCTGGGAACGCCAGGGATGTCAGATGGTTGCCATGCAAACACATCGACAATCGCCCGTAGGAAGGCAACGAGCGCGCTTTCCTATTTGCTGTTAAGGGTGGCACTGATGGTGAAGGTAGCGCCAGTGCCATCCACCTTCGCCGACATCTTCTTCGTTGCTAGTGGAGTGGCCTTGGATTTCTTGCCGGTAGAGCACTCCGGCAAGTCTTCAACAGGTGTGCAGCACTCCGAAGAGGTGCACTTATCGGAATTCTTGTCAGAGGTCTTGCCGCTCTTCTTGCTTTTCTTCTCCTTGGCGGGAGCTGGCGCCTTGGCGGCCTCTGCTACAACCGCATCTCTGTAGAGTTTGTCGAAGCATATGACTGCATCCTTCTTATCAGAATTGATGGAAATGACACCCATCCGCCCTGGCATCTTCAACGTGTTATAGGCATAGTGGGACGCTGCCATAAACTTAGCCAAAGCTAGGCGGCCAAGAATTCCATTATACGGCAAAGGGATCTTGACAACATCAAACACAATCTTCTCTATTCTATAGTTCAATTCCCCGCCAAACGTCACCGGCAATGTGATCTTCCCTTTGGGCTGGCTCCTTCCCGGGTTCACTCCTTGAAAAGTGCCCGTTTTCTTGAGTTCCTCGCCGGGAATCTACAGCCTCTTGATAACCTCTGGTGAAATTAGATTCAGACCAGCCCCACTGTCAACTAACATTTTTGTTACCATGAGGTTGCGTATTGTTGATGAAACCAACAACGGCAAGCACCCGACCGTAGTTGTGTGATCAGGGTGGTGCTCAGCATAAAAAATGATAGGCGTGTGTGACCATTTGAGTGGTTTCTGGGTGCCTATTGCCGGCTCTGCCGCATTGACCTCACGTGCCCACTGCTTGAGCTGACGGTGAGAAGAGTGCAAAGATGCGCCTCTGTCAATGCACATGGCCTCGATTGCCTTCTGGAATTCCTGTTCGCTGGACTCTCCGTCGTCCTCTTCTTCTTCACTTCCATCATCTTCCTCTTTCTTTTTGCGGCCTCTAGCAGGCTTCTCTTTTTGCTGCTTGGCCTTGCCGCAGTGGCCTCCCCGACCACCACGGTTTTTCTTGCCAGACCCGCCAGCACCATCCTGGCCCTTCTCCTTGTCGCGTTTTTCATATTCAGCTTTCTGCTTCTCCGCAAGGTGCTCGACTTGTCGGCACTCTTGGAGATCATGGCCCTTGGTGCGGTGAATCTTGCAGTATGGCCCATCAGATTTGCCAGCCTTCTCGTTTGCCACCGCCTCCTGACAAGCGGCGCATACAGCAGCCTCCTTGCCGGAGTCTTTCGTTTTTGCTTTCTTGGCGGTGTTGGAGTTGCCGGACCCTTCGACAGCCATCACAGTTTTGCCTTTGCACTTCCTGTTGCGCTTTTGGCCCTTCTTCTTCGGGGTGGCAGCATCGTCGTCCTCGGAGTCCACCTCGGGACCAGCGTCCTCCCCGGGAAGTCTCCTTCCTTCCTCAGCACGCGCACACTTATCCGCCAACGTGTAGAGCTCGTTGACGGTCTTTGGCAGCTTGACGTTCATCTTCTCCCGCATCCTTCGATTGCGCACATTCGTGTGGAAGGCGGCAATCACGGCTGTGGGGTGCACATCTAGAATATTGCGGTGCACGCGGCTGAATCTCTGGATGTACTTGCGCAAATTTTCACCATCTCTTTGCGAGATCACTTGTAGACCACTGGGCTATCCAGGGGCCTTGTGGCCTCCAGTAAAGGCACCAACAAACTCATTGCAAAGATCTGACCACGAAGAAATGGAGTTCTCCGGTAAGTTCATCAACTAAGATCTTACGTTGGGCTTCAGCACCAACGAAAGTAGTTGATACGTCCATTTTGCATCATGTATTGCTACTGTTATTTATAGTGTTTTTAATCAATATAACACTTTGTGGAGCAATTCTAATGCATTTTGTCTCTTAATATGCAAGATTTACACAAGGAGGGAGATTGCCGGCAGCTGGAATTCTGGACCTGAAAAAGCTATGTCAGAGATACCTATTCTGCACATCTCCAAATGAGTTAAAATTTTACGGAGATTTATTTTGGAATAAATAAAAAAAATACTGGAAGCAAGAAGTACCAGAGGGGGCCACCCAGGTGCCGATGAGGCACCAGGGCGCGCCACCCCCCCCCAGGCGTGCCCTGGTACCTTGTGGGGCCCCTGGCCAGCCTCTGGCCCCTATTTTCTGGTATATAAGTCCATTTGCCCTAGAAAAAATAGAGAGAAGATTTTCGGGATGGTGCGCCGCTGTCTCAAGGCGGAACTTGGGCAGGAGCACTTTTGCTCTCCGGCGGAGAGATTCTGCAGGGGATACTTCCCTCTGGGAGGGGGAAATCGTCGCCATCGACATCACCAGCGATCCTCTCATCGTGGGAGGACTAATCTTCATCAACATCTTCACCAGCACCATCTCATCTCAAACCCGAGTTCATCTCTTGTATTCAATCTTTGTCTCAAAACCTCAGATTGGTACCTGTTGGTTGCTAGTAGTGTTGATTACACCTTGTAGTTGATGCTAGTTGGTTTATTTGGTGGAAGATTATATGTTCATATCTATTATGCTATTCAACACCTCTCTGATCTTGGACATGAATATGATTTGTGAGTAGTTACTTTTGTTCTTGAGGACATGGGAGAAGTCTTGTCAAAAGTAATCATGTGAATTTGGTATTCGTTCGATATTTTGATGATATGTATGTTGTTGATTCCCTTAGTGGTGTCGTGTGAACGTCGACTACATGACACTTCACCATCTTTGGGCCTAAGGGAATGCATTCTGGAGTAGTAATTAGATGATGGGTTGCTAGAGTGACAGAAGCTTAAACCCTAGTTTATGCGCTATTCCGTAAGGGCTGATTTGGATCCATATGTTTAATGCTATGGTTAGAGAAATCTTAATTCTTCTTTCGTAGTTGCGGATGCTTGCGGGAGGGGGTAATCATAAGTGGGAGGTTTGTTCAAGTAAGAAACCGGTCCACCCACATATCAAATTATCAAAGTAGCGAACGCGAATCAAACAAACATGATGAAAGTGACTAGATGAAATTCCCATGTGTCCTCGAGAACGCTTTACTTACTATAAGAGATTATTCCGGCTTGTCCTTTGCTACAAAAAGGATTGGGCCACCTTGCTGCACTCATTGTTACTATTGCTACTTGTCACTTGTTACAAATTATCTTGCTATCAAACTACTCATTACCGATAATTTCACTGCTTGCAGAAAATACCTTGCTGAAAACCGCTTGTCATTTCCTTCTGCTTCTCGTTGGGTTCGACACTCTTACTTATCGAAAGGACTACGATTGATCCCCTATACTTGTGTGTCATCAAGACTCTTTTCTGGCGCCATTGCCGGGGAGTGAAGCGCCTTTGGTGAGTGGAATTTGGTAAGGAAACATTTATATTACGTGCTGAAATTTACTGTCACTTGTCACTATGGAAAGTAATCCTTTCGGGGGTCTGTTCGGGGTATATTCACCTCGACCGGAAACACAAATAGTTGCTCCTCAACCTACTGCATCTACTGAAAATATTTATTATGAGATTCCTCCAGGTATGATAGAGAAACTGCTACCTAATCCTTATGCAGGAGATGGAACGGTACATTCTGATATGCACTTGATCTATGTGGATGAAATTTGTGGATTGTTTAAGCTTGCAGGTTTATCCGGAGATGGAGTTAAGAAGAAAGTATTCCCTTTATCTTTGGAGGGAAATGCATTAATGTGGTATAGGCTATGTGATGATACTGATACATGGGACTGGAACCGATTGAAACTGGAATTCCATCAAAAAATTTATCCTATGCATTTGGTTCATCGTGATCGGAATTATATATATAATTTTTGGCCTCGTGAAGGAGGAAGCATTGCTCAAGCTTGGGGGAGGCTTAAGTACATGATGTACACATGCCCCAATCATGATCTCTCAAAAGAAATTATCTTACAGAATTTTTATGCTCGGCTTTCTCATGATAATCAAACTACGCTCGATTCTTCTTCGACTGGCTCCTTTATGAAGAAAACTATTGAATTCAGATGGGATCTTCTGGAAAGAATTAAACGCAACTCTGAAGATTGGGAACTCGACAAAGGTAATGAGTCAGGTATAATACTTGAGTTCGATTGTGTTAAATCTTTTATGGCCACCGATGCTTTTCATAAGTTTAGCACTAAATACGAACTTGACTCTGAGATAGTAGCTTCCTTTTGTGAATCATTTGCTACTCATGTTGATCTCCCTAAGGTGAAGTGGTTTAAATATCATCCCCCTGTTAAAGAAAAGATTGAGGAACCCGTTAGTGTTAAAGAAGAAATAATTGTTTACCATGTTGATCCAATTGTGCCTACAACTTATATTGAGAAACCACCTTTTCCGATTAGGATTAAGGAGCATGCTAAAGCTTCAACTGTGGTTAACAAAAGTAATATTAGAGCACCTAGACCCTCTGAACAAATTAAAGTTGAACCTGATATTGCTATGGTTAAAGATCTCTTAGTCCATAATATAGATGGGCATGTTATTTACTTTTGTGATGAGGCGGCTATAATTGCTAAACCTGTTAGAAATGAATGAGATATGTTAGACAAGAACAAGCCCGTAGTTGGCATGCCTCTTATTTCTGTTAAGATTGGAGATCATTGCTATCATGGTTTGTGTGATATGGGTGCTAGTGTGAGTGCTATTCCATTTTCTTTATATCAAGAAGTAATACATGAAATTGCACCGGTTGAGATTGAAGATATTGATGTTACTACTAAGCTTGCGAATAGAGATACTATTACACCACTTGGGATTGTTAGAGATGATGAAGTCTTGTGTGGAAAAATCAAATACCCTACTGATTTCTTAGTACTTGGTTCACAACAAGATAATTTTTGTCCCATTATATTTGGTAGACCTTTCTTGAATACCGTTAATGCTGAAATTGATTGTGTTAAAGAAAAGGTTCGAGTTAAGTTTGGTGATATATCTCATGAGTTTAATTTCTCCAAGTTTTGTAGACAACCTCATGATAAAGAATTTCCTAGTTAAGATGAAATTATTGGTCTTGCTTCTATTGTCGTACCTCCTACTGATCCATTAGAACAATATTTGCTAGACCACGAAAACGATATGCATATGAATGAAAGAAATGAAATAGATAAGATGTTCTTTGATCAACCACCTATCCTTAAACATAATTTGCCTGTTAAAACTCTTGGAGGCCCTCCTCCACCTAAGGGTAATACTGTATTTGAATTGAAGCAATTGCCTGATACATTGAAATATGCTTATCTTGATGAAAAGAAGATATATCCTGTTATTATTAGTGCTTACCTTTCAGCGCATGAAGAAAAGAGATTACTAAAAACTCTGAGGAAGCACCGTGCTACTATTGGATATACTCTTGATGATCTTAAGGGCATTAGTCCCACTCTATGTCAGCACAAAATTAATATGGAGACTGATGCTAAACCAGTTGTCGACCACCAACGACGATTAAATCCTAAGATGAAAGAGGTGGTAAGAACTGAAATATTAAAGCTTCTGGAAGCAGGTATAATCTATCCCATAGCTGATAGTAGATGGGTAAGTCCCGTTCATTGTGTCCCTAAGAAAGGAGGTATTACCGTTGTTCCTAATGATAAAAATGAACTCATTCCACAAAGAATTGTAACTGGTAATAGGATGGTAATTGATTTTAGGAAATTAAACGAAGCTACTAGAAAAGATCATTACTCCTTACCTTTTATTGATCAAATGTTAGAAAGACTGTCTAAGCATACACACTTTTGCTTCCTAGCTGGTTATTCTGGTTTTTCTCAAATACCTGTATCACAACCCGATCAAGAGAAAACCACCTTTACTTGTCCTTTTGGAACTTATGCTTATAGACGTATGCCTTTTGGTTTATGCAAAGCACCTGCTACCTTTCAAAGATGTATGACTGCTATATTCTCTGACTTTTGTGAAAAGATTGTTGAGATATTCATGGATGATTTCTCCGTTTACGGAACATCTTTTGATGATTGCTTAAGCAACCTTGATCGAGTTTTGCAGAGATGTGAAGAAACTAATCTTGTCTTGAATTGGGAGAAGTGCCACTTTATGGTGAATGAAGGCATTGTCTTGGGGCATAAAATTTCAGAAAGAGGTATTGAAGTTGATAAAACTAAGGTTGATGCTATTGAGAAAATGCCATGTCCTAAAGATATTAAAGGTATAAGAAGTTTCCTAGGTCATGCTGGTTTCTATAGGAAATTTATTAAAGACTTCTCTAAAAATTTTAGGCCTCTTACCAATCTTTTGCAAAAAGATGTTCCATTTGTTTTTGATGATGATTGTCTAGAAGCCTTTGAAACACTTAAGAAAGCCTTAACCACTGCACCTATTGTCCAACCACCTGATTGGAACTTGCCTTTTGAAATTATGTGTGATGCTAGTGACTATGCTGTTGGTGTTGTTCTAGGACAGAGAGTTGATAAGAAATTAAATGTTATCCATTATGCTAATAAAACTCTAGACAGTGCCCAAAGAAATTATGCTACTACTGAAAAATAATTTCTAGCAGTTGTGTTTGCATGTGATAAATTCAGATCTTACATAGTTGATTCCAAAGTAACTGTTCACACCGATCATGCTGCTATTAAATATCTTATGGAAAAGAAAGATGCTAAACCTAGACTCATTAGGTGGGTTTTATTGCTACAAGAATTTGACTTGCATATTACTGATAGGAAGGGAGCTGAGAATCCCGTAGCAGATAATTTGTCTAGAATGGAAAATGTTCTTGATGACCCATTACCTATTAATGATGATTTTCCTGATGAACAATTAGCTGTCATAAATGCTTCTCATAATACTCCTTGGCATGCAGACTATGCTAATTACATTGTTGATAAATACATACCACCTAGTTTCACATACCAACAAAAGAAAAAGTTCTTCTTTGATTTAAGACATTACTTCTGGGATGACCCACATCTTTATAAAGAAGGAGTAGATGGTATTATTAGATGTTGTGTACCTGAGCATGAACAGGAACAAATCCTACGGAAGTGTCATTCCGAAGCTTACGGAGGACACCATGCGGGAGACAGAACTGCACACAAGGTATTACAATCTGGTTTTTATTGGCCTACTCTTTTCAAGGATGCTAGTAAGTTTGTCCTATCGTGTGATGAATGTCAAAGAATTAGTAATGTTGGTAGATGTCAGGAAATGCCTATGAATTATTCACTTGCTGTTGAACCATTTGATGTTTGGGGATTTGATTATATGGGACCTTTTCCTAATTCCAATGGGTATACACATATTTTAGTTGTTGTTGATTACGTTACTAAGTGGGTAGAAGCTATTCCAATTAGTAGTGCTGATCATAACACTTCTATTAAAATGCTTAAAGAAGTTATTTTCCCAAGGTTCGGAGTCCCGAGATATTTAATGACTGATGGTGGTTCACATTTTATTCATGGTGCATTCCGTAAATTGCTTGCTAAATATGATGTCAACCATAGAATTGCATCTCCCTATCACCCTCAAAGTAGTGGTCAAGTTGAATTGAGCAATAGAGAAATAAAATTAATTTTGCAAAAAACCGTCAATAGATCTAGAAAGAATTGGTCTAAGAAACTTGACGATGCATTATGGGCTTATAGAACTACTTATAAAAATCCTATGGGTATGTCTCCTTATAAAATGGTTCATGGAAAAGCATGTCATTTACCTCTTGAGTTAGAACATAAAGCATATTGGGCAATTAAATAACTAAATTATGATTTTAAACTTGCCGGTGAAAAGAGGTTATTTGATATTAGCTCATTAGATCAATGGAGAACCCAAGCTTATGAAATGCCAAATTGTTTAAAGAAAAAGTTAAAAGGTGGCATGATAGAAGAATTCAAAAATGGGAATTTAAAGTCGGTGAGCAAGTTCTATTGTACAATTCTCGTTTGAGATTCTTTGCAGGAAAACTTCTCTCTAAATGGGAAGGACCGTATATCATCGAAGAAGTTTATCGCTCCGGAGCCATCAAAATAAACAACTCCGAAGGCACTAATCCGAGAGTGGTGAATGGGCAAAGAATCAAGCACTATATTTCAGGTACTCCCATTAATGTTGAAACTAATATTATTGAAACAATTACACCGGAGGAATACATAAGAGAGACCTTCCGGAACACTCCAGAACCCTAAAAAGAAAGAGGTATGTGATACGGTAAGTAAACCGACTCCAGAAATTCCATAAAAATATTTTCTGTCAATTTTGGAATATTAGAAAAAATACAAAAATAAGAAATAACCGAGGGGACCCACTTGGTGCCCAAGAGGCACCAGGGCGCGCCACCCCCCAGGCACGCCCTGGTGGCTCGTGGGCCCCACGTGAGCCTTCCCGACTCCGTTTTCTTCTGGATTACTTGTTTTGCAAGATAAAAAATCTTTATATATACTCGCGGACGTTTTGACTACCGTATCGCAGAAATCTCCTCTGTTGTTGTTTCTTGCTATTTTTCTGACAGATCTAGATTGCTATGGCTCCACCAAGCTCTTCCAAGGACAAGTTCTACGAGAAGGTCATCAACCCCTACCTACCGGAGGTGATGAAACACCCTCAAGCCATCGAGATGCGTAAGGGGGTGCTTCACATCCGGGATGTTCAAGGACCCAAGAAGACCGGGAGCGTGGAGTCCAGGCTCGAAGCAGTGGAGCAGGAGATCTTCAAGTGCCAAGGGATGGTGGAACGTGGACTCAGCGCCAACCACTCCATGATCACGGAATTCACCCGTAATCACAAGGTGGAGGGCCAATCGATGGGGGACATCATCTTCAAGCTTAATGAACAAATCGACTATCTCCAAGGCCAAATCTATGATCTTCAAAACCAAAATTTTGAGTATGATTCAAAGGTATGAGTTTAGCTGCAAGTTTCAGGACTCTGGAGACTCGTTCATCTTTTTATGATGGGGAACCTATGCCATGGAAGCCGGAGGACAAGCCCATTACTTCATCAGCACCACCATCACCGAAGAAGGAGACTTGAGCACATGGGTATGGGCACTCCCCTTGGCTTGTGCCAAGCTTGGGGGAGGTGCCCCGGTATCGTATCACCATCACTTTCATTATCTTTACCTATTTTAGTTCGATCCTTAGTTATTTCATGATCTAGTTGAATAAAAGTTTAGTATGATCTATTTTCGAGTGTTAGCTTCGTGATCTATCTATCTATGTAATCGAGTTGAGAGTTATATAATAAAGAGTAGTTTGAGTTTTTGCTTCTTTACTTTCGTGTTCCAATTCTAGCAATGAAAATAATGAAAAATATCATATGCTAATCCTATGGAAAGTAATGATATTACATAAAAAAAGTATAAGTGGTAAAATTTATTGGAAGTTAACAAACAAAGCATTAGTCAATGATGCAATTCATGCAAAAGTTAATAAGGGGAGAGAAGATTCACATGCAAATATACTATCTTGGAAATCTTTTATGATTGAGAGCCCCCATTAAGTATTTTATGTCAAATTGTTGACGTTGGACAAGGAAGAGAACGTAATGAATTATGTTTGTTCATATTCGCAAAGAAGTTATATTGTTATTGATCCTCCAACATGTGGTGCTTGCCCAATATCTTTGCTAGCCAAAAATCCTCACAAGTAGAGATACTACTTGTGCATCCAAAACCCTTAAACCCAGTTTCATGTCATGAGAGTCCACTATATCTACCTATGGATTGAATAAGATCCTTCAAGTAAGTTGTCATCGGTGCAAAAAGCAATAAAAATTGCCTCTAAATATGTCTGAACTTTTATTGTAAGGGAAATAAGCTTTGTACGAACTTGTGATGGTAAAGAAATAAAAGCGACAGACTGCATAATAAAGGTTGCTATCACAAGGGGCAATATAAAGTGACGTTCCTTTGCATTAAGGGCTCTTGCATCCAACAAAAAAAAGTGCATGACAACCTCTGCTTCCCTCTGCGAAGGGACTATCCTTTACTTTTATGTATTTACTTTTTATGCAAGAGTCAATAGTGTTCTCCTCTACTTCCTTTTTAATTTTTTTCTTTTGTAAGCATCATGTGGTGGGGAAAGATCTAGGCATATATATCCAGTTGGATATGAGTGATCATGAGTTATTATTGTTGACATCACTCTTGAGGTGAATAAGTTGGGAGGCGAACTCACATGCCCCTATCTTTCTGTGTCTGGCTGAAACTTTTTGCTCCATATATATGTCGTGAGTGTTAGCAATCATGGAAGACTAAATGATGGTTGAGTATGTGGACTTGCTAAATAGCTCTTACATGAGACCCTTCCTGAAAATATGATGAATTGCAATTGCATTGTTGACTGAGAACATAGTTGTTAGTTTTCAAGAAAGTTTATGCCTTATACTCCATTGTTGTGATGAATTGTTACTTGCTCATGAGAAGCTTATGATAATAAATATTGCTGTTATAATAATGATCATGATGCTACTATGACCGTATTTTCTTTTTATCAACACCTCTCTCTCTAAACATGTGGACATGATTATCGATATCGGCTTTCGCTTGAGGACAAGCGAGGTCTAAGCTTGGGGGAGTTGATACGTCCATTTTGCATCATGTTTTGCTACTATTATTTATAGTGTTTTTAATCAATATAACACTTTGTAGAGCAATTCTAATGCCTTTTCTCTCTTAATATGCAAGATTTACACAAGGAGGGAGATTCCTGGCAGCTGGAATTCTGGACCTGAAAAAGCTATGTCAGAGATACCTATTCTGCACATCTCCAAATGAGCTGAAATTTTACGGTGATTTATTTTGGAATAAATAAAAAATACTGGAAGCAAGAAGTACTAGAGGGGGCCACCCAGGTGCCCACGAGGCACCAGGGCGCGCCACCCCCCAGGCGCGCCCTAGTACCTCGTGGGGCCCTTGGCCAGTCTCTGGCCCCCATTTTCTGGTATATAAGTCCATTTGCCCTAGAAAAAATAGAGAGAAGTCTTTCGGGACGGTGCGCCACCGTCTCTAGGCAGAACTTGGGCAGGAGCACTTTTGCTCTCCGGCGGAGAGATTCTGCCAGGGATACTGCACTCCGGGAGGTGGAAATCGTCGCCATCGACATCACCAGCGATCCTCTCGTTGTTGGAGGACTAATCTTCATCAACATCTTCACCAGCACCATCTCATCTCAAACCCTAGTTCATCTCTTGTATTCAATCTTTGTCTCAAAACCTCAGATTGGTACCTGTGGGTTGCTAGTAGTGTTGATTACACCTTGTAGTTGTTGCTAGTTGGTTTATTTGGTGGAAGATTATATGTTCAGATCTATTGTGCTATTCAACACCTCTCTGATCTTGGACATGAATATGATTTGTGAGTAGTTACTTTTGTTCTTGAGGACATGGGAGAAGTCTTGTCATAAGTAATCATGTGAATTTGGTATTCGTTCGATATTTTGATGATATGTATGTTGTTGTTTCCCTTAGTGGTGTCGTGTGAACGTCGACTACATGACACTTCACCATCTTTGGGCCTAAGGGAATGCATTGTGGAGTAGTAATTAGATGATGGGTTGCTAGAGTGACAGAAGCTTAAACCCTAGTTTCTGCGCTATTATGTAAGGGGCTGATGTGGATCCATATGTTTAATGCTATGGTTAGAGAAATCTTAATTCTTCTTTCGTAGTTGCGGATGCTTGCGAGAGGGGGTAATCATAAGTGGGAGGTTTGTTCAAGTAAGAATAGCACCCAAGCACTGGTCCACCCGCATATCAAATTATCAAAGTAGCGAACGCGAATCAAACAAACATGATGAAAGTGACTAGATGAAATTCCCATGTGTCCTCGAGAATGCTTTACTTACTATAAGAGATCGTTCCGGCTTGTCCTTTGCTATCAAAAGGATTGGGCCACCTTGCTGCACTCATTGTTACTATTGCTACTTGTCACTTGTTACAAATTATCTTGCTATCAAACTACTCGTTACCGATAATTTCAGTGCTTGCAGAAAATACCTTGCTAAAAACCGCTTGTCATTTCCTTCTGCTCCTTGTTGGGTTCGACACTCTTACTTATCGAAAGGACTACGATTGATCCCCTATACTTGTGGGTCATCAGTAGTTAGCGAGAATCTTCTCGTCTCTTCCCCCGGCAGCTTGCATGGCAGTCTTGTAGATGCCCAGAAATTTTGCCGGGTTCAGCTTGCCGTCGTACTTTTCTGGTACTTCCAGCTTGAAGGCCCGGATGGACGGCCAGTGGACTTGCCGCAACTCACGAGTGAAGGCTGGACATCCAACCTCGGGTGTAGGCTCATAACCGACTGGGCCGTTGCGCGCGTCAGATTGATGGCGCGCCTCCCGGCGCCGTTCAATGGTGGTGCGGGCTTCCTCTACCCGCCTGTCTTGCAGCACTTGCCGCTGATCTTGCCGTGCCCGTGGATCTGAAGAGGCTATCGACATCTCATCGGGCTCTACAGTTCGCTAGGTTTGCCGTGGCCACTGGCGTTGCTGCTGTTAAAGTTGTTGCCGCGGAGGTGACTGTACTGTTGGCGTAGTACCTTCAACACGGCCACCAGTTGGAGCTACTGGTGATGTTTGCGGACGCCGAGATGGCTCCACTTGCTATGACCTGCTCGTCTTGGCAAATCCAATCAGGCTCTGGATGGTGGCTCTCCACTCATCCATCTTTTCTACTGCCGGAGGAAAGTTCAGCAGCATCTGGGCTCGCGCCATCGTCTCTGTTACTGTGGCTGGCATGGCCAAAAGCGAAGACCGCGATGTCGCTCTACTCCTGGCAGAGCCAGTAGGAGCACCATTGCGATCATGCTGCCGTGGCGCATGTTCAGCAGTGGGCTGCCGTGGCGGAGGTGGTGCGTCAGGATCTGGAACTTGATCGACAGGGGTCTTGCCATGACAGGGATCGAGCAGTCGTCGATGCCGCTCGGAGTTGCGCTGCGCCCTTTGTGTGAGGGGCGCGGCGTCTGTCCTGACGCAGCATCTCTAGACGCCGCCGTGGCAGGATCTTGGCTCGCGCTGGCCCAGGCATTGCTGTTCCGGTGGCTACGTTCATCGACGCGGTGAGGAGGAGGAAGACGTCCATCCGCTCCGCCCACGACGTCACGGCTTTGCTCGCCAGAGGATCAAGGAAGTCGACTGCCTCCAGCGCCTCCGCCTCCTGCTCCGACCACAGTGGGCATGATGACCGCGCCACCTGCGCTGGTCGTGCCAACTGCGGTATCCGCATCACCCGCATTGGCCGCGCCGCCTGCGCCGCCTGTGGATACGTGCGAAGGAACCTTGGAGGTGGAAGGAGCCGTCATCGTGATGCCCTTCTTCTTGGGAGCCATCAACGACGATAAAGGTGGTGATGAAGCTGATGTAATTGACGCGCAATCTGCTGATTCAGGTTCGCACAAGCGATCCCCCTACCTGGCGCGCCAAAGATGTCGTGCGTACGACCATCTATGGGGCCATCTAGCACCTTTACGGTTCGACTAGGGAGATCGACGAGCACAATGAGCAGAACCAGCAGAAACGCAAAGAGTTTACCCATGTTCGGGCCACCGTGACGTGTAAAACCTTACTCCTGCTTTTAGTGTATTTGATGTGTATGAACACAAGTACAAGGAGCGCTTCTCCGGCAAGGTGCGGAAGAAGTAGCTACGCATGCAAGTTGTGCAAAGGATCGATCCGGGCTCCCCCTGTAAACATTGCCCTGGCCCTCCTTTTATTGCTCAAGGGGTCACCACAGTGGCAAAACAATCATTACAGGTCGATTAGATAGCAAACAGTGCTATCATACCTAACTCTGCCAGTTTAGGACAAAAGCAATAAATGCTCCGTTAGGTGTCATGTGGAGGAGGAGCTCCGGCAAGGATTCTGCACCGCTCACCCAATTACCTCCTATTATCTTGACACACCTTCTGGACGGGTGTCATTAAAGGAAAATCTCCTTCCAGCGCGCTGACACGTGCCCGACAAATCTCACCTAACAGCCTGCGGGCTCGACACCTCATCGATTAGCGACTAGCTGCTTGATGAGGTGGAGCGCTAACAGCTAGCGAGAGGTTGCCGGCACGGAGCTTGCCGGGCCTTCACCTTGCCGGCAAAGGTTATTTTTGGTGTGGAACTTGATGCTTTGTCTTTATCTTCTCCCCAGTAGCTTCTGCAACTGGGCCCTGAATCTTGTTATTTGGCAACTTCCGGCAAGCCTCGGCCGGCAGGGAAGCTACTACAGTCTGTGCAAAAGTCAGGGTATAAAATACCCATGTTATATACACCGACACACCTATCCTTAAACATAATTTGCCTGTTGAAACTTTGGGAGAACCTCTTCCACCCAAGAGTATTCCTGTGTTTGATTTAAAGCAATTACCTGATACACTTAAATATGCTTATCTTGATGAAAAGAAGATATATCCTATTATTATTAGTGCTAACCTTTCAGAGCATGAAGAAAAGAGATTACTTATAACTCTCAAGAAACACCGTGCTGCTATTGGATATACTCTTGATCATCTTAAGGGCATTAGTCCTACTTTATGTCAGCATAAAATTCATATGAAGCCAGACGCTAAACCCGTTGTTGATCATCAAAGAAGGCTGAATCCTAAAATGAAGGATGTGGTAAGAACTGAAATATTAAAGCTTCTGGAGGCAGGTATAATTTATCCCATAGCTGATAGTAGATGGGTAAGTCCTATTCATTGTGTTCCTAAGAAAGGAGGTATTACCGTTGTTCCTAATGATAAAAATGAACTCATCCCACCAAGAATTATAACTGGTTGTAGGATGGTAATTGATTTCTGGAAATTAAATAAAGCTACTAGGAAAGATCATTACCCCTTGCCTTTTATTGATCAAATGTTAGAAAGATTATCTAAGCATACACACTTTTGCTTCCTAGATGGTTATTCTGGTTTCTCTCAAATACCTGTATCAGCAGAAGATCAAGAGAAAACCACATTTACTTGTCCTTTTGGAACTTATGCTTATCGTCGTATGGATTTTTGGTTTATGTAATGCACCTGCTACCTTCCAAAGATGTATGACTGCTATATTCTCTGACTTTTGTGAAAACATTGTTGAGGTTTTCATGGATGATTTCTGCATTTACGGAACTTCTTTTGATGACTGCTTGAGCAACCTTGATCGAGTTTTGCAGAGATGTGAAGAAACTAATCTTGTCTTGAATTGGGACAAGTGCCCCTTTATGGTGAATGAAGGTATAGTCCTTGGGCATTAAATTTCTGAAAGAGGTATTGATGTTCATAAAGCTAAAGTTGATGCTATTGAGAAAATGCCATGCCCTAAAGATATCAAAGGTATAAGAAGTTTCCTCGGTCATGCTGGTTTCTATAGAAGGTTTATAAAAGACTTCTCTAAAATTTCTAGGACTCTCACTAATCTCTTGCAAAAAGATGTGCCATTTTTATAATGATGATTGCGTAGAAGCGTTTGAAATACTTAAGAAAGCCTTAATTTCTGCACCTGTTGTTCAACCACCTGATTGGAACCTACCCTTTGAAATTACGTGTGATGCTAGTCATTATGCTGTTGGTGCTATTCTAGGACAAAGAGTTGATAAGAAATTGAATGTCATTCATTATGCTAGTAAAACTCTAGACAGTGCTCAAAGAAATTATGCTACTACTGAGAAAGAATTTTTAGCAGTTGTGTTTGCATGTGAGAAATTCAGATCTTACATTGTTGATTCCAAAAATTACTATTCATACTTATCATGCTGCTATTAAATATCTTATGGAAAAGAAAGATGCTAAACCTAGACTTATTAGGTGGGTTTTTTTGCTACAAGAGTTTGATATGCATATTATTGATAGAAAGGGAGCTGAGAATCCCGTAGCAGATAATTTGTCTAGAATGGAAAATGTTCTTGATGACCCACTTCCTATTAATGATGATTTCCCTGATGAACAACTAGCTGTGATAAATACTTCTCGTAATACTCCTTGGTATGCAGACTATGCTAATTACATTATTGCTAAATATATACCACCTAGTTTCACATACCAATAAAAGAAAAAGTTCTTCTTGGATTTAAGAGATTACTTTGGGGATGACACACATTTATATAAAGAAGGAGTAGATAGTGTTAATAGATGTTGTGTACCTGAGCATGAACAGGAACAAATCCTACAAAAGTGTCACTCCGAGGCATATGGAGGACACCATGAGGGAGACAGAACTGCACACAAGGTATTACAACCTGATTTTTATTGGCCTACTCTTTCCAAAGATGCACGTAAGTTTATCCTCTCTTGTGATGAATGTCAAAGAATTGGTAATGTTGGTAGACATCAGGAAATGCCTATGAATTATTCACTTGTTATTGAACAATTTGATGTTTGGGGTTTTGATTATATGGGACCTTTCCCAAAATCCAATGGGTATACTCATATTTTAGTTGCTGTTGATTACGTTACTAAGTGGGTAGAAGCTAGTCCAACTAGTAGTGCTGATCATAACACTTCTATTAAAATGCTTAAAGAAGTTATATTCCCGAGGTTTGGAGTCCCTAGATATTTAATGACTGATAGTGGTTCACATTTTATTCATGGTGCTTTCCGTAAATTGCTTGCTAAATATGATGTTAATCATAGAATTGCATCTCCTTATCATCCTTAATCTAGTGGTCAAGTTGAATTAAATAATAGAGAAATAAAATTAATTTTGCAAAAGACCGTTAGTAGATCTAGAAAGAATTGGTCTATGAAACTTGATGATGCACTATGGGCTTACAGAACTGCTTATAAAAATCCTATGGGTATGTCTCCGTATAAAATGATCTATGGAAAAGCATGTTATTTACCTCTTGAACTAGAACATAAAGCACATTGGGCAATTGAAGAACTTAACTATGATTTTAAACTTGCCGGTGAAAAGAGGTTATTTGATATTAGCTCCTTAGATGAATGGAGAACACAAGCTTATGAAAATGCCAAGTTGTTTAAGGAAAAAGTTAAAAGATGGCATGATAAGAGAATTCAAAAACGGGAATTCAAAGTAGGTGATCATGTTCTATTATACAATTCTCGTTTAAGGTTCTTTGCAGGAAAACTTCTCTCTAAATGCGAAGGGCCATACATCATCGAAGAAGTTTATCGCTCCGGAGCCATCAAAATAAACAACTCCGAAGGCAATAATCCGAGGGTGGTTTATGGGCAAAGAATTAAACATTATATCTCAGGTACGCACATTAATGTTGAAAATAATATTATTCAAACAATGACACCGGGAGAGCACATAGAAGAAACCATCCGGAACGCTCCAGAATCCTGAAAAGGAGTAGGTACGTGGTACGGTAACTAAACCGACTCCAAAACTTCCATAAAAGTACTTTCTGTTTGTTTTGGAATATATAAAAAATTAGGAAAATAATAAACAGTCTGAAACGTGCATGAGGAGCCGAAAAGCCTGGGGTGCGCGCCCTACCCCCCTGGGCGCGCCTACCAAACTTGTGGCTCCCTCGTGGACTTTCCCGACTCCGTTTTTCTTCCATATTACTTGTCCTGCACGTGACAAATTCATTATATATACTCACTGGTGTTTTGACCACCGCATCGCAAGTTTCTCCTCTGTTCTTGTTTTGGGCTATTTTTCTGACAGATCTCGATCGTCATGGCTCCTCAAAAGCTCCGCACCAAGCACCAGATCGTTCAACCTTCGCCCGGCAAACGCCCTTTCATATTATGAGTGGTCATCCGAATAGGAGGATACTGCTATGGAGGAGGAACCAGGGAAGGTCATGGAGGACCGGATCCAAGGAGAGGAAGATCAAGCCATGCTCAGGAAGGAAGCACCAGAAAAGGGAGATTCGTGGCAAACTCTTTATATTAATCTTCCCCCATCTGAAATTGATACATTAAAAGTTTTTGAAATGATTTGTGCTCTGAATACGTCACTTACTCATGAAGTTATTGTGTTAGAAGAGCAGAATAGTGCTCTTCAGAGGATCAACGGAAATTTGGAGTACTTACAGAAGCTAAAGGACAAATGCACCACTTCATCACCACCATCACTAAAGAAGGAGATTTGAGTACATGGGTATGTGCACCACCCTTGGCTTGTGCCAAGCTTGGGGGAGGTGCCCCGGTATCATATCACCATTACTTTTTATCATCATTATCTATCTTAGTTCGATCCTTAGTTATTTCGTGATTTAGAAGAATAAAAGTTTTAGTATGATTTAGTTTCGAGTGCTTGCTTAGTGATCTATCTATCTATGTAATCGTTTGTGAAAGTTATATAATAAAGAGTAGTTTGAGTTGAGTGTTTTTCTTTTGTTGATCCAAACTTAGAAAGAATAAAGAAAAAAAAAGATCATATGCTAATCCCATGGGGAGTGATGACTTCATAAAAAAAGAAGTATAATTGATAAAACTTGTTGGAAGTTAACAAACATAGCATTGATCATTGTTGCAATTCATGAAAAAGTAATAAAGGAAGATAGGTCTCACATATAAATACACTATCTTGGACATCTTTTATGATTGTGAGCCCCCATTAAATATTCTATGACAAATAGTCGACGTTGGACAAGGAAGACAACGTAATGAGTTATGTTTGCTTACATTCACATAGAAGTTATATTGTTTTGGATCCTCTAACATGTGGGGCTTGCCCCCTATCTTTTGCTAGCCAAAATTCTGCACTAAGTAGACATACTACTTGTGCATCCAAAAACCCTTAAACCTAGTTTCATGCCATGAGAGTCCATTATATCTACCTGTGGATTGAATAAGATCCGTAAACTAAGTTGTCATCGGTGCAAAGCAATAAAAATTGCTCCTAAATATGTATGATCTTTTATTGTATGGGAAAATAAGCTTTGTACGATCTTGTGATGGTGGAGAAATACAAGCGACAAACTGCATAATAAAGGTCGCTATCACAAGGGGAAATATAAAGTGACGTTCCTTTACATTAAGAGTTGCACATCCAAAAACAAAAAGCGCATGACAACCTCTGCTTCCCTATGCGAAGGGCCTATCTTTTACTTTTATGTATTTACTTTCATGCAAGAGTCAATCGTATTCTCCTCTATTCCGTTTTTATTTTCTCTCTTGGCAAGCATCATGTGGTGGGCATTGATCCAGACATATATATCCAGTTGGATTTAGGTGATCATGAGTTATTATTTTTGACATTACCCTTGAGGTAAATACGTTGGGAGGCGAAATTATAAGCCCCTATCTTTCTAAGTGTCTGACTAAAACTTTTGCACCATAAGTATGCCGTGAGTGTCAGCAATCATAGAAGACTAAATGATTGTTGAGTATGTGAACTTGCTAAACAAATCTCTTACATAGACTCCTTCTGATAATATGATGAATTGCAATTGCTCCAGTGACTGAGATCATAGTTTGTTAGTTTTCAATTTGGTTTGTGGTTCATACATTAACTTGTGATTGAATTGTCACTTTTTCAGGAGAAGTTTTATGATGATATATTGCTATTATAATAAATATCATGATGCTTCATGTCCGTATTTTATTTTTATCGACGCCCCTCTCTCTAAACATGTGGTCATGATTATCGATTTCGGCTTTCGCTTGACGACAAGCGAGGTCTAAGCTTGGGGGAGTTGATACGTCCAATTTGCATCATGATTTCCTACTATTAATTAATATGTTTTTGATCATTATTTCACTTTATGGTACAATTCTTATGCCTTTTCTCACTTAGTTTGCAAGATTCACATGAAGAGGGAGATTACCGGCAGCTGGAATTCTCGACCGGATGGGGGTGAAACAGAGATAGCTATCTTGCACAACTCCAAATGACCTGAAAATTTACGGAGAATTATTTTGGAATATATAAAAAATACTGGTGAATGAATTACCAGGAGGGGGCCCACCAGGAAGCCATAAGCCTGGGGGGCGCGGCGTACCCCCCTAGGCGCGCCCCCCGAGCTTGTGGGGCCCCTGGCAGGCCTCCGGCCCCCTCCTTCTGCTATATGAAGTCATTTGCCCTAGAAAAAATCAGAATAAGACTTTCGGGATGAACCGCCGCCCTCTCGAGGCGGAACCTGGGCAAGAGCTATTTTTCTCTCCGGCGGAGCGATTCCGCCGGGGATACTTCCCTCCGGGAGGGGGAAATCGAAGCCATCGACATCACCAATGATCGTCTCATTGTGGGAGGACCAATCTTCATCAACATCTTCACCAGCATCATCTCATCTCAAACGCTAGTTCATCTCTTGTATAAATCTTTGTCTCAAAACCTCAGATTGGTACCTGTGGGTTGCTAGTAGTGTTGATTACATCTTGTAGTTGATGCTAGTTGGTTTATTTGGTGGAAGCTTATATGTTCAGATCCTTAATGATATTCAATACGCCTCTGATCTTGAACATGAATATGATTTGCGAGTAGTTGCTTTTGTTCTTGAGGACATGGGAGAAGTCTTGTCATAAGTAATCATGTGAATTTGGTATTCGTTCGATATTTTGATGATATGTATGTTGTTGCTTCCTTTAGTGGTGTCGTGTGAACGTCGACTACATGACACTTCACCATCTTTGGGCCTAAGGGAAGGCATTATGGAGTAGTAATTAGATGATGGGTTGCTAGAGTGATAGAAGCTTAAACCCTAGTTTATGCGCTATTCCGTAAGGGGCTGATTTGGAACCATATGTTTCAAGCTATGGTTAGAGTTATCTTAATTCTTCTTTCATAGTTGCTGATGCTTGTGAGAGGGGGTAATCATAAGTGGGAGGCTTGTTCAAGTAAGAACAGCACCCAAGCACCGGTCCACCCACATATCAAATTATCAAAGTAGCGAACGCGAATCAAACAAACATGATGAAAGTGACTAGATGAAATTCCCATGTGTCCTCGAGAATGTTTTGCTTATTATAAGAGATCGTTCCAGCTTGTCTGTTGCTATAAAAAGGATTGGGCCACCATGCTTCACCTTTGTTACACTTGTTACTGGTTACTCATTACGAATTATCTTGTTATCAAACTACTCGTTACCATTACTTTCAGTGCTTGCAGAGAATACCTTACTGAAAAGCTCTTGTCATTTCCTTCTGCTCCTCGTTGGGTTCGACCCTCTTACTTATCGAAAGGACTACGATTGATCCACTATACGTGTTTGTCATCAAGACTCTTTCCTGGTGCCGTTGCCTGGGAGTGAAGCGCCTTTGGTGCGTGGAATTTGGTAAGGAAACATTTATATTACGTGCTGAAATTTATTGTCACTTGTCACTATGGAAAGTAATCCTTTGAGGGGCTTCTTCGGGGTATCTTCACCTTGACCAGAAGCAATAAGAGTTGCTACTCAACCTACTTAACCTACTGAAAATATTTATTATGAAATTCCTTCGGGTATGATAGAGAAACTGCTAGCTAATCCTTATGCAGGAGATGGAACGGTGCATCCTGATATGCACTTGATATATGTGGATGAAATTTGTGGTTTGTTTAAGCTTGCAGGTTTATCTGGAGATGGTGTTAAGAAGAAGGTATTCCCTTTATCTTTGGGGGGAAAGGCATTGACATGGTATAGGCTATGTGATGATACTGGAACATGGGATTGGAACCTGTTGAAGCTGGAATTCCACCAAAAAAATTATCCTATGCATTTGGTTCATCATGATCGGAATTATATATATAATCTTTGGCCTCGTGAAGGAGAAAGTATCGCTCAAGCTTGGGGGAGGCTTAAGTATATGTTGCACACATGCCCCAATCATGAGCTCTCAAGAGAAATAATTATTCAAAACTTTTATGCTCGGCTTTCTCATAATGATCAATCCATGCTCGATACTTCTTCTGCTGGTTCCTTTATGAAGAGAACTATTGAATTCAGATGGGATCTTCTGGAAAGAATTAAACATAACTCTGAAGATTGGGAAATCAACAAAGGTAAAGGGTCAGGTATAAATATTGAGTTTGATTGCGTTAAATCTTTTATAGAAACTGATGCTTTTCATAAGTTTAGTAGTAAATATGGACTTGACTCTGAGATAGTAGCTACCTTTTGTGAATCTTTTGCTGCTCATGTTGATCTCCCTAAGGAGAAATGGTTTAAATATCATCCACCCATTGAATTAAATGAAGAACCTGTTAGTGTTAAAGAAGAAACAATTGTTTACAATGTTGATCCAGTTGTGCCTACTGCTTATATTGAGAAACATCCTTTCCCTGTTAGGATTAAGGAACATGCTAAAGCTTCAACTATGGTTAATAAAAGTAATATAAGAACACCTAGACCTTCTGAACAAATTAAAGTTGAACCTAATATTGCAATGGTTAAAGATCTTTTGGTTGATGATATTGATGGGCATGTTATATACTTTTGTGATAAGGCTGCTAGAATTGCTAAACATGTTAGAAATGAACGAGATATGCTAGATAAGAACAAGCCCGTAGTTGGCATGCCTGTTGTTTCTGTTAAGATTGGAGATCATTGCTATCATGTTTCGAGTGATGTGGGTGCTAGTGTGAGTGCTATTCCATTTTCTTTATATCAAGAAGTAATGCATGATATTGCACCTGTTGAGATTGAAGATATTGATGTTACTATTAAGCTTGCGAACAGAGATACTATTACACCACTTGGGATTGTTAGAGATGTTGAAGTCTTGTGTGGTAAAATCAAATACCCTACTGATTTCTTAGTACTTGGTTCACAACAAGATAATTTTTGTCCCATTATATTTGGTAGACCCTTCTTGAATACTGTTAATGCTGAAATTGATTGTGTTAAAGACAAAGTTAGAGTTAAGTTTGGTGATATATCTCATGAATTCAACTTCTCTAAGTTTCATAGACAACCTCATGATAAATAATTACCCAATAAAGATGAAATTATAGGTCTTGCATCTATTGTTGTTCCTCCTACTGATCCTTTTGAACAATATTTGCTAGACCATGAGAATGATATGCATATGATTGAAAGAAATGAAATAGATGAGTTGTTCTTCAAGCAAGCACCTATTCTTAAACATAATTTGCCTGTTGAAACCTTGGGAAATCCTCTACCACCCAAGGGTGATCCTGTGTTTGAATTAAAGCAATTACCCGATATGCTTAAATATGCTTATCTTGATGAAAAGAAGATATATCCTCTTATTATTAGTGCTAACCGTTCAGAGCATGAAGAAAAGAGATTACTTAAAACTCTAAAGAAGCACCATGCTGCTATTGGATATACTCTGGATGATCTTAAGGGCATTAGTCCCACTTTATGTCAGCATAAAATTCATATGGAACATGATGCTAAACCCATTGTTGATCATCAAAGAAGGTTGAATCCTATAATGAAGGAGCGGACAGATATAATTTATCCCATAGCTGATAGTAGATGGGTAAGTCCTGTTCATTGTGTTCCTAAGAAAGGAGGTATTACTGTGGTTCCTAATGATAAAAATGAACTCATTTCACAAAGAATTGTAACTGGTTATTGGATGGTAATTGATTTCGGGAAATTAAATACAGCTACTAGGAAAGATCAATACCCCTTGCCTTTTATTGATCAAATGTTAGAAAGATTATCTAAGCATACACACTTTTGCTTCCTAGATGGTTATTCCGGTTTCTCTCAAATACCTGTATCACCAGAAGATCAAGAGAAAACCACATTTACTTGCCCCTTTGGAACTTATGCTTATCGTCGTATGCATTTTGGTTTATGTAATGCACCTGCGACTTTTCAAAGATGTATGACTGCTATATTCTCTGACTTTTGTGAAAAGATTGTTGAGGTTGTCATGGATGATTTTTCCGTTTACGGAACCTCTTTTGATGATTGCTTAAGCAACCTTGATCGAATTTTGTAGAGATGTGAAGAAACTAATCTTGTCTTGAATTGGGAGAAGTGCCACTTTATGGTAAATGAAGGTATAGTCCTTGGGCATAAAATTTCTGAAAGAGGTATTGAAGTTGATAAAACTAAAGTTGATGCAATTGAGAAAATGCCATGCCCTAAAGATATCAAAGGTATAAGAAGTTTCTTCGGTCATGCTGGCTTCTATAGAAGGTTTATAAAAGACTTCTCTAAAATTTCTAGGCCTCTTACTAATCTTTTGCAAAAAGATGTTCCATTTGTTTTTGATGATGATTGCGTAGAAGCCTTTGAAATACTTAAGAAAGCCTTAATTTCTGCACCTATTGTTCAACCACCTGATTGGAACCTACCCCTTGAAATTATGTGTGATGCTAGTGATTATGCTGTTGGTGCTGTTCGAGGATAAAGAGTTGATAAGAAATTGAATGTTATTCATTATGATAGTAAAACTCTAGACAGTGCTCAAAGAAATTATGCTACTACTAAGAAAGAATTTTTAGCAGTTGTGTTTGCATGTGATAAATTCAGATCTTGCATTTTTATTCCAAAGTTACTATTAACACTGATCATGCTGCTATTAAATATCTTATGGAAAAGAAAGATGCTAAACCTAGACTTATTAGGTGGGTTCTTTTGCTACAAGAATTTGATTTGCATATTGTTGATAGAAAGGGAGCTGAGAATCCCGTAGCAGATAATTTGTCTAGAATGGAAAATGTTCTTGATGACCCACTTCCTATTAATAATGATTTCCCTGATGAACAATTAGCTGCAATAAATGTTTCTCGTAACACTCTGTGGTATGCAGACTATTCTAATTATATTGTTGCCAAATATATACCACCTAGTTTCACATACCAACAAAAGAAAAAGTTCTTCTTTGATTTAAGGCATTACTTTTGGGATGACCCACACTTATATAAAGAAGGAGTAGATGGTATTATTCGACATTGTGTACCTGAGCATGAACAAGAACAAATCCTACGGAAGTGTCATTCCGAGGCATACGGAGGACACCATGCGGGAGACAAAACTGCACATAAGGTATTACAATCTGGTTTTTATTGGCCTACTCTCTTCAAAGATGCACGTAAGTTTGTCCTTTCTTGTGATGAATGCCAAAGAATTGGTAATCTTGGTAGACGTCAGGAAATGCCTATGAATTATTCACTTGTTATTGAACCATTTGATGTTTCGGGATTTGATTATATGGGACCTTTTCCTAAATCCAACGGGTATACACATATTTTAGTTGCTATTGATTATGTTACTAAGTGGGTAGAAGCTATTCCAACTAGTAGTGCTGATAATAACACTTCTATTAAAATGCTTAAAGAAGTTATATTTCCGAGGTTTGGAGTCCCTAGATACTTGATGACTGATGGTGGCTCACATTTTATTCATGGTGCTTTACATAAATTGCTTGCTAAATATGATGTTAATCATAGAATTGCATCTCCTTATCATCCTCAGTCTAGTGGTCAAGATGAATTGAGTAATAGAGAAATAAAATTAATTTTGCAAAAAATCGTTAATAGATCCAGGAAAAATTGGTCTAAGAAACTTGATGATGCATTATGGGCCTACAGAATTGCTTATAAGAATCCTATGGGTATGTCTCCATAGAAAATGGTTTATGGAAAAGCATGTCATTTACCTCTTGAGTTAGAACATAAAGCATATTGGGCAATAAAAGAACTTAACTATGATTTCAAACTTGCCGGTGAAAAGAGGTTATTTGATATTAGCTCTCTAGATGAATGGAGAACCCAAGCCTATGAAAATGCCAACTTATTTAAAGAAAAGGTCAAAAGATGGCATGATAAAAGAATCCAAAAACAGGAATTTAAAGTGGGTGAACAAGTTCTATTATACAACTCTCGTTTCAGATTTTTTGCAGGAAAACTTCTCTATAAATGGGAAGGAACATATATCATCGAAGAAGTTTATCGCTCCGGAGCTATAAAAATCAACAACTCCGAAGGCACCAACCCGAGAGTAGTGAATGGACAAAGAATTAAGCATTATATCTCAGGTACCCCCATTAATGTTGAAACTAATATTATTCAGACAATGACACCGGAGGAACACATCGAAGAGTCCTTCCGGAACACTCCAGAACCCTGAAAAGGGGTAGGTATGTGATACGGTAAGTAAACCGACTCCAAAAATTCCATAAAAATTATTTCTGTCCGTTTTGGAATATTAGAAAAATTACAAAAATAAGAAACATCCGAGGGGACCGGCGAGTCGCCCACAAGGCAAAAGGGCGCGACCCCCCTGGGCGCGCCGTGATGCCTTGTGGGCCCCTCGTGTGCCCTCCCGACTCCGTTTTCCTCTCGTATGCTTCTTTTGCAAGATAAAAATTCTTTATATGTACTCATGGGTGTTTTGACCACCGCATCGCAAGTTTTCCCTCTGTTCTTGTTTCGGGCTGTTTTTCTGACAGATCTAGATCACCATGGCGTCTTCAAGCTCGTCCAAGAACCAGTTCTACGAGAAGGTCATTAACCCGTACCTACCGTAGGTGATGAAGCACCCTCAAGCCATCGAGATGCATGAGGGGGTGCTCCACATCCGGGATGTTCAAGGACCCAAGAAGGCTGGGAGTGAGAAGGCCAGGCTGGAAGCGGTGGAACATGAGATCTTCAAGTGCCAGGGGATGGTGGAGCGCAGACTCAGTGCTAACCACTCCATGATCACGGAATTCATCCGTGAGCACAAGGTGGACAGCAAGGATATTGGGAACGTCATCTTCAAGCTCAATGACCGGATTGATTATCTTCAGGCCCAAATCTATGATCTATGAAATCAAAATTTTTAGTATGAGGCCAAGTTCAAAGGTATGAGTTTAGCTGCAAATTTTAGGACTCCGGAAACGCGTTCGTCCTTTTATGATGGAGAACCTATGCCTTGGAAGACGGAGGACAAGCCTACCACTTCATCACCACCATCACCAAAGAAGGAGACTTGAGTACATGGGTATGGGCACCACCCTTGGCTTGTGCCAAGCTTGGGGGAGGTGCCCCGGTATCGTATCACCATCACTTTTATCATCATTATCTATCTTAGTTTGATCCTTAGTTATTTCATGATTTAGAAGAATAATAGTTTTAGTATGATTTAGTTTTGAGTGCTTGCTTTGTGGTCTATCTATCTATGTAATCATGTGTGAAAGTTATATAATAAAGAGTAGTTTGAGTTGAGTATTTTGCTTTTGTTAATCCAATCTTGGAAATAAAATAAAGAGAATAAAAAGTAAGATCATATGCTAATCCCATGGGGAGTGATGACTTCACATAGAAGAAGTATAATTGATAAAACATGTTGGAGGTTAACAAACATAGCATTGGTAATTGTTGCAATTCATGAAAAAGTAATAAAGCAAGAGAGGTCTCACATATAAATATACTATCTTGGACATCTTTTATGATTGTGAGCCCCCATTAAATATTCTATGTCAATTAGCCGACGTTGGAGAAGGAAGACAACGTAATGAGTTATGTTTGCTTATATTCACATAGAAGTTATATTGTTTTGGATCCTCTAACATGTGGTGCTTGCCCCCTATCTTTTGCTAGCCAGAAATTCTATACTATGTAGATATACTACTTGTGCATCCAAAAAACCCTTAAACCCAGTTTCATGTCATGAGAGTCCACTATATCTACCTATGGATTGAATAAGATCCTTCAAGTAAGTTGTCATCGGTGCAAAAGCAATAAAAATTGCTCCTAAATATGTATGAACTTTTATTGTAAGGGAAAATAAGCTTTGTACGATCTTGTGATGGTGGAGAAATAAAAGCGACAGACTGCATAATAAAGATCGCTATCACAAGGGGCAATATAAAGTGACGTTCCTTTGCATTAAGAGTTTGCACATTCAAAAACAAAAAGCGCATGACAACCTCTGCTTCCCTCTACAAAGGGCCTATCTTTTACTTTATGTATTTACTTTTATGCAAGAGTCAATAGTGTTCTCCTCTATTCCGTTTTTATTTTCTCTCTAGGCAAGCATCATGCAGTGGGGATAGATCCATGCATATATATCTAGTTGGATGTTGGTGATCATGACTTATTATTGTTGACATTACCCTTCAGGTAAATACGTTGGGAGGCGAAATTATAAGCCCCTATCTTTCTATGTGTCTGACTGAAACTTTTGCTCCATAAGTGTCAGCCATCATAGTAGATCCATTCTTACATAGACTCTTTCTGATAATATGATGAATTGCAATTCCTTCAATGACTGAGATCATAGTTTGTTAGTTTCAATACGGTTTATGGTTCATACTTTAATTTGTGAATGAATTGTCACTTTTTCATGAGAAATTCTATGATATATTGTTGTTATAATAAAGATCATGATGCCTTCATGTCCGTATTTTATTTTTATCGACACCTCTCTCTCTCTCTCTCTAAGCATGTGGTCATGATTATCGATTTCGGCTTTCGCTTTAGGACAAGCGAGGTATAAGCTTGGGGGAGTTGATACGTCCAATTTGCATCATGATTTCCTACTGTTATTTATAATGTATTTGATCATTATTTCACTTTATGATGCAATTCTTATGTCTTTTCTCTCTTAATTTGCAAGATTTATATGAAGAGAGAGAATACCGGCAACTGGAATTCTGGACCTGAAACAGCTACAACAGATATACCTATCGTACAGAGCTCCAATTGACATGAAATTTCACGGAGATTTTTTATTGAATAGATAAAAAATACTGGAGAAAAGATATACTAGGGGGGACCCAACAGTTGCCCACAAGGCAACAGGGCGCGACCCCCCTAGGCGTGCCCTGATGCCTTGTGGGGCCCCTGGCTGGCCTCTGGCCCACTCCTTCTGCTATATAAGGTCATTTGCCCTAAAAAAATTAATGAGAAGACTTTCGGGACGAAGCGCCACCATCTCGAGGTGGAACCTGGGCAGGAGCTATTTTGCTCTCCGGCGGAGCGATTCCGCTGGGGATACTTCCCTCCGGGAGGGGGAAATCGAAGCCATCGACATCACCAACGATCCTCTCATTGTGGGAGGACCAATCTTCATGAACATCTTCACCAGCACCATCTCATCTCAAACCCTAGTTCATCTCTTGTATTCAATCTTTGTCTCAAAACCTCAGATTGGTACCTGTGGGTTGCTAGTAGTGTTGATTACATCTTGTAGTTGATGCTAGTTTGGTTTATTTGGTGGAAATTATATGTTCAGATCCTCAATGATATTCAATACCCCTCTGATCTTGAACATGAATATGATTTGTGAGTAGTTACTTTTGTTCTTGAGGACATGGGAGAAGTCTTGTCATAAGTAATCATGTGAATTTGGTATTCGTTCGATATTTTGATGATATTTATGTTGTTGCTTCCTTTAGTGGTGTCGTGTGAACGTCGACTGCATGACACTTCACCATCTTTGGGCCTAAGGGAAGGCATTGTGGAGTAGTAATTAGATGATGGGTTTCTAGAATGACAGAAGCTTAAACCCTAGTTTATGCGCTATTCCGTAAGGGGCTCATTTGGATCCATATGTTTCATGCTATGGTTAGATTTGTCTTAATTCTTCTTTCGTAGTTGTGGATGCTTGCAAGAGGGGGTAATCATAAGTGGGAGGCTTGTTCAAGTAAGAACAGCACCCAAGCACCGGTCCACCCACATATCAAATTATCAAAGTAGCGAACGCGAATCAAACAAACATGATGAAAGTGACTAGATAAAATTCCAATGTGTCCTCGAGAACATTTTGCTTATTATAAGAGATCATTCAGGCTTGTCCTTTGTTATAAAAAGGATTGGGCCATGATACGTCTCCAACGTATCTATAATTTTTTATTGTTCCATGCTATTATAGTATCAATCTTGGATGTTTTATATGCAATTATATGCCATTATATATCATTTTTTGGGACTAACCTATTAACCCAGTGCCCAGTGCCAGTTGCTGTTTTTTGCTTGTTTTTGCCTTTTCAGAAAATCATTATCAAAAAGTGTCCAAACAAGAAAAACAAACTTTGGATTAATTTTTTCTGGACCAGAAGAGACCCAGGAAGCTTCGGGAGAAGACCAGAAGAGCCACGAGGAGGCGGCAAGCCTAGAGGGCGCGCCCAGGGGGGTTGGGCGCGCCCCCAGGCTTGTGGGCCCCTCGTGGCACCTCTTGACCTAATTCCAATGCTATAAATTCCGAAATATTCCAAAACCAACAGAGAGCCAGAAGAGAAAACCTTTCCGCCGACGCAAGCCTCTGTTCTTCCGCGATCCCATTTGGAGGCCTTTTCCGGTACTCTACCGGAGGGGGAATCGATCACGGAGGGCCTCTTCATCAACCTTGCTACCCTTTCGATGATGTGTGAGTAGTTTACCACAGACCTACGGGTCTATAGCTAGTAGCTAGATGGCTTCTTTTCTCTCTTTGATCTTCAGTACCATGTTCTCCTCGATGTTCTTGGAGTTCTATCCGATGTAATCTTCTTTTGCGGGGTGTTTGATGGGATCCGATGAATTGTGAGCTTATGATCAGATTATTCACGAGAAATATTTGAGTCTTCTCTGAACTGTTTTATGCATGATTATTATAGCTTTGTATTTCTCTCCGATCTATCGATTTGGTTTTGCCTACTAGATTGATTTATCTTGCAATGGGAGAGGTGCTTTGTGATGGGTTCAATCTTGCGGTGCTCAATCCCAGTGAAAGTAGGGGACATGACACGTATTTGTATTGTTGCCATTAAGGATAAAAAGATGGGGTTTAATCATATTGGTTGAGTTTACTTTGTCTACATCATGTCATCTTGCTTAAGGCGTTACTCTGTTTCATACTTAATACCCTAGATACATGCTGGATAGCGGTCAATGAGTGGAGTAATAGTAGTATTTACTTTTATTTTAATTAGTATTTTAGTTTATCTATTTATCTCTATAAGATTTAATCCTTGCAAATAACCGCTAAGAGGATTGGCAACCCTCTTATTTGCGTTGGGTGCAAGTGTTTGCTCTTGTGTGTGCAGGTGCGCTTAACAGAATTTTGCTTCGTTCTCCTACTGGATTTATAACCTTGGTTCTAAACTGAGGGAAATACTTATCTCTACTATACTCATCATCCTCTCCTCTTCGGGAAATACCAACGCAGACTACAAGTAGCAGGAAGAATTTCTGGCGCCGTTGCCGGGGAGACATCATCAAAATTACCAAGTACCTTCGCACAAACTATCATCCCCTTGCATTTACTTTATTTGCCTTTTATTTGCATTTGCCTCTCATTTTCATCTCCCTCACTTCTAATTTTTTTTTACAAAAACACAAAAATATTTTTATTTGCTTGTTTGCTAGTTTGCTTGCTTCGTCGCGATGTCTGAAGAAAATACAAAATTGTGTGACTTTTCCAACATTAATAATAATGATTTTATTAGTACTCCTATTGCTCCTCCCGCCACTAGTGCGGAGTCGTGTGACATTAATGCTGCCTTGCTTAATCTTTTTATGAAAGAACAATTTTATGGTAGTTCTAATGAAGATGCTGCATCCCATCTAAATACTTTCGTTGAACTTTTTGATATGCAAAAGAAAAAAGATGTGGATAATGATATTGTCAAATTAAAATTATTTCCGTTCTCACTAGAAGACCGTGCTAAAACTTGGTTTTCATCCTTGCCTAGAAATAGTATTGATTCTTGGGATAAGTGTAAGGATGCTTTTATTACCAAGTATTTTCCTCCCGCTAAGATTATTTCTCTAACAAATCAAATTATGAATTTTAAACAACTTGAGCATGAACATGTTTCACAATCTTGGGAGAGAATGAAATTAATGATAAGAAATTGCCAACTCATTGCTTAAATTTATGGATGATCATACAAAAAAATTATGCGGAACTAAACTTTGTCTCTAGAAAATTGCTAGACTCTGCCGCAGGTGGTACTTTTATGGAAATTACATTGGGAGAAGCTACAATTTTTTTTGATAATATCATGACAAATTATTCTCAATGGCACACTGAACGAACTCCAACCGGTAAGATGGTAAATTCTGTTGAAGAAATTAATACTTTGAGTGATAAGATGGATGCTTTATTGAAATTTGTTGCTAGTAAAAATGCTGTTATTAATCCTAATGATGTGCCATTGCCTACCTTGATTGCGCAAAATAATGATGCTATTGATGTGAATTTTGTATCTAGAAATAATTTCAACAACAATGCTTATAGGTGTAATTTCAATCCTAGACCGTTTCTTGGAAATTCCTCTAATAATTATGGCAGTCCTTATGGCAATTCTTATAATAATAATAATAGGATGCCCTCTGATCTTGAAATTAATATTAAAGAATTTATTAATTCGCAAAAGAATTTCAATGCTATGATAGAAGGAAAATTGAATAGAGTTGATGAATTGGCTAGGAACATGGATAGAATTACTCATGTTGTGGAAAATCTCAAAACTAAAATTTTGCCACCCAAGCATGATAAAAATGAGTCTATTAAAGCTATCTATGTCTCCATTAATGAAAGTAAAGAAAGGACCGCTAGGTTGAGAGCTAAGCGAGAATTTCTAGAAAAAGCGATTCCACCCGGTTTCTATCGTAGTAATGATGAAGATATTAAAATGATTGGTGTCACTCCTATTGAATCATTATTTAGTAACATAAAATTTGATGTAAAAGGGACTAAAGAAGAGTCAACTTTAGATAGAAGGAGTCCCACTTGCTTGGAGGGTGATAATCTTGATGATAAAAATGAAAAAAGTGGCTTTGGAGAGGTCAAAACTTTAAATAGTAATGCACCCACTACTTTGGATTACAAGGACTTTAATTATGATAGTTGTTCTTTGATTGAGTGTATTTCCTTGTTGCAATCCATGATTAATTCACCAAATGCATATGAACAAAATAAAGCTTTCACTAAACATATTGTAGAAGCCATGATGAAAGCACATGAAGAAAAACTTGAGTTGGAAGTATCAATTCCTAGAAAATTACAAGATGAATGGGAACCCAATATTAAAGTCAAAATTAAAGATTATGAATGTAATGCTCTTTGTGATCCTGGTGCTAGCGTTTCCACTATACCAAAGTCTTTGTGTGATGTGCTAGGTCTCACCGACATGGATCCTTGTTCCCTTAATTTGCATCTTGCGGATTCCACTATTAAAAATCCATTGGGTAGAATAAATGATGTACTTATTCTTGCACATAGAAATTATGTGCGCGTGGACTTTATTGTTCTTGATATTGAATGCAATCCTTGTTGCCCCATAATACTTGGTAGGCCTTTCTACGAACAATTGGTGCTATTATTGATATGAAAGAAGGTAATATAAGATTTCAATTTCGATTAAAGAAAGGGATGGAACACTTCCCTAGAAAGATAATTAAAACACCGTATGAGTCTATTATGAGGGCCACCTATGGAATTAACTTGAAGGATGGCAACACTTGAAACTATGCATTATGCCTAGCTAGGGGCATAAAACAATAGCTCTTGTTGGGAGGCAACCCAATGAATAAAATAAATTTTTTCTTTTACCTTATGTTCTTGAGTGTTTACACAATTATAGCTTATGTTATGATTGTATTTTTATGTTTTATTGTGCCAAGTAATGCCTTTGGGATGATTTGGAAGATAGTATAATTGACGCTGTTTGAAAACAGAAACTTTTGCGTCCAGTGCTAGAATTTTGTTTTTTTTCTGAAGGGTCAGAACCTTCTCAGTTTTTGATACAATATTTATATATTAATTGCCCACGTTGTCCTAATTTTTCATAATTTTTGGAGTTACAGAAGTATTACGTTAATTCAGATCTTTACAGACTGTTCTGTTTTAGACAGATTTTGTTTTTGTTGCATAGTTGCTTATTTTGATGAATCTATGGATCGTATCGGGGGGTATGAGTCATGGAGAAGTTGGAGTACAGTAGAATTATGCCAATATTAAATATGAATCAATTTACAACAGTACCTAAAGTTTAAGATTTGTTTGTTATATTAACGGATCTCACGAAGTTTCTGTTGAGTTTTGTGTGCTGAAGTTTTCATGTTTTGGGAGAGACTACGATGGATAAAGGAATAAGGAGCGGCAAGAGCCTAAGCTTGGTGATGCCCAAGGCACCCCAAGGTAATATTCAAACAAGACTCAAGCGTCTAATCTTGGGGATGCCCCGGAAGGCATCCCCTCTTTCGTCTACAGTCTATCGGTAACTCACTTGGAGCAATATGTTTATTCCTCACATGATATGTTGTCGGGGCCAGATCTCTGGGAGACAATATCCCAGAAATTAACCCCTCGTGTCGTCGCCAGCCCCAGGATTACTGTTCGCTGGTGGACACTTGATACAGAATTCCAAGCAGTTACAAGAATTTGATACAAGACCATAAAGGTCTAACGATACCATAATGATTTCTAACAGCGGATGACGGTAGCGGATCTCCATCTCTGGTGGGGGCTCCATTCCCACAGGAACAGCTGACCTGGATAACTCCTATCCCGCGTGGCTGCTATCTCCGATTCCTAGGTTGCAGGGTGTGCCTTTGCAGTAGGCTTTGTGGGAAACTATGGTGTGGTGAGAGTGATCCAGTGGGCGAGGCGGTTAATTAGATGCTAAGTGTGGGTGAGAGGTTTCTGCACTTAGTCCATGTGGTAGAGTTAGTGTGACTATAAGCCGGATGTCGTGGCTGCACGCAAATTAAATTTATGCTGGGAAATTTTTTGTGATAATGGCCCTTAAGAAAATTTTCTCCCCTAAGGACGGAAGAAGCAAATGCAGATCACCATAATCGAATATTCGTAGACAAACTACAATCATATTAATGCATTCATGACCTATGCCCTAAAATACGTCGCAAAGATTGCATCATGTAAACAAGTGCTAGACACAGCAACAACCACACTCATGACCGTCTATGGTTCGAAGGTAAGATCTACGGGGTCTTGTGGAAGGGTTCCTGGTGCTAGAGCACATTCTTCTTCTTCCGGAGGAAGTGGAGGAAGCAGACGAAGAACATGTCCTTCCTGAGTTGGTAGAGGTGGTCCGCCAATGGCGATCTGGGATTCAGGACAACAAGATAATGGAGATAATCCATTAGTTGCTGGGTCAGATGCTCCTGGGCCATCACATACTGAATGAGATTGGCCAGAGCTGGATCTCTTTTTATACGTTCACAGCGGAACGTAGCTTCTGCTCCAAAGGCTGCGCGGCGCGGAAAATAGCAGTATTTCCTTTCGCTGGCACAGGGTACCATGAATCGAAGATGGGTAACTGCTTCGTAAGCAGCAGCCTCAATGGCCATGCCTGAGGTTGGCATGGATCTCCCGATGAAGACAACATATGGAGGGCCTTGGTCTAAATCTTCTGGTGGGATGTGCACAACTGCCCAGTATTTCTAGGAATGAGGGGTGATCCTCAATTTGAACAACTCATACTGGGGTGGGTGGCTAGTACCAAGATTATTGCGGGTGAAATCCCACAAAACCTTAACAAAACTACTAGGGCTTGCATCTGGGGTTCTCAGGTAGACTCCGGGGTTAGACATGGAGGGATGGATGGGGAAAAGCAGTGCTCAAGGGTGATGGTGGCTGGTGTGGTTTGTGGATATGACCCCTTATAAAGTGCCTGGGTTAGGAAACATGATACGGCGCCGGTACGACTTGTGTATCGGCTCCGTCATAGAGTTGTCCAAGTCAAAGTCTTGGACCTCAATCCTCAAAAGGAATGCGACGTATTACTGTGCGTGTCGGTTAGGGTGGGGGGGGGTCGGCAGTCACGTCTAGAATTTACTCTGCCACCACACACCCACAATTTATGCTAGATCACGCATACTACTGTTAAGATAATGGCACACAAGTAATAAACTTACCACGCCATACAACTGCTACTACGAAAATACAGGGCTACAGGGCCACTAAGGCTCTACAATAATTCTGGTGGACTCAGTCCACCTCGTTGACATCTAGCCGGGCGTGTCCCATAGATGTCGAGACTTCTCCGTGAGCTTCAGTGTCGGGGCTGGCCGGGGTAGGGTGGGGAGCTATAGGGCTGGGGTAGCGGTGGTGCCCCTCGCGGGGTGTCGAGGTCACAGTCCCGTTGGAGTAGGTCTCGAAGAGACAACGGAGTTCCCCGGGGGAGACGAAGGCATTGCCCGGATGGACAACAGGGACAGATTTTGAGGGCTCGATCGGTCTCCCGAACAGCACTATCGGGGTGTCGGTGGCGGGTACAACTTCTCTTCTTACCGGAGTCAGGAGAGCGAGCATCCTGCGGGTCGCAATCAGATCAAGGGTGACCTGATCGAATAGAGCCTCTTGCGCTCTCAGGTAGCGCACTAGGTGCACTAGAGCAGGATCCATCTCATGGTCTCCGTTGGCAACTTGGGTCGGGCTACCATAGCCTTCACGACTAGGGTAGTAGTAGAAAGGGCGGATGTTAACTCTCGGCGACAAATGTCGGAGGCGTTCTGATGTGGGGCCCCTCCCGTAGATGTGCACCGTGGCCCAGAAGTGGTGGATGGCATCACTCGTCTGCTCCTGGCATACAACATGTTCCGGGGGCTCTTCTATGCCAAAAGCACGACGAGTGAGATTGGCGAGGATGACTACAAAGTCTCCAAGCTCGGCCGCGGTGGTCTCGTTACGAACGATGGGACCAGGCATCTTGGTGATTGGATATCGAACTGAGAGTGAGGCTGTGATGTGCTGAGTTGGGGCAAGGCTTCCTTTATAGGTCAGTGCAGTCTTCCATCGCACGCTTGTGGATGGGACAACTCAGGTGTCGGCCACAGGCACATGGCCTATGGACCGGCTGATAGGTTGGGCACCCACTATCAAAAGATGTTGGCTCGCCACTGTGCAGCCTATCGGATGAGATGGGCTTGGTTATGGACAGGAAATGTTTTAGATGGTGTGGAAACCTAGGGATAGCGACCAGGCAAAGATAGGATTAGCCAATGGTCAGCCTGGCTCTGATACCAAGGCTGTCGGGGCCGGATCTCCCGGACACAATATCCCAGAAATTAACCCCTCGTGTCATCACCAGCCCCAGGATTACTGTTCGCTGGTAGACACTTCCTTGATATAGAATACCAAGCAGTTACAAGAATTTGATACAAGACCGTAAAGGTCTAACGATACCATAATGATTTCTAACAGCGGATGACGGTAGCGGATCTCCATCTCTGGTGGGGGCTCCATTCCCATAGGAAAAGCTGACCTGGATAACTCCTATCCCGCGTGGCTGCTATCTCTGATTCCTAGGTTGCAGGGTGTGCCTTCGTAGTGCTCTTCTCCTAATCGTGATCTGGCCAAGACAACAGCCAGGGACAAGCCAGTGAGTACGTTTGAATGTACTCGCAAACATCATGAACAAAAGATATACCAATGCAACAGAGAGCATAAGATCATGATGAAGAAAATTATATGCATATGCTGACTCATATTAAAGCATGGCATGATAAATATCAATACGGTGTAGATAGCTAAATATATCATTCTAGTAAATAAACCAAAAAAATAGAATGGAACATCGGGCGTTAGACCGAGCGAGGATTCCAATAAAATAAATGCCAAACAGGTGTCTAAATGCGATGCCTCGAGAGGTCTTGAAAAGAAATGCCAAACGGGTGTCTGAACGCGACGCCTCGAGAGGTCTTGAAAAGAAATGCCAAACGGGTGTCTGAATGCGACGTCTCCAAAGGTCTTGTAAAGAAATGAGTATCCAGGTGGCACAACCATCCCAAGAGATACTGAAAAGAAATGTGTATCCAGGTGGCACAACCATTCCAAGAGATACTGAAAAGAAATGAGTATCCAGGTGGCACAACCATCCCAAGAGATACTGAAAAGAAATGTGTATCCAGGTGGCACAACCATCCCAAGAGATACTAAAAAGAAATAAGTATCCAGGTGGCACAACCATCCCAAGAGATACTCAGGGTTACATATAAGAGAAAAGGGTTAGTCCATAGCAATATCCAGGTTAACAATAATATTCATGATAGCATTAGTAGTGACCATAATCATCCTTCAAAAGTGAATCACGATCATTTTAATTATTTCCTCCGAAGACCGACACTAAGACCGACACTTGACCAACCCAGACTATAGTCCTTAACCGTGGACACGGCTATTCGAATAGGTTATAAAACTCTGCAGAGGGTGTACTCTTTACCCACAAGTAAAGGATTTCTTTAGCCAACATCAAGACGCTGACTAATTCCCATTACGGCCTTTGGGATGAAAACACACCTAACCAGCACACACCAGCTTAACCGTTCTGATGCCCGGAATCACCCAAGGTATCATTCCAGAAAAACTCTAAGATGGGGAGACCACCGTCTCAAATAGCATGGGATCACAATTTATAACGCACGGAATACAAGGGGTGCCCCCCTCTCGGCCTAGCCGGATAGACCCATGCCCCCTGACCCGATGACTGGCATTATACCTAGATCCTGGAAACCTTCATCGCGGCCCCTCTATACGGTGTGTGCAGGAAAGGGGTTAACCACTTACTGAACCGTACCCTACCTGTGGCGGGGACAAGTGGCAACACGAAACAAGTATGGGGGTTACCGGAACAAGACTCGATCTACGGTCGACTCAGGAGGTTTAAGTTTTCCTGCAGTTTTTAGTACAATATATTCTCTTGGTAGTACCCCACAGGGTCACCACCTGGCATGTCCCAACATGCCCTCACTGATCATTCTTGTCACAACGAGATTTCAGTCTCACGGTCACTTTTCTCGTGACTGATTCTTTCCTGCAGATTAGTTTTGACCAACATTGACATCTGTGGCATGTGAGAACAATCATCCTCACTCATATTTCATGTTTAAATGAGGGTAACAAAATATCAATGGATCATGCATGCAAAAATAGCTATATCCAAGTTTCATTCAAAATTATCATAATCATGATTCAGGTATCCTAGCTATCAAACTGCCAAACATTCACCATATCAAGTGTTCAAGATGCTTGACTTAAGCATGCAGAAGGATTGGGTGCATTCCAAAACTTTGAAAATTTCATCTTCCCTCCATTTTCCTATTTTCAAAATATTGCAATTACCACATAATTTGGAAACAGTACAAAAAAGTTGTTTGGAAATGTTTGAAATAATTACTGAAATAAACTAGATGAAATTTAAAGAATGACAGAAAAAGAATCAAATCATTTGGAGTTGTGGTTAAAAAGTTAGAGCTAGTCAAAGTTGGGTCAATATTCTGTTTTTCTAATAAAACTATAAAAAGAAAATGTTTCGGTCAGGTTTACGCTTTCTAAATAGGGAAAACGTATTTTGAGAAATCCGTCTCCACTTACAAACGAGTCGGCATGGCTTCGGTCGCTGATAGTGGGCCCCACGGCCCCACTGTTAGGTTTGACTGGGGCCGAACGGAGGCGGCACTCCGGCGATCCTCGCCGGTGAACGGTGACACCCCTCGGTGAGCTGAGCTCACCATCGGGCTCAGGAAGTCAAGACGGTCCTTTTGGTACCCGCCACGGTCGGTGGGGTGGACGGAGTCGCCAGCGGCGAGCTTCTCCAGCGGATGGCGGCGTCGGGTGAAAGTGGCTTTCGCCTACGGCGGCTCCTGAGTGAAATTAATAGGGGGAAGGGATCAGCGGGAGCTCCAGGAGGCTACTGGTGGAGGAATTTTTGGTGGGGAAGCCGTGGGTGCGATGGAATCGTCGGAGAGGTTGCGTCGGCCGTGGGCATCGGAGGTGAGGAAGAAGACCATGTCCGGCTTGTTTTAGCGCTCCGTGAGGTTTATAGAGAAGAGTCGAGTGATCGTGATGATTGAGGGGATCTCAGAGGGGTGATTTATAGCCTGGTGGAGTCGGTTCCATGAAGAACTGTGCGAAACGACTCGACGGCGGCCAATAACGGTGAACGGGGGCGGTGGAGAGGTTGGTGAGGCCGGTGGGGGTCGGCGGAGATAGGTGAGGGTGGTGGCTGCCCATATTTATGCCAGGGGAGGGCAGGTTGGCTCGGGGCGAGCCGCGTGTCTTGGGCGGTGCCGTGCCCGAGACGGCGGCGGCTGTGGCCGGCATGGGCGGTGGTGGACGGTGCTAGGGGACGCGGGGAGGTGTCGGCAGGGCTCAGGGTGGACGGGGCAATCCATAGGAGGACTAAGGCGATCGAGGGGAGCAGCAGAGGGACAACAGAAGCTTCATGCCAATGGCTGCAATTTGGGCGCTCTGGTCATGCTTTGGCCACGCACGCCAGGTGCTCGACAGAATGTCATGGCGACCTAGGAGTCTCAGATGCTAGTGCCACTATCCGAGTTATGATCTAGGGTATGGTAGAGCTAATGGACATGGTGGTTTGGCCAGAAGAGCAAGTCCCATATGAAGTTTTAAGAGGTTGCCAAATTCTGTCATGCTCATGATGTGCTCGACAAAATGCTAGGGTGAACTAGGAGGATTTTCTGGAATTGCAACTTGGCAGGATGGTGACTCATTGCATGAAGGATTGAATGGTGGAGTTGGTTTGGAAAAATGAGAAACTTGCAAGTGCAAGTTTTGTTGGATTTCAGTTCTGGACCCAAACTAAGAGGGATTATTTGGTGGACTTACAAGATGCATATAGAGCTGATCTCCTGGACTTAAGTGTTTGATTGGAAGGACTATAAGGTGGAAAAATTTCAGAATTTTTGGAGCAAGAAAAATTGGGGTTGTAGTTCAATGCTCAAATTGAACCAGAATTGAAAAATGGAAGTTGTGCTCAAAATTTCCAAAATACCAAACTGGGTTTCTGCGCAAAAGTGATCTATAGGCATCTCATGACCCCTCATAATTTTTGTGGAATTTTAAAATAATTATTTGAAATAGTTGTCGTGCAATAGGAGCATTTCAAAGCTTGAAAATGCTATAAAAAGAATTATTTTGGGCAAATTTTATTATGAAAATATTTCCTACTGTTATTTAAAATTTAAATGAAATGATTTAAGAAAACTACCAAAGCCCACAATATTTTTTCAATAATTTTCTATATGGAGGGAAGAGTTTTGGAAAACAGAAAACAAAAGAGACTATGAATTTATTTAAAGACCTAATATAAATCAAAATTTTATTTCGGGTCAAATTTTACTTAGTAAAAACAAGCTTAAATTTTTGGGTGTTACAAAGTCTACCCCCCTAAAGAAAATCTCGTCCTCGAGATTTGTTACGGTGGTTACCAGAATTAAGCCCACCTTTTCGAGGAGATTTTTCTGAGCTACTTATTTAAATAACCTAATTAGGCACAGTTGATGCAGGGCTACTGGTAATTGGTGCAACTACAGTGAGGTACTGGTGCTGTGGTTCTACTGATAGGGTAACTGAGGATCTACTGCGATGACAAATTTGGAAAAAGTATAATTTCTAATTCCAAATTTGCTTGCCGTACTCCAGTGCACAGTGTTCTCTCCGGCTGGCAGGTGGACCCAGGGCCCACTGTCAGTCTCTTTTCTTCCTCCGGCTCTCCTTTCTCTTTTTCTCTCGCGTGCTTTCTCGCACTTTCTCGTCCTGTGGCGTCTAGTGCGTAGGGCATCTAGGGTCGTACCGCGGTAGTGCGCGGCGTGCTTGTCGCCTACTCAGCGTGCACTCACCTCACGGGCCAGTACCCTGTCGGCACTGCTCGCGGATTCCCCTCTAAACACCGGCGATCGAGCGATGAGCGGCGCTGGTGGACTTCGCTCACCGTGCACCGAGCTCGAGCTATAAAAATGACCGCGGTTTTTCTTCCTTCTGCCTCACACCTCACCTCACTTCTTCTGCTTCTTCTCCTTCTGGCTGCAGGAGCTCGAGACGAGGCATTAATGGAGGACGTGGTTCCGGAGCTGATCACGATGCTCCTGGCTAGTATGCTGGCGGCGTTGGTTGGCTTCTCGCTGCTGCTGTGTGCGATGTTCCTCGATGATCGCCGTGATGCCGCTGCTCAAGTAGTGGCTCTCCGGGACGGCGGTGATCATGAGGACTAGGCATCAGTGTCGGTTATGAGTGAGTGCTAGTGCGTTTTGCAGTAGGCTTTGTGGGAAACTGTGGTGTGGTGAGAGTGATCCAGTGGGCGAGGCGGTTAATTAGATGCTAAGTGTGGGTGTGAGGTTTCTGTACTTAGTGCATGTGGTAGAGTTAGTGTGACTATAAGCCGGACGTCGTGGCTGCACGCAAATTAAATTTATGCTGGGAAATTTTTTGTGATAATGGCCCTTAAGAAATTTTTCTCCCCTAAGGGCGGATGAACCAAATGCAGATCACCACAATCGAATATTCGTAGACAAACTGCAATCATATTAATGCATTCATGAACTATGCCCTAAAATATGTCGCAAAGATTGCATCATGTAAACAAGTGCTAGACACAGCAACAACCACACTCATGACCGTCTATGGTTCGAAGGTAAGATCTACGGGGTCTTGCGGAAGGGTTCCTGGTGCTAGAGCACATTCTTCTTCTTCCGGAGGAAGTGGAGGAAGCAGACGAAGAACATGTCCTTCCTGAGTTGGTAGAGGTGGTCCGCCAATGGCGATCTGGGATTCAGGACAGCAAGATAATGGAGATAATCCATTAGTTGCTGGGTCAGATGCTCCTGGGCCATCACATACTGAATGAGATTGGCCAGAGCTGGATCTCTTTCTATACGTTCACAGCGGAATGTAGCTTCTGCTCCAATGGCTGCGTGGCTCAGAAAATAGCAGTATTTCCTTTCGCTGGCACAGGGTACCATGAATCGAAGACGGGTAACTGCTTCGTAAGCAGCAGCCTCAATGGCCATGCCTGAGGTTGGCATGGATCTCCCGATGAAGACAACATATGGAGGGCCTTGGTCTAAATCTTCTGGTGCGATGTGCACAACTGCCCAGTAGGAATCGGGGGTGATCCTCAATTTGAACAACTCATGCTGGGGTGGGTGGCTAGTACCAAGATTATTGCGGGTGAAATCCCACAAAACCTTAACAAAACTACTAGGGCTTGCATCTGGGGTTCTCAGGTAGACTCCGGGGTTAGACATGGAGGGATGGATGGGGAAACGCAGTGCTGAAGGGTGATGGTGGCTGGTGTGGTTTGTGGATATGGCCCCTTATAAAGTGCCTGGGTTAGGAAACATGATGCGGCGCCGGTACGACTTGTGTATCGGCTCCGTCATAGAGTTGTCCAAGTCAAAGTCTCGGACCTCAATCCTGAAAAGGAAGGTACCGTATTACTGTGCGTGTCGGTTAGGGTCGGGGGGGGGGGGTCGGCAGTCATGTCTAGAATTTACTCTGCCACCACACGCCCACAATTTATGCTAGATCACACATACTACTGTTAAGATAATGGCACACAAGTAATAAACTTACCACGCCATACAACTGCTACTTCGAAAATACAGGGCAACAGGGCCACTAAGGCTCTACAATAATTCTGGTGGACTCAGTCCACCTCGTTGACATCTAGCCGGGCGTGTCCCGTAGATGTCGAGACTTCTCCGTCAGCTTCAGTGTCGCAGCTGGCCGGGGTAGGGTGGGGAGCTACAGGGCTGGGGTAGCGGTGGTGCCCCTCGCGGGGTGTCGAGGTCACAGCCCCATTGGAGTAGGTCTCGAAGAGACGACGGAGTTCCCCGGGGAGACGAAGGCATTGCCCGGATGGACAACAGGGACAGATTTTGAGGGCTCGATCTGTCTCCCGAACAGCACTATCGGGGTGTCGGTGGCGGGTACAACTTCTCTTCTTACCGGAGTCAGGAGAGCGAGCATCCTGCGGGTCGCAATCAGATCAAGGGTGACCTGATCGAATAGTGCCTCTTGCGCTCTCAGGTAGCGCACCAGGTGCACTAGAGACAGGATCCATCTCATGGTCTCCGTTGGCAACTTGGGTCGGGCTACCATAGCCTTCACGACTAGGGTAGTAGTAGAAAGGGCGGATGTTAACTCTCGGCGACAAATGCCAGAGATTAACTAAAGCCCCTCGGGCTGCAAGTTGGATGGCTTGGGGCTCGTCGGAGGTCGTCCTCCCGGTGAACCGGTAGGGGCGTTCTGATGTGGTGCCCCTCCCGTAGATGTGCACCGTGGCCCAGAAGTGGTGGATGGCATCACTCGTGTGCTCCTGGTATACAACATGTTCCGGGGGCTCTTCTATGCCAAAAGCACAACGAGTGAGATTGGCGAGGATGACTACAAAGTCTCCAAGCTCGGCTGCGGTGGTCTCGTTACGAACAATGGGACCAGGCATCTTGGTGATTGGATATCGAAATGAGAATGAGGTTGTGATGTGCTGAGTTGGGGCAAGGCTTCCTTTATAGGTCAGTGGAGTCTTCCATCGCATGCTTGTGGATGGGACAACTCAGGTGTCGGCCACAGGCACACGGCCTATGGACCGGCTGATAGGTTGGGCACCGACTGTCAAAAGATGTTGGCTGGCCACTGTGCAGCCTATCGGATGAGATGGGCTTGGCTACGGACAGGAAAGGTTTTAGATGGTGTGGAAACCTAGGGATAGCGACCAGGCAAAGATAGGATTAGCCAATGGTCAGCCTGGCTCTGATACCAAGGCTCTCGGGGCCGGATCTCCCGGACACAATATCCCAGAAATTAACCCCTCGTGTCATCACCATCCCCAGGATTACTGTTCGCTGGTAGACACTTCCTTGATATAGAATTCCAAGCAGTTACAAGAATTTGATACAAGACCATAAAGGTCTAATGATACCATAATGATTTCTAACAGCGGATGACGGTAGCGGATCTCCATCTCTGGTGGGGGCTCCATTCCCACAGGAACAGCTGACCTGGATAACTCCTATCCCGTGTGGCTGCTATCTCCGATTCCTTGGTTGCGGGGTGTGCCTTCGTAGTGCTCTTCTCCTAATCGTGATCTAGCCAAGACAACAGCCAGGGACAAGCCAGTGAGTACGTTTGAATGTACTCGCGAACATCATGAACAAAAGATATACCAATGCAACAGAGAGCATATGATCATGATGAACAAAATTATATGCATATGCTGACTGATGTTAAAGCATGGCATGATAAATATCAATACGGTGTAGATGGCTAAATATATCATTCTAGTAAATAAACCAAGAAAATAGAATGGAACATCGGGCATTAAACCGCCCGAGGATTCCAAGAAAATAAATGCCAAATGGGTGTCTGAATGCGACACCTGAAGAGGTCCTGAAAAGAAATGCCAAACGGGTGTCTAAATGCGAGGCCTTGAGAGGTCTTGAAAAGAAATGAGTATCCAGGTGGCACAACCATCCCAAGAGATACTGAAAAGGAATGAGTATCCAGGTGGCACAACCATCCCAAGAGATACTGAAAAGAAATGAGTATCCAGGTGGCACAACCATCCCAAGAGATACTGAAAAGAAATGAGTATCCAGGTGGCACAACCATCCCAAGAGATACTCCGGGTTACATATAAGAGAAAAGGGTTAGTCCATAGCAATATCCAGGTTAACAATAATATTCATGATAGCATCAGTAGTGACCACAATCATCCGTCAAAAGTGAATCACGATCAATTTAATTATTTCCTCCAAAGACCGACGCTAAGACCGACACTTGACCAACCCAGACTGTTGTCCTTAACCGCTGACACGGCTATTCGAATAGGTTATGAAAATCTGCAGAGCGTGTACTCTTTACCCACAAGTAAAAGATTTCTTTAGCCAGCACCGAGACGCTGACTAATTCCCATTACGTCCTTTGGGATGAAAACACACCTAACCAGCACACACCATCTTGACCGTTTTGATGCCCGGAATCACCCAAGGTATCATTCCAGAAAAACTCTAAGACGGGGAGACCACCGTCTCGAATAGCATGGGATCACAATTTATAACGCGCGGAATACAAGGGGTGCCCCCCTCTCGGCCCAGCCGGATACACCCATGCCCCCTGACCCGATGACTGGCATTATACCAGGATCCTGGAAACCTTCATCGCGGCCCATCTATACGGTGTGTGCAGGAAACGGGTTAACAACTTACTGAACCATACCCTACCTGTGGCAGGGACAAGTGGTAGCACGAAACAAGTATGGGGGTTACCAGAACAAGACTCGATCTACGGTCGACTCAGGAGGTTTAAGTTTTCCTGCAGTGGTTAGTGCAATATATTCTCTTGGTAGTACCTAGCAGGGTCACCACCTAGCATGTCCCAAGATGCCCTCACTGATCATTCTCATCCCAACGAGATTTTAGTCTCACAGTCACTTTTCTCGTGACTGATTCTTTCCTACAGATTAGTTCCAGACCAACATAGACATCTGTGGCATGTGAGAACAATCATCCTCACTCATATTTCATGTTTAAGTGAGGGTAACAAAATATCAATGGATCATGCATGCAAAAATAGCAATATGCAATTTTCATTCAAAATTATCATAATCATTATTGAAGTATCCTAGCTAGCAAACTACCAAACATTCACCATATCAAGTGTTCAAGATGCTTGCCTTAAGCAGACAGAAGGATTGGGTGCACTCCAAAACTTTGAAAATTTCATCTTCCCTCCATTTTCCTATTTTCAAAATATTGCAATTACCACATAATTTGGAAACAGTACAAAAAAGTTGTTTGGAAATTTTTGAAATTAATACTAAAATAAACTAGATGAAATTTAAAGAATGACAGAAAAAGAATCAAAACATTTGAAGTTGTGGTTAAAAAGTTAGAGCTAGTCAAAGTTGGGTCAATATTCTGTTTTTTTTAATAAAACTATAAAAACAAAACGTTTCGGTCAGGTTTATGCTTTCTAAATAGGGAAAACGTATTTTGAGAAAACCGTCTCCACTTACAGACGAGTCGACGCGGCTTCGGTCGCTGACAGTGGGCCCCACGGCCCCACTGTCAGGTTTGAGTAGGGCCAGCGCGCCCTCTTCTCTCTCTGGCGAACGGCGACACCCCTCGCCGGCGAACGTCGACACCCCTCGGTGAGCTGAGCTCACCATCGGGCTCAGGAAGTCAAGACGGACCTTCTGGTACCCGCCACGATCGGTCGGGTGGACGGAGTCGCTGGCGACGAGCTTCTCTAGCGGACAGCGGCGTCGGGTGAAAGGGGCTTTCGCCTACGGTGGCTCCCGAGTGAAATTAAAAGGGGGAAGGGATCACCGGGAGCTCCAGGAGGCTAGTGGTGGAGGAATTTTTGGTAGGGAGGCCGTGGGTGCGACAGAATCGCCGAAGAGGTTGCGGCGGCCGTGGGCATCGGAGGTGAGGAAGAAAACCATGTTCGGCTTGTTTTAGCGCTCCGTGAGGTTTATAGAGAAGAGATGAGTGATCGTAATGATTGAGGTGAGCTCGGAGGGGTGATTTATTGCCCGGTGGAGTCGGTTCCGCGAAGAACTGTGCCAACCGACTCGACGGTGGACAATAAGGGCGAACGGGGGCGGTGGAGAGGTTGGTGAGGCCGGTGGGGGTCGGCGGAGATAGGTGAGGGCGGTGGCCGCCCATATTTACGCCAGGGGAGGGCTGGTTGGCTCTGGGCGAGCCGTGTGTCTTGGGCGGTGCCGTGCCCGAGACGGCGGCGGCTGTGGCCGGCATGGGCGGTGGTGGACGGCGCTAGGGGACGCGGGGAGGTGTCGGCAGGGCTCAGGGTGGACGGGGCAATCCATAGGAGGACTAAAGCGATCGAGGGGAGCAGCAGAGGGACAGCAGAAGCTTCATGCCAATGGCTGCAATTTGGGCGCTCTGCTCATGCTCTGGCCACGCATGCCAGGTGCTTGACAGAATGTCTTGGCGACCTAGGAGTCTCTGATGCTAGTGCCACTATCTAGAGTTATGATCTAGGGTATGGTAGAGCTAATGGACATGGTGGTTTGGCCAGAAGAGCAAGTCCCATATGAAGTTTTAAGAGGTTGCCAAATTCTGTCATGCTCATGATGTGCTCGACAGAATGCTAGGGTGAACTAGGAGAATTTTCTGGAATTGCAACTTGGCAGGATGGTGACTCATTGCATGAAGGATGGAATGGCGGACTTGGTTTGGAAAAATGAGAAACTTGCAAGTGCAAGTTTTGTTGGATTTCAGTTCTGGACCCAATCTGAGGGGGATTATTTGGTGGACTTACAAGATGCATATAGAGCTGATCTCCTGGACTTAAGTGTTTGATTGGAAGGACTATAAGGTCGAAAAATTTCAGAATTTTTGGAGCCAGAAAAACTGGGGTTGTAGTTCAATTCTCAAATTGAACCAGAATTGAAAAATGGAAGTTGTGCTCAAAATTTCCAAAACACCAAACTGGGTTTGTACACAAAAGTGATCTATAGGCATCTCAAGACCCCTCATTATTTTTGTGGAATTTTAAAAGAATTGTTTGAAATAGTTGTAGTGCAACAGGGGCAATGTTACTATCCTTTTTCCACACTTGTGCTTCAGAGTAGCACCATGTTTTTCATATAGAGAGTCTCCTATTTTGTCACTTTCATATACTAGTGGGAATTTTTCATTATAGAACTTGGCTTGTATATTCCGATGATGGGCTTCCTCAAATGCCCGAGGTCTTCATGTGCAAGCAAGTTGGATGCACACCCACTTAGTTTTCAGGTTGCATGGCAATCCCTACTCCTCGCATTGACATCAATTGATGGGCATCTCCATAGCCCGTTCATTAGCCTCGTCGATGTGAGACTATCATCTTATTTTTGACTTCTCTTATTTATCTCTACCACCGCACTCTATTCCATCCATAGTGCTATATCCATGGCTTGCGCTCATGTATTGCGTGGCAGTTGAAAAAGCTGAAGTGCGTTAAAAAGTATGAACCAATTGCTCGGCTTGTCATCGGGGTAGTGCATGATAAATACTTTGTGTTAAGAAGATGGAGCATGACAGGATTATATGATTTTGTAGGGATAACGCTCTTTAGCATTTTTATTTTGAAAGACATGATTCTTTATTAGCATGCCTGGGTATTTATGTCTTTATATCAAATTATAGACTATTGCTTTGAATCATTCGGATCTTATTATTCATACCGTAAGAGAGATTACATGATGAAACATGATAGGTAACATTCCACATCAAAAATTCTGTTTTTACCATTTACCTACTCGAGGACGATCTGTGTGTTCGAGAGAGAAGCCTCTAGTGAAAACTATGGCCCCCGGGTCTACTTTATCATATATATAAAACATAAAAATACCTTGCTGCAACTTATTTACTTTTATTTTAATTAGTATTTTATTTTATCTATTTATCTCTATGAGATTTAATCCTTGCAAATAACCGCTAAGAGGATTGACAACCCTCTTATTTGCATTGGGTGCAAGTGTTTGCTCTTGTGTGTGCAGGTGCGCTTAACGGAATTTTGCTTGGTTCTACTACTGGATTGATAACCTTGGTTCTTAACTAAGAGAAATACTTATCTCTACTATACTGCATCATCCTCTCCTCTTCGGGGAAATACCAACGCAAACTACAAGTAGCAGGCCACCTTGCTGCACTTTTGTTACACTTGTTACTCGTAACGAATTATCTTGTTATCAAACTACTCGTTACCGTTACTTTGAGTGCTTGCAGAGAATACCTTACTGAAAACCGCTTGTCATTTCCTTCCGCTCCTCGTTGGGTTCGACACTCTTACTTATCGAAAGGACTACGATTGATCCCCTATACTTGTGGGTCATCAGTTACTTGTAAGGATTAATTCTGATAGTGATAGATAGAAAAGTAAATTGCAAAATAAAATAAAAGTAAATAAATTGCAGCAAGGTATTTTTGGATTTTAATATATGATAAAAGTAGACCCGGGGGCCATAGTTTTCACTAGAGGCTTCTCTCTCGAGCACATAGCATACGGTGGGTAAACAAATTATTGTTGGGCAATTGATAGAAAAGCGCATAGCTATGACGGATTCATAGCAGTGATCATGTATATAGGCATCACGTCCTAGACAAGTAAACCGACTCCTGCCTGCATCTACTACTATTACTCCACTCATCAACCGCTATGCAGCATGCATCTAGAGTATTAAGTATAAAACAGAGTACCACCTTAAGCAAGATGACGTGATGTAGACAAAGTAAACTCAAGCAATATGATTAAACCCCATCTTTTTATCCTTAATGGCAACAATACAAGTATGTGTCTTGTCCCTTTCTGTCACTGGGATATAGAACACCGCAAGATTAAACCCATCACAAAGCACCTCTCCCATTGCAAGATAAATCAATCTAGTTGGCCAAACCAAACGGATAGATCGGAGAGGAATACAAAGCTATAACAATCATGCATAAAAGAGTTCAGAGAAGACTCAAATATTTCTCACGAATAATCTGATCATAAACCCACAATTCATCGGCTCCCAACAAACACACCGCAAAAGAAGATTACATCGGATAGAACTCCAAGAACATCGAGGAGAACATGGTATTGGAGATCAAAGAGAGAGAAGAAGTCATCTAGCTACTAGCTATGGACCCGTAGGTCTGTCGTAAACTACTCACACATCATCGGAGGGGTAGCAAGGTTGATGAAGAAGCCCTCCGTGATCAATTCCCCCTCCGGCAGATTGCCGAAAAAGGCCAGATGGGATCGCAGAAGAACAGAAGCTTGCGGCGGCGAAAAAGTTATTCCTGGTGGCTCTCTAGTGGTTTCCTAATATTTGAGAATTTATAGAAGTGGAATTAGATCAAAAGGAGCCACGAGGGGCTCACAAGGCATCCGCCCCTCCCCCCCCCCCCCGGGGCCGCGCCCTGTTGCCTTGTGGCTTCCTCCTGAGGCTTCTGGCCTCCTCCCGAAGCTTCAATGGTCTCTTTTGTCCAGAAAAAAATCGTCAAAATGTCTCGTGGCATTTGGAATTCGTTTGGTACTGATTTCCTGAAAAAACCAAAAACAGGCAGAAAACAGCAAGTGGCACTGGGCACTAGGTTAATAGGTTAGTCCAAAAAAATGATATATAATTGCATATAAAACATCCAAGATTGATACTATAATAGCATGGAAAAATAAAAAATTATAGATACGTTGGAGACGTATCAGCAGACAACAAGAAAATTAACATTTAACAGCAGTGGACTTAGAGGTTGAAAATTATTTGGCTAAAATAAACGCTCTGTTAGTAGTTTTTTTTCCTAATGACGTAAAAGGAATATTGCAGAGCGTCTCGGTCCATATTCATATACAATTAAATAAAACAAACAATCAGAGAAACATTTCTATATTAGTTCTTTATAAAGTTACAAAGTACGTACAATTTTCCACATGAACATGATATTTTCCGTCATAGTAGGCATCTCACAGAAGTGAATGTTCATGTAGTCACCTCGCAAGACAACCCAGTTAATTTTTATCTGTTGGTTTCCTTGAAAAAAAATCACTGTAGGTTAATCATCATCTTGAACATTTCGAAAGTAACCGTTGGTTGCAAAAAAAAAAAAAACCTGAAGTGTATATTTAGTTTTGTTTTAAATCTTCATATACATGCAAGACCCCTATTTTTATTAAATAACAAATCTAAAAATTCCCCTAGTTGTCACTTGTTTGTCTGTTTCATTGTGGCATTTAAGCAGTACTGACACATAAACAGAACTAGATGATACCCCGCGCATTGCTGCGGAAATCAGTTGTAATATATTTCAATGAGATTTGTTTGTGTGGAATATAAATATTTAAAGTAATAACACATGAACCAAAATAAAAAATCATACGACCTATTATATTTGATTATGTGTAGTTATAAAATATTTATTGAGTATAAGCAAAATAATAGAATGAAGAATAATTTCGTGGTGATGGGTCTTTTCCCATGCATGGTTGCATGTTGAGGTGGGCCTTATAAGTTCATATTGCAGACAACAAGAAAATTAATAGCAGTGGACTTAAAGGTTGAAAATTATTTGGCTAAAATAAAGACTCCGTTAGTAGTTTTTTTCCTAATGACGTAAAAGAATATTGCAGAGCGTCTCGGTCCATATTCATAAACAATTAAATAAAACAAACAACGAGAGAAACATTTCTATATTAGTTCTTTATAAAACTAAAAAGTACGTACAATTTTCCACATGAACATGATATTTTCCGTCATAGTAGGCATCTCACAGATGTGAATGTTCATGTAGTCATAGGTTCCTCGGACCTCCCAAGACAACCCTGTTAATTTATAACTGTTGGTTTCCTTGAAAAAAATTGAAATAACTGTTGGTTAATCCTCATCTTGAACATTTCAAAAATAACTGTTGGTTGCAAAAAAATAAAAACCTGAAGTGTATATTTAGTTTTCTTATTTAATCTTCATATACATGCAGGAACCCTATTTTTATTAAATAACAAATCTAAAAGTAGCGGCACGGTACAAATGGAAATGAATTCTTGTTGATCACAGGGAATTCCCCTAGCTGTTACTTGTTTGTCTGTTTCATTGTGGCATTTAAGCTGTACTGACACATAAACGGAACTAGATGATACCCCGCGCGTTGCTGCGGTAGTCGGTTGCAATATATTTTCATGAAATTTGTTTGTGTGGAATATAAATATTTTAAGTAATAACACATGAACCAATATAAAAAAATCATATGACCTATTATATTTGATTATGTGTAGTTATAGAATATTTATTGAGTACAAGCAAAATAATAGAATGAAGAATATTTTCGTGGTGGTGGGTCTTTTCCATGCATGGTTGCATGTTGCGGTGGGCCTTATCCCATCCATAATTGTATGATGATGTGTCATGCTTGCATGTTGAGATAAATAAGTTAGTGAGGATGACTCTCTTAGGTATATAGGATAGGAAAATGATCTTCTTGCTATTGTCTGCCGCCGAGAGGCAGTAGAGGCGGAGGCGTCACCAATTTGTTCTTGCTGCATCTCACCGCCGAGGAGCTTGCATAAGATTGCCTAGACATGGTGCAGTGGCGGCATGGGACATTCGGGGCGAGAGAAAGATGGGAATGGAGGTAAGGAGCTCTGCTGGAGAAGCACATATAAAGGGCCCATCTGCAAAAAAAATCACAACCGCCATGCCTTCTGGGATGATGTGGCAACGGTCCAACCAACACATCGGCGGGTCAGTGCTGGTGAGGTGAGCTTATCACCTATGATGGATGACTAGAAATGTTTTGGGACCCAAAACTGCAGTTTTAAACATATAGGACTAAATCGACAGACCTCGAATAGTTATAGGACTTATGATGCATTTTTCTCTACTTTGCTTAACTTTACTACTTGTCATATCCGACAGCGGCGGTTAATACACATGCCCCGCTTGTCAGTTTGGCAATAATAGAACTTTCCCGTCTAGACGTTGATTGGGCCCAAATGCAGCAGCCCCGTTTAATTAATCTACCAGGAGTCACACATTTGTTCATGCATTCGTCATGAGAAAAGAATGGGAAACAATGTGTAGCACAAACAAATTGCATGCAGGGTGGAGTAATGTATTCATGCCTACATGCATGCATGGCCACCAGATGATCCTGGCATGTATATATACAACACATTGCAAATTGTCTTCCTTCCTCTTGTACCAAGTAATAGTAAGTCAGCAATTTCTAGATTTAAAATGCAAGCATGTAGTCCTGGACTTAGTAATGTACAAGAAGACGTTCCAGTTATAAGCTACCAGTACAATTGCTATGGGGATGTTGGAGTGAAACAAACAAATAAGGTGTTCTGCTATAAATTTTGATTTAACTAGCATGCATCGAGTATGCAATAAGCCATCGCGGGCAATGTGGATGAGGATGGAATGTTGCACGCCCCCATGGAGGTGGGATCATGGGACGCCATAACCGTTGTCAGGCCGCGCAGGGAAAGAGTAGTCCCATGGGATGAAGTGGTGCGGGCAGAAGAATCTTGTTAGTCAAGCGCCTGCGCATGGCCACGATGGTTGGGCCCGACATGGTGCCCGTCTCCCTGCTTAACCTTCGGCTAATACCTGCGTCGCCGGAAGGTCAATGTGGAATTTATGTCCGTACATGAGCAGAAATCAAGATTGTGATTCAGACATGTACCTTTCACCACGGTTGAGAACTATTATTGACTGCCCAAATTCAAAATTCAATTCCAAAATCGTTGTATTTTACATCAGCTTGTAATGTACACGGTATTCATAAGAGATTGTTCAGAGATTTGCATATTTGACTCCAAACTAGTAACTTGGACTGATTCCATCTGTATTATGTTTTTCTTGCTATCTAATCAATGGGAAGGGATGCCTTTTTTGTTTTTCTAGGTTCCACGTGGGTCTGGGTCAGATGAGATTTGGATTGCCTAGTAGTAAGAGTTTTGAGCACCGTTTGACGAGGGCATGTACTAGGGATAGGGTAACAGGCCTGACCTACGGACCCTACCCTAGGACTCCTCACGTCTCATAGTGGGCCCCAGGGCCAGACCAACAATCCAGAGTTCTGCAAACTGACATTCACTCGGAGTTCAATGAACCACTCGGAAGGCAAGAGTCCACTCGACCAGCTTATTTCACTCGGAGCACCTGGAAGTCACTCGACCAGAGAAGACTAGGAGACTCCAGGAGCGCAACAGTCGGGACGCACGTTCGCCTGTATTAATTGTAATCGATGCTCCCGTTACCTGGCGCCCTTAAACCCCCTCTTAACCCCTGGTAATGGCGGCATTCATGGGAGGGCTGGCGAAGACTATATGAGCCGCCCCCCAGCTCCATTCCAAGGGTTCGCAATCTATTGTGACACATACAATCAAGCAATCAAGCTCCAGAGCACCGAGACGTAGGGCTGTTACCTCCACCGCTGAGGGGCCTGAACTCGTAAATCCGAGTGTAACAACTGCGCCGTAGTTAGGCTCTGCCCTCTCATCCGTACCCCTAGACACTACTGTCAGACTTGCACCCACGACAGTTGGCGCCCACCGTGGGCCATGCGTCTAGCGACTTCCGGCGTAGTTGCATTTTCCCGATCATCACCATGGTTTCCGGCGGCGGACTGACTCTGGGTGGCTAGATCCGTTTCGGCCTCCTCAGCTTCATCGCCGACGATTCGGCGTGGCTCCAGGAAGCCCCGCTGGATGTCGAGGCGTTGCCCGTCCGCGGCGCGGCGCACTTCCGCACGAGTACCTTCGGCGTCCTTCTTCGGCAACCGTCGACTCCTTATCAGTCGACCTCTTCAATCTCCACCAACCGTCGTCGCAAGCGCTGCGGACGCTCACGGCTTCAGCGGTGGATCAGGCACGCGGTGGCCCTTCAGGCTGCGGCCCCGCAGATCGCGACGATCGAGCCCGATGAGCCTGTCTTCGACCTGTTCGCCTCCGTGCACGAGCACTCGGAAAGCTTCTCCGAGTGCGAGAGCAGCGATCCTGCTGCAGAGGTGCTGATGGCCGATTCCCCGCCCAGTCCGCCTGGGTACGGCCGTGGCGGCGCGGAGAACGGTGACCCGTCGCGCCCTGATCTTGGCGGCGGCAGGGACCGACACGACGACGAGTACATCCCCCGACCTCTCACTCGGCAGCAGAGGGAGGAACAGCAGCGCAGGACCGAGCAAGCCCTTCAGACGCCCATCGTTGGGACGACCCCCGAGGCTCAGGCTTTGGAGGCCATGCGCCAGGCCAACTTGGCTGAGCGCAATTGTCTGGAAGCGCTCCAGAAATCACTCGACGACCGCGCCCACAGGTAGCATCCGCCCAGTTCCAGTCGGCGGCTGCGACAGTTGTTCTCAAATGACCAACAACAGAGTTTCCAGGTATTCCGCACTCCCGTCTAGAATCTGGCGGCGGCCACTCGGATAGCAGATTCCATTGAGCCGTCTCGGTCCGAGGCGGGGGAAGGTCTTCGGCAGATCCAGGCCCTGCTTAAGGCGGCAGAGGAGCAAAATTCGGCAGTATCCCAGTCGCGCAACCGGATTCACAGCAGATCCGTTAGGGCTGACACAGTTCAGTCGGCCCACAGTCCAGTGTCCCCAAGGAGAAACAGACACTCGCCTCCGCGGCGAAACGACCAAGACCGCCACCGAGACCAGTACTCGGGGCAGGGTCGCAGTCGGAATACGCCCCCGCGGCGTCAGGATGATCGTCACCGCATACAGTCGCCCCCTCCGCGGGATGGCTCGTACGCGCCCCGGCCGTACGACGCAAGGCATCCTTACAGCGACGATCGGAGGGCCAGCCCTCCCCGTCATGGTGATGGTTATCGCCAGAGAGAGCCAGTCGACTACCGCGACCCGCAGTTCAACGCGAGATCCGTTCTTGCTCAGAACCTGGTCGATAGAGGCAGAGCTCTGAGAGAGAACTTGGACAGAGATCGTCAGAGTGGAAGTGGAGCATTCATCTCCGGGCCCGAGTGTTTCAGCAGGGCCATCCGGGCCGCCGAGATCCAGCCTAATTTCAGATTGGCAGCTGGAGTAAGCAAGTTCACCGGTGAGTCCAAGCCAGAAACTTGGTTAGAGGATTACCGAGTGGCTGTGCAGATTGGTGGAGGAAATGACTATGTGGCTATGAAGCATTTGCCTTTGATGCTGGAAGGTTCAGCCTGCGCCTGGCTCAATCAGCTTACTTCGGCCAGCATATACTGCTGGGAAGATTTGGCCCGAGTTTTCATCAAAATATTCGAGGGCACGTGCAAACGCCCAGCTGGATTGTCTGAGTTGCAGCACTACATGCAGAAACCGAATGAAACATTGAGGGAGTACATCCAGCAGTGGACAACCTTGCATCACGTGGTGGAGAACGTCACAGAGCATCAAGCCGTCTGCGCTTTCAAGGCAGGAGTCAAATATCAGGAGCTCATCCTGAAATTTGGTCGGTCAGGATCCTTGATCATGAGCCGAATGATGGAGATTGCCACTCGGTACGCAAATGGAGAAGAGGAAGACCGTCTCCGTAACAGCAAAGGGAAAACCAGCGAGCCCAACCCCGGAAACAGTAATCTCAATCGGAAGCCGAAGCGCAAGGCTGATGGTTCGACACAGGCCGAGGCTGCCGCTCTGGCCGGTCAAGCCAAGAACAAGGGGAAGGCTAAGGAAAAATGGATCCCGAAGAAAAAGAGAGATCAGTCGGGCCAAGATGTCCTAGATTTACCGTGTCACATCCACACCAGAAAGGATGAAGAGGGCAATCTGATATTGCCCAAACATACTACTCGACAGTGCAGACTGTTGATTCAGTAGTTCCGAGAGAGCCCGTCGAGTGAGAAGAGCCCAGAAGACGTTGATGATGGAGACCAAGATGAACCCTTTCCCAGTGTCAACGCAACCCTGATGATCTTTGCAGATGTAGATAGCAGGAGCCGATTGAAAGTTATCAATCAAGAAGTGAACATGGCCATGCCGGCGACGACGAAGTTTCTGAACTGGTCGAAGACTCCGATCACCTTTGATCAGTCGGACCACCCTGCCTACATGGCCGCCCCTGGGCGGCAGGCGCTGGTGGTAGATCCAGTCGTGGGAGGCGTCCGATTGCGCAAGGTCCTCATGGACGGTGGAAGCGGACTGAACGTACTGTACGTTGATACTCTGCAAGCGATGGGCATTCCGATGTCCCGACGCAGCGAGAGCAGCATCCAGTTCCACGGAGTGATCCCTGGCAAGAAAGCAAAGTCACTCGGGCAGATCGCCCTGGACGTGGTCTTTGGAGACGACAAGAACTTTCGGAAGGAAAGGCTGACATTCGAAGTGCTCGACTTCCGCAGCGCCTACCATGCCATCCTTGGTCGGCCGGCTTACACACATTTCATGGCCCGTCCATGTTATGTGTATCTCAAGCTGAAGATGCCTAGCCCCAAAGGTGTAATCACAGTGACTGGCAGTCGACAGCGAGCGGAAGAGTGTTTGCAGCAAGGATCCAAGATAGCTGATGAGCAGATGGCCATGGTGGAACTGGAGGAGTACAAGAAAAATGTCGATCCGAGTGATCTGCTACGCTCCAAGAAGCCGGCTGCAGAATCTGCGTTTCAGTCGGCCGGTGACACGAAGCTTGTGCACATCCACCCAGAAGATCCCAATGCTGTTCCCACCAGCATATCAACAACACTCGACAGGAAATAGGAAGAAGCGCTCATCCAGTTCCAGTTCCTCCGTGAGAACTGAAACCATCCGACATGCCAGGTGTACCCACGGAGCTGGCTGAGCACCGTTTGCGAGTCTTCCCAAAGGCGAAACCTGTGAAGGAGCATCTCCGTCGCTCTGCTACATAGAAGAGGAAGGCCATTGGCGAAGAAGTTGCTCGGCTCCTGGCAGCCGAGTTCATCCGTGAGGTGTACCACTCCGAGTGGCTCGTCAACGTCGTCATGGTCCCTAAGAAAGACAAGTCTCTCCGAATGTGCATTGATTTTAAGCACATCAATCGGGTCTGCCCCAAGGATCATTTCCCGCTCCCCCGCATAGATCAAATCGTAGATTCCACCGCGGGTTGTGAGCGACTGTCTTTTCTGGATGCGTACTCCGGGTACCATCGGATCCGACTGTATGGGCCAGATGAAATAAAAACAGCCCTTATCACCCCATTCGGGTGTTTCTGCTATATCACCATGCCGTTCGGTCTTAAGAATGCCGGTGCCACTTTCATGCGCATGATCCAGAAGTGTTTGCAAAAACAGGTCAGTCGTAACATCGAAGCATACATGGATGACATTGTGGTCAAGTCCAAAAAAGGTTCCGACCTACTGGCTGACTTAGCTGAAACTTTCGCAAATTTGCGGAAGTATAATATCAAGCTGAATCCAGCAAAGTGCACTTTCGGAGTTCCTAGGGGCAAGTTACTTGGTTTCCTCGTTTCCGAACGAGGGATAGATGCCAATCCTGAGAAGATCGGAGCGATTGTACGAATGAAACGTCCAGAACGTCTTCATGATGTACAGAAGCTTACGGGTTGCCTCGCAGCTCTGAGCCGATTCATCTCCCGTCTCGGTGAGAAGGCACTGCACCTGTACCGATTGATGAAGAAATCTGATTCGTTCGAGTGGACTGCTGAAGCACAAGCAGCGTTTGTTGAGCTCAAAGCCCTGCTTTCCACCCAGCCGGTGCTTGCCACTCTGAACAGCAATGAGCCGTTGCTCTTGTACATCGCAGCCACTGGTCAAGTTGTCAGCACTGTCCTCACAGTCGAGCGAGAAGAACAGGGCAAGGCTTACAAAGTTCAGCTCCCAGTCTATTACATCTCTGAAGTTCTGACTCCTTCCAAGCAGAGGTATCCTCATTATCAGAAGCTCCTCTATGGCATCTACCTGACTGCGAAGAAAGTAGCCCATTACTTCCAAGAGCACACTGTGTTAGTCGTCAGTGACGCCCCACTGTCTGAGATCATGAACAACCGGGATGCGACTGGTCGAGTGGCGAAGTGGGCTATCGAGCTTCTGCCCCTGGACATCAAGTTCGAGGAGAAGAAGGCGATCAAGTCCCAAGCATTAGCCGATTTCCTAGCCGAGTGGACTGAACAGCAGCAACCGACTCAGAGCCACCCGGAACACTGGACCATGTTCTTTGACGGTTCCAAGATGCGGAATGGTTCAGGAGCTGGAGTTGTGTTAGTATCTCCTAAGGGCGATCGTCTCAGATATGTTCTGCAGATTCACTTCGATTCCTCCAACAATGAAGCCGAGTATGAGGCGCTCCTTTATGGTCTGCGTATGGCCATCTCACTCGGCGTCCGACGCCTGATGGTCTACGGAGACTCGGATCTAGTTGTGAACAAAGTGATGAAGGAGTGGGACATCAGAAGCCCTGCTATGACAGGATACTGCAATGCAGTGAGAAAGTTGGAGAAGAAATTTGAGGGTCTGGAACTGCACCACGTTTCCCGAGCCAAGAATCAGGAGGCAGACGATCTAGCAAGGATCGTGTCCACTCGGAAATCCATACCCAGCAATGTGTGCCTCGAGCATTTGCGTTCTCCGACGGTAAAAGAAGATCCCTTCATGGAAGAGCCCCCGCAAGCGGTCAGTCCGTCTGATCCGACTGAAGTCGAGGTCCCGGCAATCATTGATTTGGTCATGGAGGTCCTAGCAATCACACCCGAGTGGACAGTGCCTTACATTGCGTACCTGCTCTGGCAGGAACTTCTAGAAGACGAAGCTGAAGCCCGCCAGATTGTTCGCAGGTCCAAAGCCTTTACGGTGATGGGCGATCAGTTATACAGAAAGAGCGTCACCGGTGTGACTCAGCGCTGCATTGCTCCGGAGGAAGGCCGACTGATCCTGGAGGAGATTCACTCGGGAACTTGTGGACACCACGCATCCTCTCGGACAATCGTGGCTAAAGCTTACCGAGCCGGTTTCTTCCGGCAACGTGCCAATGAAGCTGCGTAGGAGATAGTCCAACACTGTGCCGGATGCCAGTTCTATGCAAACTTGTCGCACAAGCCTGCGTCTGCTCTGAAGACGATTCCACTCGTCTGGCCGTTTGCGGTCTGGGGACTCAATATGGTAGGACCCCTCCGGACAGGGGCGAGTGGATTCACTCACTTGCTGGTTGCAGTCGATAAGTTCACTAAGTGGATCGAAGCCAAACCCATCAAGAAGCTAGACTCTCGTACAGCGATCAAGTTCATGAAGGAGATAGTCTTCAGATACGGCGGGGCCCACAGCATTATCACTGACAACGGTTCAAACTTCGACTCAGAAGAGTTCAGGGCGTTCTGTGCAGCTCAAGGCACCCGAGTCGACTATGCATCTGTGGCGCACCCGCAGTCGAATGGACAAGCTGAGTGAGCAAACAAGCTGATTCTGCAGGGGTTAAAGCCACGACTCATGCGCGATTTGGAGCACGCAGCTGGAGCTTGGGTCACCGAGTTGTCCTCAGTTCTTTGGGGCTTGAGGACAACCCCCAATTGGTCTACCAATCGCACTCCCTTCTTCATGGTGTACGGAGCTGAAGCCATCCTGCCGAGTGATCTGCTCCATAATTCACCCCGAGTGGAACTGTACTCTGGTGCTGAAGCAGAGCAAGCATGGCAAGATGCTGTTGATCTCTTGGAGGAGGAAAGGGAGATGGCTCTGATCCGATCGGCCACTTATCAGCAAGACCTAAGACGTTTTCACAGCAGGCACGTCAGGAGTCGGACATTTCAGGAAGGAGATCTTGTGCTCCGAGTGGATCAGCAGCGACCTCACAAGCTTGCTCCCGCATGGGAAGGCCCCTTTATCATGTCAAAGGTTCTGCACAACGGAGCATACCACCTGTACAACCTTCAGAAGCAAGCACACGAGCCCCCTGCATGGAATGCGGATTTGTTGCGACGATTTTATACTTGATCATGAGATGTAATAAAAGTACTCGAGTGATATTTGGTGAATAAAAGCATGACTTTTCCAGTTCCACATTTGGTTCACTCGTACGCATTTTCTGGCTTACACCCCCAGTGGGTATATGCCGTTCAACTTCGCTGCAAACCAGCTTTTGCCTAAGTCAAAAACATTACTCCGAGTGAAGAGCATCCCTCTCACTCGGGGGCTTGGCTGCGAACCATCTTTCGCCCAAGTTAAAAATGCTACTCCGGGTGAAGAACATCCCTCTCACTCGGGGGCTTGGCTGCGAACCAGCTTTCGCCCAAGTTAAAAACGCTACTCCGAGTGAAGAGCACCCCTCTCACTCGGGGGCTTGGCTGCGAACCAGGTTTCGCCCAAGTTAAAAACGCTACTCCGAGTGAAGAGCATCCCTCTCACTCGGGGGTTCGGCTGCGAACCAGGTTTCGCCCAAGTTAAAAATGCTACTCCGAGTGAAGAGCATCCCTCTCACTCGGAGGCTTGGCTGCGAACCAGCTTTCGCCCAAGTTGAAAATCTACTCCGAGTGAAGAGCATCCCTCTCACTCGGAGGCTTGGCTGCGAACCAGCTTTCGCCCAAGTTAAAAACGCTACTCCGAGTGAAGAGCACCCCTCTCACTCGGGGGCTTGGCTGCGAACCAGGTTTCGCCCAAGTTAAAAATGTTACTCCGAGTGAAGAGCATCCCTCTCACTCGGGGGCTCGGCTGCGAACCAGGTTTCACCCAAGTTGAAAACGCTACTCCGAGTGAAGAGCATCCCTCTCACTCGGAGGCTTGGCTGCGAACCAGCTTTCGCCCAAGTTGAAAATCTACTCCGAGTGAAGAGCATCCCTCTCACTCGGAGGCTTGGCTGCGAACCAGCTTTCGCCCAAGTTAAAAACGCTACTCCGAGTGAAGAGCATCCCTCTCACTCGGGGGCTTGGCTGCGAACCAGCTTTCGCCCAAGTTAAAAACGTTATTCCGAGTGAAGAGCGTCCCTCTCACTCGGGGGCTTGGCTGCGAACCAGCTTTCGCCCAAGTTGAAAATCTACTCCGAGTGAAGAGCATCACTCTCACTCGGAAGCTTGGCTGCGAACCAGATTTCGCCCAAGTTAAAAATCTACTTCGAGTGTAGAGCGTCCCTCTCACTCAGAGGCTTAGCTGTGAACCAGCTTCGCCTAAGTTTAAACCAAGTTCAAAGATTCGAAAGACTTGAAGGATAGCATTCGATTAACTCCAGGAGTTCAAAAGCGAATACGAGTATGCGGGCCCAAAGCCGGAAAGAGTTTAACGATTACAATTCCACTCGGCATACCGAGGTTGATGGGTAGGACTTAAAGTTTTCTCACGCCCCTGTGGGGCTGGCTGGCTCGACGAAGGAATCCAAGTCGATGCCGTCTGCGATCCGAGTGGCCTCTTCGATGAATGTCTCCATGAAGTCCTCGAACTTGTGTTTCTTCTCGTTGGCAACTTGGAGAGCCTTCAGTTTCTCCTCCTTGGCGTCCTTGCAATGCACTCTTACCAGGGAGAGCGTCACGTCGGCCCCGCAGCGAGCAGCCGATTTCTTCCACGCTTGCACTCGGCTGGGAATGTCGTTGAGACGAGTCATCATGGCCTCCAGGTCAGTGTCGAGCGTGTCTTCTGGCCACAACTCCTTGTCAATTCTTCCAAGTGCACCCCGCAGGCGGATAATGTACCCTTGGACGTCTTCGATGCGGGATTTGACCCGCAGGACGCCTAAAGCAGCCTTGTCACCAACGAGTGACCTGGAAGGATCTAGATCCCTCTCGATTCTGTCAGTCTCAAGCTGAAAATCCCGGCAGTACTCTGTAAACAAGGAAAGAAGAGTGTCGAGCATCAGCATGCGGGAATTCACTCGGAGTTAAGTTGAAATGCACTCGGATGCTATAGGTTACCTGCAAGCTTGGTGTAAATCTCCTCCGTGAACTCTTCAATGTACCTCTCCAGAGCGTTCTTCTTCTCGATCAGCTGGGCGACCTTCTCGTTCAGAGCCTTCTTCTCTTTCTCGTAGGCTTCCGCCTGGGCCTTGAGCTTGCTCTCCCACTCGGTTTGCTGCTTCTTGAGCTCGAGTACTTCTTTCTTCAAAGATGTGTTCTCTGCTTCAAGCTTCCCGAGTGAGGCCAGCTTCTCTTCGGCGGCCTTGGTCTTTTCCTTCGCCACTCGCTGCGCTCCCGCCAGCTCGCTGTCCTTACTCTCGAGTGCCTGCTTCATAGATTCTAAAGAAACAGAGGTTCTGAGCCGCACATGGAGTCGATGGTTTTCACTACGCCCATCTGTTCGAGTGAAGTCACTCGGTTCAAAGAATGTAAAAGGTGAAAGCAGAATGCTTGGTAATTGAAGCCTACCTCCCATGGTCCTGAGCTCTGCTTGAGCGCGCGCTGTGTTCCTCCTCTCCACCTCCAAATCCACTCGGAGCTGAGCCGTCTCCTTCTCCAGCGCCACATACTGAGTCGCAAGCTTGCAAGTTTTGTGAAATACAAGTGAGATCAGATCATTTAACGTTAAGGAATATTTCGAGTGCTTGAGGATTAGCACTCCTGGAAGGAACAAGCTTGACCAGTACCAAATTCTAAGTTCTAAGACTCCCGCCGACTGCCCGCAGTCGACGACAGTCTCGAGGACTACACCCAGTGGGTGCACTCAGCATGCCCCCACTGGAATGGTATCCACTCGGAACGGTCCGCCCGATCCGAGTGATGGCCAAACACAAAAAAAAAGACAAAAGGTTCCGAGTGCCCAGAGACCGACGCTCCTGGAAGGAACAAGCTTGACCAATATCAGATCCTGAAGTACCCTTTCGACAGGGAGGAACAAGCTTGACCAGTATCAAATTCTAAGTTCTAAGACTCCCGCCTACTGCCTGCAGTCGACGGCAGTCTCGGGAACTACACCCAGTGGGTGCACTCAGCGTGCCCCCACTGGAATGGCATCCACTCGGAATGGTCCGCCCGATCCGAGTGATGGCCGAACGCAAAAAAAAAAGAGAGAAGACAAAAGGTTCTAAGACTCCCGCCGACCGCCCGCGGTCGATGGCAGTCTCGGGGACTACACCCAGTGGGTGCACTCAGCGTGCCCCCACTGGAGCGGTATCCACTCGGAACGGCCCGTAAATTCCGAGTGACGGCCAAACAAAAAAAAACAGCAACAACAGCAGAACAAGTTCTAAGCTCTAAGACTCCCGCCGACTGCCTGCAGTCGATGGTAGTCTCGGGGACTACACCCAGTGGGTGCACTCAGCGTGCCCCCACTGGAGCGGTATCCACTCGGAATGGTCCGCCCTATCCGAGTGATGGCCAAACAAAAAAAAACACCCAGTGGGTGTACCGGATATTTTCCGACCGAAATCCTTACTGAAGAAAAACGACTTGGAGATCAACTTACAAGGGCACTTACTCGAACATTCTCCTGGAGAGCGGCACTGGCATCGTACGCCAGCTTCCCAGCTGCGCACACCTCCTTGAGCTGTTGGGTCATCAGCTCCGCCTGGATCATCGCCTCCTTGCTAGCCCCAGTTTGGTCTTCCGGCACCTTGTATAGACTGAAGATGTTGACGGGAGGAGTCGGGACCGAAACCAGAGAAGTCGACGGAGCCGAGGCAGAACCAGCTCCAGCCTAAGAAGAACCCTGCACCGGAGGCACGCTCACGGCAGGCGCAGGAGGAACTTGAGGCGCTTCGCTCGGCTGCGTCTTCCGTGTGGTGGCCTGAGGAGCAGTCGGAATTGGGGTCCCCTTCTCAGTGTCCTTCCGCGGCGGCTCTTCATCGTCATCTCCGACGTGGATGACCTCTGCAGGCACTACGTTCACTCGACGCAATCAGTCGCAATACACGATTCAATCGGAAGAAGACATTTCAGTTGAATGACAAGTTGAAGTAAAAATGAAGTTATTGTTACCTCTTTGAGAAGTGGCTGCGTCTGCCGTCTCGGCTTCGCTACGGTCCCCATCAATCTTCATGGGAGACGTCGTCGAGGTTGCAGCACTGGTTCATAAGATGCACTCGGTCAGAGGAATCACGAAAGTTGACAAAGACAGAAAAGATAAGCTGAGAAAGATACTCACGTTGAGACGACAGGCACAGCGACCTTGATCCGGGGCAGAGCCTTCCGAGGCTTGGGGGAAGCTACCTTGGGTTGCTTGGCGGCCTTCTCCGCCGGCGCAGGCGATGACGGCCGAGTACGCTTCGGAGCCTTAGCACTCAGAACCGCCTCCTTCTCCGGGCCAGCACTCGGATTGTGAGCTCGTTTGGAGCGGTGCTCGGAGCGCAACTCCGGAGACAGAGAAGACTCGACCTCGTCGCTCCCTTCTGAGTCCTCACTTTCCTCCTCGCTATCCTCCACGTAGCTGCCCCTGGCGCTACCATGCTCGCTCTCCGCGCCTCCGGCAAGTTGTTTTCCATTTGGCACAGGCGATCACATCTTCTGGAACTCCTTTAAGACATGAAGGGTGAAGACAGACAGTTTAGACAGTTCACTCGGATCGTTCAGTTCACTCGGATAATTTGCGCATCGGCAATTCACTCGGAAATTCGTGCCTCGCCTCCAACGGTTGGTTGTTGGCGTCGTAGGGCGGGATCCGTCTCGACCCTCGCGGATTGTCGCGCACGCCAGTGACGCACCTGATCCACTGTTCCACCGTTTTCTCCTCGACGTCTTCAGGATGCACTCGGGTCGGATCACTGGCTCCAGTGTAGAGCCACATGGGGTGAGCCCGCTCCTGCAGCGGCTGGATCCTCCGACTGAGGAAGACCTCCAGAAGGTCCACGCCAGTCAATCCACACTGAATCAGACTAACCATGGCGGTCAGCAAGATCCCTACATCCGTCTTCTCCTTTTTATCAACCGTCAGTGAGGGAGGAGCCTGAACTCTCTCAATCGTCTAAGGAGGAAGGCCAGTCGACGAACCAGAGCACGGTAGGTCGACTGCCAACCCCTCACCGAATCGGGAAAGGACATAGATGGGAATGCACTCTTACCCCTTATCTGGATACCTAAGCCACCGCACATCTGAATCACGTGTGTCCTCTCTCCATCGGGGTCAACCTTCTTAACCGATTGAGATCGACACGTGAAAATGTGTTTGAATAAACCCCAGTGCGGCGGACAACCCAGAAAGTTTTCACACAAAGAAAGGAATGCGGCAAGGTACATTATGGGATTTGGAGGCAGGTGATGGAGCTGAGCACCAAAGAAGTTTAAAAATCCGCGCAAAAAGGGGTGGGGTGGCATGGAGAAACCTCGCTCCACGTGTGTGGTGAGGAGCACTCGCTCCCGGGGGCGCGGCACGGGCTCGGTCTCCCCTTCATCCGGCAGCCTCCACGTCCCGTCGCGGATCAGCCCGTCCACGACGAGCCCGCTGACGTCGTCGACTGTGGTGGTCGGCGGAAGCCAGTCGCCCTGGATCCACCCGGGCGGGAGCACGGCTCGGGAGCTCGACACCTTCTTCCCCTTCGCTGCCTTCTTCGCTTTCTCAAGCTTTGCCGTCTTGTCCTTCGCCATCGTCACCGAGCTCTCCAGCACCGAGGAAGATTTGCGCGGAGTGGGTTGCGGGAGAAGGGATCGGGCAGACTGCAGAAGTTGGGGAAAAGGGTATCTGTCTCTCTCTCCCTCTCCGCCACGGCCGCCCCTTATATCGCCGCCCGCACCGCTCCCCAATCCGCGGCCCTGAATCGTTGGCCCGCAGATCACCTCAAATCGCGCCGTCGAAGATCCAGCGGTACGTGGCGGAAAGCGGGGCGAAAATCGAGGCGTCACGCCCCACTTTCCCCACTCACCGCGCCGCAACCGTTCGCGCGCGCTCGTCGCCGATTTCAAATCCCGCAAGATCCGGATTCCAGCGATTCGATGACTCGCCTTTAAGACACTCCATAAACACGCGGATCTGTTCCGCCACTCGGATGGCGGCTACTCATTTCATTCAGATGGAGACTACTCATTTCATTCGGATGGAGACTATTCACTTCACTCGGATGGAGGTTACTCATTTCACTCGAATGGAGATTACTCATTTCACTCGGACAACACTCGGTCCGGAATCCGTCAAGGAGCCGCGCGAAGACAAGGCCGTCTAAAGACCAGTGGGAGTTCTTGAACGCCTCCGTAGCGCTCAATTCCCCTAGAGATTCGCCTTGACTCGACCCGCCTAACCTCGGCCGATTTGGGGGCTAATGACGAGGGCATGTACTAGGGATAGGGTAACAGGCCTGACCTACGGACCCTACCCTAGGACTCCTCATGTCTCATACTGGGCCCCAGGGCCAGACCAACTACCCAGAGTTCTGCAAACTGACATTCACTCGGAGTTCAACGAACCACTCGGAAGGCAAGAGTCCACTCGACCAGCTTATTTCACTCGGAGCACCCGGAAGTCACTCGACCAGAGAAGACCAGGAGACTCCAGGAGCGCAATGGTCGGGACGCACGTTCGCCTGTATTAATTGTAATCGATGCGCCCGTTACCTGGCGCCCTTAAACCCTGGTAATGCCGGCATTCATGGGAGGGCTGGCGAGGACTATATGAGCCGCCCCCCAGCTCCATTCCAAGGGTTCGCAATTGTAACACATACACTCAAGCAATCAAGTTCCAGAGCACCGAGACGTAGGGATGTTACCTCCACCGTTGAGGGGCTTGAACTCGTAAATCCAAGTGTAACAACTGCGCCGTAGTTAGGCTCTGCCCTCTCATCCGTACCCCTACACACTACTGTCAGACTTGCACCCACGACACCGTTATCGTATCAGAATGATTCATGATTCCATTCAGCTTCCTTTTATTTTGTATTGCTCATTTGTTTTGCGTCTTAAATAAATTTTCTTAAGCATGGCTAGCATTTTTTTAATTTTTCAAATAAAGACTAAGAATGAATGAAAAGTTACAAATAGAGACTAGAAATTACCACCGTATCTTGTTTGCATGTACTTCATATTAATTAAAGGCAACACCATTTGCTTGACCCTTTTTAGTATGGCCCGTCGGCACGTGGTTGGTTGATGTTGCCCCTGTGTGAACCTCCTCCATGGCCACTATGCACCGGCGCATTGATACGCCATTCTCTGTGCTTGTTCCTTGTACTGGCAAGAAGCCGGCAAGTCCGTTTTCCATTCATGCAGTTTTCGTGTTGTTAGGCTCATCACTGTGGTTGTCTCGCTGCATGAGAATGCGTACGAATTTGAAGAGGACGTACAATAAAGTGTGAGTAAATTGATATAACTTACAGAATGGATGAGTTGTACTAACAAGAATTGGGCCAGCAAGTCTGTTTTCCATTCATGTAGTTCCTTTGATTTAGCGCCTCTTTGATCGGATTTTTAAAACATGGTGATATTATAAACATTATTGTCTGGCTTAACCAAAACCTTCTCGTTTGCAGGTTCACCAGCGGGAGTCAAGGTGACCAGGTTTTCTAGCCTCCTGCCGGCGGCGCCATAGATCTACCTCGTCTTCTATGGCTTTAGACCATGGAGGCGCGGTGGATCTCGACCCTTGCCTGTGGGAGGGCTCCTCCTCCGTTTTTAGATGGCTTTTGTGTCCGTTTAGGGTTTGTGTCCTGCTCAGGAAGACGAGGCGGTGACGGCTCTCTGAAGATGTAATAACGTTCTCCCACTACTAGGAAATAGCTTATAGGTAGAATATTACTAGTAGCGCTTGTTAGGTGCACCGCGCTACTATTAAGTACCAATAGCGCTGGGAAGAACGAGCGCTACTGGTACAGATTAGCAGCAGCGCCGGGTAGATCAGAATGCGCTACTGTTAAGTGGGCCACACCGCACCCCCAGGTCACGGGATACTAGCAGCGCCTGTGCCCTACCCGGCGCGACAAATACAAACATATCTATGGCGCGTTTTTTCTAACAGGCGCTACCACTATTTTTATACGGGTAAGTTGGTGGGGCCCAGTTACCAGCAGTGCTCTTTCCTTGCCAGCGCTACAACTAGGTTAACTTGCAGTAGCGCGTTTTTTCTAACAGGAGCTACCGCTATTTTTCTACGGGTAAGTTGGTGGGGCCCAGTTACCAGCGGCGCTCTTTCCTTCCCTGCGCTACAGCTAGGTTAACTAGCAGTAGCGCGTTTCTGTGCCCAGCGCTACTATTATGATCGCCAGCCATAATATCTTTTTCCCCTTCTTCTCCCCCCCCCTTCCTTTCTCCCCCCTCCTCTTCCACTTGCTTGTTGCTTCTTCCTTCAATGCTCCCCCTCCCTCTTTCTTCTTTGCCCCTCCACCACCTCCATTAATGCCATCTCTCCTCCCTCTCTCTTTCTTTTCCCCTAGTAGAAAACAGGCCTTTCGTCGAGAGCATTAGTCCCGGTCGAGTTTTGGACCGGGACTAATGTGACCACTAGTCCCGGTTCCAACGGCTAGGCTTTAGTCCCGGTTCATTTGTGACCTCTAGTCCCAGTTGGTGTTACCAACCGGGACTAAAGGGGTGGTGGCAGGCTGGGGCCCCTGCGAGCCCCTTTAGTCCCGGTTGGTATCACCAACCTGGACTAGAGATGGACCTTTAGTCCCGGTTGGTATCACCAACCGGGACTAAAGATATCACTATTTATAGTTCTTCGTCCAGCCCGAGCCCAAGCTCTCCTTTCTCTGTTTTCTCCTTTCTCTCCTCTGTTCTCTTCCCATTGCTCGAGCTCACCCTCCATTTTTGCCAAGATTTGTCAAGATTTGAGGCACCCCATCTATCCAAGTGTTCACAAAGGTTAGCAACTTTGTCATTTTATCTCTCATTGCTAGATTAGCTCGTGCAATGCTCTATAAGTATAGTGATTTGTGGGTTTTAGTTTGGGAGTAGTTATGTGGGAGTTTATTTGATTTATCTGCAATTTGAGATCAAATTAACTTCTTAGTTTGCATATGTGTAGGTGTGGTTTACTTAGTGCCTTCCCGTCCCCGTCCTAACCACCGTCAATCGCCCGCACCGTCCCGTCGCCGGCACCACCTTGGTGAGCCTCTTGTTCTTATCCTTTTTATATAAAAAAATCTTATTTGTATGATTTAGATAGTTACTTGTATAATTTTCTTACTTGTATGATTGTTTGTTATACATAGTGCCATGGTTTTGATATCCGTCCCCGTCGGCCCTCGTCCAGTTTATGATTCGGATGTGGTATATTCTCTTTTATAACTATTTTTTGCATTTCGTGTTTATGACAATTATGCCCATCAAGTTGACATAGATATTTTTATCTAGGAGGTATGTGAACCGGAAATTGCAACCGACCCTCTTGTCGAGAAGTTAAATTTAGTTGATAAGAAAATGAGTATTTGAAAGAAATATTGAAAAGAATTGAAGAAGAGAAGATGAAATTGGAGTTGTATGTTGCCGATGTCGTCGATGATCACAAGATCAAGATGGATGCAATGCGCTTGAAGATTAGAAAGATTAGAAAATATGCCGTTAATAAAGAGGCTTGGTATCATTATGCTGTTGGATCAATTATTACCTTAGTTGCGATTTTGATCGCATTTGTTGTTGCATTTAAATGCTTTAGCTAGATAGTTTTATGTTGTTTTATGAGAATAAGTGTGTATGAACTTGTATTAATTTGGTCTTTTCGGTGTTGTGTAATGAAGATGAGTCGGCAATGGATGTACGATGACCGACGCTCTCCCCAGTTCATTAATGGCGTGAACAGTTTTCTGCATGCGGCTGAGGCAAACAAGCGGAATGGTTTTATGTGTTGTCCATGTGGTGGCTGTAAGAATGATAGGAATTACTCTAGATCAAAAGTCATTCACGTCCACCTGTTTACGTCCGGTTTCATGTCCGGCTATAACTGTTGGACCAAGCACGGAGAAAGAGGGGTTCTAATGGAAGAGAATGAAGAAGAAGAGGATGATGACAACTATCCTCTGTTCACTGAATACGATGGTACTACAATGGGGGAAGAGAATGAAGAAGAAGAAGCTGAAGAAGAGGCATCAGATGAGCCCGCTGATGATCTTGGTCGGGCCATTGCTGATGCAAAGAGAAACTGCGAAAGTGAAAAGGAGAAGTTGAAGTTGCAGCGCATGTTAGAGGATCACAAAAAATTGTTGTACCCAAATTGCGAAGATGACAAGAAAAAGCTGGGTACCACACAGGAATTGCTGCAATGGAAGGCAGAGAATGGTGTATCTGACAAGGGATTTGAAAAGTTGCTAAAAATGATAAAGAAGACGCTTCCCAAGGATAACAAATTGCCCGACAGTACGTACGAAGCAAAGAAGGTTGTCTGACCTCTAGGATTAGAGGTGCAGAAGATACATGCATGCCCTAATGACTGCATCCTCTACCGCAGTGAGGAGTACGAGAATTTGAATGCATGCCCGGTATGCAGTGCATTGCGCTATAAGATCAGCCGCGATGACCCTGGTGATGATGTTGAGGGCGAGCGCCCCAGGAAGAGGATTCCTGCCAAGGTGATGTGGTATGCTCCTATAATACCACGGTTGAAACGTTTGTTCCAAAACAAAGAGCATGCCAAGTTGTTGCGATGGCACAAAGAAGACCGTAAGAAAGACGGGAAGTTGAGAGTACCCGCTGATGGGTCGCAGTGGAGAAAAATCAAGAGAAAGTGGCCGGAGTTTGCAGGTGACGCAAGGAACTTATGGTTTGGTATAAGTGCAGATGGCATAAATCCTTTTGGGGTGCAGAGCAGCAATCATAGCACCTGGCCTGTGACTCTATGTATCTATAACCTTCCTCCTTGGTTGTGCATGAAGCGGAAGTTCATTATGATGCCAGTGCTCATCCAAGGCCCTAAGCAACCCGGCAACGACATTGATGTGTACCTAAGGCCATTAGTTGAAGAACTTTTACAGCTGTGGGACATAAAAGGTGTACGTGTGTGGGATGAGCACAAACAGCAGGAATTCGACCTACGAGCGTTGCTGTTTGTAACCATCAATGATTGGCCTGCTCTTAGTAACCTTTCGGGACAGACAAACAAGGGATACCACGCATGAACGCACTGTTTAGATGAGACCGAAAATATATATTTGGATAAATGTAAGAAGAATGTGTACCTGGGACATCGTCAATTTCTTCCGATCAAGCATCTCTTAAGAAAGAAAGGCAAGCATTTCAAAGGTGAGGCAGATCACCAGAAGAAGCCTGACCACCATAGTGGTGATCATATACTTGATATGGTCAAGGATTTAAAAGTAATCTTTGGAAAGGGTCCTGGCGGACAATCTGTTCCGAATGACGCTGACGGACACGCACCCATGTGGAAGAAGAAATCTATATTTTGGGACCTACCCTATTGCAAAGTCCTAGAGGTCCGCTCTGCAATCGACGTGATGCACGTGACGAAGAATCTTTGCGTGAACCTGCTAGGCTTCTTGGGCGTGTATGGGAAGACAAAAGATACACCGAAGGCACGGGAGGACCAGCAACGTATGCACGAAAAAGAAGGCATGCATCCAAAGCAGTATCAAGGCCCTGCCAGCTACGCTCTTACCAAAGAAGAGAAGGAAATCTTCTTTGAATGCCTGCTCAGTATGAAGGTCCCGTCTGGCTTCTCGTAGAATATAAAGGGAATAATAAATATGGCAGAGAAAAAAATTCCAAAACCTAAAGTCTCATGACTGCCACGCGATTATGACGCAATTACTTCCGGTTGCATTGAGGGGGCTTCTACTGGAAAATGTTCGATTAGCCATTGTGAAGCTATGTACATTCCTCAATGCAATTTCCCAGAAGGTAATAGATCCAGAAATCCTACCAAGGTTACATAATGATTTGGTGCAATGTCTTGTCAGTTTCGAGTTGGTGTTCCCACCATCCTTCTTCAATATCATGACGCACGTCCTAGTTCACCTAGTCGAAGAGATTGCCATTCTGGGTCCTGTATTTCTACACAATATGTTCCCCTTTGAGAGGTTCATGGGAGTCTTAAAGAAATATGTTCATAACCATGCTAGGCCAGAAGGAAGCATCTCCAAGGGCCATGAAACAGAGGAGCTTATTGAGTTTTGTGTTAGCTTTATTCCTGACCTTAAGCCGATTGGTGTTCCTGAATCGCGGCATGAGGGGAGACTGAGTGGAAAAGGCACGCTAGGAAAGGATTCAATAATATGTAGGGACGGGCATTCTTGGGCCCAAGCACACTACACAGTTCTACAAAATTACACCTTGGTGGCTCCGTGTATCGAGGAACACATGGATATTGTACGCTCCAAGAACCCGGAGCAGTCTGACCCCTGGATTAAACGTACACACATGGTGACTTTCAGCGGTTGGTTGCAAACACATCTCATGAATGACGACATTGTTGGAGATGAGCTGTACTTGTTGGCCAAGTCACCATCTTCGACTATATTGACTTTCAAAGGGTACGAGATTAATGGGAATACATTTTACACGATCGCCCAAGATAAAAAGAGCACCAACCAAAATAGTGGTGTCCGCTTTGATGCAACAAACACCAATAGGGAAAAGGACACATATTATGGTTACATAGAGGAGATATGGGAACTTGACTATGGACGTCAGTTTAAGGTCCCTTTGTTTCAGTGCAAATGGGTCAATCTGACAGGAGGCGGGGTAAAGGTAGACCCGCAGTACGGAATGACAACAGTGGATCTCAACAATCTTGGGTACACAGACAAACCATTCATCCTAGCCAATGATGTGGCGTAGGTTTTCTATGTGATGGACATGTCTACCAAACCGAGAAAAAGGAAAGATAAGGAAGAGAATACATCATACGGTGAGCCAAAGCACCACATAGTTCTTTCAGGGAAAAGAAACATCGTGGGAGTGGAGGACAAGACACACATGTGAGAAGATAGTTTCATGAAATTCCTCCCTTCACAGTGAAGACTGACCCAAGCATCCTGTTAAATGATGAAGATTGTCCATGGTTACGGCGCAAAGGGACACACGCGAAGAAAAAGTTTTGTACCCCAAGATCCCACTCTAGGATGTGATCGGCTTCACCGTCATCACTTTCTTCTCTAGTGAGTAGCCGAGATAGTCCAGTTTGTACACGAAGTGCATCTAGTTTTTGCCGTAACCCCCTCAACTTTTTAGCACATGCTATGTGGGTGAAATGATGATACCATGCCAAGTTTCAACCTTTTCAGAGTTCATTTGTAGTGCTTTTCAATTTTAGGGTCATTTAGCTCAAAAAAATCATTAAATGCATGAAAAATAGCAAATGAAGTTAGAAAGGGTTGAAATTTGAGGATGTGGCTTTGAATGGTGCATATTGAATGCACAAAAAGTCTGGAGTTGAAATAAGTTTAAAAAAATGAAATGCCTTTGTAACAGATGAGTTTTCGTCCGAAACCTTGATACTTCGAAGGAGATGTTCCAGTTTGTACACGAAGTGCATTCAGTTTTTGCCGTAACCCTCTCAACTGTTTAGCACATGCTATGTGGGTGAAATGATGATACCATGCCAAGTTTCAACCTTTTCTGAGTTCATTTGTAGTGCTTTTCAATTTCAGGGTCATTTAGCTCAAAAAAATCATTAAATGCATGAAAAATAGCAAATGAAGTTAGAAAGGGTTGAAATTTGAGGATGTGGCTTTGAATGGTGCATATTGAATGCACAAAAACTCTGGAGTTGAAATAACTTTAAAAAAATGAAATGCCTTTGTAACAGATGAGTTTTCGTCCGAAACCTTGATCCTTCGAAAGAGATGGTCGAGTTTGTACACGAAGTGCATCCGGTTTTGGCCGTAACCCGCTCAACTTTTTAGCACATGCTATGTCGGTGAAATGATGATACCATGCCATGTTTCAACCTTTTCAGAGTTCATTTGTAGTGCTTTTCAATTTCAGGGTCATTTAGCTTAAAAAATCATTAAATGCATGAAAAATAAGAAATGAAGTAAGTAAGGGTTGAAAATTAAAACTCTTCATGCTGACTAACAGAAACATAATATAATTTGGCAAAAGAATAACAAGAAAACATATAAACTAAAATATTTAAAACAAATGAAGGTATAAAACTAAAAGAGCTAAACAGAATCTGTTTTTGATTAAAACAACTATTTAAAATAACCTAAAAATTACCAAATTGAACATACTGATAAAACACACTAATATTAAACAGCAGGAAAAAGAATCACTCAAAAATCTATTTTTAAACTAAAGTTATTCACAAACGAGTGATTCACACAAATTTCAAAGAATTCAAATTTAAACTATTCAAATTTGAAAACTAATGGCACTAACAGAAAGTTTATAATTTTTGTGACCTAAAGCAAAAAGATTCACTCAAAAACTCCAAATATTTGGCTGTAAGTAGAAACAAAAGAAAAAAATAAAGCAAAAACAGAAAAAATGAAAAAAAAACCTTTAGTCTCGGTTGGCACAACCAGCCGGGACTAAAGGTCCTCCTCCCGCGCTTAATTTGGGCACCGAAAACAGACCTTTAGTCCCGGCCCGTGGCTGTAACCGGGACTAAAGGCCAACCTTTTAGTCCCGGTTGCAGCCACGAACCGGGACTAAAGGTACTTTAGTCCCGGGGCGTGGATTCAACCGGGACTAAAGGTCGATCCTATATAACTGTCACTTAGCGTTTTCCACCGCCCAGGAGACAGATCGAACACCACACGCCGCCAGGCCGCTCGTCTTCAACCTCCGACGCCGGAGATCGCCGACGCCATCCCGCTCGCTCCGGCCCCTCCCCGAGCCTGTAGCCCGCTGCATCTTCCTCGACCACGGGAGCGAGCGAAGAGCCCCACAGCGCCCGCACCATCGTCTTCCTCCTTGCCGGTCGCCGCCACTGCCTCGACCTCGCCCTCGAGCACCGATGCGTCCACGACCTCCCTGAGCCCTCCCCGAGCTCGCGACGACCTCGCTGTGAGCCCCCCTTGTCTTCCCCCGCTCTCCCCTGCCCCGCGCACGGCCTCTAACTACCCCCCCGCACACCCCGAGCTCGGCCGCCGCCATGGACAACCAATGATCGATGAGATTGAAAATGTCCTTGTATTTTTCAAGTCAAGTTAATGTTAATTATTATATGTGATGTGATGCAAAATGGATTAATGTTATGATGTGATGATAATTGTGATGCAAAAATGCAAAAAAAAAATTTAACAAGAATGCAAGAATGCAAGAAATGCAAATGTATGATGTGATGATCTAATTTTTTTGTATGTGATGTGATGCACAATGGATTAATGTTATGATGTGATGATGTGATGTGATGATAATTGTGATGCAAAAATGCAAACAAAATTTAACAAGAATGCAAGAAATGCAAATGTATGATGTGATGATCTAATTTTTGGAGCTATTTTTCTGATGCGAATATGTAGTAAATAATTGATGATGATGCTTATTTTGCAATTTGAGATGTTGTTAAAAGCTATATGATATGTGATGGTCTAAAATTTTAAATCGGTACAATTTACAGATTTGTGGTGTTGCATCTCCGAGGAGTGTTTATCGACGTCGGAGCTGTTGGTCCCCAATCTTCCCTCCGCTGTTCAACTACTTCCTCTACAGCCGAGGGTGAGCTACGAATCCCCCTTCACCTCCTCATCTTTTTTTTGTCACTAGATTTCAAAAATGTGAATCGTGTATTTGATAGGTGTATAAAAAATATAGACATGTGGTGAGAGAAAAAAATAAAAATATAGAAATCGTGTATTTGTTTTCATAGGAATTTTTCTCGGCGATGATGCCCGGCCCGCATCCTCGTCGTCAACTCGGCGGCGACAACCAGTTTGAGAGGCGCCGAGTCTGGGACTGGGCTCCACCGGGCTGGCACTGGGAGGTGCTACCTTTCGGGGCGCGCAGCTTGGTGAGGAATCGGGGTCTCGTCGTTGACCCAGAGCTTCTTTGGTGGCGGTCGCGTGGGCCACTATCGGTGCAGAGGGAGCCGGCCCCCGAGAGGGTGGTACGTCGCCATGTCAGGGAGGAGGACGAGCACGTCCGTCGCTACATGGTTGCATTGGACGACAGCTTCTCCAATACCTGGCAGTTTCTTCAGGGATCTCACCCGAGCTATGATCCTATGATGGTTCCTTCTCTTTGGGTGTTCATCGCCCGCGGCTTAGGAACCGGGAGTCGACGTCCAGTTTGATTGGGCGAGATGTTTAGTGATATTATGTGACATTATTGTTGCATTAACTGGATTATTCGAGATGTATTAGTGACGGAGGAACCGCGAGTCAACTGGATTATTCGATAATATTCGACCTGTATTAGTGATGTTATATGATAATATTCGAGATGTATTAGTGATAATATTCGATAATGCATTAACTGGATTATTCGAAATGTATTAGTTTTTGCTTATTGAATGCATTCTAGTTTGAATACTAAATTGTTTTATCTTTCTTCTGGATTAGTTAAGCTATGGACTATAGCGGCAGAGATGACCATGATCAAGAGGATATCATGTTCGACATGATATGCTCCCAAAACCCAGAGATTGAACCAGATGACGGCTCACAATATCTGAACGAGTCCGGTGAGGGAATTGAGGAAGAACCAATAGACGAAGGGCACACAAACAATGATGGCGAAGGAAATGTTCTTCAATTAACAAAGTCCGGCGAGGTATATATATATATATATATGTATATATATATATATATATATATATATATATATATATATATATATAAAAGGCCTCTGGTGATCATTACATGTATTAATTAATTTGTATATATATATATATACTAATGAATCTTTCTTCTTTTAGCCCTCCGGATCGAGCAAATCTTCTACAAGGGTAGTACGAGGCCCGGCCAAAAAGTTGCCTGATGGCATAAAGTACAACATCGATGAAATCAAAGAAGATGGCGAACCGATTGCTCCTAAAAAGAATGCGGACAAATTTATACGTCAATGCGGAGTTATTGTTAGGGACCAAATCCCGATCACCGCTCAAGAATGGAATAAGCCAAAGGAAGATCGAGGAGTTAGTTTTGTCGACAAAAGAGCAAAAAATCTGCTTTGGGATACGCTCATGTCACATTTCACCCTATCAGAGGGTTTCACAGATCTCCAACGGGAGAAAGTCAAGAAGTGTGCTCTTAAGAAGATGGCCACACAATTCCAGACTTGGAAGAAAAGATCATGGGCCAACTACGTCAACGCAGAAAAGAAGACTCCAGAATTCACTCGACCACTAGAGAAGGTAAAAGATCACTGGGACTTATTTGTGGAGTTCAAGGAATCGGAAGCAGCAAAGGAATGGTCGAGGAAAAACAAGATAAATGCTGAGAAAAAAAAGTTTCACCATGTTCTGGGGCCAGGTGGCTACAAGACTGGGTTTCCTAAGTGGGATGAATCTGAGGAAAAGATGATTGCTGCAGGGGTCACTCCACAAACAGTGGGTTGGCCCGACAGGTGCAGGACATGGTTTTATGCGCATGGGGGAAAGTTGGACCCAAAGACAGGGGAGATTATTGAACAGGCAAGTCTTAAAGAAGCCTCGAACGCTTTACTTGAAGCAATAAAAGAGGCTCGAACGGGGGCGTTCCAGCCCGAGAAAGAGAACGACGAGCTTACACGCGCCCTCAAGAATCCTGAACACCCAGGACGAACACGAGGTAAAGGCGTTGTTCCGTGGGTTGAGGGGTTTGTGGAGTGGAACGACACTTACAGAAGCCGTGCGAGAAAGAAGAAGCAGGATGCAGACCAGAGGAAGCTGGATGGAGACCGGCTTCAACAGGTAGAATCAAAGAATGCGGAGTTGGAACGCGCTTTCATGCGGCAGCAGGAGCAGATCGACACAATTAGCCAGCAAAGGGCGTCTCAGCGGCAGGAGCAACCAGATCCAGCATTGGATAGTACCATCCCATCTATGCCGAAAAGCAGCGTGGGTTCCACGTGGGTCCCGGACGATGATGCACTGCTGGTTCGCTACCCCGTGGATGATATCCAAGAGACGACAACTTGTGAGCTACACATGAAAATGAAGAACATATCCATGAAGGTGGTGGACGGCTTTGCTTTACCGAATGCACCTAAAGCAACCATCCACGGCAATCCAATTCCACCTGGCTATGCTCGTGTCGGGGTGGATGAAGTTCTGTCGGGATATGACTCACTAGAGCTTGACTTTCCTGGAGGTCAAGGGGAGCAGACACTGGGAGAAGCCGTACGTGGTCTCATTGTATGGAGAAAGGAATGCGTCGTGTTTCCAAACTCGGTACCAAGGCCACTGACTCCTCCTCCAAGTCCGCCTCATCAGCCGACTCCAACCCACCTCGAGACAAAGCACAGCGCGAGTCCGCCATATGGATCTCCGCCGCGTCAGCTAAATCAACCCCACCTCGAGACGGAGCCCAGCGCGAGTACGCGATATCGATCTCTGCTGCGTGAGCCGACTCCAAAGCGGAAGAGAGCACCAAAGAAGAAACCCGAGCCTCCTGCCAAAAAGAAGTTAGCTTACGAGATGACTGCGGAGGAAAACAAACGGGTCGTGGATGCCCAAGTGAAGGCCCATTTTGCATCGAAACCGCCCCCGCCGCCGAAGGAGAAAATACCTGAGAAAGTCGTACAACACTTTGTGGATCTTGCTAAACCGGCTGTGGAGAAAAGGCGATCAGACTATGAACGCTCTATTAGCAAGTCATATTATCAACAAAAAAATCAGCAGTCGAGCCTTACAGTTAGTAATAAAAGCGGGAAAATTGTTCCCCAGCTCGGAGAACAGGCAGTGCAATCGATGCCCCCGCTCAAGGTGAGTACCGATAAGGCGGGAACCGATGGTGATAGAGAGATGGGTATCACTATTGAACAACTCCTAGGCATCAAGGAAGTCCCCACGATGGATCCGAAGGAACTAGCATGGAAATATGTCCCCGGGAACCCTCTGGTCAGGCCTGACGAGGAGGAGCTTCTATCAATGCAAATGCGCAGATTGCATGACTGTTACCTGAGAGAAATAAAGGACGGGCGAGAGAGCCTCATGGTGAAAGTCAAGCCAGAGCATTACTTCCATGGAAAAGATGTGTGGATTGAATTTCTAGAAATTTTTCAGTTAGTCAATCAAGACGCACTCGACAAATCTCTCGTCAGTTGCTATTGTCTATAAGTGATTTCTTTCTGTAATTTAAGTCTCTAGCTCAGCTCGTTCATTGCCTGTAATTATCCTCACTATATTCTTTTGTGTGGTATTATATATGCAGAATGAAGATTTTTTAATTGAAAAGAGATAGAGTCTATGGCATTGGGTTCATTGACCCAAATACTGTTAATGAAAATGTGTTAAATAATTAACCACAAACAAGACACAGAGAATAGCTTGCTAATGTTTTTGAAGGAACTAAATACCAGACCAGAAATACTTTTTCCTTACAACTTCCGGTGAGTGTTACTGTCTTGTACTACAAATTCTATTTTTGCTTACTCGATGTTAAGTGTAGTTGATGAGTTATGCATGCCCGCTTATACAAACGTGTGCGCAGATTCCACGGGATCCTGCTAATCATTAGAATTGACGAGGGACTGTTGAAGTACTGGACTCACTAGGTAAAGACCCTGAAGAATACAGGAGCCTGTTTTTGATGCTCGACAGGTAATTTCAATCATTATCGCACTATGTCGGCCTCTTTAGTTCATTTCCTGATATCAAGTAATTAATAGCTCCTTTATTCATTTTCTTTGCCGGGTAGGGTTTGTAAAAAGTTCATCAAAGAGGTTGTCGGTGAATGGGAACCACAGCTGAAATGGCGACGGTCCAAGGTAATTAAGTAGTACTACCTACGTCCGTGCATCTCTTTAATTCTAGTTTCAATACCATTATCATGCTTGATTATTATCTGAATGAATTCTATTCTCGTAAAGTGTATGAGGCAGGAAAAGGGGAATAATTTATGTGCATACTACCTTTGCGAGAACATTCGCTTTATTACCGAAGGGAGCAGAGATGCAAGACATCTTTGGGTACGTAAACACTATTCATAATTTTTTTTATCATGATCTAATATATATACACACAACTAATATATTCATATTGATCTCCTTCTTTAAAGATTATGGAGATGCGGGATAGGCTCCTACCAAAGGACCGCATACGAGCACTTCAAGAGGAAATGGCGAGATTTTTGCTTCAGCAGGTCATATCTCCCGACGGAGAATACCATTTCACCTAATGCCTGCATGTAATGATCTACCAATTGTAGGAGAAATTGTATATACCAAATTGTAGATATATATGTGTATGCATGGTCGTACGAGAAATTCTATGATATATGATTGGTTCTATGAGAAATTCTATTATATATGCATAACGTGTACAGTATGTAGTAGCGTAAAATATGTTTGAAATGAAAAAGAATTAAATGGAAAACCCAAAATGAAAAGGAAAAATAAACAATAAACCCTAAACCCCTAAACACCTAAACCTTTTAGTCCCAGTTGGTGTCACCGACTGGGACTAAAGGTGGCAGGGATTTAGTCCCGGTTGGTGTCACCAACCGGGACTAAAGGTCCCCAGCCCCCGGCGCGCGCTGCCATCCACGTGGCAGGGATTTAGTCCTGGGTCGTGGCCAACCGGGACTAAAGGGTGGGGGCCTTTAGTCCCGATTTATTTGTCCCGGTTGGTGAACCGGGACTAAAGGCCCTTCCCAACTGGGACTAAAGGCCGTTTCTCCAGTAGTATCTCCACCACCTCCTCCTCCCTCTCTTTAATTAATTTCTTTGCCCATCCACCCATGTCCGCTATCTAGTTCTTTCTTTCTCCCTAGTTAGAGCTATCTAGGTACCTCACTATTTAGATCTACTAGCTAATTAAGAAGGTGAGCAAAAAGAAGAAAGAAGAGTTGTGCAAGAAAGGAAATATGTGTGCGTGTGTGGGTGTGTGTTTGTGCGCGCGCGCGATAGGACCGAACTATGCGCGATATGACACCGAATTATGTGTGGCATGTGACTTGCCTATATTGTGTGTATTTGTTGAAATGTGCGTGACATGAGTTGCCTATGTTTTGCCGAAATGTCGATTCATTTCTGTTTCGGAGAATTTCGGGCAAACTCGATATGTCCTATATGTTTAGGGAAGGTCATGTCGAATTTTTGTATGAATTTGATGCATGCATGCATGCGTACGTGGTTATAATTCTTTTGCTCCGCACAGGCGATCATGAAGGTCAATGGAAGGATGGTGGAAAGATACTGGCAATCCGCGGTGGACGACATGTATAAAAAAACCGGAAGGAGGTTTTATGTCCGTGTCGAAGATGCAGAGGAGGAGTCTGGCTCGACCCCTTTAAGGGTGGCCGATTCAAGGCGCACCTGCTCATGCATGGTTTCATGGATGGCCATACTCGGTGGATAAGTGAAGATCATGATGATGAGGACGTCGACGGGGCAGGCAATAACGACATGGGGCCAGACGAAGAGATGACCGATAATGGGCCCGAAGAAGAGGGCCTCAGAAATGGCGATGGCGAAGAGACCGGACATGGCGGAGAAGAGGCCGGACCAAGCAGAGAAGAGGCCTTACAAGACGGAGAAGACGCGAACACGCCGCAGTCTTCGTCTCTACTAAGTTCAGCCATGTGGGGCCCGCATGTTCGAGACCTGCTTCGTAAGAAGACGACTAGCGACAGAGCTGCTTCTAGAGAGGAGGAAAAACTGGCGCAACTGGAGCTAGACTCGAAGACTCCATTGTATGATGGTTGCGATCCCGAGGTGACCCGCTTGAGTTTCACGCTAGAACTTCCAAAGACAAAGGCAAAAAACAAATGGATGGACGCAAGCCTGGATGAGCTTTTGAAGTATCTAAAGAAGGTTCTTCCCGCGGGAAGCCTGTGTCCTACTAGTGTCGAGGAGGCCAAGAAAATCGTGTGCCCTCTTGATCTACCGCACATTAGATACCATGCATGCATCAACGATTGCATCATATATCAGAACGAGCACGCGAAAAAAACCATCTGTCCAAAGTGCAATGCTTCACGATATAAGAAGGCCGGAAAGAAAGCTCCACAGAAAGTTGTATGGTACTTTCCGATCACTCCCCGTCTACAGCGGTATTTCGTAGATCCTAAGGAAGCAAGCTCATGCGCTGGCATGCGGAGAGGGTGAAGCCAGATGATGGACATGATCCGAAGCCGAGACACCTCGCAGATGCTAGCCAATGGAGAGCATTAAATGCTGAATATAAATATTTCGCAGATGATCCAAGGAATATCGTGCTTGGCGCTAGTACTGAAGCAATGAATCCGTTTGGCAATCAGAACACCAATCATAGCACATGGCCCGTGTTTGTATGGATGTACAACCTCCCCCCCTGGAAGTGCATGAAGGCAAAATATATACACATGACTATGCTTATTCAAGGGCCCAGACAACCGGGAAATGATATTAATCTGTATCTCGGGTTACTAAAAGAGGAGCTACACACGTTATGGACAACCCCGGCCAAGACATGGGACGCCAGCACAGGAGAGTATTTCGACATGAGAGCCGCGCTGATCACGACAGTGCACGATTATCTCGGTTACGGATATGTCTCGGGCTAGGTGTGCCACGGATATTGTGGATGCACCAGGTGCATGGATGATACAACTTCTCAGCAGCTATCGAAAGATGGCGGGTCTTCGAAAATCGTGTACATGGGGCATCGAAAATGTCTCGAGAAGGATGACCCGTGGAGAAAGCGTGGAGATCTATTCAATGGTAAGGCTGAGCATCGAGGACCTCCATGTAAGCGGAGTGGCATCGAAATCTATGAGTTGTTGAAGAACTGGGAAGAGTGCCCCTCGCTGGGAAAGACGAAGAAAAGGGCGCAGGAGCCGCTGCTGAAGGTATGGAAAACGAGGTCTGTTTTCTGGGACTTGGAGTTCTAGCACAAACTCGACACGCCTCATAGCCTTGATCAAATGTATATCACGAAAAATATCCTCGAGAGCGTGCTTGGAACATTGATGAACATGTCGGAGAAGACCAAGGATGGGCCGAAGGCAAGAAAAGACTTGGAATTTTTGGATATCAGGAAAGATCTCCAAATGCCCGGTAAAAAGTCGTCGGAGGAGACGGAGACGGAGACGGAAGATAGGGGTAAAAAGGTAAACAAGAAGGAAGAACAGTATTGCCCCCCCCCCCCTCTTGCTTCACCTTAGATCCGAAGGAGGTCGATCAATTGTTCAAGTGCCTTGCCGGAATCAAAGTTAGTTCCGGATACTGTGGGAAGATAAGCAAATATCTGGACACCAAGAAAAAAACGTTCAGCGGGATGAAGTCTCACGACTGTCACGTGATGATGACGCAGTTACTCCCGATTGCACTTAGAGGGATTATGGACACACATGTCCGTGATACGCTTACTGACCTATGCCACTTTTTCGACGCTATCTCTCGAAAGTCCGTGATACATTCCTGCACAGCATGATGTCGTTTGAGAGGATGAATGGGGTCATCGAAGGATTCGTTCGTAACATGTCCTGTCCGGATGGAAGCATCGCCCAGGGCTATCTGATCCAAGAGTGCATCTCCTTCTGCGAGAATTATCTATGTGACGGAGACCCTGTTGTTGGTTTGCCCGTCAACAAGCACTGTGGAAGGCTCGAAGGAGAAGGTCACATCAACGGCCGGAGGGAATTGAATGTGGACCGCTCAGGACGACATAACGACTTTGACAAAGCAAACTTAGTAGTGCTACAACACCTAGATGTGCTAGACGATTTCGTGACACTACACAAAGATACCATCGCAAAAAACTACCGTGACCGTGGGCTCCAGAGTACGGACGCTGAAGTTATTAGAGAGCACAACTCCACTTTCTTGCGTTGGTTCAAAGAGCGAGTTCTGGCTAATCCCCCGGAAGAGGGCTGTCCCGACAGAATGTTCATATACGCCTTAGCACATGGCCCGTCGGTCAACCTCGCGACTTATCAGGCATACGATATCAACGGATACACGTTTTACACGGAGGCCAAAGATATAAACAGTGATAACCAGAACTCAGGGGTGAAGATGGAAGCCATGACCGGTGATGTAATTAAAAGATACTACGGAAGGGTCGAAGAGATCTGGGAGCTTGACTATGCTAGAGTGCATAGCGCGACGATGTTCTGTGTTAGATGGGCTAAGAACGTACACAGAGAAAACTGACATTTCACTACCATGTGTATACCCGACGCCAATAGAGCCACCGCCAAAAATGAGCCATGGGTACACGCTAAGCACGTGACACAATGCTTCTTCATAACCGGCCCGAGCAATCCCAACCGTGTTGTCGTGAGGAGAGGCAAAAGGAGCATCGTCGGAATGGATGGAGTCGCATACGAGGAAGACTACGACCAGCAAGGTGACCCGATAAGGGAAGATGATGATGACGATGAACCATACGTCAAAAGAAGAAGGAAGACTACATTACCTAAGAAAGATCGTACTCCATGGAAAAGGAAAAGTCACGACAAGGGGCTCAATTATTCGACAACGAACAAAAGAGGAAAGAAGAAGATCCGTCTGAAGCGTCATCGCCCATGCTGACAAACTATCATAATTTGTGTGTTTCTATTTTGTATACGTACTTAACACCGTTATCGGTCAAATGATGTAATATATATTATGCACTAATTATTCCGTCCGAGGCGTTCCCGTAAACAAACTAATTAAAAAAATAAAACAAAAGAATTAAAAAATAAAACAAAAGAATTAAAAAAATAAAACAAAAGAATTAAGAAAATAAAGCAAAAGAACTAAAAAAGTAAAACAAAAGAATTAAAAAAATAAAACAAAAGAATTAAAAAAACGTAGCAGTAGCGCTTGTTTGACAGAAACGCACTATAGCTAAAGTAGCTATAGCGCGTGTTCAGAAAACGCGCTATAGCCAAGTTGAACGTGTCAGTAGCGCTTGGTCAAAGAAACGCGCTATAGCTAACTTAGCTATAGCGTGTATTCCTAACCCGCGCTATAGCTAAGCTTGTGGGGCCTAGTTACCAGCACTCCACTCCTCTCTCCGGCCATTCCCCACCCCCACTCCACTCTCCTCTCTATCTCACTCTCGATCCCTCTCTCCCACAGCGCACGCCGCCGCTGACGACGCCGCCGCCGATCCCTCCCGCTCCTCCGCGCCCTCACCTCCTGTCACTGCACCACCGGCAGCCACCAGCCCGTCGCCACCGCGCGCCAACCCTGATGCCGACCCGCCATCAACCCCGCCACCGACGCCGACCCGCCCTCAACCCCGCCGCCGACGCCGACCCGCCCTCAACCCCAACACCGACGCCGGACGTCCTGCTCAACGCCGACCCCGACGCCGACGCCCTCAACCCCGACGCCTACCCCATCTGCCCCGGCGACCCCGACTGTGACGGTGCGCCACCCCCTCTGCCCTCCCTCCTCTTCTTGGTAAATTATTAGGTTTTCAACATACATAACTCACTGCCATGGTCGTGGTTGTAGCTTAGGTTCAGGTTCAGGTTGTAGCTTATTGTAGATTGAGGTTGTAGCTTATGTTCAGGTTGTAGCTTAGGTTTTCAACATAAACTATACAGATCTGGCACTCATTTTTCTTTAGATGATGGCTTGTGATGCCCTGATCAGCTGCTTTAATTTGCTTGTGTGAAGTGAATAACTGACAGCTCAAGAACCTTTGTCAAGAACAAAGTTGTTGCTATCTGTTGTGCTACTTTCATAACCAGTGTAAAGAGAATGAAGGGTGTTAATTATTTATCATGTGAGTTTAACAGAGTGGTGCTTTACAGTGTACCGTGTTTGATGCCATGCCACTATCTCTTGTAATATATTTATATTGCATATCTAAGAGAATCTCATCAAAAAAAGAAGAGAAAAACCTCCTGATGTTATGGTTGCAGGACTTAATTATTAGGTCTCAATCCAACAATTATCTCTCAATGTATAATTGTAGAATGCTCTCAGTAACTCATTTCACATTGATTTAATTTGTATATATCTCTATTTGAAAATGAGGATTTTTAAATGAAAATGAGGATTTTTAATTTGGAGTTGCTGTCCAATTTGATGCACAAATTCAAACTCAAATGAATTAGTTGCTGTCCATTTGGAGTTGTTGTCCATTAGCTATTTTTTATTAGGCAGATTGTAGATAATGATGGATAGAAAACATACTAGGTCTTGTTCTATATATCTATGTGTGTCTACAATTGAACTTGCGCATGCTTGACGCACAGGTAGATCACCGACGTGCCTCTCGACGATGCCGAGAAGATCATTGACACAACACCCGCATCCTCGACACTAGCTAGTGAGCATCCCAAAACCCACACTATAGCTCTCTCCATCTAGATGCTAGAGGAGAGTGATGACATGTGGGCCTATTGTTGCTGTTGTAGAGGTTATGATAGAATGTTGGCCTATTGTTGTGCTGCTCTTGTTGTGCTAGATATTGTTGTGCCGGAATCCTGTTTTTTGCAGGGAAACCGATTCCGAGTGGCCTATGTTTTGCCGGAATGTTGATTCATTTCCGTTCCAGCAAATTTTAGGCGCTCGATATGTGCACTTTTTAGCATAGGTCATGCCGAAATTTTTCGTGAATTTTAGCATTACTTGTGCTAATAAGTAGGACATATCGAGTGCGCGAGATTTGCCGAGACGGGAATGAAACGACATACAAGCAAAACATCAGCCATTTTTTATGTCATTATTCATTTAATATTATATAAAGCTCGAGAATTAAACGACTTGATTGAACCCTAGGAAACATGGCCGACAATGATGAGGCCGGAGGTTCTCGCACCCAGTTAGAAGTACAAGGACATGCCTACCTCGACTTTCTGGCTAATCAGGAGAAACAAGGGTGGTGGGATCCCCTTGTCATGACGGACGACGGTGGTGGTGGCGCCAACGCCGACACTGATGCCACCAACACCGGCACTAAGACGGGAACCGATGATCTTGCTAACGAGACCACGGAAGGCGTGGTACCTCCCAAGCCAGTGAAGGAAAGAAGGCAAAGAGGGCACGACGCCCAAATCAACTCGGCACTGGAAGGCTGGTGGTCACGGAGGTGCACCCCGGCGAGTTCGAGACAACACAACCGCGGGAAGTGGCAGCGACTTACGGCAACCAACTAGCATGCATCCTACGGGATACCGCTAACATCAATGACACAAGAATACGGAAGAATGAACATTTGAAGCACCTGCTCCTAACTAGGTTGCACGCAAGATTCCTGTTCCCCGGTCGGAATGATGACGTCGAGCCGTGGAAAGATGCTGCCATGAAAAAAATAAACAACAAATCCCTAGGAAAGTCCAGCAACTCATTGAGCGCCTGGAAAACTAGGGTGAAAAAGGCGATTGAAGTAGACCATCAAACCTACGCCGAGATTGTTGCAGACAATCCAAGAATTACGGAAGAGAACTATGAAAAGTCCAAGGCGACTTGCGATGAAGAAGCTGCCAAGGCCAGGTCGGAGAGAGGCAAGTAGCTTCAGGCAAAGAACATGGGGAACCACCGCCTCGGAAGTCGTGGTTACATGGGCAAGAGGCCCGTGTGGGCTAAGGAGGACGCGGAACATGAACATCTGGGGCTCCCAGACCCCTTGGCTCAGTTCACCGACCAGTAGGAGCATGACTTCATCAGGGCCCGGTTCTCGTGGGACCCCATAAAAAAGGTCTTTTTCACAGATGGGCCGACGAGGGAATTCATGAGAATACTGGTAATTATCCTTTTACCACCTTATATTAGCTTCTGATCAAGTCGACTACGTTCTAGTCACATTCGTAAATGATTCACGCTCATTTTGCAGAGAGAGCAATAGAAGCTTGCAGCTGAAAGCGACCCGTCGACTCAGTCGACTCAGTCATCGGCGAGGTATAAGTGGGACACCCCTTTCAACCGGGCAATGAACATAATGATGGGACACCCGCTGGACCAGCGGCCACAATATGGACGTGTGCACAGCGCCGGAGACGGCGCCACATGGAAGTTCTACTGCAACGAGGACCCCGAGGCCAAAAGGCAGAGAAAGAAGTTTAGTCAAGTGACTATCGATGAGAAGGTGGCGCGGGCGGTCGAGAAAACCAAAGCTGAGGCAATCTGGGAAGCGGTAGCTGTCTACAGAAGTGATATGGCAGCTGCATTTACAAGCTTGATTCCAAGTATGGTCAGCTGGGTGCAACAAAATCCAAACGCGGCCCCAACTGATTTTCCCATGCCTAGCTTCACCGGGAGCAACTCGATGAACACTGCACCCTCACCCGTACCTGCTATGGCAACCGCACCCGCACCTACTCCAGCACCTGCTCCCACAACCTCTCATAGCAGCCCGTGCCCCGTCTCTGGCTTGAATGTCGGGCCGAAGACATTGGCTGAGCTCGACGCCCTCACGGTAATTACGCATCGCACCCTCATCAACATAACTAATTAATCTTCAGTTCCCGTTGCCTTTCGGATCTCTGACGCCGCACACATGTCTTCGCAGGTCGACTCCACTCCATCCGCCCTCCTCTACCACATGAACGGCGGGTTGGTGGATGTGGGGAAGGGTACTATAATGAAGCCCAAGGATCACTTGTTCCACCGCCGGCAGATGCTCGATAACGCCTTATGGGTCTCTGTGGCGAGTGTGAAAGCGGGCTACTAGGATTTTCCTCCTCCCATACGGACCGGTGAAGAGGACGAAGAGACCCCGATGCAGCTTGGCCAATGCAAAAATTGGGCGATCCTGTGGCCGAAGAATCTTCTTCATGTGGAGGTGGCCGGGAGCACACCAACGGGACCTCGGCAAGGTATGATCACAACCCCACCTACACAACTACGACCACCGTCTGTGGTGCTGGGTGAGAGCGAGTGACACGAGGAAGGGGGGTCCACCCGTTCCGGCGGCTGATGACGTCGCCCCCATGGAAGAGGATATGGATCATGACATGGATGACGATCCTCTCCAGTATCTCAATACCGGCTTTGACAACGAAGTAACGATGAGTCAGCCATATGAATATGAGCGTCAAGAGGAGATGCATGATGTACTGGAGCCGGAACGTCCTCGGGAGTGCAAGAAGTCTTCGTTCATGCAATCCTCGCAGGACACGCCTCCAGATGCCGCCTCAACACAAGCTCAACTAAGCCAAGGTCGTGCAATGCTGAGCCCGACAACACTGGGGGCGGGGGTCAGGCAGGGTCTGACAGACCCACCAGCACCTGAGCCCATCAAGAAGAAGCATAGGAAGAGACCGGCAAAAGGCTCTGCTGCCGCCAAAGTTGCTTCTAGCAGCCAGCCGCCTCCGCAGACCTGGGTTGCGGACAGTGTACCGATGAAAGATGCGCCGTTACTCCATGTCGCGGGAAAGCCAATGGTACTGGCGGATGCGCTAGCCGCCATAATAGGGGATCTCACGAGACTTCATGACCATGTGCTGTCGACAGAGAGAAGCCTTCTTGCCTTGAATGATTCATGATACCCGCTTTATATGGTTCATGTGCCGAGCAGTGGCAACATGTACGTCCACAAATGCCCCGCGGACCTGTTCTTCCTGCGATTTGATTACATCTTCGAGATGTTTCAAATGAGGCGGCTCGATTTTACGTTCGTCCGCCTTTATGCGCTACATATGAACTACATCGTCAGGAGAGAGCAAATCACTGGTCCTGTAGTCGCGGACCCGTACTACATGCATGAGGGTTTCTTGTCAATCAACGAAGCCAACCGTCAATATGCGAAGGACTACATCAAAGAATTATTGGTCATCATTAAGGACAAGGAAACGATTCTCCTACCTTATCATCTCGGGTAAGTCATCCGCGGATAGCCACTATAACACATACACATCCTTTCGTGCATTTCAATCATTACTTTGCACGCATGGAGGCTAACTTGATCGTGTATTTATTTTGCGTAGCGGGGGGCGCGCCATTCTCATCGTTCTTTACCCGCGTTTCTCCCACGCTCTGTATTTGGACCCGTCCAAGACCATAGAGAAGAAAGATTACACACACATAAAGTATGTTCTAGATAGAGCTCTCCTGGGCTTCAGCATGCGGGGTGGCTACATCCAAGTCAGAAAAACAAATAAGGGCGGGCTGTGTTTCGGCCATAAGACTGACTTCTGTTGCGTCCAGCGACCGGCAAGCAGTGATAAGGATGGATTCTACGTCATCCATCAAATGCTGGAGTACAGAAGTGATATGCAATCACTTCGCATGACATCTTCATCCGATACCCATATGCAAAGATGGGCCGAAGCCTTAGGAAGCGTACCGGATCATCAACTCCGAAATGAATTCTACCGCATCCAGTAGGAAATTGCGTCGATCATCATGAAAGACGTCCTCGAAGAGAATGGGATGCTCTACGGCGGCCCAATATCGCGGGCTGACGTCCGAACTTGCATAGCCCTACAGCGTCAGGACTTGAGGCCTTTCACAAAGCTTGGGTGCATCCTCCCGGATATGGCCGGATGGGACGAGTGCACTCGTTGACGATGACAATGTGTCCGTTTAGTTGTTACTTTCTCTACAATGAAACTTTGAATTTATCTGTACGACGAAACTATTTGATGTAAACGGTGCCACGCTCTAGTTACTTAGTTTGGGTACGATGAATTTCGTTAACTATGTTTATTATATGTTGCTTCTATTTGCTAACACTTTCTCTCCGCATGCCGACATATATTATGTTGCATATTATCGTTGAACTCGCTTGATGATATATGCATCTCTGACAGGTATATAGATCATCGATGGCGAAGTGGTATGCCGTGTACATCGTGAGGGTTCCCGGAGTGTACGAGGAGTGGCCAGAGTGTCAGGCCCAAGTGTACCGCTTCCCGGGCGGCAGCCAGAAAGGGTTTGATAGCAGAAGCAAGGTGGAAGCTAGTTACTTAAGGTTCACACTAGCGTGAGAGAGGAATCAGAACCGGCGCCTCAAGAAATACTACATAATCCCGCTTTTGATCATCGTGATCGCTCTTCTCTTCTATGCGATCATATCATAGTTTACATAGATGATGAAACATGAGTATGTGACCATGTTGTTGCATGTATTCGAGACTTCTAATAACTTGTATTGCTTTTTCGAGACATGTGTTCACCGATGAATGATGATGATGATATGAGATGAGAGACTTCTAATAACTTTTGCTCATCGATGCCGACGATTAGAAATTTTTGTCTTACATCTCTTTCAACATGTTGTTATTGTATAAAAGCTGTATCTATTTAAATACAGTGTAAAAACGCAGAAAAAAAAACATAAAACATCAGCAATGGCGCGGGGCCAAGGTTTACCAGCAGCGCCCTTTTAACAGTAGCGCTTTTCTCATACACGCGCTGCAGATATGTATCAGTAGCGCTTGTAAGAAGCACGCTACTGCTATGTTAATTTACCAGTAGCGCTGGTCAAAAAGAGCGCTACTACTAAAAAATAGCTGTAGCGTCATACCAGTAGCGCATTTGCCAACGCTACTCGTAGCTAAAAATCCAGCGCTACTGGTAAGGTTTTCCCTAGTAGTGTCCCCGTCTAGCCCCCTCTTGACGGTGCCACTAGCGTCGTCGGAGGGCGTGTGGGTGTGTCTCCAACGGATCTCGCAGGGTTTGTCTTTGGTGGATCCACTCGGATCGCCTCTTCGTTCGTCTACCTTTGTGTGTTTTCAGGTTGGATCCTTCTGATCTACGTTTCACTTCATCGGCGGTGGTTGCTGTTTTGGTGCGCTAGTCCTATGAGGCCTTAGCACGATGACTTCCCGACTGTCTACTACAACAATTTTTGCTCGACTCCGGTGAGGGAGGGGTGATGACGATGGCCTGCCTTTGGCTCGCTTCAGTGCTTGTAATCGTCGCTAGGTGGTCTACAGATCTGGATGTAATTTTTATTATTTCTAGTGTTCGTTGTACTGCCATGATTGTTGATTTTTTTTATTCTTCACATGATATGCGTTTTGCTTGGAGCGTCGTTTGGTTTTATTTTATTTTATTTGCTAGTCTTTACAATCATTGTTTCCTGATCACACCTATTAAGAGAGACACACATTCATCCTATATTTATAGAATGCTCATTCGTTCTTCACTTATATCTATTTCAGTTGAGGCAATTGATCTTGTACTTCACTTATACTTGTTGGAGCATGGCGCTATGTTTTTGTAGAAATATTAGGACTCTCTTGCTTCACTTAAATCTTTTTAGAGAGTTAAATTGAAATTGGTAATTTTCATGAATTATATGTTGGTCTAAAAATAATTCGTATATATGAGTGGTATAATAAAAACTTGCATGAACTTGTAGATCATTGAATTTGATAAATTTGATTCCTTACAATAGTTTTGTGATATTGAAGTGGTGATATGTGATTGTGTGGGTGAATGATTAAAGTTTAGTACGAATATTGGTGTCAAGGTTTGTAAGTCCGTATACATGAAAGTGGCAGCCGCTGGCATTAGCGAAGAAGTCGGAGTGTGGGATGTCTTAGAGTGGCGCCCGTGTATGTTCGGATCGGGGCCGCGCGATGGTTAACTCCTACAAACCTCCCCCTAGGGGCATGCGAATTGTGCTTGTTTCGAGGGCTACTAGACTTTTGCAATAAATATTTGTGTTCTTTATGACTAATGTGAGTATTTTGGTCTACATGCACTATTTTGATAGCCTCTTCGGTATCGTGCATTACTCACTCTCACCTTGAGACTTGGCGCATACTTCGCCGGTGCATCCAAACCCCGTGGGATGATACGCTCTCTCACACATAAACCTCATTATATCTTTTCAAAACAGCAACCATACCTACCTATTATGGCATTTCCATAGCCATTCCGAGCTATATTGCCATGCAACTTCCATTGTTACTATACATGACTTGAGCATTCATTGTCATCTTGCTTTGCACAATCATAGAGCTGACATGATATTGGTGGCAAAGCCACCGTTCATCATTGATACATGTTACTGTAGAATCATTGCACATTCTAGTACATTGTCGGAGGCATTCATTTATAGTTATTATTTCAAGTCTTTGAGTTGTAAGTAAATAAAAGTGTGATGATCATCATTAGAGTGTTGCCCCTACCAGTGAGGATATATGAATTGGAGGAGACCCATGATTCCTCCAAAAAAGGGGAGGAGGTCCATGAGCCCAATAAAAAGAGGCCAAAAAGAGCATAAAAAATGAGAGAAAAAGATAGAGGGGGCACACTACTATCCATTATACTACTTGTCCTTCAAAGTAGCACCATGTACTTCATATAGAGAGTTTTCATATACTTCATGATTGTGCTAGTGGGATTTTTACATTATAGAACTTGCTCTAGGTCTTCATGAGCAAGCAAGTTGGATGCACACCCACTTAGCTACATTAGGAGAGGTTTCATACACTTATAGCTCTAGTGTATCCATTGCATGGCAATCCCTACTTCTTGCATTAATATCAATTGTAAGGCCTCTCCATTGCCTAACGATCAAGCTGCGTTGATGTAAGAGTTTCTTATGTTTTTGTCTTCTCAATTGAACGTCCATCATCATTCTATTTGCCATCCAAAGTGCTAAGACCATGGCTCACGCTCAAGTATTGCATGGGAGTTGAAAGCTGAAGCGAGAAAACTATGACCTAATTGCTTGGTTTGGCACCAGTTGTTCATGATTTGGTGTCTTTATGCTAGGAAGAATGAGCATGCTATGCTTATCGTGATTAAGTGTGTATAGAGTACATTATTTAGCATCTTTATTTTGGAACGGCAATGATTGTTTATTTGCATGCTCATGTAGCATTATTTTAATGTCAAATTGATAGAATGTTGCCTTGAACCATCCATATCCCAAGTTCATACCATAAGTTACATCATTTGATCAAGAACATGCTAGGTAGCATTCAACATAAAAAAAAATTTGTTTATTATTTACCTACTCGAGGACGAGCAGGAATTAAGCTTGGGGATGCTGATACGTCTCAAACATATCTATAATTTTTGTTTGTTTCGTGCTGCTATATTATCATTTATGTATCCTTTTATTATCATTTTATACCATTTTATATTATCCTTCTCGACTAACATATTAATTTAGTGCCCAGTGCCAGTTCCTATTTTCTGCTTGTTTTTGGTTTTATTGAAAATCAATACCTAGGAAGATCCAAACACGATGCCAATTTTTGACGATTTTTCTGGACCAAGGAGGACCCTGGAAGCTTTGGGAGAAATCGAGAGGAGGCACGAGGCTCCCGCAAGCCTGGCCCACGCACCCCGGGGGGGCGGTTGCCGTGCCACCTATGCTTGTGGGGGCCCTGTGCCCCGTCTTGACCTAATTCCACCCATAAATTCTTATAAATACCCAAACCATCCGTCGTTCCTCCAGAAGAGAAATATCGCCGCTGTAAACCTCTGTTCCGAAGCGATCCCATCTGGAGCCCTGTTCCGGAGTTCTGCCAGAAGGGAAAGCCATTGGGAAGGCCATCTTCATCAATCTTGCTGCCTCCATGATGATGTATGAGTAGTTTCTTTAGGACCTACGGGTCCATAGTAGTAGCTAGATGACTTTCTCTCTCTTTTGGATCTTCAATACTATATTCTCGGCTGAGATCAATCCAATGTAATTCTTGTGGTAGTTAGGAAAATCCAACAACTCCTACGGGAGTAGCACATCCCTCCAGAAGTTTTACTTAGCTCTTCTTTTTGCTGTGCATGGTTACGCTAGACTTGCTTTCAGAGATCTTCAAGCAATCCAAAAAAACCTGCGCCCTTCTCCAGCGCCAGGGCTCCTTTCTGGCAACTGTTGTGCTCCTCACTACCCACTGTTTGCCCTCCTCTGAGTTTGGAGCGGCATCGACTGCATTGACGGTTGGCTCTCTCGCTACCGCCGTGGTTGCTCCCGTCCGTCGCCGTCTCCACTGTGAGGGCATCAAGCAATCAACATGCAGGTCAGCCATATATCCCCCTACCCTTATCTATTTCTGATACATTTCTGCGTTTTTTTTCTTCAGAAGTCTTCCTGATATTCTTGGAATATATTATCTGATATGTTTTGGTGATCTGGTCGTGTTATGTTCCACCCAGGTTTCTCATTTCTGTGATTCTATACTTGAGGATGGCGCTGATGCAAACTGGTTGTCAATCGGATCACGGGTGACATTGTTGCATATCTGAAGAGTAAAAATTTACTGTTGATGAAATTAAATTAGCACCTCTAGACCTTTCTGAACTGATTGCATCCATAAAAAAAATGGCACTATCAGTGTGAAGACTGGTAAGGAGGTAGTATGCTTAACTAAATTGCTGGGTATATATTAAAGGCTGTGTAAACATGATTTCTTGGTTATATGCAATCTCCTCCTTTCGATTGTGCTATACTGCTCCTGCACTGATTATGATGCCCAAAACATGAATTTGACAGTTTAGTTTGTACTGCCTTTGGTTCTATGGTACTATATTTTAATTTCTGCGCAATGAGCCTTCTTTGCACGCAGAAAGGAAATGATCTCTCTTCCTAAAGGAATTAGATTGCATTTGAAAACAATTGAGATCCCCCCCCCCCCCCCCCCCCCCAATAGAAAAATAATGTCTTATATTCATATTCATACACAGGTATGATGGCGATGAAACTTACTTAAGTATGAACTAACAACCAAAGTGGCTTACCAACATGTGGATATTACTAACTTACAAGTCGACGAGTCATTTCGAGGTTGAGACTCATAGACTAATCGTGACTAGTCGACAATGAAGTTGCGACTCATAGACTAGTCTATCGACTAGTCTTGACTAGTCCTTCGACTCGACTCGTAATCCATGCTAACCAAACACTTTTCGGCCAGATTCAGGCTTTTGTGCCAGTTGGCGCAACGGGTCATCTAGTATGCAGAATACATGGAGATATGTATTTAGAAAAATATTTTGACAATGATTATGTCTTACATATACAGTCAGTCTTACAGGATGAAAAGTTTACAAGCCAATAGAATACACCAAATACTTCCATAACAGCCGGTCTGGACATGCACAAGCTTATGATTTAGCTACGGTGGTAGATCCTTGCCAGCCCGGCCCAACCAAAGGCAACTATGAAGGGCCAAATTGCAATGACTGGGAGCAAGTTACCTAGTAGCTGTAAGAATCCTGGGAATAGACCTTTCCTCGTGCAAAACGGTCGTGCGAGAATAACCAATTTAGTAATATACTCCATACTTGAACTCAGCAATACGGCAGATGTAATAACACATACCGCAACAGCAGTACTACGAGCAACCGGAGCTAGCATCATATACACACCCAGTGCACCAGCAATAGACATGCATGTGACTGAACTCCACATGAAAAGCCCGGATATGATAAAGTTGATTTGGCGGGTGGACAAGCTCACCATGGGAGTTGCAGCAAACGCGAAGCCAACGGTAGCCATTGAGGAGCAGATGAAAGCTAATGTCGTGGCCATTATGAATGCATCAAAAACATAACTCCCGGCAAGTGTTGGGGTGCCTCCGTTCGTATGATCATCGGCTCTGAAACCTCCAGGAAGGGCAAAAGTTGCACTGAAAGCCACAGTTGCTATTAGGACTGAAGCAACGATAAACGTTTGTGTTGCATCTTTCAACCTATGTGATTCTTTGTCCTCATCCTCTGGCTTTACACGCCGACTGTACATTTCCTCAGTCTTATCCCACCGACGGGCACCGTGGCGCGCCCCAGTTGACCGCAAGGCGGCGTATATTTTATTCTCAGAGTTCTGGAATAAAAACAGGTTGGAATATATGAGTACCAAATGAAACAATGTGCCATGAATGATTTATTTTATTCAAGGGGCGAACTTGAAAGTAAAACAGAGAGTATATTACCTGCCCATAACCCATTCCGCGTGGAAGCTTACTTCTGGATAGATCAAGGGGAGTTTCCCCGAGCTTATTTGCTAGATTCAAATTCACCCCCAGATTCCCAAATAGGGCACAGAACATCATTAAGCTCCGAGCCTGGATAGCTAAATGCAATGCAGTGTTCCCATCATTGTCTTGCACATTCAGAATCCAAGCTAAAGCTGGAGTTCCACATACATAGGAGACTATGCTCGTTTCTTCTTTCTCAACAGCAACATGAAGAAATGTCCTTCCTTTAGCGTCGCGCAATCCGGCACTATCCGGACAGTTGTCATGGAAAAAATTTATGGCACGTCTGGCACCAATAGAGGAAGCCACATGTATAGGGAAAGATCCGTCCTTGTCTGCTTGATACAGTGCCGCAGGGTTCGCTTTGAATACTTTCTGGAGTATCCGCGTAGATGTCCAAAAAAAAACACGCAAAACGACATGTGACAGTCAACACCGACGAAGCAAAGTGAAGCGGCGTACTCCCATCTTTGTCCACTTGTGTAGTAAGGCTTTTGTTCCAACGTACCAGGAACTCTATCATCGCTGTGAAGAATACGATTTTCTCATTAGTGGATCAAAAAAGCACGCAATGTGTTTATTCAATCATGTTCGAATTGTCTTAAGCTCAATACTATTCCATAGAACCGGGCGTTTATTTAATCATGTACCTATATATAAGACGACAACAACGTCAAGTGTAGAGATGAATATATCTATCTATTATATACCAAACATAAAATATAGAAGAAAAATAGAGAAACATGCTAACAATTTTTAGAAAAAGAAACAAAACATCTGGTTGTTGATCTGATGAAACCTAACTTAAATCAAAATTTTGAGGCTTAGATTTGAACTCGGCTGTAGAGATATATAACGAGACTTTAAATTGTGGCGGACTTTTTTTCTCTAAAACAGACTATAATGCACGGTTACAAGACAAACAGATCGGTCAACGCGCAACTTTAGCACATATGTTTTATATTTCTCAGAATACAATATAAACCTCAAGTATCATACTTATATGTTGGTAGTGCAATTAGCGATTTCACTTTTTCCCGTGACCGGTCTATAATGTGTGGACCTATCACATATGGCCATATTTCTTGCGCCCTCCCTAATTATTATTAGGCCCACGTGTTGCTCTACCAGGTTATACTATCGCATGCCACACCAATTGACTCCGTACCACTAAGGGTATGTACAGTGGTTAATAAGACAGTCTTATCTTAAGCCTTACATGTAATTTAGATATGACAAAAAAATATGTCTACAATGGGTTATATCTTAGCGTTATCTTTAATAACTAGCTATTCCTAAAAACATGGTGAGACATATTGTGCTAAGAGATCATCTCTTAAATAAGAGAAGACAAGCCTTTTCTTATGAATTCTCTCTCCTTCACATCAACATTTATCCTATGTAGCACTTCTAAGATAGCACCATTGTACATGCCCTAACAAAGGCCCACTATTAGAAAAACACTCTTTGTTGATCGGTCTCCACTACAGGCGGAAAAAACACAAGAATAACTACTAGTGATGGGCGCTTTTTTTTTTTTAGAAACACAGTACAAACGCAGACGCTCACAAGCACACGCACACTCACCCCTATGAATACACGCACGCAAACCCTACCCGTATGAGCACCTGCAAGAGACTGAGCCGATAGATCTTGAGATTGACGAAGTCACCACAGGCACCTCGTAATCGACGGGCACGCCATACCACTAAAAGAATGGCGTTGGAAAGACTGGAATAAATTCAGGAAATAGGCGAGCACCCGTGTCAAGTCTAGGACTTGAACCCGGGTGGGCTGGTTCCACCACAAGGAACCTAACCATCTAAGCTAGGCTTTTAGCGACGAGCCGGGCGCCCGTCACTGATACATGGCCACCAGTGAGGACTGGCCCGCTTGTCACAGGTAAGTTCATAGTGACCTCAAGAGGCTTTGTTTAAAATTTCAAAAATAATAATAATTTTGTTTTATACATTGCTTAGAAACCGGAGTATCTCCGCGGAAGCATCCTAGCTTTCAAAGGGAGAATGTGAGGTTTGAGGTCCAACTCACAGTTGGTTCATCATTTGAACTTGAAGTTTGAACTATAACTTTGATATTACACTATTATATAGACATATACACTTGATGCTCCATCTTTGTATGTAATAACTCAGATTTTTCTATTTTCTGAAACTCCAAATTAAGGTACCATGTGTACTGCATACCAAAAGTATTGATCCAGGAGGCTACAAACTTTTCTATATTGAACACACTACATTTCATTGTTCATATCAAATTAGACATTTTTTTGGTTTCATTTGCTAATTTTCCAGCATTAATTAAATTTCTAGATATTAAATAGATATAATTCAAATTTGAACTGCAAGTACATTAATAAACGGCTATAAAATAAAATAGAAATCACATTTGAGTAATTTAGTACCTTTGTAGCTCCTATACAATAAATCCATGAAAAAAACACAAAGGTTGAGTTTGGAAAATTCAAAACCTTAACTGCATGTTACTTATTTTCTATTTTAGAAAAATGTAAATGTAGTCTAAAAATCACAAAATTTGGCATGGGGTCATGATATGACTTTAAGAGGCTTTGTTTAAATTTTCAAAAAAAATCACAAAATAGGCAAAAAGGATTTAAATAATAGGTAGAAATTGATTACCAGTGACAAGCAAGATTTTCTGCCCGCCGCTAATAGGGTCTTAGTCATTGACATCAGCCCGGGCCCCACGGGCTGAAGTTGGCCCTCTCCTGTGCAGATCCCAATCGTCAGCCCGCTATAAATGGGCCCACTGCCCTAGCTCACTCTCAATGCCACTCTCTCTTTCCCTCGTCGCCTCACCTCCCACTCCCGCCGCCGACCAAAAACCCAATGTCATGTCGTAGCCGCACTGATCTCCTCCGCCGCTGACGCACCGCACGACTGCTGAGGATGATAGAGGCGGACTTGCCGCCACCGACGACGGCGCCTCCGCTCGCCATTGCCCTCAGGGCCAGTCCATCTAGCGACACCAGTGGCCATCATGTGCCGGGTGACGTCCCTCGTCGATCCCCCGCCATCCGTGGTTAACGACGACCACTCCAACGAGGACTAGACCGGAGAGGACGACTCCGAGGAGTAGGCCAGGGAGGAATAGGGTTTGCTCCTCTGTGTGTAGGGTTTATCTTCATGCATAGGTTGGCTTTTGTAGTGTATCTAGGCTAGCTAGTAGACTTTTTCTGTAAATGTTTGAACCATGTTAATGTTTGAAGTATGCTTAATTTCTATTTGACCTATGATAATTTATTTTCCGTTTGAACTATCTTTGTTGAAATTGCCCAAATTAGTTATGATTTGTCCAAAGTTGAGCCAGAATAACCAGTGACGAGCAACTGAACGTGTTCATGACTTGAAGGTTCAGACACACCAGTGACATTCCAAGAGCTCGCCATTGGTATGTTCTATAGCAGTGACGAGCACATTTCTATGAACGCCACTAATAATTCCATTGTTACCAGTGACGAGTTGTTGTGCGTGTCACAGGAAGGACTTACCAGTGATGAGTCCGTTTTTGTGTCTGCCATAGGTTACTTTTCTGGTTACCAGTGACGAGCATTTTTGTTGCATGTCACTGGTAAAGTGGCGGCTATAAATGTTTTTGGAGTGACAAGCATTTTTGTTGCACGTCACCCGAGGGCCCATCAGTGGCGACTCTAATAGACAGTTAGTTTGTGCAAAAAGTCACCCTGATGGGTCATAAATGAGGCATGTCGGTTGTTACATTATTGCTACCGGCGGATCATACTGTCGTCCTTGTTTTGGCCCGTCATTAGTAACAGCGCAACCACTCACATGTGCATTAGACTACCCATAGTGGGAGTAAAAAAGGTGTTAACATCACACATATCTAGACGAAATAGATGATGTGGCAAGTAATTAATGATGAAAGAGAGGCATGTAGGAACATAGCAAGTTACTCATACTATGAGTAACATCACACATACCAAGACAAGATGAGTGTACAACCTAATAAATGAAGAGTTGCATGACACCACACATACGTTACTGATGCGGAGCTTCCCATGGTCATCCCCATGGACCTACCTACGTCTCCTCAAGTGCCAAGCGGACCAATGACACGAGCACGTGCAAGAGCTCTGGAAACTGAGGTGACATCTCTCCTTAGTGAACTTTCATTTGACTCGTCTGAGACATGGCTACTACCTCAAGCCGAAGTGCTATGTGTGATCAGGTAAGAAGACCACCTCGGGAATGCTCGGAACGAAGACCAAGTCGACAAGTGCACGGACGGACAAGCGCGAGGAAGAAGACCGCTGAAAAACTACAGCGGCCGGACATCCGGCCCCTGGCCCGGACATCCGGCCCCTGGGAACGGCAGCCGCAACCACAGCCCAGCAGCAAGGTGCTCCAGGGCCCGGACATCCGGGCCCAGCCTAGAAATCCAGCCCCTCCTGTCCAGTACGCCATCCAGCCGGCCCGAACACCCGGCCGGACATCCGGCCCCAAGGCCCGGACATCCGGCACCTCAGTGAACCGCCAGACATCTGGCCTGACGGCCGGACATCCAGCCCCTGACAGCATGACTTCGGCCATCTGGCCATGTAATCCCTCTCCTCTCCCCTCCTACCTCGTGGACTACTATAAATACTCCCCTACCCCCTCCTAGCTACGGTTAGAAAAGTATATTGAGACATTTGAGTTGAGTTTTGCTCCTTGTATCTCCTCTTGGGAAATCAAGACCTCTCTAGGGAGAAGGATCCCCATCATAGGATCATCAAGACCTCCTAAGGGAGAAGGATCTCACCTAGATCACCAAGACCTCACCAACTTTGGAGTAGGAAGAACTTTACCTTGTGCTTGTTTCTTTGGATTGTCCTTGTATGGAGTGGATGTGTGATTTGGGTTTGTTTGAGTGATTTCCGTTGGTTGATTTGGTTGTTCCTCTCTTTTTCCCCTCCAAGTGTGGAAAAATCATCAAATTAGGGTTCCACTCTACATCATCTTGGATCAGAGCCAAGTTGATTCACACTTTGGAGTCTTTCCCCTCATTTTCGAGCCCCAATTTTGTTTGATTTTGCCCAATTTCGAAAATTCCCCACAAAAATAGCCCTACCAATTTTTTTTTGATTTGTTGGTTTGATGATGTTTTGTTGATTTTGATCCATGGATTTGCTTGGGTTCGAGTGGATCTAGCTTTCCCCCACCTTCTCCATCAATTCCCTCCACAAAATCTCCCCAATTTTGCCTCAAAATTTTTCTTGTTCATCGAGTTCATCCACAGAGTGGGCATTGATAACCCACAAGTATAGGGGATCAATTGTAGCTTTTTCGATAAATAAGAGTGTCGAACCCAACGAGGAGCTAAAGGAAGAATTAATATTCCCTTCAAGTTTTATCGACCACCGATACAACTCTACGCGCACTTAACGTTCGCTTTACCTAGAACAAGTATGAAACTATTTTGTGTGTGATAGGATAGGTTTGCAAGAATAAAACTAGAAGTACTTTGCGAGAATAAAACTACGAGTAATTTGCAAGATAATAAAAGTTAGTTGTTTAGTAGAAAGCTTTTGTAACACAAGAGAATGATTTGTCCATAGGCAATCGATAACTAGACCGGTAATCATTATTGCAATTCTATATGAGGGAGAGGCATGAGCTAACATACTTTCCGTACTTGGATCATATGCACTTATGATTGGAACTCTAGCAAGCATCCGCAACTACCAAAGATCATCAAGGTAAAACCCAACCATAGCATTAAGTATCAAGTCCTCTTTACTCCCAAACGCAACAACCCCCTTACTCGGGTATGTGTTTCAGTCACTCACGCCACCCACTATAAGAGAATTATGAACATATTGCAAACCCTACAGCGGGAATCCCTCACGCTTGCGTGACATGGAGGTCACCATAGGACAGCACCAAAATAAAACATACAACTCAAACCAATCACGATCATCAATCAACCCATAGGACAAAATGAATCTACTCAAACATCATAGGATGGCCACAAATCATAGGATAATAATATGTAGCATTAAGCACCATGTTTAAGTAGAGAATTACAGCGGGGAGAAGAGGTGTTACACCACTGCATAGAGGGGGAGAGAGTTGGTGTTGACGGCGGCGAAGTTGTTGGTGTAGATAGTCGTCACGATGTTTTCCCCGGCGGCGCTCCGGCGCCACCGGAAGAGAGGGGGAGAGAGCCCCCCTCCTTCTTCTTCTTCCTTGGCCTCCCCCCCTAGATGGGAGGAGAGTTTCCCCTCTGGTCCATGGCTGCCATGGCGGCGGAGGGGCAGGAGCCCCTCCGAGATTGGATCTCTCTCTCTGTTCTCTTCTATTTCGCATTCCTGTTTTCTGGCCTTTCACCGTTTCTTAAAGTCTCGGAGATCCGTAACTCCAATTGCTCTGAAATTTTAACACGATGTTTTTACGGATATTAGCTTCCTTGCGCCCGAAGAAGAGCACCAACCGACCTACGAGGGCTTCACGAGGCACCAAGGCGCGCCGGACCCCCCCTGGCGTGCCCTGGTGCTTCGTGTGGCCCACGAGCACCGCCTTGCATTGATTCCACCTCCCAAAAATCACATATATTCCAAAAAAAATCTCCGTGAAATTTTATTGCATTTGGACTTCGTTTGATATGGATATTCTACAAAAAAAACATGCAACAAATAGGAACTGGCACTGGGCACTGGATCAATATGTTAGTCCCAAAAAACAATATAAAATGTTGTCAAAAGTATGTGGAAATTATAGGATATTGGCATGAAACAATAAAAAATTATAGATACGATGGAGACGTATCAGCATCCCCAAGCTTAATTCCTCCTCGTCCTCGAGTAGGTAAATGATAAAAAAGATAATTTTTGATGTGGATGCCACCTAGCATAATCTTGATCATATAATCTAATCATGGCATGAATATTAAGACACGAGTGATTCAAAGCAATTGTCTATAATTTGATATAAAGACATCAATACTCAAGCATACTAACAAACAACCATGTCTTTCAAAATATCAACGCTAAAGAAAGTTATCCCTAGCCCATTATGCTCAGTCATTGATCCATTCATGAAACACACTCAATATTAACTACACCCAATGCACAAGTATGACAATAGTGCTCTCCAGTTGGTGCTTTATAAAAGAAGATGGAGACTCAATAAAAATAAAAATCCATAAAAGTAAAATAGATAGGCCCTTCGCAGAGGGAAGCAGAGATTTGCAGAGGTGCCAGAGCTCAAAGCTAAAATTAGAGAGATAAAATTATTTTGAGAGGCATGCTTTTCCTGTCAACGAAAACGACCGAGAATTCCCAATATCTTCCATGCTAGACACATTATAGGCGGTTCCCAAACAAAAAATAAAGTTTATTTCCTTTCCATCGTTCTTTCACAATCCATTGCTAGCCGTATCCACGGGTGCCCTCCATACCAACAATTTCCAAGGAATTTTGTTGTTATTAATTTTTGATTCACTGTGGGACTGGGCATCCCTATTACCAGCCACTCTCTCGTGCAATAAGAAGTGAATAAACACTCATCGTGAGAATAACACACCTAGCATGGAAAATATTGGCCACCCCCTGCCGCTTCATGAGCGGTATGGGCACACAAAACGGAAAACTATTTTGAAAATTTGAGTTGGCACAGGCAAATTTACTTGGAACGGCATGGAAATACCGCATATAGGTAGATATGGTGGACTCATTTGGCACAACTTGGGTTTAAGGAGTTTGGATGCACAAGCAGTATTCCCGCTTAGTACAAACGAAGGCTAGCAAATAGATTGAGAAGCAACCTACCAGAAAATGAAAACGGTCATAAGCATACATTGAGAATAACTAACACTGAATAATGCACCATAAAAAGGATATAATTTTGTTGCATAACTATTGACTCTACGTGCATGCATAGGGAATCACAAAATTTAACACCAATATTCTTACTAAATCACAATTACTCACTAGCATAACTCACATATTATCATCTCCATATCGCAAAACTATTGCAAGGAATCAGACATATCATATTCAGTGATCTTCAAGGTTTATGTAGGATTTTCTGACTAACCATGTGAATGACCAATTCCTGTTGACTCTCTAAATAGATATAAGTGAAGCAAGAGAGTTTAATTCTTTCTACAAAAGACCATGCTCTAACAAATATAAGTGAAGCAAAAGAGCATTCTACAAATAACGGTTTTCTATATGAAGAGAAACGGGTATCCAAACTTCAAATGATATAAGTGAAGCACATGAAGCATTCTATAAAGCCATACTCAAAAGATATAAGTGAAGTGCAAAGAGCATTCTATAAATCAACCAAGGACTATCTCATACCAGAATGGTGTATAAAATAAAAGGGAAAAATAAACACAAAAGACGCTCCAAGAATTTACGCATATCATGTGAACAAAACAAAAACCGAGACATACCGATAATTGTCGAATAAAGATGGGATGCCTTCCGGGGCATCCCCAAGTTTAGACGCTTGAGTCTCCTTGAATATTTACTTGGGGTGCCTTGGGCATCCCAATCTTGATCTCTTGCCTCTCCTTATTCTTCTCATATCAATACCTCCTCGATCTTTGAAAACTTCATCCACACAAAACTTAACAAAACCTTCGTGAGATCCGTTAGTATAATAAAGCAAATCACTACTTTAAGTACTGTTACAAACCCATTCATATTTTATTTTTTCATTATAACTACTGTATTATAACTTCTACATGGCTTATACCTTCCGATACAATCCATAGTTTCATCAAAACAAGCAAAACAATGCATCAAAAACAGAATCTGTCAAAAACAGAACAGTCTGTAGTAATCTGAACATTGACCATACTTCTGTGACTCCAAAAATTCTGAAAAATTATGAAAAAATAAAAAATTTGCATAGTAGTAATGTGTAAAAATTTCAGAATGTTTGCACATCCAGTAAAAAATGTAAATTCACGCACTACAACAAAAGTTTCTGTTTTTGCACTGCACATACCAAACAAGCAATTTAAACAACCTAACGGTAAATCTTGGTACATTATTTTTATAATACAACGGATTTATACAAGGGGATAATTATTTTTGTTGAAAAGTTTCTATAATTCAAGATTTGCAAAGTTTCCATGGGCATGACCAAAGTTCAAGGAGCTCCCCCACTTCAACGGTGCTGGTCTTTCTTACTTTCACTTTCCTTTTTGAAAAGTTTTAGGTTCCCCTCTATATTTTTTTGTTTTTAAACTTTTTAAAAGCACACAACAGAATAAAATGACTCTCTAAAACTTCCGGATTGTCTCCCTGGCAGTGCTTTCTTTAAAGCCATTATGCTAGGCATAAAGTGCTCAAGTAATCGATCCACCCGGATCCCAATGTATATCAAAGACAATTTTAATTAACAATGATTTGTAATTTAGTAGTGAGCACCAAGCAACATATATCATGCAATGACGAAGTCTAACTCTCTTCCTATGCATCGGCATTTCAAAAAAGAACAATTCATGCACATCAAGTAAAGGTCAATGCATTGTATAAACAGTTTCTTGCAATTTTATCGTATTGGAAACATAGAGAGGCAGAGATGTAGTTCCTCTCTCATAATAATTGCAATTAGGAGCAGCAAGCACATGCATATTATATCCATCAAAATCATCATGTGTAATAGTAAAACGCAACCCATCAATATAATCCTTAATAAGTGCAAACTTCTCTGATATAGTGTAGTTGGGAGATTTCAAAAAGATAATAGGACTATCATGTGTAGGTGCAATAGTAACAATTTCATGTTTAACATAAGGAACTATAGCAAGTTCATCTCCATAAGCATCACTCAAATTGGCATCTTGGCCACAAGCATAGCAAGCATCAATTTCATCAAAAAGGGATATTTCAAACGAATCCAAGGGATCATAACAATTATCATAGCATTCATCCTTCGGTAAGCACGAAGGGAAATTAAACAATGTATGGGATAAAGAGTTACTCTCATCAGAAGGTGGGCACGGGTGATCAATCCGCTCTTCCTCCTTTTGTTCTTCGCTCTCCTCCTCAATTTTTTCATCTAATGAGCTCACAGTGTCATCAATTTCTTCTTCCATAGATTCCTGCAAAATATTAGTCTCTTCTTGGACAGCGGAGACTTTCTCAATAAATTCATCAATATCGGCATTGCATTTATAATTCTCATAGCAATATTTAAGTACAGCAAAATTTTCAGATCTGTAAACGGCATCATCACAATCTTCATACTTTTCAAACAAAGATTCAATTTCATAAGCACCCTTAAAAGCAACAAATTCTTCTATTCGTTCCACATCATAGTAATCATATATACCATTAGCATAAGAAGCCAAGGTTTCATTATCATTAAATTCACATGAAAAGGGAAGGTGTGGAGCCTTCATCCTAGAGCAGCAAGTATAATCATATCTTAAGCATAAATTCCGAGCATACCAATGCAAATAATGAATTTGATCCCATAAGAGTTTCCCTTTTTGAGACAAGCGATAATCCCTAAAGTATCCCCGTTGATCCAAAGTATATCCCATTATCAAGTTGAATGGAGATTTATCAGGATTATCAAAGTAGTATTTAATGTTTTCCACATAACGAGCATAGAGGGTTTTAGGAGGTTCCCCCTCTCCATGAGTAGAAAGTACAACTAATTTTTTTGGTATTTCGTGTTCCATATCCATAACTAAAGATAGAGAACAACTTAGAACAGAAAATAAAATCTACTTAGTGATAAAGCAAACAAGCACACACGAGAATATCAACCCCACGCTATTGCTCCCCAGCAACGGCGCCAGAAAAAGGTCTTGATAACCCACAAGTATAGGGGATCAATTGTAGATTTTTCGATAAATAAGAGTGTCGAACCCAACAAGGAGCTAAAGGTAGAATTAATATTCCCTTCAAGTTCTATCGACCCCCGATACAACTCTATGCGCACTTAACGTTCGCTTTACCTAGAATAAGTATGAAACTATTTTGTGTGTGATAGGATAGGTTTGCAAGAATAAAACTAGAAGTACTTTGCGAGAATAAAACTACGAGTAATTTGCAAGATAATAAAAGTTAGTTGTTTAGTAGAAAGCTTTTGTAACACAAGAGAATGATTTGTCCATAGGCCATCGATAACTAGACCGGTAATCATTATTGCAATTTTATATGAGGGAGAGGCATGAGCTAACATACTTTCCGTACTTGGATCATATGCACCTATGATTGGAACTCTAGCAAGCATCCGCAACTACCAAAGATCATTAACGTAAAACCCAACCATAGCATTAAGTATCATGTCCTCTGTACTCCCATACGCAACAACCCCCTTACTCGGGTATGTGTTTCAGTCACTCACGCCACCCACTATAAGAGAATTATGAACGTATTGCAAACCCTACAGCGGGAATCCCTCATGCTTTCATGACATGGAGGGCACCATAGGACAGCACCAAAATAAAACATACAACTCAAACCAATCACGATCATCAATCAACCCATATGACAAAACGAATCTACTCAAACATCATAGGATGGCCACAAAAATATGGATAATAATATGTAGCATTAAGCACCATGTTTAAGTAGAGAATTACAGTGGGGAGAAGAGGTGTTACACCACTGCATAGAGGGGGAGAGAGTTGGTGTTGGCGGTGGCGAAGTTGTTGGTGTAGATCGCCGTCACGATTTTTCCCCCGGCGGCGCTCCGGCGCCACCAGAAGAGAGGGGGAGAGAGCCCCCCTCCTTCTTATTCTTCCTTGGCCTCCCCCCTAGATGGGAGGAGATTTTCCCCTCTGGTCCATGGATGCCATGGCGGTGGAGGGGCAGGAGCCCCTCTGAGATTGGATCTCTCTCTCTGTTCTCTTCTGCTTCGCGTTCCTGTTTTCTGGCCTTTCACCGTTTCTTAAATTCCTGGAGATCCGTAACTCCGATTGCGCTGAAATTTTAACACGATTTTTTTCTGGATATTAGCTTCCTTACCCCCAAAGAAGAGCACCAACCAACCTACGAGGGCCTCACGAGGCACCACGGCGCGCCGGACCCCCCTGGCGTGCCCTGGTGCCTCATGGGGCCCACGAGCACCGCCTTGCGTTGATTCCACCTCCCAAAAATCACATATATTCCAAAATAATTCTTCGTGAAATTTTATTGCATTTGGACTTCGTTTGATATGGCAACAAACAGGAACTGGCACTGGGCACTGGATCAATATGTTAGTCCCAAAAAACAATATAAAATGTTGCCAAAAGTATGTGGAAATTATAGGATATTGGCATGAAACAATCAAAAATTATAGATACGACGGAGACGTATCAGGTATCCCGGACATCCGGCCGTGACCCCGGACATCCGGCCTGACGGCCAAGCCCGGACATCCGGCTGCCAGCCCGGATATCCGGCCCCTGGCAACCAGCCCACCAACACTTTGCAATTTCTTCAATTTTTCATCTTTCGCCACCGATTCTTCCGCAATACCATCGCATACTCGTGTGACTCCACCACAAACTTCCGCAACCACCGCAACTTTTTCCACGTTTGCCACTTGAGATTTTGAGTCACGGTTTGCCGTTTCCTAACATGTTTCGGCTACTTAGGGACGGTTCGTCATCGACTTCACCGCTGCTCATCACCGCCATGGACTCGTCATCGACAACACCAACTCCACCATTGTGACATCCTAACCGTAAGCAAGGACGGTAACGTCGATGACAACTTGTTCATATCCTTGGCATTGCATTGTGAAACCCCGAGACCATCTTTGCGTAGCTTTCCTACGAGACTAGCCATTTGAGTATTGCCGGACAACGCTACTTGTGCACTTTAGTGATTCCGATCCGCATATCTATCATAACGTGCATACTTCATCATATCATCTCTTGTGCCAAAATTTTGTTCCTGCATATACATCATTGCTATCTTGATAAGAGCATTTCGCATAAGTGGCCAAAGGAAAATAGCAAGAAAGAAAAGCTTTTAAGCAAAAGAGAAAGAGCAACAACAAGCTTGTAAGCAATAGCCATAGCATCGCCACATTACATAGCATAATTGATCATCTTGGATCATTGTGACAAGTTCACCGGGACTCATACATACATAGCATAAGTGAGATAGAAAGCCATACATTTTGTCTCTTATAGGTTGTGAACAAGTTCGTATCCACCTATTGAGCAAGCGTGCTAGTGTCTGTCTAGTGTTGTGCAACAAGAGCATTTTCCGTGGATTCCACATTTTGAGCTCATTCCTTGGTTGCACGACCTCATTTATCTATCCGTGCGTGTTTTTCCGTGTGCTACTTATTGCTATTGGTCTACTTGTTACACTTGCGACCTTGTGAATCTTTTTCAACATTGTTGATATCTTGCTTGCAAATTGCAACTATGTTGTGCCACCATCCTAACCAAGCTACTCTATAAGCCTTTTTGTGTAGGTGTGAGAAACAAACCCGGTACCAATTCTACTATCATAGCACTACATTGAGTGATACTCGACACATCTTCAATCTTTGAAAAAGGTAACTTTGGTTTTGTTCTCTCATTTCCTACTCACCTCTACTTGATCATGATGGATAGTCCAAGTACATCTTCAAATCCCCTCTTCGACGAGCACGAAGCACCGAATGACTATGTATCCAAGAGCCATCTCTTTGGGGTACAACGAGCCTTGCAGCAAGAAAGTGAAGCTTTGGGTGATCGCATCGAGCAACTCGCCACCAAATTGCGTCACTCCGACACACGAACAAGAGACTACCTCGACACCAAGCTTACTAGACAAAAGGAAGAATTTCATGCCATGATGATGGACCGCGCTTCCTCAACTTCATCATCAACAAGGAGAACATGGTCAAGACGCCATTCTTTGGATTCATCATCAGATGCAAGTCTTCCTCGAGCTCATCTACATCCTCGGCAAAACATGAAGCTCACCAAAATCCATTACATGGCAATGGTTTGCAACAACGACTTTGAGAGCGCGAACGTCAACGACATCAAGTTCAAGACGACACGCATCAAGAGCAAGTTCCACGACGTCAACAACAAGATACTCAAGACGGCGACCCATTTTGGCATGCAAGAGCAACAACGTCATCAACAACAAGCCCTCGAAGCACAACGTGCCCTTTGCGAAGCTAACCACGCCCTCGACGAACGTAACCATCGTATACGTGAAGAAGAAGAGGCACGTCTCCAAGAAGAAGACGCACACCATGAAGAGAATCAAGAAGGGAGGAACCGGGCAAGAGTACCCCGTCCCCACCTCCAAGACAAGAATGATGACAACAACGGCATAATGACGAACAACACTACAACAAGCTCAAGTTCAACATGCCCAAGTTTTTCGGAAGCAACGACCCCGAAGACTACCTCTCATGGGCCTTAAAGGTGGACAAGATCTTCCATCTACAAAACTATGAAGAAGAAGAGAAGGTAGCCATGGCATCGCTTGAGTTCCAAGACTATGTTCTCATTTGGTGGGAGCAAGTGAGCGAGAGATGCCAAGAGAAAGGCGAACCACCTATCACAACGTGGAATCAAATGAAGGATGTCATGAGAGCTCGCTTTGTGCCTACACACTATAGCCGCGACCTCTTCAAGAAACTTCAACTCCTCAAGCAAGGCACCAAGTCGGTTGAAGAATACTACAAAGAAATGGAGATTGCAATGATACGAGCCAATGTCAAGGAAGACGATGAACAAACTATGGCGCGTTTCTTGAATGGTCTCATCCATCCTATCAAGAAAATAGCGGACTTTCAACCCTACTCCAACCTCCTCGAGCTAGTGCACCAAGCCACCAAAGCAGAGCATCAAGTGCAAGAGGATTACAAGTTCTCCAAGTACTCTTCCAAGACCTACGGTTCTTACAATCAAGCTTCAACGACTACGACACCTCCTCCAACGACTCGTGGTACACTAAGTACCGGTGACAAGTCAAGCTACAAGAACCCTTCGACATCTTCGAGTCGTCCTCCTACTACTACAAGCAACTCCAAGCCAAGAGCTTCCTCATCAACAACTCCTACGGATGCCACCGACAAAACAAGAGACAACAAGTCCGTTACTTGCAAAGGCCGAGGCCACAAGTCCTTCGAGTGCCCCACACGGCATACCATGATCGCCAACGCAGATGGCACCTATGACTCTATGAGCGAAGACAAGTGAAGGAAGATGAAGATGATAAAGTGTTTTGCGACAATGATTCAAGACTCGCTCTTGTTGTCTCCAATGTCTTGACACTTCAACAACATCAAGACGAAGACCAACGTTGCCACATCTTCCATACCAAAGCGGCTATCCAAGGACGTTCCGTAAAGGTCATCATCGACGGCGGAAGTTGCCACAACTTGGCAAGGGAAGAGTTATGTACCAAGGTACAATTGGTCAAGAAGAAGCACCCTCGCCCATACAAGGTCCAATGGCTAAGCGACTCCGGCACCATTCAAGTAGAGCACACCGTCCAAGTGCCCTTCAAGATAGGCACCTACGAAGATGATACGTCTCCAACGTATCTATAATTTATGAAGTATTCATGCCATGTTTATTATAGTTTTGTATGATTTTGGTGCACTTTTATATGGCTTTTATATGATTTTTATGGACTAACATATTGACCTAGTGCCCAGTGCCAGTTGTTGTTTTCTGCTTGTTTTTGGTTTTCCAGAAAATCCATATCAAATGAAGTCCAAATGCAGCGAAACTTTTTGACGATTTTTTCTGGAAGGAAACAGACCCAGGAAGCTTCGGGGGAGCAGCAGAAGACCAACAGGGGCCCCACAAGCCACCAGGGTGCGCCACCCCCCCAGGCGCGCCCTGGTGCCTCGTGGGCCCCCTGTGGCACTCTTTGCGTGATTCCAACGCTGAAAAATCATATATATTCAGAAACCCCCGAAATTTAACCTAGATGAGTTTTTACGCCGCCGCAAGCCTCTGTACCAAAGAAATCCCATCTGGAGCCCTTTTCTGGCACCCTGCCAGAGGGGGGGAATCATCACCAGAGGCCATCTTCATCATCCCGGTGGTCTCCATGATGAGGAGGGAGTAGTTCACCCTCGGGGCAGAGGGTATGTACTAGTAGCTATGTGTTTGATCTCTCTCTCTCTCTCTCTCTCTCGTGTTCTTGATTTGGCACGATCTTGATGTACCGCGAGCTTTGTTAATATAGTTGGATCATATGGTGTTTCTCCCTCTCTATCTTGTTGTGTTGAATTGAGTTTTCCCTTTGAGGTTTTACTATTATCGGATTGAATACTTTTATGGATTTGAGAACACTTGATGTATGTCTTACATATGAATACCCGTGGTGACAATGGGGTATTATATTGATTCACTTGATGTATGTTTTGGCACTCAACTCGCGGATTCCCGAGGTGACATTGGGGTAATCTATGCATAGGGGTTGATGCATGTTTTCTTCCTACTTTCTCCGGTAGAAATCTTGGGGCACTCTTTGAAGTTCTTTGTGTGGATTGAATATTATGATCTGAAGTTGTTTGATGCATATTGAATAATCAACTCACGGATACTTGTGGTGACATTGGAGTATCTAGGTGACATCAGAGTTGGTTGATGCGTACCATATGGTGTTATTTTAGTACGAACTCTAGGGCTGTTCGTGACACTTATAGGGATGGCTCAATAGATCGATCGGAAAGAATAACTTTGAGGTGGTTTCGTAGCCTACAACAATTTCTATCTTATGTTCTCCGCTAATAGGAACTTTGGAGTGATTCTTTATCGCACGTTGAGGGATTGTTATATGATCCAATTATGTTAGCATTGTTGAGAGATTGCACTAGTGAAAGTATGAACCCTAGGCCTTGTTTTTAAGCATTGCAATACCGTTTGTGCTCACTTTTATCGTTTGCTACCTTGCTGTTTTTATTTATTCATATTATAAAAATATATTTCTACTATCCATACTACACTTGTATCACCATCTCTTCGCCGAACTAGTGCACCTATACAATTTGCCATTGTATTGGGTGTGTTGGGGACACAAGAGATTTCTTGTATTTGGTTGCAGGGTTGTTTGAGAGATACCATCTTCATCCTATGCCTCACACGGATTGATAAACCTTTGGTCATCCACTTGAGGGAAAATTGCTACTGTCCAACACGAGTCTACAAGAATAAGTTGTGTAGTAGACATCAAGCTCTTTTCTGGCGCCGTTGCCGGGGAGGTGAGTGCTTGAAGTTATATCTTTAGATCTTGCAACTGAATATTTTAGTTTCTTGTTTTATCACTAGTTTGGTTTATAAAAGAAAACTACAAAAAAATGGAATTGAGGTTGCCTCATATTATTCGTCTTTATAATGTCTTTCTTGAAAATGATGGATCGGAAAATTATGCTCAATTGATAGAAGAAGAATTCAATAAAATGTTTGGCATAAAATCTTTGAATGATGAGCATGATTGCAATGTTGTTAGTATGAATTCTATGAATATCCAAAATACTAATGATGATTGCACTAGTCATGACAAAAATGTTTCTTATAAGCATGTCAATTTTTGTGGAGTGCATAAAGTTTGTGAAGACATGCCTTATAGGGATGATAGATTTTGTAAGAAGCATAAACATGATAGAACCAATTTTTTGCTCAAAGTGATAGATGAATTTGCTACAAAATTATGTTTTCTTTATCCTATTACTTGTGAACTTTGCAATAAAGTTGGTCACCTTAATTTCCAATGCATACTCTTTCATGATCGAATCATGGCTAAATATTGTAATGACTTGACCGCCCTTGAACTATATAATGACCTTTATCTATTTTTGGGGTGTGAAGAATTGACACATAAAAATAGTTGGTTTGAAGTATTCATTCTCACAGACAACATTGAAACTAATCTAAAGGAAATCTATATGTTTTGTATGGTAAATTGCAATGAGAATGCTTATATTGCCAACTATAGAAAGACGGGAAACCAATAGAATATAAAAGGAACACTAATGAAAGGGTAAATATTTTCACTTTCCCTCCTATTGTCTCTCATGATGAAACAAGTGACGAGGAGGAGCTTCCTATTCAACCAATCTCATCAATAAGAAGCTCAGAAAAATTGATTAAACCACACATGATGTGGTGAAGAAGAAGAAAAGAAGAAAGAGTAGAGGTAAAAAGGTATCCCTCCCAAATAATGTTGATCCTATTATTGTTGTGCCTCATGAGAGTAAATCAAAAATAATTGTGGAAGATGATATACTTGATGATGATATTGCTTCTTTGTCTTATGGTACTATGTCCGAAGGAACTATTGAGGATGATTTTATTATGCCTATTACTCATTATGATGATTATAATTGGGAAAATAATGATACTTCTTATAATCTTGAAAATATTTTTGGCACCAACTTAGAAAATTGTGATGATAATAATTGTTGTACTATTGGTGCTATTCATACTATTGATGATAATAGTGATTATGCTAATGATATGCCAAGCCACAAGCTTGGGGATGCTATGTTTGATAAGAATGACATGTTTGAGAATTTATTTGCTACAATTAATGTTTGTCCCAATCTTGGGGATGCTATGCTTAATGAAGATGATCTTTTTAGTCCCCCTGCTTTGAATGATCAAATTTGTTATGATGATTGCATGCCTCCTATTTATGATGATTGCAATATTTATGAAAGAGGGTTTGGCAGAGTGTCAACTCTAGATAATAATTATCCCACTATTTTGGAGGGTGTTAAATCTTATTTTAATAATGATAAAAGTGGATTTGGAGAGGTCATGACTTTATTTAATGTTGAATCCACTACTTTGGAAGAGGTTTCAATTGATTATGATGAGAACAAAATTGCTACTTTTGATGATTATTGTGATGATACTTATGTTGTGAAAAAGTGTGATGATTATTATTATAATATTTGTCATAATTATGAATACCCTTTTACTGAACATTACTCTTTTAATGTGGAAACAATTTTTAGTATTCAAGTATCATATGATACTCCCACTATTATGAATGAGAACAAATTTGCTTATGTGGAGAGTAATAAAAATTCTATGCTTGTGGATCATGAAAATAATCTTTATGTGATATCTATATTGTTGAATTCATTCATGATGCTACTGAAAATTATTAGGAGAGAGGATCATATGCTTGTAGGTGTTGCAATAATATCAAGTTTCCTCTCTATGTGTTGAAAGTTTTGAAGTTATTCTTGTTTTGCCTTCATATGCTAGTTGATTCTTGCTCCCATAAATTGTTTGCTCACAAAATCCCTATGCATAGGAAGTGGGTTAGGCTTAAATGTGCTAGTCATATGCTTCATGATGCTCTCTTTGTGTTTCAATTCTTTACTTTTATGTGAGCATCATTGAAATCATCATGCCTAGCTAAAAAGGCATTAAAGAAAAGCGCTTGTTGGGAGACAACCCAATATTTATACCTACTGTTTTTGTGTGTTCATATGATTAAGCTACTGTAGTAATCATGTTTTATATGTTTTCTTTCAATAATGTGGCAAGTAAAGCCTTTGGGATAGTGTGGATGCTTGTTGATTTGATTCTGTGCAAAAACAGAAACTTTTGCGTCCAGTGCTGGAATTTCTATTCTGTACTGGCGCAAGAAAAAATTCTGAAATTTTTACACAGTATTGGGTTACAAATTATTTACGTTGTGCTAATTTTTCAGAATTTTTAGAGGTACATAAGTATGGTTTTTAAATCGCTCACTACACACTGTTCTGTTTTTGACAGATTCTGTTTTCGATGCATAGATTGCTTGTTTTAGTGTTTCCATAGCTAATATTGAGCAATATAAATTGTGGAAATGATAGACTACAGTAGTAATTATGTGAGAAAAATTATGAATCTTGTCTTTACAGTACCTAAGTGGATGATTTATTTTTATCATACTAACCTATCTCACAAGTTCCGTTAAGTTTTGTGTGATTGAAGTTTTCAAGTTTCGGGTGAGATATCGATATGAGGAGAATAAGGAGCGGCAAGACCCTAAGCTTGGGGATTCCCAAGGCACCCCAAGGTAATATTCAAGGAAGACTCAAGCGTCTAAGGTTGGGGATGCCCCGGAAGGCATCCCCTCTTTCGTCTTCAACACTATCGGTAACATCACTCGGAGTTATATTTTTATTCGTCACATAATATGAGTTTTGCTTGGAGCGTCATTTTATTTTGTTGATATTTGCTTGATGTTATCAATAATCATGTTTTGTATCTTTTAGTTCAATAAAATGCCAATTATAGCCTTTACTATGCTTAGTTTGCAAGTTTATGTGTTGCTGTTTGAAAATAGAAAGTTTTCTGTTATGTTCAGAATATTCCTGAATTATCAGATCATGAAAAAAATCTGAAATTTTTACACAGTAAGAATGCATGAGTTATATGTCACATGGTAATTTTTCATAATTTTTCGAGTTAGGGAAGTATGGATTCTTATTCCCCTTTTACAGACTGTTCTGTTTTGGCACATTTCGGTTATAGTTGCATTGTTTGCATATGTTGCTTGTTTAATGTTTCTATTTGTGGATAGGAGTATTGAATATGAAGAGGCATTTAGTATGAAATTTTTAATTATATTTTTTGTGATTTTCTACAGTAGATAATGTTAAGGTTTTGAGTTGATTTATACTAACTTATCTCACGAGTTCTTGTTGAGTTTTGTGTGGATGAAGTTTTTAAGATTTAGGAGAAGCCATGATATGAGAGGAATTAAGGAGACGCAAGAGCTCAAGCTTGGGGATGCCCAAGGCACCCCAAGATAACATTCTAAGAAGTCTCAAGCAACTAAGCTTGGGGATGCCCCGGTTGGCATCCCACCTTTCTTCATCAACACTTATCGGTTAGCCTAAGTTTTTACTTCTTCACATGATATGTGCTATTCTTGGAGTGTCCTTTTATTTTCATTTTGTTTGAAGTTTTAATAAAATTATCAAGATCTAAAATCTTTATTTGGAGAGAGTCTTCACATAGCTACTTAATTGTTTAACTACTCATTGATCTTCACTTATATCTTTAGGAGTAGTTTGTCATAAACTCTCATGCTTCACTTATATTATTTTGAGAGTTGACAATAGTAATGGCAATATGCTTAAGATATGAATTTGGTCCTAATGTGATGGATATTTAAGAAGGATATAATAAAAAAAATTGTGTAGACCACTGAATATGATAAGTGTGATCCCTTGCAATAGTTTTGCGATATGGAGATGATAATATGTGAGTCATGTTAGTGAGTAATTATGATTTAGTAAGAATATTGGTGTTAAGGTTTGTGATTCCCTATGCATGCACATTAAGTCAATAGTTATGCAACGAAATTATATCCTACTTATGGTGCATTATTCGGTGTTAGTTATGTTCAATGCATGTTTATGACCGTTTTCGCTTTTTGGTTGGTTGCTTCTCAATCTATTTGCTAGCCTTCATTTGTACTAATTGGGAATACTGCTTGTGCATCCAAACTTCTTAAACCCAAGTTGTGCCAAATGAGTCCACCATATCTACCTATATGCGGTATTTCAATGCCGTTCCAAGTAAATTTGCACGTGCCAACTCTAATTTTTTCAAAATAATTTTCCATTTTGTGTGCCCGTATCGCTCATGAAGCGGCAGGGGGTGGCCAATATTTTCCATGCTAGGTGTGTTATTCTCATGATGAGTGTTTATTCACTTGTCATTGCACGAGAGAGTGGCAGGTAATAGGGATGCCCAGTCCCACAATGAATCAAAAATTAATAACAACAAAATTCCTTGGAAAGTGTTGGTATGGAGGGCACCCATGGATACGGATAGCCATGGATTGTGAAAGAATGGTGGAAAGGAAATAAACTTTATTTGTTGTTTGGGAACCGCCTATGATGTGTCTAGCATGGAAGATATTGGGAATTCTCGGTCATTTTCGTTGACAGGAAAAGCATACCTCTCAAAATAATTTTATCTCTCTAACTTAAGCTTTGAGCTCTGGCACATTTGCAAATCTCTGCTTCTCTCTGCGAAGGGCCTATCTATTTACTTTTATGAAATTTTTATTTTTATTTTGAGTCTCCATCTTCTCTTACAAAGCACCAACTAGAGAGCACTATTGTCATACTTGTGCATTGTGTGTAGCTAATATTGAGTGTGTTTCATGAATGGATCAATGATTGAGCATAATGGGCTAGGGATAACTCTCTTTAGCGTTGATATTTTGAAAGACATGGTTGCTTGTTAGTATGCTTGAGTATTTATGTCTTCATGTGAAATTATAGACTATTGCTTTGAATCATTCAAGTCCAAGTGTCCATGCAACAAAAGAAAAGATTATATGATGATTATGATAGGTAGCTTTCCACAGAAAAATTTCTGTTTTTAATTGCTACTTTATCATGATGACTTCTATGAGAAAAAGTTGTTGTTATGATGCTAGGAAAAGTGATTGAAATTATCATTGATCAAACTTATGCACTATGCTAGCATTCATACTTCATAAATTATTATTTTTATCATTTACCTACTCGAGGACGAGCAGGAATTAAGCTTGGGGATGCTGATACGTCTCCAACGTATCTATAATTTATGAAGTATTCATGCCATGTTTATTATAGTTTTGTATGATTTTGGTGCACTTTTATATGGCTTTTATATGATTTTTATGGACTAACATGCATATTGACCTAGTGCCCAGTGCCAGTTGCTGTTTTCTTCTTGTTTTTGGTTTTCCAGAAAATCCATATCAAATGAAGTCCAAATGCAGTGAAACTTTTTGACGATTTTTTCTGGAAGGAAACAGACCCAGGAAGCTTCGGGTGAGCAGCAGAAGACCCACAGGGGCCCCACAAGCCACCAGGGAGCACCACCCCGCCCCCCCAGGTGCGCCCTGGTGCCTCGTGGGCCCCCTATGGCACCTCTTTGCGTGATTCCAATGCTGAAAAATCATATATATTCAGAAACCCCCGAAAGTTAACCTAGATGAGTTTTTACGCCGCCGCAAGCCTCTGTACCAAGGAGATCCCATCTGGAGCCCTTTTTCGGCACCCTGCCGGAGGGGGGGAATCATCACCAGAGGCCATCTTCATCATCCCGGCGGTCTCCATGACGAGGAGGGAGTAGTTCACCCTCAGGGCTGAGGGTATGTACTAGTAGCTATGTGTTTGATCTCTCTCTCTCTCTCTCTCGTGTTCTTGATTTGGCACGATCTTGATGTACCGCAAGCTTTGTTAATATAGTTGGATCATATGGTGTTTCTCCCTCTCTATCTTGTTGTGATGAATTGAGTTTTTACCTTTGAGGTTTCACTATTATCAGATTGAATACTTTTATGGATTTGAGAACACTTGATGTATGTCTTGTATATGAATACCCATGGTGACAATAGGGTATTATATTGATTCACTTGATGTATGTTTTGGCACTCAACTCGCGGATTCCCGAGGTGACATTGGGGTAATCTATGCATAGGGGTTGATGCACGTTTTCGTCCTACTTTCTCCGGTAGAAATCTTGGGGCACTCTTTGAAGTTCTTTGTGTTGATTAAATATTATGATCTGAAGTTGTTTGATGCATATTGAATAATCAACTCACGGAAACTTGTGGTGACATTGGAGTATCTAGGTGACATTAGAGTTGGTTGATGCGTATCATATGGTGTTATTTTAGTACGAACTGTAGGGATGTTCGTGACACTTATAGGGATGGCTCAATAGATCGATCGGAAAGAATAACTTTAAGGTGGTTTCGTACCCTACAACAATTTCTATCTTATGTTCTCCGCTAATAGGAACTTTGGAGTGATTCATTATTGCACGTTGAGGGATTGTTATATGATCCAATTATGTTAGCATTGTTGAGAGATTGCACTAGTGAAAGTATGAACCCTAGGCCTTGTTTTTAAGCATTGCAATACCGTTTGTGCTCACTTTTATCGTTTGCTACCTTGCTGTTTTTATTTATTCAGATTATAAAAATATATTTCTACTATCCATACTACACTTGTATCACCATCTCTTCGCCGAACTAGTGCACCTATACAATTTGCCATTGTATTGGGTGTGTTGGGGACACAAGAGATTTCTTGTATTTGGTTGCAGGGTTGTTTGAGAGATACCATCTTCATCCTACGCCTCCCACGGCTTGATAAACCTTAGGTCATCCACTTGATGGAAAATTGCTACTGTACTACAAAACTCTGCGCTTGGAGGCCCAACACGAGTCTACAATAATAAGTTGTGTAGTAGACATCAGAAGACAACTTAGAGTGTGATGTGGTTCCTATGTCCATGTGACATCTCCTCCTTAGAAGACCTTGGAAATTTGACCGTGGCGTCATCCACAACGGACGGACCAACCACTATAGCTTCAAGATGAAGGGCAAGGAATTCGTTCTTCGACCTATGACACCAAGTCAACTCATCGTGGACAAGCAAGCATCTACCCAACGTGGAGAGAAAAGTGAGTGAGTGAACCACCAAAAAGAGAGTGACCGCCACAAGCCAAAAATGAGCGACTCCACGATGAGCGACAAGAGAGATCTAGATCTTTTAGCCACCAAAAGAGATTTGAGGGATGTGAGTTAGAGCCCATCAAGTGTTCTTCACTTTGTGCTTGTGTGCAAAGATGAAGTGGTGCGGACTAATACTTCACAACATCTTCCTTTGGTCTTGTCTCATTTATTGCAAGAATTCGCGGACGTGTTTCCCGATGAGCTACCTCCCGGACTTCCTCCACTTTGCGGAATCGAACACCGCATCGACCTCATTCCCGGCGCACCTCTACCGAACAAGGCATCCTACTGCGTCCACCCCGACGAGACCAAAGAAATCCAACGACAAGTACAACATCTCATGGAGAATGGGTATGTACGTGAGAGCTTGAGTCCATGTGCCGTTCCGGTAATTCTTGTGCCTAAGAAAGATGGTACCTATCGCATGTGTTCCGATTGCCGTCCCATAAATGCTATTACCGTTAGATATCGCCACCCCATTCCACGCCTCGATGACATGCTTGATGAACTTAGTGGAGCCACCATTTTCTCTAAAATTGATCTTAAAAGTGGCTACTATCTGTGACACCCTGGTTTTTGGCAACTTTTTCTTTTCAAAATTTTGCTGGTTCTATTTGCAAATTGGTTGGCTTTTGAATCTTTTCAGTTGACTTTGGACTTGGGAAACTTTTGAATTCCTCTCTAAGTGATCCAAAGCCCTCAACATCTTGCCAAAATCTTGTCACGGACTTTCTGGATCAAATTCCAATTTTCATTTCTTTCAAAATAATTCATTTTCTCCTTTGGGAAAATCTGTCTTCACTATGGGTTGTGAAGCAACCTATAGTTCTGACGATCAGAAAAATCCCAAATTAATACCACAACTTCTTGTCATCATTTACTCCCACAATCTTCAAAAACATTTCATGGTCCAGTATAAAAGTTTGTCCAGAATATTCCATTTATCTTCTGGACAGGACTGACACTTTGTGAAGCAACCCATATTTTTCTCAACTCAGAAAACACTAAAATAATTCCCTGAGATACTAGGGGACATATCTTACCACAATATTCGAAAACATCTTCTTGTCCAGTATAAATTTTCAGCAGAAATATTCTGCCAAGTTTCTGCTCATTTCAAACCTCTGTGAAGGAAGTACTAGCTAAAGGTGTCCATTTGAGCTGAACTTTTTATGACATCTTGGCATTGCCAAATAACCCCCACACACCAAATTTCAGCTCCAGAAGATCACTCATGTGAGTACAACAACCTCACCAAGTTTCTGGACCAGTATGGCATTTGTACACGAACCATCTTCAAATCTTGGCCAAAGTTTCTCAAATCTTGCCAGCCTGTAGTCCTTTCAACATAGATCACTCCAGACATCTCTATTGTCTTCCTCTCCAGCTCATCTTCTCTCCAGATCCCTCCTAAGTTACTGATAGCAAACTGTCGCTGCTGCTACACTTCGGCTCAGTGAGTCTCCATTGGCTTCCTCTCCAGCTCATCTTCTCTCCAGATCCCTCCTAAGAACTAATTATAATTAGGTTAATTAGTTAGAACTAGTTATTAGTTTAGAAAAGAATTAGGTTAATTAGTCATAATTAGAAGAAGAAGAAAAAAGTTGAAAAAAAAAGAAGAAGAAAAGAAGAATAAGTAGAAGAAGAGGAAAAAGGAAAAGAAGGAAGAAGAAGAAGAAGAAGAGGAGGAGGAGAAGAAAAGAAGAAGAAGAAGAAGAAGAAGAAGAAGAAGAAGAAGAAGAAGAAGAAGAAGAAGAAGAAGAAGAAGAAGAATAAGAAAAAGAGGAGAAGAGGAGAAGAAGAAGAGGAGAAGAAGAGGAAAAAGGAGAAGAAGGAAGAAGAAGAAGAAGAAGAAGAAGAAGAAGAAGAGGAGGAGGATAAGAAGAACAAGAACAAGAAGAAAAAGAGGAGAAGAGGAGAAGAAGAAGAGTAGAAGAAGAGGAAGAAGAAGAAGAAAAAGAGGAGAAGAGGAGAAGAAGAGGAAAAACAGAAGAAGAGAAGAAGAAGAAAAAGAGGAGAAAAGAAGGAATAGAGGAGAAGAAGAATAAAATAGAAAAGTAGTTATATATATATATATATATATAGATTTTTTATCGGGATTGAATATTCGTGTTGATCGGGTGGATTTAAATGTGCAGTTGTTTCGTCGCTGCGAGGGTCTGGTGTTCGACGACCTCCCCGTGCGTTCGACGAGCTCCCCTGCGTTCGTGGGTGAGCACAAATGACATCTCCTCCTCCCCCCTTAATTTGCTTTGTTCCGGTCTTCGTGCCGATGAAACTTGCTAGCTATAGGTGTCTTCAATCATCAGTATGCGTGACCAGTATGCGTCTCCCGTTCGAAAGGGTTACAGTTATAAATATGCATGCATTTGCATATTTATAACCGTGATTCTTTCGAATTGTCCAACGTTATCCATGGACAGCCCGAGTATGTGTAGATTGGGTTTGTTTTCCCATGCTCTGTTCCGGATCCGATGCAGAATTTCATCAGTGCCTCCCTGTTGTTCTCCGGGTACATGAGCCTCGGGTCGACGGGCCTTCGGCCCACGAGACTCCGGTCCCAGAGGCTTTGGCCCACGAGACTTCGGGCCACGAGACTTTGGACCAGGCTACGTCCCAGGAAACGTCCGGATGGGGTACCTGGCCGGATCCGCCTGAGGGGCCGAGTGGCCATGCTGATGGTGGCGGGGATGAGTGTACTGATAGTGAGGGCGAGGTGGTTGAGGGGGCCACCGTGTACCAGCGTGGTGGAACATGGCTCCCGCCCCTGCCGGCGACCCGCGACCAGAGGGCGGTGATTAGGCCTGATGGGGAGAAGTAAGTGCATTTACTATTTTTGTACATTTTGCCTTCACGTTTCTTCAAATATCTAATGCGTTGGCCTTGTCATACTGCAGGGGTTGGGTACACGCCAGTGACGTCCGCAGGCCCAACACCGTCCTTGGTGTGCTTTGCCAGAAAAATTTCCTGGGGTTTGTCACGTTGCCCGGTGAGGGTCAGCTTCCAGAGCTAGGATTGAGCTGGGAGCACTACTTGGCTGCCCCGGCCCCACCGGAGGAGATGATCGATGGTGTCTTGTGCCACACGAGGGCCGAGATGGTGATCAGAAGCTTTTGGGTAATTTCTCCTTTACACAATTAAAAATTAACAATAGCTAGTTATTGTACTAATCAGTGTTGTCTCGTTTGATTGCAGACCTTCTACAGGTGTGAGGAGGGATACGTGGAGGACGCGGCAAAGGTTATCGATACTGAGTGCAAGCGCCTACTACAAAACTTACGGCACGAGGCTCGGCCGCAGGCTGTTCGAGACTACTACGCCAAGCGTGGTATTAAGAAGGACAAGCTGCCGTGCAGGGCTAAGTTTCTGAAGAAGGATCAGTACATGAAGGTAATTACCTATTCTTAAGGCATTGTACTTAGTTTCCTTGATTTGATTCGTATGCGTAGCGCTCAAATTTCTCTTTACTAACTTAGGTGCCCCCGAGATGGTGTGCGGATAAGATGGATTGTTGGGAGGCGTTGGTGGATGAGTGGTGCACAGGCCGCTGGCGAGCCGTCCACGACAATGCCAAGGACCGGCGTGCCCAAATGGTTGGTGTGCCACACCATCAAGGCAGTGCCAACTTATATCAGTTTGGGCGGAACTGGGTATGTGGTTTGCTTCATGATTCATGCAATTCCTTCTTCATGCTAGCTTGAGCCCTTTACTAATACTTTGTTCCTCTCTTTTAGGCGCGACACAATAACACGGAGGTGCCTGAGGTGTACGACCTCTATGCCATGGCCCATACTGCCTCGTACAAGAAGGCCAAGGCATTCTCTGAGTCTGACCTCAATCATCCAGAGAATTTCACCAACATCTCCTACCACCACAAGCTCGTGAGGTACAACCAGGAGGGGAAGGCGAGGAAAGGGGAGGACTTTAACCCGAGCCAGAATCCTATTGATCCAGAGCTGGTGATGATATCTGGTGGCGGGAGGCCCCATGGCTCATTAGCCATTGGAGATGGACTGATACGTTGTCCTCTCACTCTCCCGGAGATCAAGGCGTGCCAAACGAGCTCCTGTCCTGAAATAAGGACTCGTCCACGGCCAGTCGATCTCGCCATCGAGGTTAGTTATACGGACTCAGATATCTTTCCTCCATTACATTGTGTGTGCGGCCATCGATGATTACAATGCTAACGAGGAGTGGTGTTGCAGGCTGCTCTTCAGAAAGGGAGAGCGACAACCCAGGCGCTTCTGGAGGAGAGGGACCGGGTGGCGGCGGAGAAGGAACTGCTAGCGGAGGAGAGGACGGCTAGGTTGTTGGAGGAGGAGAGGAATCGGAATGAGCTGGCTCACCGGGCTATGTACGAGCTCCTCTTTGTAAGTTTCTTCTGTATATTAGCCAAATCATGCACGTAATGTTCGTTTCATTACTAACTAATATGACTGACTCGTCAAAACCAAATGTGCAGTCTATGTGCGAGAACACCGGCCAGACCCCTCCGCCGATGCCAGTCATTGCTCAGACGGGAACGGTGAGTTTCATTTGAATGGTCATTAGTTAGTAGTCTTAACATTTGAGTGTCATCATGCTAACGAGACATTGCAAATGATCTTTGGTGCAGCATAACTCCCGACCCGCATCGTACACCCCTTCTCCAGGGCAACCTTCTCCAGGTGATCGCGACTGCCAGAGCAACCCCGGTGCTTGACCTCCGTGATGACGACGACGGTAAGTTTTCTCTAATGTTTTGCTTAACAAATGTATACTTAGCTTCGTACATGCTAGTTAGCCCTAATATGCCACATATTTAGCTTATTTTCCCCAAAAAAGACATACTTAGCTAATTATCCTCCAAAATGACATAATTAGCTTATTTAGTTCATTTATGACGTAATTAGCTTAGTTAGATCAAAAATGGCATAATAATAACCTTGGTTAGCTCATAAATGTCATATACTTACCTTATTTTCCTCCAAAATAACATAATAAGCTAAGTTAGCTCAATAATGACCTATACTTACCTAAGTTAGCTCAAAAATGACATAATTACCTAAGTTAGCACAAAAATGACCTATACTTACCTTATTTTCCTCCAAATTGACATAATAAGCTTAGTTAGCTCAAAAATGGCATAATTACCTAAGTTAGCTCAATAATGACCTATACTTACCTTATTTTCCTCCAAAATGACATAATAAGCTTAGTTAGCTCTAAAATGGCATAATTACCTAAGTTAGCTCTAAAATGACACAAATAAGGAATAAGAAGAAGAAAAACAAGGAAGAGGAGAAAAAGAAAGAATAGAAGAAGAAAGAGAAGAAAAAGAAAGAATAAAAGAAGAAGAATGAGAAGGAAAAGGATAAAAAGATAGAAGAGAAGAAAGATGAGAAAAAGAGAGAAGAAGAAGAAAATATATTCTTATTCTTCCTTTTTCTCTTCTTTCTTTTTCTCCATCTTCTATTCCTTCTTATTCTTATTCTTCTTCTTCTTCTTCTCTTTCTTCTTCTTCTTCTTCTTCTTCTTCTTCTCTTTCTTCTTCTTCTTCTTCTTCTTCTTCTTCTAGTCTTCTTCTTCTTCTTCTTCTTCTAACTTTCCTACTCCCATTTTTGCTTAAGAAATGCATACTTAGCTTCGTACATGCTTGTTAGCCCTATTATGCCACATACTTAGCTTATTTTCCCCGAAAAAGACATACTTAGCTAATTATCCTCCAAAATGAGATAATTAGCTTATTTAGTTCATTTATGACATAATTAGCTTATTCATTTCAAAAATGGCATAATAACCTTGGTTAGCTCATAAATGTCATATACTTAGCTTATTTTCCTCCAAAATGACATAATTACCTAAGTTAGCTCTAAAATGACCTATACTTACCTAATTAGCTCAAAAATGGCATAATTACCTAGGTTAGCACAAAAATGACCTATACTGACCTTATTTTCCTCCAAATTGACATAATAAGCTTAGTTAGCTCAAAAATGGCATAATTACCTAAGTTAGCTCTAAAATGACACAAATAAGGAATAAGAAGAAAAACAAGGAAGAGGAGAAAAAGAAAGCATAGAAGAAGAAAGAGAAGAAAAAGAAAGAATAAAAGAAGAATAATGAGAAGGAAAAGGATAAAAAGATAGAAGAGAAGAAGAAAGATGAGAAAAGGAGAGAAGAAGAAGAAGAAAATATATTCTTATTGTTCCTTTTTCTCTTCTTTCTTTTTCTCCATCTTCTATTCCTTTTTCTTATTCTTATTCTTCTTCTTTCTTTCTTCTTCTTCTTCTTCTTCTTCTTCTTCTTATTATTGTTCTTCTTCTAGTCTTCTTCTTCTTCTTCTTCTTCTTCTTCTTCTAGTCTTCTTCTTCTTCTTCTTCTTCTTCTTCTTCTAGTCTTCTTCTTCTTGTCTTCTTCTTCTAGTCTTCTTCTTCTTCTTCTTCTAACTTTCTTCCTCCCATTTTTGCAGGTTTGATTCACTTCATGGAAGCAGGCATTGATGGACTGCTAGTGTTTAGTTTTTGTTTTGATTTGTATTGATGAACAATGTGAAACTATGTATGTATATATGGATGAACTCCGTGAAACTATGTATGTATTGGATCTTTTAATACCCTATGTGTTCTCTTGCATTCGATGCACTGCTAGATGTTGGATACATGGGCTATGCTTGAGGTTGAAACTATATATATCATATATGTCTTTTGACAATGCAGGGATATAACAGAAAACAGACAAAACAGTAACAATACAGGCACTTTGCCGTCTGCCAGCCGACGGCAAAGACCTTTGCCGTCGGTCGGCGGACGGCAAAGGTGCCACGTGGCAGCAACCTGTTCAACCTGTGAGCATCAGGTCTGACCATTTGGTCATTCTGCCGTCTGCCAGCAGACGGCAAAGACCGGCCTGGGAGACGGCAAAGACGAAGCAGAAGTGATGGTTAGCCACGGGTCTACTGACGTCATAGGGCTGACGGCAAAGTTTGCCGTCCGCCGGCAGACGGCAAAGTCTGCCGTTAGCCACCTAACGGGTCTAACCGCTATTCTTTGCCGTCCATGATCTTTGCCGTCAGCTTGGCCAGGAAAGCGGACGGCAAACTTCTTTGCCGTCAGCTGTTTTTATGCAGACGGCAAAAAAAGTCATTACCGTGACTTTCAGTGCCAAAAGTGTTTACCGTCCGTGGCAGACGTCAAAGACGTTTGCCGTCGGTGGCCTGGTCCTTTGCCGTCTGCTATGGCAGACGGCAAATTAGCTGATTCCTGTAGTGCCACATCATCCATTACATGAAGCATTTCAATAGTACATTGGTTTAATGTTGAATTATTTGCATTATTTTAATATGTGATAATTCATAGTAAATTATATTTTTGCCTAGCTACTGCCATATTAATTTATTCATGAGAAACAAGCTTGCTTGTTATGTACTTGCTAAAACTAAACTTGATGGTTGATCAAGTGCCACCGACCCGGACTTACCCGTGCAGCCACATCTGCCGGAATGGGACGGCCTTGACTTGATCTGACCGCGTGCTCTTTTATCGGTACCACCAAAGAGGGAGGGTTATGCATGTGCGCTACCCTGATCAGGTAGGCGACGATAACCCTGTGAGCCAGTTGAGTTATTTGCCGGCGTCCCCGTTTGGGATAGTTTAGTTGGCCACGACGGTGGCAGGTGTCAAGAGTGACACGGAGGCCACCCAGGGCATGACTCCGGGGGAGGATGATTGTCGGTGGTACGATGGAGGGGTCACGGGTTAGGCAAGTTTCGTTGGAGCCGCACCGGTCCACCCAGATGGGAAGTGTACCGAAGTACGGGACCAGGACCTCCATGGTGTGGGAAAAGTGCGCAACCTCTGCAGAGTGTAAGAATCTATTCGAATAGCCGCGTCCACGGTATTGGACACAGTCCGCACTAGGTCACACTGAGTAGTCAACCGTAATAATAATAATGATGGCAGAACTTGTCTCATGCTCGGAAGTGACCGATGGGTCACGAATGTTCCGGGGGTCACGTGTGAACCCGGAGGAGAGTAAGTGGCAACCGTAAGTAAGCATCTTAAAGTAATTGATTTAATCATTGCCATGCTGTTGTTTGCTGCATTGTTTTAGTACTCACCTGGCGTATCATGCCAGATGCAGGAGAAGCCGAGAGCGGAGGTCCCGATGGTTCGTGCTACGCTAACTAGGCCGTGTTCCAGCAGTGTCCCTATGGGATGGAGAGTTTCACCCATTGTTCCGCTACGCTGTAACTGAAGTCCGCAGCTTTCTGGGATTGGCAGGCTACTACCGTCGTTTCATTAAAGGCTTCTCAAAAATAGCCAAGCCATTGACAGAACTGTTGAAAAAGAATCACAAATTTGCCTGGACGAACGAATGTGATAGCAGTTTCATGGAGTTAAAGATGTGGCTAACTACGGCCCCTGTCTTAGTTCTTCCAGACATCCACAAGAGTTTTGATATATATTGCGATGCTTCCAGGCGTGGAATCGGCTGCGTTCTAATGCAAGAAGGAAGGGTTGTAGCATATGCATCCAGACAGTTAAGACCCCATGAAGAGAACTATCCCACTCATGATTTGGAATTGGCAGCCGTGGTTCATGCATTAAAGATTTGGAGGCATTATCTCATTGGGCAACGATGTGAAATATACACAGACCACAAGAGTCTCAAGTATATTTTCACCCTACCCGACCTTAATCTCAGACAGAGAAGATGGCTTGAACTGGTCAAGGACCATGACATTGGAATTAATTATCATCCGGGAAAGGCCAATGTGGTCGCCGATGCTCTCAGCAGAAAACAAGGCACTATGAATGCACTAACTGAGGGTATCCATCCAAGGCTACAAGAAGAGTTTGCCAAGCTGAATATGGTATTATGTGGCCCAATTAGCCCGGATATCTTGGAAATTACTCCAACGCTTATGGAAGAAATTAAGGCAGCTCAGAAATCAGATAAAAGTGTACAAGAGATCAAGGAGAACATTCAGCAAGGGAAGACCAAGTCCTTCCGTATTGATGAACAGGGCACTTTATGGTTTGAGGACCGAATATGTGTGACTGATCAAGAAAATTTGAGACAGCAAATACTTAGAGAGGCACATGAATCTGCATACTCTATTCATCCGGGAGGAACAAAAATGTACCAGGACTTAAAGGAAACCTTTTGGTGGCCAGGAATGCGAAGGGACATTGCGTACTATGTCGCCTGTTGTGATGTCTGCAACAGAGTCAAGGCTGAACACCAGAAACCCGCTGGACTACTGCAACCTTTATAGGTTCCCCAGTGGAAATGGGATGACATATGCATGGACTTCATTGTTGGACTACCCAAGTCAACAAGAGGCCATGATGCTATCTGGGTCATCGTGGATGTACTTACTAAAGTGGCTCACTTTATTCCAGTAAAGACCACCTTCAGAGCCGATCAGCTTGCACAGCTCTACATGTCCCGGATTGTTAGTCTTCATGGAGTACCCAAGTCTATCACATCAGATAGAGGATCCTTGTTCACTTCAGCATTTTGGCTGCGGTTGCACCAAGCCCTGGGAACCGTGCTAAAGCATAGCACGACATATCACCCACAGACGGACGGGCAGACCGAACGAGTGAATTAGATATTGGAAGATATGCTTCGGTCTTGTGCTCTCACCTATGGACCCAAATGGGAGGATAGTCTACCCTACGAAGAATTTTCCTACAATAACAGCTATCAGTCGAGTCTCAAGATGTCACCATTCGAAGCACTGTATGGACGGAAATGTTGCACTCCTTTAAATTGGTCCTAGACAGGAGACAGCCGTATCTTCGGCACGGATTTGATGCTCGAGGCTGAGAAGCAAGTTAAGGATATTCAGGAACGTCTTCGAGCAGCCAAGTCCCGTAAAAAGAGTTACTATTACCCTAAGCATCGAGAAGTAACTTTTGAGCCCGGAGAGTATGCTTATCTCCGAGTTACCCCCATGAAAGGAATAAAGAGGTTTCACACTCGAGGAAAAGCATGTCAGAATCTTGGATGAGATGGAAAGAACTACCAGGAGAAAGATAATCAAATTTTATAAAGTGTTGTGGGATCATCATACTGAGGAAGAAGCTACCTGGGAAAGAGAGGATTTTCTGAGATCAGCATATCCGCATTTGTTCCCTGAGCAACCGAATCTCGAGGACGAGATTCATCCTAAGGGGGGTAGGTTTGTGACACCCTGGTTTTTGGCAACTTTTTCTTTTCAAATTTTTTCTGGTTCTATTTGCAAATTGGTTGGCTTTTGAATCATTTCAGTTGACTTTGGACTTGGGAAACTTTTGAATTCCTCTCTAAGTGATCCAAAGCACTCAACATCTTGCCAAAATCGTGTCACACACCTTCTGGATCAAATTCCAATTTTCATTTCTTTCAAAATAATTCATTTTCTCCTTTGGGAAAATCTGTCTTCACTATGGGTTGTGAAGCAACCTATAGTTCTAATGATCAGAAAAATCCCAAATTAATACCACACCTTCTTGTCATCATTTACTCCCATAATCTTCAAAAACATTTCATGGTCCAGTATAAACGTTTGTCCAGAATATTCCACTTATCTTCTGGACAACACTGACCCATTGTGAAGCAACCCATATCTCCTCAACTCAGAAAACTCTTAAATAATTCCCTGAGATACTACGGGACATATCTTACCACAATTTCAAAAATATCTTCTTGTCCAGTATAAATTTTCAGCCGAAATATTCTGCCAAGTTTCTGCTCATTTCAAACCTCTGTGAAGGAAGTACTAGCTAAAGGTGTCCATTTGAGCTGAAATTTTTATGACATCTTGGCATTGCCAAATAACCCCCACACACCGAATTTCAGCTCCAGAAGATCACTCATGTGAGTACAACAACATCACCAAGTTTCTGGACCAGTATGGCATTTGTACATGAACCATGTTCAAATCTTGGCCAAATTTCTCAAATCTTGCCAGCCTGTAGTCCTTTCAACATAGATCACTCCAGACATCTCCATTGGCTTCCTCTCCAGCTCATCTTCTCTCCAGATCCCTCCTAAGTTGCTGACAGCAAACTGTTGCTGATGCTACACTTCGGCTCAGTGAGTCTCTGGGCGAACTAGTGCCACAAGACGGTTCCAGTACGCAAGGTCGACACACCAGACACGGCCTGGCAGGCCAGCTCGCGCCGCATGTGCCTGTGCATGCAGTGACCGCGTGGCCAGCCCTGCCAAAACCGCACTCTGGGTGCCGCCAGGCACGGGTGTCGTCGGAGCGAGACGCCCGCGTGGTCGTACCTTGTCCTCATTCGCCGACATCATCTCTGCCGTCCTCCTCGCCACTCCAGACCCTTCCCCTCACCGGAGAAGCCCTCGCCAGCCGCCATCGAGCACCGCACTGTTGTGCCCGTGTGGCCACGGTGGGGTGAGCTGGCTGGCTTCTTCCTCGCGGCTCTTCGTCTTGCGCATTAACTCACATGCCCTCCTCCTTCACCTCGCCGTGCTCCACAACGGCCAGCTCGTCGTCCTGCTCGCGCCAGCTCATCCACGGTGGATTGTGGCTCGGCCACCCTCCGCCCCGCCTATAAATAGCCACGGCCAGCCCTCCCCAGCTCCTCATCGCTCCTCACCACCTCCCAATCGAGCTCTGCTCGCCGCGCCAAGGCCGAGAGGCCCTCTGGCCTCGTAGCTTGCCGGAGTTCCGCCGTCGATCCCCACTCTACCACAGCTCGTTCCACTCCACCCCAGCCTCGCCCGACTCCACCCACGAGCTCAGCAAGTTCCCCTGGCCCTGCCCGACCTCTTGCCTAGCCGAAACTCTGCCGGATTCGCCGTCGCCGACGACACCCGAGAACGGCCGCCGCCAGAGAGGAAGGGGATGACACCGTCAGGCTGTCTCCGGAGACGCTGCGGGTACGTGGAGGACCGCCGTCGTGTGCTTGTTCCAACCCTGCAGTTCCCCGACCTCGCCGCTGTCGCTATCGCCGGCAATCACCGTCGGTTAGCCGCCCTTCTTCTGTTCCTTTCTTTTTCTTTTTAAATCTGACAGCGGGGCCCACTCGTCAGTGACTCAAGACCGCGCCCGAAGCGGTATAAGTGGAGGCGCACTCCCAGTTTACGCCATCGACGTGGCCCGCTGTGGGATTTTCTAATTTCTGTTAAATTCCAACTTTGACCAGAAACTTTGACTGTCCATTACTTTTTATCCACAAGTCCAAATCAATTGATTCTTTTTGCATTGTCTTTGTCTTGAGCCTATCTATTTTCTGGTAAATTTTGGTATTTTTCTCATATGTACAGAATTTCTGGTGAACAGAAATGTATTATGTGACATTTTCTTTTGCTATTTTAAAATATTTTCAGAAGGAAATCCTTTTGGTTTTGAAGACCAGGAGTTCGTGGACAACCCAACTGAGCAAGGCAAGCCACATCATCCATTACATGAAGCATTTCAATAGTATTGGTTTAGTGTTGAATTATTTGCATTATTTTAATATGTGATAATTCATAGTAAATTATATTGTTGCCTAGCTGCTGCCATATTAATTTATTTTTGAGAAACAACCTTGCTTGTTATGTACTTGCTAAAACTAAGCTTAATGGTTGATCAAGTGCCACCGACCAGGACTTACCCATGCAGCCACATCTGCCGGAATGGGACGGCCTTGACTTGGTCTGACCGCATGCTCTTTTATCGGTACCACCAAAGAGGGAGGGTTATGCGTGCGCGCTACCCTGATCAGGTAGGCAACGATAACCCTGTGAGCCAGTTGAGTTATTTGCCGGCATCCCCGTTTGGGACAGTTTAGTTGGCCACGACGGTGGCAGGTGTCAAGAGTGACACGGAGGCCACCCAGGGCATGACTCCGGGGGAGGATGATTGTCGGTGGTACGATGGAGGGGTCACGGATTAGGCAAGTTTCGTTGGAGCCGCACCGGTCCACCCAGAAGGGAAGTGAAACGAGGTACGGGACCAGGAGCTCCATGGTGTGGGCAAAGTGCGCAACCTCTGCAGAGTGTAAGAATCTATTCGAATAGCCGCGTCCACGGTATTGGACACAGTCCGCACTAGGTCACACTGAGTGGTCAACCATAATAATAATAATGATGGATGAACTTGTCTCATGCTCGGAAGTGACCGATGGGTCACGAATGTTCCGGGGGTGACGTGTGAACCCGGAGGAGAGTAAGTGGCAACCGTAAGTAAGCATCTTAAAGTAATTGACTTATTCATTGCCATGCTGTTGTTTGCTGCATTGTTTTGGTTGCTGTGAGCTGGCGAGTACATTCCAAGTACTCACCTGGCATATCATGCCAGATGCAGGAAAAGCCGAGAACGAGGTCCCGATGGTTTGTGCTACGCTAACTAGGCCGTATTCCAGCAGTGTCCCTATGGGATGGAGAGTTTCACCCGTTGTTCCGCTACGCTGTAGAATCACCTAGTAGTACCGAGGCCTTGCTATGTTCCATAAATGATGTAGATATTGTCATAGCACGTGTAGTGCTTCTGGCCTCGCAACCCGATGTAATTCCCGAGCTTGTACTTGTACAATATTAATAAAGATCAATTCTGTTCTGTTCCAAGTTGTTGTGTGTTTCCAGAAGACATGATCTCTGGGTTGGAAACACTGGGTAAACCGGTCCTCTGAGCCGGGGTGCCACACTATCAAATACGCATGCAAGAAGGTGATGAATGGAAAATGGCTTTCAAAACCAAATTTGACTTGTATGACTGGTTAATCATGCCTATGGGTTTATCCCAAGCTCCTAGCACTTTTATGTGTGTGATGCATTATGTTCTTCGTCCATACATTGGCATTTGTGTTGTGGTTTACTTTGATGACATCCTTGTGTTTAGCGAAACTCTTGAGGATCATGTGAAACACCTTAGAGACGTCTTACAAGTTCTTCGAAAAGAGAAACTTTATGCTAACATGGAAAAATGCACTTTTGGTGTTGATAAGCTTGTTTTCTTGGGCTTTGTTGTTTCCTCTAAGGGTGTGCAAGTGGATGAAACTAAAATTGATGCTATTAAGAATTGGCCACAACCAACCAATTTGCTTCAAGTGCGTAGTTTCCTTGGCTTAGCCGGCTTTTATCGTCGCTTTGTGAAGGATTTTAGCACCATTGCATCACCATTGCACGCATTGAGTAAGAAGAATGCACCATTTGTTTGGGGTCCATCTCAAGATGCCGCATTTCATGAGCTTAAAAACTTGCTTACACATGCTCCATTACTTGCATTACCAAACTTTGATAAAACTTTTGAAGTGCATTGTGACGCTAGTGGTAATGGTATTGGTGGTGTGTTGATGCAAGAGAAGCGACCTATTGCATACTTTAGCGAAAAACTTTCCGGCGCGCAACATAACTACCCCATCTATGACAAAGAGTTATATGCTTTTGTAAGAGTATTGCATGTGTGGGAACATTATCTCCGACCACGTGAGTTTGTCATCCATACGGATCATGAAATGCTTAAATACCTTAAGGGTCAAACAAAATTGAACAAGCGTCATGCAAAATGGAGTGAGTTCATTGAGTCATTCCCTTATGTTATCAAGTATATCAAAGGTAAGGAAAATGTTGTGGCGGACGCTCTTTCACGCAAGTGTATGCTAGTTACTAAACTTGAGTTGAATGTTATAGGATTTGAGCACATTAAAGACTTGTATGAGCATGATGCTTCATTTGCGATTCCATATGCCAAATGTTTATCACACAACACTTGGGAGCGATACTATTTGAAAGATGATTATCTTATGCGAGCTAACAAACTTTGTATCCCCGAGTCTTCGCTTCGTTTGTTGCTTTTGCAGGAGGCTCATGGTGGAGGACTCATGGGACATTTCGGATGCGACAAGACATTTGCTACGCTCTCCAAGAACTACTTTTGGCCTAAGGTGTTTCGAGATGTGTCACGCTACACAAACCGGTGCTCTACATGCCGCAAAGCTAAGTCCAAAGCTCAATCTCATGGTCTATATATGCCACTTCCTATTCCATATCATCCATGGGAAGATATTAGTATGGATTTCGTGCTTGGTTTGCCTAGAACTCAAAACGGCAAAGATTCGGTATTTGTTGTTGTGGACCGTTTCTCTAAGATGGCACCTTTTATTCCATGTAACAAGATAGATGATGCTTCACATGTTGCAAATCTCTTTTGTAGGGAAATCTTGCGATTGCATGGAGTGCCAAAGACGATCGTGTCGGACCGAGACGTCAAGTTCCTTAGCTACTTTTGGAAGACACTATGCGCCAAGCTCGGAATCAAGCTCCTATTCTCATCGGCATATCACCCTCAAACCGACGGCCAAATGGAGGTCACGAACCGGACTCTATCCACACTACTCCGCGTGTTGATCAAGAAGAACATAAGGGAGTGGGAGGAATGTTTACCTATCGCCGAGTACGCCTACAATCGAGCACGACACTCTACTACCGGCAAGTCCCCCTTCGAGGTCGTCTATGGCTTCAACCCGTTGTCCCCATTGGACATTCTACCGCTACCTCTACAAGAGCGCATCGACATGGACGCGAGTGCACGGGCAAGCTACCTCAAGAAGATGCACGAAGATACAAGGCACGCAATCGAGCGCCAAGTACAACGACTCGCAACCAAGGTCAACATCAACAAGCACCCCATGGTGTTCAACCCCAGAGATCTTGTGTGGCTACACCTTCGCAAAGACTGCTTTCCCAACGAGCGCATGTCCAAACTACTACCCCGAGCTGACGGACCTTTCAAGGTGCTAGCACGCTACAACAACAATGCCTACAAGATCGACATCCCTCGCGACAAGTACAACGTGAGCGACACATTCAACGTCAAGGAATTATCTCCCTTCCATGGTGATTTGGATTCCGATCCGAGGACGGATCTTTTTCAAGGGGGGGAGATGATGCGGAGCATCCCGCAGTCATCCCCATGGACCTACCTACATCTCCTCAAGTGCCAAGCGGACCAATGACACGAGCACGTGCAAGAGCTCTCGAAACCGAGGTGACATCTCTCCTTAGTGAACTTTCATTTGACTCGTGTGAGACATGGCTACTACCTCAAGCCGAAGTGCTATGTGTGATCAGGTATGAAGAAGACTGCCTCGGGAATGCTCGGAACGAAGACCAAGTCGACAAGTGCACGGACGGACAAGCGCGAGGAAGAAGACCGCTGAAAAACTACAGCGGCCGGACATCCGGCCCCTGGCCCGGACATCCGGCCCCTGGGAACGGCAGCCGCAACCACAGCCCAGCAGCAAGGTGCTCCAGGGCCCGGACGTCCGGCCAGGCCCCGGACATCCGGCCCGACAGCGCCCGGACATCCGGGCCCAGCCCGGAAATCCGGCCCCTCCTGTCCAGTACGCCATCCAGCCAGCCCGAACACCCGGCCGGACATCCGGCCCCAAGGCCCGGACATCCGGCACCTCAGTGAACCGCCGGATGTCCGGCCCGACGGCCGGACATCCGGCCCCTGACAGCATGACTTCGGCCATCTGGCCATGTAATCCCTCTCCGATATTCCCTCCTACCTTGTGGACTACTATAAATACTCCCCTACCCCCCCCCCTAGCTAGGGTTAGAAAAGTATATTGAGACATTTGAGTTGAGCTTTGCTCCTTGTATCTCCTCTTGGGGAATCAAGACCTCTCTAGGGAGAAGGATCCCCATCAAAGGATCATCAAGACCTCCTAAGGGAGAAGGATCTCACCTAGATCACCAAGACCTCACCTCCTTTGGAGTGGGAAGAACTTTACCTTGTGCTTGTTTCTTTGGATTGTCCTTGTATGCTTGTGGATCTCATGTATGCTATCCTAGTGGATGTGTGATTTGGGTTTGTTTGAGTGATTTCCCTTGGTTGATTTGGTTGTTCCTCTGTTTTTCCCCTCCAAGTGTGGAAAGATCATCAAATTAGGGTTCCACTCTACATCAGTTACTCCCCACTATAGAGGTAGTAACATAGACTAGTAACATGTGCATGTTACTAGTCTAAATTACTCCCCACTATGAGTAGTCTTAGTCCACCCGTCAATGATCACAATCTGGCCCAAAAGTCCCTTTTCCTCAACCCCACATCCCCCGTCTAATATCATATAGAAAAGAGTCTGAAACCCTAAACCCACGTTACCATTCTCTTTTTCTTCTTGTTGGTGATGCCCTAGTCCCAATATAAATACCCCATCTCCCGATCAGGCGATCACCTTTCTGATCCCTCTCCCGATCCAACCATAGCCCCTCTCTCGATCTCCTTCACTGCTCAGTCAACTCGCGCGCTCTCTCTCTCCCTCCTCCTTCTACCCCGCCTTCGATTATAGTCAAGCTGGCTGCCTTCCTCTTCTCCCTAGCAAGCAAAGTCTTTTTCCTTTGGCCATCCCTCTTTCGAGGACATCCTTGATGAGTTGTCCCATCCTCGGCATCTCCTTTGCAGTAGGTCATGAACCAGGCCATAGTGGGGGCCATGACATGAAGCCCTCGACCCATTTCCCGGAGATTTGGGAAGAAATTGGCTAAGAATCAAGTTTTGTTTCGCTTGCATATTTGAACACCATAGCCGCACTGCCCAAGTTCGATACCACGACACATTCGATGTCACTGTGGTGGTCAAGCTTATGGACGAGGTGGGTTGAGAGAGCGTCGGTAGAGGCCGGTTGTGCACTGGTTCTGGCGACCATAAGGTGAGTGGGGAAGGGAGCTAGTAGTGATGGGTGAGGAGGGCACGATGCGGCGCCATGTTCGCCGAGCGCTTTTCTGTTTTTGGATTTAAGCTCCACTAACGGGCACATAGTGTACATCAGTGGTAAAAAATAGCATCACTAGTATTTAGTCATTGAAGGGTGCTAAACACGTCAATGGAGGGACTTAAGCGCCCGTCAGTGGAGGGGTGTTCAGTACTTGTGGGCAAGCATACTTCATTAGAGTCCGTGGATAAACTGCAGTTCGAGTGGTGGTATTCTAACGAGAAGGTCCTGGATACACTACTACAATGGTCTCAGACTTAGCATTGGAATGAAAGAAAGTGGATACATACCAACCCATGATAACATGTTTGGAGAGATTATCAGTGAAAAATCGTGATCGGGTCCAATTGACAACACCTGAGTTGAGAAAAAAAGAAGAGGAGAAACCATAGTTGTGGAAGCTTCACAACATGGATAACATTTTTGCATAAGGCTGTTGGCGCGGGGGGGGGGGGGGGTTGGGGGGTGGGGGGGGGGGGGGGGGGGTAAAGTCAAATCAACAAAAGTGAAGGATAACAACGAGAAACATTGTTGATGAGAAAGACCAAATAAAAAAATGGAAAATAGCTTCCCTGTAATTATCCTTTGTCTTAAAATGGGTACAGTATGCTGAAAATGAAGAAACATGATTTTTGTTTTATTCAGAATCACTTCATTGAAATAAACTTCATTGTCTTCCCAAAAATTATATTTAGCCGAGAATACCATTCTATACCAAGATAAGATTATGAATTTATATAAAAAATCATATGCACTAGATTAGAGATAGTCCCGATCGACTTACCATGGGAGCTTTAATGTTGTGTACTAATCTATTACATATACAAAGTACACGCCCGGTTAAACAAAAGATAATTAAAGACGCCTCCCCGCGCATTTGTAGAGACACTGTGCTAGTTCATATATGCGCAACGATATAGCTTATAAACAGTAGTACAAGAAAATATAGGTAGGTAAAAATGTGATGGAGCAAGTGAATTAAATGGGGTATGCGTAGATTAAAAACCCTGATAATTGTCTATTCTAAACCATGGTAATTTATTGGCCCGACGCACAAACATATGGAGTTGTTAAAAAATAATGGGCATGCAAGTTCTGAAAATAGATGCATTTAGTGGGTACCTGTGTCTTGAAGAACACTAATATGCAAGGCATTTTGTCCATCTGCTCCCGAATAGGAGAGATTGCCACCACTCATATCATGTAGAGTCAGTGCAATGGTACTCTTCTTTGCAAACAGGAGGCTCCTGTCCCTCTCATAGATGATGCCCGCATACTTCAAGAAATGCTGGCCTTCCCCATTGCTGGCAACCGCATGTAGTGCAGTATCCCCATCATGAGTGACGCCCTTGAGGAGTGCTCCTGCTGCAAGCAAAGCAGCAGGCTGGTGGTCGACGGCCTCTTCTATATCACCAGCAGCTGACACTGCAATTCTTCCCTGGGCGCTCCTGCCTCTTGCTAGCAACTCAAGAAATTCTTGAGTAGGTATCATCATTGGTGGATATTTTGCGTCTTCCATCTCGAGGAGGACATTCAGCGCCTCCCAGCAGCCCCTGCACGCCGACATCAGCAGCAGGGGATTGATAATGTTACCAGCAGGGGATTGGTCCTCCTCGGAAGGCTTCTTGCTCGTCGCCGTCACCATAACCATCGCCACGGCATCCTCCTTGTTGGGTACATCCTTCAACTTCTTGACATCGCCAAGGTCTGTGGCGACCATCAGCTTGGCGTCCATGGCAGCTGTGTGGTTTGGTAGTTGAATGGAGTGTATGGGGTTGGTTGTGCTCCCTCGGTCCGTCCCAACTCCTATCTCGATACACTCTTAAAACAAGTGCGAAGTCCTCTCTCTTCACCGTTTAACCAAGTCGTTTTTAATTAGTCTCTCTCTCTCTCTCCCTCTATGTCTAGTCTTATCTTAATTGTTTCTGGCTTAATGATGACCTGGTAGAGATTCTTCCGGGGACATGGTGTTGGCCCGGGCTCAGCTTTTGCTTTAGCTAAAGCCTAAAGCTGATCGATTCTTTCCTCTGAACCCACGACGTGCAAATCTAGCTTGATGCCTAGCGTGATGCCCTGAACAATTTTTGGACCTGTGCAACCTGCACGCAAGGTACTAGATTCGAAGCTAGGTAACCAAAAGGATTGCAATAAGTTGATCAATTTTTCCTAGCTGCAATTGCTGCCGCGTATATGTCCACTCATTGCTGTGTCTAGATGGTTTACACAATCATTTTATTTCATTAGGACTCGGATTTTCATTAAAAGACATTCAATGATACAGTACTTCTCAGAAAATAAGGAAATTACAACCAGGTCCTCTAAGAGCCAAATAAACTCAATCTTCAGCACGAGCCAAAGGTGTGTCGCCGCCGCTACCGCTCTATCGCCGGAGCCGGCCTGACATTGTATCCAGCGGTCGGAAAATCATCACGCTAAGGTCCAGCTGGACCAACGCCTCGGAGAAGAAGCCGCCATTGAAGAAGCCTTCGTAGTTTGGAAATCCCAGAGCAGAACCATCTCCACCAGAAAGCGATTTGTCGCGCCAGGGAGACACCCAAGGGAAGAAAAGAAGGCCACAGCCCCGTTGTTGCCGCAAAAACGGCCGAGGGAACATCACCCTAATCCCCATGGGCCGGCCTTCTGCCGTCGACGCCACTAGCTACCCGCAACACCACCACCGCAAAGAGCGGGAAGAAGAGGAGCACTACCTCGACACCAACATGAAGACATACAAAGCACTCGCCCAGATCTGAAGGACCCAAGATGGCGCAGACACTGCCTCCAGATCTGAAGGACCCAAGACAGCAGGCGCTGCTTTCCAGATCCAACACTGAAAGCCGAGGGAACCACCACTTTAATGGGAGATCTAGAGGAAATTTATTCGCCGTCCTCATCACCACCACCGATGCATAAGCCATGGCCAACCAAAGACCTAACTAAGACACCTAGGCCTAGACTATTGAACTCGCGCAAAACAATGTCCCGGGGTTCCCCTCCCTCCCACTGCCGTCGGAGCAACCAACGTAGGTGAGGGAACCCCGGTAACGTTGAAGTTCTTAGGCGCCTGCTCCCTCAACCCGCTGAATCTCTTCTAGCGGCTAGGGTTGAAGGAATGTATATTTAAGTTAATCTAGATGGTTTACACAATCGAATTCTCGTCCAACATGGTGAGACGATCTATACCCAACACGATGCGTTACAATAATCTAATGCACTATAGCATGGTTATTTCTAAGAAACCTAAGCATGTTGTGCATACTTCACGGTTTTCTATCTCTCCGGTTCATTCTACCTGGGTCCAACTACACCTGCTGTTTGTAGTCATTCCTGGCATTGTCTTGTTGCTCTTCGTACCATCTTTGCTACCGACATTTTTTGATAAAGGTAATGTATTAATATTAAGAAGATACCAATTAGACTTGTCACAACCACACATGTGGACCAGTTCAAGGACGAGAAGGTCGTTGGTCGCGCCAATGTAGGTGTAGCCTTTGTTGAGAAGGGACATGTCCTTCAATAGGAAAGGCATTACGAGGCGGGAGTCGGCATCACGAGGAAGCTTATTGACCATGACCCATTTGGTGCAGACGGAAATAGTGGCCTTGGGCCGCATGGATCGTCAGTGACGGTGCACCAGGCGACGCGGAAACTCAGGTGGAAGTCGATGTCACCGACACCGAGGAAGATTTTCTTTTTTTTTACGATAACCGAGGAAGATTTTCCCGACGCGACTAACATGGTGGGGCGAACAGCCATGACCTGTCCACCGCGGCCACCAGCATGGTCTCTGCACGCGTGCGTCGGTGGTTTAGAATGTGCTAGCTCCTAGCTATTCTATCTGATAGTTGCTGATCTCGACTCTCGAGCAAAATCAATGTCCAAGCATGCTATGGCTACTCAGGTGTGACGGGTTTATATAATGCCCAGAAACTTCGCACACGGTCATTAAGTACCGACGGTGCATGATGATCTAAACATTGCAAAGGATAATAGAAAATAAACTTTGGCAATGTGACACCTCACATCGCAAGTTGTCTTTCCTTACTGACCTTGTGCCATGAGTCGCACGTGCACGCTAGCCTTTTGGGCGCACCTCATCACAAAAGGTACACAGTTGGGCCTCCGTGTGCGATAGTTGTTTCACACACGCTTTTGAACTGACTGTGTGCCGGGAGGGGTCTTTTAGACCTCATCTGTAGTAGTGCGACCTAAAAGAAGAGTCAACTCGATGCACCGGATCTTGTAGCACTGGCCTGCTGTTGAAAGATGGAGGATTCCACCATCACCAATATAACTATCAGCACGAATAATTAAAGAACCGAATGAACATCTGGTAGATCTTGTATTTGGTTAAATCATATTGAAAGGTTAAATTGCATTCCCTCGCAAAAAAAAAAAGGTTAAATTGCATTAGGCTACCTAATTCTTATTTCCCTTGAGATCTGCCTCAAGATCTTTGTGACCAGAATAGCATCTCTCGAACTAGGCTTTCGCCCCGCTTTATAGATAAAGCAAACATCCATACAACCGAGTACCAGTCAATCAAGCAAATAAAAAGACTGGGGCCACAGCACAATCACGCCCAAGAAAAGAAAAAGAAACATGAGAGGCCACCAAGTGGCAAACTAAGAAGCTGCCGTACGAGCTGCTAGCCGGCGCGCGGTAGCCAGTAGGGCGTCCAAGAGAACTCCAAGACGGTCGCGGTCCCGCTGTTTAGCGAGCGGGTGCCAGTGCTGCAAGAATGCAAGAAATTTGAAGAACGAGTCAGAAGCTTGCCGCGGGAAGATCCGCTCAATCACCATTTTATTGCGAGTCGTCCAAAGGGTCCACGACATCGCCGCAAAGATAAGCAAAAACAAGCGGCGATTGTGGCCCACCTGGGTGGCCCTGGATTGCAGGAATTCTGCAAGATCCCAGGCCTCCCAATCCGGTCCGAGGGCCTCACGGACGAAGCTCCAAAGAGCTCGGGCTGCGGTGCAGGAGAACAAAATGTGGGTTCCCGTCTCCGGGACATTACACAAAGGGCAAAGACCATTGCCCGGACCGTGCCGCTTAAGAACCTCCGTCCCAGAGGGCAAGCGGTCACGCAAGAGCTGCCAAACAAAAATCTTTATCTTGAGGGGCAATGGCGCCTTCCACAATGGGGAAAGCCACTGAATGACCGGCTGTCGGCAGAGGGCCTGGTACGCAGAGCTAACGGAGAAGTCTCCTGAAGGAGAGAGACTCCAGGAAATGGTGTCAGGCGATTGGGAGAGCGCTTGAGGGACTACTTCCCTCAAGCTTTCCCAATCACGGACCTCATCCGGCCCGAAGGAACGACGGAACGCGATGTTCCAATGGCCATCCAGACCAGCCTCGGAGACCAGCAGATGCGGGTTCTGGCAGATGGCAAACAATCTAGGAAACCGAGCCTGAAGCGGCTCGCCATCCAGCCAGGGGTCAAGCCAAGAGGGGTTCGCCATGCAAATATTTTGCCTCGATTAACTGAAGCCACAGCCCGCCATCGCCACGCAAAATCCGCCAAACCCAACGCAGCATGAGGGCGACGTTCATGCGGCGGGAGGCCGTGATGCCGAGTCCACCTCGGTCCTTGGGCAAACAGATATCCGCCCATTTAACCATATGGTATTTGGGGCGCCCATCAACCGCCTGCCAGAAGAATCTAGCCAGCTCCTTGTCAAAGGAGCCATGTACGCCCTCTGGTAGGATGTACATCCCCATCATATACAAGGGGAGGCTAGCGAGGTTAGAGCCAATAAGAACGGTTTTACTTCCTTTCGAGGTGAACCGACCGCACCAAGGTTCCGCACGGGACGCTACTCATCCCACAAGCGGATCATAGTCACTCACCAGGATCCTTGAGTCGGACATGGGCATCCCCAGATAGGATATGGGGAAGGACGTGAGTCTTCAGTTGAGCTTATCCGTGATCCTCTGTTGCTCGGTCGTCGAGTATCCTAAGACCACAACCCCACTTTTGTTAAAGTTAATCTTAAGCCCTGACATGGCTTCAAAGCAGAGCAGAAGGAACTTAAGATTGACTATGTCCAAGTCAGATCCCTCAACCATGATCATGGTGTCATCCGCATACTGCAAGTGAGTGACACCATCACCAGGAATCAAGTGACTGACCACCCCTCTAAGGTGGCCGGCTTGCTTAGCCTTATCCAAGATGCCGGCGAGGGCATCAATAGCTAGGTTGAAGAGAAGAGAGGAGATGGGGTCTCCCTGCTTCACTCCCCTAGAGGACCTAAAATACGGTCCCACTTCGCCATTGATGTTGATAGCAGTGTTCCCAGACGTGACCAATTGCATAATCCAGGAGCACCACCGTTCATCAAAACCTCTTCGTTGCATCACCAACCTCAAGAAGGACCAGTCCAGGCGGTCATAAGCTTTCTGGAAGTCCAATTTAAGGAAAACGCCCTTCTGGCCACGCGAAGCCACCTCGTGGACAATTTCATGAAGGGCCAAGATCCCATCATGGATTCGCCGGCCCTTCAGGAACGCGGTTTGGAGGGGGTGAGCGATCCGCTCCGCCACAGGGGACAAGCGTGTCGCACAGACCTTCGCAAAAATCCGCTCTAGCACGTTAATTACAGTGATAGGACGGAATTGGCGGATATCCGTCGCCCCAACTACTTTGGGGATCAGGGATATGACACCATAATTTATCCGGGACATGTCAAGTGTCCCAATATAGAACTCGTGGAACATGGGCATGATGACCGGGCGCAAGATCTCCCAGAATTTCTGGAAACCAGAATAGCATCTTAGTGGTTGAGATTCATATTAGCAATAACTCTAGTGCTATTCTCGGTAGAATTCTTATGTTAAATAGAACTTGCACTGCTTGTTATTTGGAGGGTATCTTATCAACAACCGTTTTAAAGTTTGTTTTCCTAACTTTGTCCCTCTCAGTATTTGTCAAATAGGGCCGACGAAAGCAAATTTTGGGCCACACGACGAGCCATGATAAATAAAATATTCATATTAAACTTTTATAAATATTAATAATAGTATTATTTGTGATATTGTTCTAACGGCTATCATGAAAATAATGTGCATTGTGCTAAATTACACCTTGTATCGTAACAAAAGCTATTTTTAAAAAATATAGTGTGCCTTAAAAAGATATTGACACGAGGCCGCCTTATATGTGCAAAAAGTAATCAAAAAAGAAGGCAAAATCACAATGCATTTGCGAATTACTTTATGACACTTTTTTTAACAAAGGGCGCTTTTATTAACTCATAATGTAGCATGGGGATACAAAGCATAATGAGCGTACACCCGGCCTCTGCATAACTAGGATGCGCACAGCCAACACGAACTCACGCACATAAAGATAAAAGGACGCCAGCAACAACAAAGTCATATTAGACCAAAACCATGGCTAATGCGAGGAGGGTGGAGGGCCTATCCGTAGACTATGCCGCCACCCATGTGGGGTAAAGATATCCCTGGCCACCTGCTCCAATCGTGTATACATTGCTGTAAACATCGGTCGGTACTCTAGTCGTTGTAGAGTAGACCACGAACGGAGCCAATGGGTACACTGCTAGATAACCTGTATAGGAGATGAAACTTTACCATTAAAAACCTTGTCATTTCTACATAGCCGTAGCAACCATAATAAGACAGATGCTCTCACCCTTACCAGCGCACTAAACTTGTGTGGTATACCGTCTAGCCAGTGACCATACATGTTGGCAACATTGCGAGGCAGATACAAGTTAGGCGCGACATGGATGACTGAACATGTAGAGCGGGCAAACTGGCATTGAAAGAAAAGCTGTTTAATTGTCTCACCATGATGACAAACCCAACACTTCGTGCTTCCCTGCCAATTGAGGCAAGCAAGTTTATCCTTTGTCAGGACCACTCCTCGGCGAACTGACCACATAATTTTTTAACTTTGAGTGGTATCTTTGACTTCCAGAATTTTTTTGTTATTGTCCGCTGGAACCTCAGAGTGTGTGAGGGCCCGGTATATAGTGTATCGTAAAAACACTAAGCAGAAGTGGTACGACTATTGAGAAAAAACATGAGGGAGCGTGACTTTGAGTACTCTCTATCCTGGGCCAGCACAACAATACACCACCATGAATTCCCCCTCGACTTACCCACGAGGAAGCAATCCATAGCACTAGCACTTATCTTCGCAATTTTTATTAGTAATCATTAAAGCTGTCTAGTCCTCAAGCGACAATCCTCAAGTCGTCCTTAATCGCGGAGATAGCTATTCGAATAGATTTAACCCTGCAGGGATGTACCACTGTACCCATACACGTGTTGATCGTCTCTTAATGCCCATGAGTAGCACACTTCACGGTGTATGCCGGCAAAGGGAGATTGACCACGACACTTCCCCTACGCTGCAGTATAGTCCAGGGAGTCACCCAACTGAGTTGTACCCGAATCGCGAGTCCGGCCGAATCTCCGATACGGACTCAACTGTTGTGAGCCATGGCCCAAGCCCATCTTGACCAGATGGTACTACGCTTGGCACGCCGGGCCACACCTAGGTAAGACCACACCTCCATCACATCACATTTTCCACAACTCTTTTTCCAACTCACACTGCAAATGGAAAGCCTGAACTATGTGACTCTTAGACCAGACAGAGGTAAGGTTCTAGGCCGACAGGTGAACCATATAACCAATGAGTTGTTGGAGCTTATAAACTTGGTTCAGCGCAGCGCTTATAAAGGTAATGGTAACATCAAGCAACTCCTAATCATGATAGGATTTTAAGGAACATGGATATAGGGTTACAAAATCAGGTCATGTAAAAGATAAGATTAACTCTAACTACGGATAACACAGTAGAGAAACGAATTCAAATATATAGCAGGCGAGGTATCAACACAATCAAGGGGGTTTTTCTTTCCTATCAGTAGTGCTTGGGCACTACTCAGATCTTTCTCGTTGCCCACATCATCTCTGGATCGTATCCGAGAAGAAGCAGAAACACTGGAAAAGCAAACAAGGTATTTTACTACTACGACAAAGATACCAGCATTAACATGATATGCAATGCATGACATGGCATAGGGTTATTTGGAATTGACCTAATGCAATAGAATACAATTTAATTGGAGTTGAAATGCACCAGTTATAGCATCTCGAGCAACTCCAATAATTATTAAAAGGCTATAAAAGTTGTTTAACCTAAACAAATATTTTCAGTAGTTTTGACATGAATGAAAATGGCATGAACATATTGGTTATATTTTTCTGAACATTTTGGTATATTAAACATATTTTTTCTGATGTTTGGCTAATTAGTTATGAATTTTTGAAGTTTAATTTTTTTAAAAAATTCCAAACTCATTTCTCATTTTAAAATAATCCCAGAAAAACATTTCTTACACACTTCTAGCCTAGCCACAGTGTATGACAGGTGAGTCTATGGGAAAGTCAATCCAGTCAGTGGTTGACTAGTTCAACCAGGCACCAGGGCCCGCATGTCATACTCTCAGTTATTTTAGGATTGATTTAACCAATTAATTAGACAAGGGGCCCAGTGTCATTCTCACAAACTAACCAATTAATCACCCATCTGCCGGCGGTCAAACCATGGCGGTCAAACGACGGCGCGCGTGCGGGGGCCCACGGTGGCGACGATTGGTACAGCGCCGGAGCAAGCTAGGGAGGGCTGCGCGGGGTGCAAAGGCTTGCGCGCACGAGGCCGCACCGACCTGGAGTGGCGAGCGTGAGCGGGGTAGCCGGGAAACTCGCTGGCAGTGGCAAACTGCGGCGGCTGCGGGCGATGCCCGGCGCGGGAGCGACATAGAGGGAGAGGGAGCCTGGGAAGAGGGGAAGAGGGCAAAGAGGTGGGGAGCTCACCAGGAACTCGATGCGCTACCGGAGCTCGGCTTTGATTACCTTCGATCCTGTTTTGGATTGTAGATATAGCCTTCTTCCCTAAGAGACCCTAGGATTTATCGAACCACGGGAAGTGAATATGCATGGAAAGAAATTATCTGCAAGTCTTTGTTATCTCAAAACGTTTCAGTTTCCCGGACCAACGAAAATACGCAAGTATGAAATAACAATAAAAGAAACAGGCCAAAACTTTGGTTTCACCTACAGAAACGTATACACCCTTAGGGATAATTGGATTTGCGGTGTGCGTACTCGGTAGAGATAAATATATTAATTATGAATAGATAAGTGGGCGATGTGTCCTAATAACATCCATGACTGACCATCAGCCGCATCAATGGATCATATGGTCCTACCTTAGCCCTATCCGTCTTGCGCGGGGTTGCCTTAGTTATTAAGGATATACCAGATCAACGCATTAGCATTGTTTGACTGCATCGTTGTTTCCCCCGAAGAATTGATTCCGACTACCTTACTAACTTTACTGTCACCAGTGTTCAGTATAGCCTTCAGATGTCCTGCAAGTGCACAAGTGATGTGTAATTTTTACACTCATTCCACCATTGTTTAAACTGGCTAATCCCGGATACTCCAAGAAAAGCACTCCGATATTTGCACTAATGACTAATGAATGCAAGAGATAGCAAATTCGTATGTTAATTTTGTTTCCATAAGAAAAGGATCATTTGAGGGCAGGAAATCAAAGTATATAAGGAAATATGAAGTGTGGAAAACGAAGCAAGTAAATTGGAGGCACTACCAGCTCTTCAGAGCATTTGACGGCGCATGGTATTACCTAGCCCAGTAGTACTGCCAGTCGTACCAGGTGCCAGGAGGTCCGGCTCGTCCAACCCAGCACACTTTATAAAAGGGCCCAACCCTAATTCACAAAGGACAATCGAGAGGAGGAAGAAAAACCACCTGGAAGCCATTCACAACCCTAGCCACCACCATTTCCCATCTAATCTCCATCGTCATCTCCATCTCCTCCACCGTAGCCATCTCATTCGAGGTTGCCACACTTGTAATTGGTGGATCACAATCGGCAACATTGTATGATTATTTATCAATCAATCATCCATCTTTTTGCAATCTACAATGTTTTGTGTTTGTGATCCGACTGCGATGTGTGAGTAATTCCTTAAGGAATTGGGTTGCGGCATAGGCCTTGCAACCCTATGTATTTGTGCAAGGGATCATTGGTATGACTTTGAAGTAACGTTATTTGTATGTGTATTTCACAACGGAGTAGTCTTTTGTTTTCTTCTTGTTCTAAGGCCCTGCAGGTACCCGGGACCCCGTAGATCGATCCAGGAGAAGGTAAGTAGCGAGGATGAGTGAAACGCTATACTGAACGCCGGTGACAGTCAGGATTAGTAGGGTAGCGGAAAGCAATTCCTTGGGGATTTCTGTTTGGAGAAATCCTTAATAACCGGAGTAACCCCGCGGGATGGTAAGGGCTTGCGGTTTGACAAATGACTCATGATGCAGGTCGCTGATCGGTCATGACGTAATTTGGACACATCCCCCACTTCATCGCATCATGAGCACATCGTAATGGGTGTCTAACTAGGACCATGTTGAGAATCAATATGAGATCCCGAGCACAAGTATAAGGTTGTATGTAAAGTCCACATACCCATGCCTATTTCCATATAATTGTTTACACCTAAAAGGTTTGTATTTGAAATGTCCGAGAAAACTGGACCTTTGTACGAGGACAATAACTTGCTTGAATCTTTTAACGGAGTAGCACATCCTCCCGTGGGTTTGATACACAGGGTCACTCCTTGGGGAAAAGGTAAGGGACTATCTACAATCCGTAACCGGATCATAAAGGTAATCGACCAAACCTTTTCTGGTGCCGTTGCCTGGGAGGCATCGTGGCTACTAGTCATTAGAGTAGAGTTATTGTTTAAGTTTTTGCTTTTAGTTTGGTTTTATCTTTAGTTGTTTTACTTGTTAGTGTTTTACCCAAAAACCCAAAATATTATTATCATGGCTAAGAAACTTGGAGAGTATGCTACTCTCAATGAGAACGTTATGCGTGCACCAATCGCATTACCCGATGTTCCAGCCGAACAATTTGAAATTAAAGCCCATCTTGTTACTATGGTTCAACAAAACTAGTTTGCAGGCTCCGCATCCGAAGATGCCGGCTTGCATTTGCATACTTTTACTACACTTTGCGATATGACACATATTAAAGACTATGAACCAGACGCTTTGAACTGGCATCTATTTCCTTTCTCTTTGAGAGGAAAAGCAAAAGAATGGCTTCTAGCTTTGCCAAGAGGAACTATAACTTCACGGAATTTATGTTGCAGCATGTTTATGACTAAGTTTTGTCCCCCCGCAAAAGTTATGCAATTACATTCATGTATAACTTGCTTTAAGCAGGCAGATCGCGAGCCACTAGTGCTTGGGCCGTATGAAAGAGGCGATAAGAAATTGCACGAACCATGGAATGGAAGAATGGATTATTCTTTATATATTTTATAATGCTCTTGACCCTATGTCAAAAACCATGTTACACACTGCTGCAGGAGGAATCATCATGGGACGACCAATGGAAGAAGCAAAGAACATGCTTGATGATATGCAAGAAAACCATGCCCAATGGCATGTGGAGAGGTTCATGTGCAGATTGATGAGGCATCTACGTCTTGTGTCGAGACACGCAGTGGACGTTTGGATAAAAAGAACAAAAACTGCAACATCTGGAAAGCTAGGCATTGAAAAAATAAGTGGCCGGAGGCTTTTGGGGATTTGCCGAACGACATGATCTCAAAGAAAGTCACTGGCCAGGATGCACAAGAGGAGATGAAGTCTTATCAGCGGATGTACAAGAAGCCGCTGATGCCGGTGACAAACCAGGCAACATGAGCCTTTATAGAGGTTATTATTTGATCACCTTTCTCGGATGGTTAGGCGCGAGTACACTCCTGGTTGCAAGGCGTGCTTTTGTGGTTGCAGAGGTTGACTTGGTTGCGTATGAGGTGCTTTCAATAGTCTTGAGCTTGGATTGGGCTCGGACATTGTGCATTGATTGCTAGTCGGGTGTGTGTGCTTTTCACCGGTTTGC